>CM066916.1:20555812-21155812 GCA_033964015.1 Scolanthus callimorphus | reverse complement strand
TATATCAACACAGCAACGACAGGTAGCGCTTGTTGGGAATGTGAATGGAAATATTCGGCTCAGTCTTCTTTCCACGTGCGATAGAAACCCGCTCGTTCGACTACATCGCAGTAGAATCTCATTGTTGTTCGTTCTGGTGCGTTTAAACCACCTGATTTGCTAAACAACAAGAACAATTTGTCATTTATCAACTCTGTTTCTTTGTACTTCTGCACTAAATCATGTAAAGCACATTCGCGAGTTACGCCTGTGACGTCACAGTTCTTCTCTGAACTGATTAATATGCATAAATCGCTGGAACATCGGCCTAGCAAAAAGCGCGAACTTCAACGTTAAATATTTTCTTTCGCGATCTATTTTGACACTTTAAAATGCTCAAGGTACGTAGCAAAATGTCTTAAGAGTTGTTTACGGCAGAAATTATGCCAAATAAGCTCGTTCAATTTTCGTCGTAGCCCCACTTTAAATTGTCGGAATGCGATGGAAGCCAGAAGGCCAGTTTGCAGTTAGAAATCGTACACGCGAGTTCGCAAAATTATGAAAGTCGCAGTAATTCCTTGTCCGATAAGCCACAAAAAAATTCTAGCAAGCCCTTGCGCTGTAAAAAATATTCATGCGACAAAAACTCTCCGAAAATTTTTTCGAAGAGAAGAAAGTCCCACCCCGTCCCCCCCCCCCCCCCCCCATCACTTTTCTAATAGTCCGTCCCTTAGTTTGACAAGTTAAACTGCTTGTATGTCTTCCTAAATGTTCACCCAGAACGCGATATACTATATTCAGTGTACTGTTAATAAATCGGAGATCAGGCCTGGTGAGAGGTATACAAGAACGTCCAAAACTTTCGATAGTGCTTTGTAATCTTCGACCTGACATTTTCACTAATCAGCCGCCAAGGACAAAGGCAAAACTATTGATAACGACGAGATAATCGTCTTCCGTATGGAAAATCAACTACTAAGGTCGTAAATGTAAAATCAGCGACATAAATGCTTGATAAAATGCTTTCAAAATCAGTTTCTCTACTTAAGACCCAATATTCTAAAATAAATCTAGGAAATGCCCCCTCCCCCTCTTCAATGTTGATCCCCAAGGTTTCTATCGTCGGTAAACTACATTGAAATGGAGAGCTGGGGGTTTAGGAGTGACAGAGGCGAATTTTAAACTGGTTGATACAAGACTTTGCGATTCTAACAGAAAAGCGGCTACGTGCGTAATTTTTATCAACAATTTTGTCGCTGATTGTCTGAAAAATCGATTTTTGGAAATGACGCATAAATAAGGTTTTAACGGCAAACAATTGGTAGAATAAGAGGAGGCAGGACATTTTAAAGTGTTTGAAGCTAAGATTTCAAGCATTAGTTACAGTAAACAATCAAGAGAAATTCACTGGAAATTGGCTCACTTGAAAGAAAATCCTATAGATGAGCAATGAAAAATATTCCTAACCTACATGTTCAAGCTAAACGTTACATTTGAAATCTCACTGTCAGGAATGTTGAAGTCGGACGAAATTCGGGCACTTCCTGTGTCAGTGATTTTTTGTAGGAATGTAGTTCTCTCAAAAATCACAGTCAAAAGCCGTGGGGACGATGACGTCATAGCCCGTGTCTCACTTCCGGTTAAGTAAGAAACGCGCGAAGATGTGCTATATTTTGAAAAGTTTGTCAAATAGAGTCTTAAAATCACCACCAGTTAAAGGCAAGTAATAAATGCAAAATAACGTGAGCAAAAAAGTAGGATAAAACAACTTTACCTGGCCGAAATTAATTTCCTTGTCTAATTTCACGCTTAACCATGGCGAACACTATAATAAGAGAAGTAGAGACTCTTTGTTTATATTTGATAGCCGATGGTTAAGCATTAAGCGTGCACCATTTTCTGGTTTAAGTACGAAATATTGCTAGATTATAATTATTTTTCTCCAAGAGAACATCAGCAATGCATATATTCTCGTTCTCTAGCCTTTTTCATCCTAAAATACTTGAGAAATATAAACAAAATGTGGGAAGACGGCACTTTTCACTGTCTTCGGTCGCCCAGTCTCACCAAGAAATGTGATGAAAATCGGGCTAGGGTCTTATTGTTTCCGAATAGTTGCAATATTTCCGAAGACCTGTCTGAAAATGTTTTATGCTATAGCATCAGGAAACCAATTTGACAATATATCCTGAAAATATGAGGTCCTTTATCGTGTCCAGAGCTGAAATTGAGATGTTCGTTTTTAAACCCTGTATTCAATGCTAAGCGTTCGATTTAGACCTCATTTCAATGTACTTGGGCATTTAACCTAAACATAAAGTTTTAATGTTGTTAGGTCGCTTCGTTAAACTGTGATAAATTTCCAGCAGTCATAGAGGTTCAATTGATAGCCTTGTTCCTGCGCGCGGGATTTTCTACGTCATTTTCAGCAAATAAAAAATGACGATTTTTTCCCCTGAACTTCAGCACTTCATAGAGAATACCTCAAAACAACGCCTCGATCCTTGCAAGCATCGTTCTCTTTAAACCTATCGAGTTTTTAATTGATCAAATCCGGCCCTTTAGACGTAAACCGGGAGAAACCGCGCGCACGGGAGCTCAGACAATCAGCGACATAAATGCTTGATAAAATGCTTTCAAAATCAGTTTTCTATACTTAAGACCCAATATTCTAAAATAAATCTAGGAAATCCCCCTCCCCCTATTCAATGTTGATCCCCAAGGTTTCTAGCGTCGGTAAACAACACTCAAATGGGGGCTGGGGGTTTAGGAGTGACAGAGGCGAATTTTAAACTGGTTGATACAAGACTTTGCGATTCTAACAGAAAAGCGGGTACGTGCGTAATTTGTATCAACAATTTTGTCGCTGATTGTAGCTAACTTACTCGCGATGGAGATCGGCTCACCAACGCTGACAAAAAACGCCGTAATTCGCATTCAGCTTTCGAACGTCCTTTAAAGTCTAGCGCGCGCCATTGATTCCTCTCCATTGTTGTCACATCCCCGAGAAACAACATAAATCTGGTCTCTAACATCTTTTAAATGTCAGCCTGTCCTAAATGCTCTCATTTGACCTAGGTAATGCTCTTAATGGGATGTTTTTCAGCACTATTCAAAACTTTGCGAGCCGCTGGCTAGACGAAATAATATATACAAATTCGCACCACCGTAGACTTATGGTTGGCTAATATATAGATTTAGGCACTGCCTAAAAGCGGAGCTCGAATCAATACATTACTGTCATCAAGGCCTTTTCTAGTTTTGATGACATCATGCCACATGACCTTGGTTGTGCACCCCCGTTGCCTCCAAGATATCTTAATTCAAGTTTGGGCACCTAGATATGTTGCCTTCTTGAGATATTGACTTTTTCAAGTTTTGATGACGTCATCGATGACGTCATGTCACGTGACCTTGGGGGTGCACCCCGCTTGCCTCGATGATAACCTCATCCAAGTTTGGTCACCTAGCGATGTTGCCTTCTCGAGACATAGACTTTTCTAGTTTTGATGACGTCATACGGACGAACGGACGGACGCACAAACCGGAAGTCCATGACAGAATCGGTTGATGCATATACACTTTCGTTTTGTTCCTTCTTCTTCTGCATGTAGCTATGGGGCTCCGCTAATCGGGCGCCTTCGGCGCCCGCGGCAGCTCCGCTATAAAACAATTAATTTGCTCTTCACAGAGAGAGTTGTTGTAATTTTAACTGCCTGTGATATTCTATAAAGACTTTTCGATAGACGTCGCATGCAGATTTTAAGACTGTTTTGCTTTATTGTGGAAATATACATAAAAGGTGACATGCAGAACTTCGCGGACTCGTTAGCGAGGCGCGCGTAGGTTTAAAACAGTGCGTGTCCAGTTCCGTTGAAAAATCTTGCCAAAGCGGTTATAACTTCAAATTTTCAACAGTTGGACAAGAATAGTAACTGAAACTTTCCTGTAAATCTCAGCTCTGTACTCTATTCTTAACATATTGTACAAAAAAAACGAATTTAGTCAAGTCGACGCTTATCGCTAAATCTTACTGCTGTGAATGTGTGTTTGTAATTTAAATTGCTGTGATGCGATAGCTCAACCCTTATACTTGCTCGTTATGGCCTTTTGTCTCCTTCAAAATATTAGCGATGAGCGCAGGAGTTTGATGTTCATGTTTCAGTATTTTTGGGAACAAAGCGTCATCGGTTGTCAAGCTAAAAATGGCAAATGGCAACGGACAATGGTTATGCAAATTTACACCCAAAGTGTAGACTGTTATCAAAACGATATAAACGTAATCTTTTATTCATCAATGCTTATCATGACTGATTTGATAATAAAATTCGTGTCCGTGTTCTATTGTCATCTGCCAATAGAACACGGCACTCATTTTATAAATAGTACTTATAAATTTTAAAGCTTTGAAGAGTAGAACCCAATTATGACATTTTCATTAATAATTGATAAATTATTAATAAAATCAATAATTATTTGTCAAAAACTGATTTTCTCGATTGACAATGTTCTAGTCAATAGAATTAAATAGAACCAACCCGTTTTGTATTCGAAAACATTATACTAAGGTGGATTTCAAAAGTTTGCCAGCGATTTTTTGTGTTCGTTATTTAGGGTTTTGTTGCTTTTTTAACCGAAAAAGATCGGACTGAAAGAATTTTTTTTTGAAAAAACACTAGCACACATTTGGAGTCATTTAAGTAATGGTCCGTATAAGAACTACCCAAGCCAACGGCAGAGCATGCTGGAATGCAATTATTTTCTATTGAAAATATCGGCGAATTCATTGGCTTAGACACAAAAATTGGTCAAATTACCATGAAAGAAAGACCTTTCTCCGGATTATGGTAAGATATAAGCACATGTGGTACTCATATACAGGATATACGATTTTAAAGACTTCGTATATGGGGAACCTAGTGTAAAATAGTGATTCTCTCTCCTTTGTTTTTCTTTAATCTGATTGGTCTGGAGAGTTATTATCGCCGTATTTTCTCAAGCAAGTCGAAATCAATAATTGTTATAATTGTTTCACTTGCATTATTTTACTAGTCATGACAACTTTCTGTTGTAAAAGAATGGAACCCTGAATGCCGTAGAACTATGGAGTTTCGGTTCCTTCTTGCATGGATGATTACTTAAGATGATACAAACCTGGGAGGTTCTATTGAATTCTGGGGCCGGTTCCTGAAAGGTGGAATAACTGTGCTCTATTCTGGGAATAAATGTGCTCTACTCTAGGAATAAATCTGCTCTATCCTAGGAATAAATTTATCCCTGAAATAAATCGGGTTCCTGAAAGCAGGAATAGCGCTATTCCCGGGATTAAATATAGTCCACACGCAAGCAGGGAATAACTCTCTAATCCAAGAATAAATCACGAAAAACAACACAATGGCCTCTAAATTCACCGTTTTACTCACGTCTCCTGCCTTATTTTCAATTATTTGGACTGTAGGTTGCTCCATGACCTTAGATTTAATCCTGGATTCTTGAATGAAGTTAGTCCTCTTTTCAGGAACCGGCCCCTGATGCACCAGAACTTGGTCAAATGAGAAAATCAGCTTTTGGTAAATAATTATTGATATTTCTTAATAATTAATGAAAATATCATATACTGTGTTCTACTTTTCAAAACTTTAAAATGACATATCATACATGTACCTTCCTTAAAAAAAGACGAAATCACAACTATTTTGGCAAAAGAGCCCTTGAACCTTTCCCCGAACATTTCTCAGCTCCTCAAAACATGGCTCAGAAAACTACTGGGTTCCTGTGTCCCACAGGACACAAATAGTCTGGTCAATTTAGCGTTTAACCTGGAAAAAATTGTAACATGGGATTTTTATACAGCAAATTCTCAGGAATATATGTGAGAAATACATGTCCAAATTTTATGAAAATCCGTCTGCACGAAGGAAAGCCCGTTGTTTTCGGTGGCACAATGAAAGCGAACAATTCGAAGGTTGGGCTATAGACTGTATAACCATTACTCGGTGTGATATTGAACGAGATATCGAGCAATTTCTTGTTACTGCACAATGTGATTGCATAGATGTGAATTTTGTGTTTGTTTATAACCAATTCTGCGAAATAATAACTAAATAATCCTGAGTTTTGACAAATCCCATATGATCCATGTATTTCCAGCGTGGTGATACACTTAAGTTCGAATATTATACGCTAAAAATAAAATAAAATAAATAACTGATCATAGCCGTAACTCATCGCTCAGAAATTATTTGTTTTAACCCAAAGACCTTATTAAATCTTCCCCGGTTTCATCTGTACAGTCCATAAACATTCTCCCAGTTTCTGTGTTTTCATTGTCTAAGTGCCGCCGAAAACAAAAGGCGCCCATGACGTCGCAGGTAAAACCAAAAATATAACCAACTTCCCCGGCCCGGATTTCTACGAAATTTGGATATGTTATTCCTACATATGTTTTTCACAATTAGTACCAAAAATTTCCCATGTTGCAATTTTTCCAGGTTCGGGGTTTTTTCGGGCTAATTTGACCGGACTAAAAGTTCGTGTTCGTGACCACAAAACACGGAACTATTATTGCGGTACATATTGACATTTCTATACTGTACTGGTATGTCTGACTGAGAGCTTACTTGGTATAGTTGTGACCACTTCCCCAACTTGAAGCCTGTTATGTCATTGAGAAAAATAATTAACAAGTAAATAAGTAGTAGATAAAAAATGAGCGGCAGATATGTATGGCCATTGTAAAGCCCATACAGATCGGACGCAAATATTTTATCTTGTGAAATGAAACAATAAGTGGAATGCACTATTACTTTTTCAGCTCTCTGATTATTTTATGTGCTTGGAAATAGCTATAAATTAGAACAATAAAATAAAATGCGACATCATTTTTAGCCCTCTGTTGATTTTATTTATGTCAAATAAAAATGTACAAGTCAGCACTATGAATAATTGAATTTTAATAACTGAGCTTAGAGTTTGCCCAATCAGATCGGAGGTGATGTTTATTATCAAACGCGCTGGTCCCATAGGGAGTAAATGACCTTCGGACAGAGTTTGTAGTGAGTTTTAGACCCCGTCCACACTACACAGTTTTCAAACGAAATCGGATACTTTTTGCTCCGGATACGGCTATCGTCCACACTACAACGCCGAAAACGATCACCGAAAACGGCGAAAACAATATACGAAAACGATAAGTGTGGACGGAAATCTTTTTGAAAACGGAGCAAAAAGTATCCGTTTTCGTTTAAAAACGGTGTAGTGTGGACGGGCTCTTAGTTCTAAGCTGTCAACGGCTGGGTAGGAAAGATGCGAACAAATATTGTGGCTCAAGCTTATAAGCAGGAGTTTTCTGTAATTTGTCAGCAAATTCCATAGTTCATTTCATGTATTGACGAAAATATCCAGACAGTGTTAGACATATTGTCATAGCGTAAAGTTATGGAAGGTCATTTAAAAAAATGGAGCGAAATTTTGTCTAGTGTACGTCAGTAAATCTTTTTCCTTGTTTATTTTTTCTGCTCTTAAGTTAGAACAAAGTTCTTTTTAAGTGGTTCTGTACCTTTAGAATTAGTGTGTTGTGTAGTCCTTTTTTGTACTATACATGTAAAAATACAAAAACAAAAATGTAAAGTAATTTACGTAAAATTAATGAATTGAAATTAAATTAAAGAAATTAACAAAATATCTGTATCAAAAGTTAATGAATACTAATTAGTCGAGCAGGAGTCTGTATCAAAAGTTAATTCTACTTGAGTTGTATTAGGGTTTACAGTGCATCCATGTGACCCCTATTCTGAGGTTTTGACTGGGTCGCACCCTCATGAATTAGAATTCTGTAGTTGTGATTTGAGGTTTAGTTTCAGGCTTTGCCGTGTTTTGGCCCTGTTCTTTTGTATTTCACAATAGAGAATAAGAGAGCGCCTTTGAATTAAGCGCGCCAGACCATGTCACGTGACAACAAAATGTCGCTTCATTCTTCGCCATGATGAACTTTACAACTTACATGTACATTACTGTAGTGTAACATAACATAACATAACATAACATAACATAGGTTATTAAACTTTCAGTTGTGTTACATATATCTTATAGGAAATTTTAGTGTCAAATATCACTGGATATTTCTTTGAGTCTGCAGTATAAACAAAGACAAGAAAAATATTCTAGCGATGTTGTCTAATAATAAGTTACTATTCAAATTTACTTTTACAGATAAACAAAATTGAAATAAACTAACTAGATTATAATGTGAGGAGCTAAGCAAAGTTTTCAAAATTGAATAATAATGAGAGGAAAAGCTAATTAAAGAAATACTCTCGCGCAGATAGAGTCCGACTGAATGTTAAGACTTGGCTTGAGTTCTTAAATAAAAAGCATTATTTTCATTAACCAAACAGTCACATTTGTTCTTGCATTTCTTAAGGACAGAAAAACAGTTAAGAAGGTCCTTAGGGACTTCATAGTGATTGTTTCTATAGTGTTTATAAACAGGCGATGACTTTTGTCTGTGTCCGTCAACACGCGCGTGCAAGTGTCCATTGGTGTAACCAACATAACCCGCATCACACAGGTCACACTTAAAAATAAACATAACGCTCTCGGTTAACAATGGTAGGTTTCAGTTCGCGCACTCCAAGATCTTGGCGAATCTTGTGACTAATAGTCCGGTCAATTTAGCGTTTAACCTGGAAAAAATTGCAACATGGGATTTTTATACAGCAAATTCTCAGGAACATATGTGAGAAATACGTGTCCAAATTTTGTGAAAATCCGTTCGGGGGAAGTTGGTTAAATTTGGGGTTTTCCGTCTGCACGAAGGAAAGTCCGTTGTTTTCGGTGGCACTTAGACAATGAAAGCGAACAATTCGAATGGAGGGCTATAGACTGTAGGGCCGTAACTCGGTGTGATATTGAACGATATATCGAGCTATTTCTTTCTACTGCATAATGTGATTGCATAGATGTGAATTTTGTGTTTGTTTATAACCAATTCTGCAAAATAATAACTAAATAATCCTGCGTTTTGACAAATCCAATATGATCCTTGTATTTCCCGCGTGGTGATACACTAAAGTTCGAATATTATACACTAAAAGAAATAAAAGAAATAAATTGTTCATAGCCGTAACTCATCGCTCAGAAATTATTTGTTTCAACCGAAAAACCTTGTTAAATCTTCCCCGGTTTCATCTGTACAGTCTATAAACATTCTCCCAGTTTCTGTGTTTTCAGTGTCTAAGTGCCGCCGAAAACAAAAGGCGCCCTTGACGTCGCCGGTAAAACCAAAATTTAACCAACTTCCCCCAGCCGGATTTCTACAAAATTTGGATATGTTATTCCTACATATGTTTTTAACAATTAGAACCAAAAATTTCCCATGTTGCAATTTTTTCCAGGTTCGGGGTTTTTTCGGGCTAATTTGACCGGACTATAACAAACACAGGCTGGATTGTCGTATGCCATTTGAAACTGAGAGCCTGTAGCTGTTTCTTGACAACAGCTGCTGCAACCTGGTCCTTGAATGGGATATAGTCTAGTCGGTAGAGGGGTTCACGTGCACCCCCCGGAACCAGTAATGAGACATACATTTTTAGAATCCTTAGGATGTCTAGAAAATGGTTTTAGATGTTAACAGCTCGAAAAAGTGTCCCACGTCCCTATTTTGTGACATTTAGGCAATTTATAGACTGTAGCACTTGTAGAGCCCACAAATGTAATAACTACCCACAAATGTAATAAACAGGTTGCCCACAAATGTAACAAACCCACAAATGTAATAATGGGTTACCCACAAGTGCATTAAACCAACAAATGTAATAATGGGTTACCAACAAATGAAGGGCTCGGGGTAATAACGACCTAAGTAATTTTTTAGACTGATTTTCGATTTTTCAAAAATTTGCACAAATCATGTTAAAATAGCCTAAAAATAACTTCTCTGTATTTTTTTTTTTTTCAAAATCGCTAAGAGAACGCTGTGAAACGGCCCTAGTTACCGCTAGACATTTGTCTAACAGCCGCATAAATTTGTCTATTGTGTTTAATTCAAAAGAGCTTTTCATTTGAGTGAGTTTAACACGATCTAGGATCATTTCAAATTCAAAGTTCCTGTCATGAAAGATTCTTTGGCCCAATAAAGCTTGTAAGCGCTCTAATCGCTTCAAGTCGAACTTATTTCCCTTGTAGAAAGGCTTGGATAAAGTTGACTGAGTGCTTGTGTAAACTTCCGTCATTTCTCGGCACTCAATGAATTTCAAATAAAGTTTGAAAATCATAGCCAGCACTAGTCCAGTAAATGAAAAAATATTTTTACTTAAGGTTGGACAAAAATGGTAACAAAGGTTTCTCACTTGAAATATGCTTATTACTGGTATGTTACTACACACATAAAAATCCACCCGAATCCAACGATGGGAGCATCCTTTTTCCAGCCTGGAAAATTCTCGCTTTTCCTCTATCCAAGATGGCCGCCGTTTTATATAGAAAATGCATAATTTGGGAAATAATGAGCACATCAACACGTTATAAAGTGTGAAAGTTTATAATTTTAATATTTCAATTCGTTTGATGTAATATTTCAAAAACGAGTTCAAGTGTTTCATTGGGTTTGCAAACAACGAGAAAACCATTGAAACACGAGCGGCGTAGCCGCGAGTGTTTTATTGTTTTCGAGTTGTTTGTAATCCCAATGAAACACGCAGAACGAGTCTTTGGAATTACTTCTCACACAAATAAAATACACAGTTTATATCATGTTATGCAATCACGCTTAGAATGTTAAAGAACAAAAACGTGATTACATAAGCCCAAAGACGCCAAATTAGCTGATTACATCAGCCCTTTTGTTCAGGCAAAGAACATGCCATCTAATCAATTGCTAGATTGTACAACCTTGTATATGCTAATTGAATCGCCATTTCACCTTGAACATGGCACACTCAAGGTTTCGTCCGCCTAAGACTGCGGAAGAAAAAGAAAGTATCCGCCCAAAACTCTCTACCAAATCGTGTGCGAGATACGTCGGTACGTACTGGAACGAAAGCCCAACCTGGATTTCAATTTCTTGGATGGCAACGACAAGGGTTAGTTTATGTTTATATGTCCACGTTTCTGCTCCAAGCATGCCATTAGCCACGATATTATCAGTGTAATTTGGAGAGCTAGAAAGCAGTGAATTCACTAGGAGCAACCAAAATATTAGCCTACGTTTGTTCAGTAAGCTTTCGACTGATAAATTAACAGCGCTTTGCAGCGTTTTGGTTCAAATTAAAGCGGATGGAAATGGATTGCTAGTTTTGATTGCTGAAAACATTTTTGGGTCTTTTGGGCAATAGTCCAGTAAATGAAAAAATATTTTTACTAAAGGTAGGACAAAAATGATAACAAAGGTTTCTCACCAGGAACATGTTTACTAGTGGCCCGTTAGTACACAAAAAAAAGTCCACCCGAATCCTCCCATGGCAACTTCCTTTTTTGAGTTTTGAAAATTCCTCATTTTCATGAAATCTAATAGTCCAGTCATTTTAGGCCGAAAAAGAGCTCAAAATGAAACGAAAGGTTTTTCTTCTTAATATTGTTCCTGACAGTCTCTAGTATCACAGAAAGAAAATCAGCAAAAATCAGATCATGCGAAAAGTAAAAATTACCGAGTTCCTTTGGCAGCTTGTTTTAACCTTTGTTGTTCGCAGCACTTAACTATTTTTCCACTGTTTCTGAGAATGATGAATTTTATAGAGTGTAGCGCCGGCCCGGCTAATCTCTGAATGTTTCTGACTTCCAAGAATGATCATTTCACTTTATTTAGTAACTCCTTGGCAATAAAAATTGCTTCAGAAGACATTTTCTGGTATTTACGGAACTCATATTTTCAAATCCCGTACGAAGTCTATATTGAAAACGTGAAATCGCGTAAAAAATCGAAACTAAATGCCAAAAAGCTAGATATTTATTTGTGACGTGGCTAGCGATTTATAAATCAAGTCTGTAAATCAAACCATGGCCCCTGGGGCAGAGAATATGGAAGTATTTTTGATATACACACTATAGAATATCTTCTGGTTTGGAAGGCTCAAGTGCCGGCAAACTCATGAATAACAATGGCGGTAACAATAGCGCTACAATGAGGAATTTTCAAAACTCAAAATAAGGAAGTTGCCATTGGAGGATTCGGGTGAACTTTTTCTTGTGTACTAACGGAACACTAGTAAACATGTTCCTGGTGAGAAACCTTTGTTATCATTTTTGTCCAACCTTTTCATTCATTTACTGGACTATAAAACAAGATTCGAGTGCAACAACGAACTGGTGTTTGCATGTTCTGATAACACTAGTCGTATTTATAACATTTTTGTTTGGTTAGATTTGCTCACTTCATACGTTTGCTGGACGCAGAAGGGAAGGACGGGACGAGCGGGCAGGATTGACGCTAAAGAACAAGAAAGAGAAGAAGCTGCCGATCAAGACAATTAAACATGTTATTGAATTGTGTTTGAGTAGTCTATGAATATGCTAATTAAGAACTCATATCACTAGTGTTGGAAATCGTTTCCAAACACTAGTGATTTTCAACTGGTGTTTCATTGGGTTTCCAAAGTCATACACCTGACCAAATGCAAGAACCCTATTGGTCTACGCCCTCATGATTGATTAATGAGTTTGAGAAGCTACTTTCGAGGTCAGCCAAGGACAGGGTCAACAGTTAAGGTGACTCATTCGAAATTCAAAATGCACCCAACTGTGTCTAGAGCGCAAATCTGCGTCGTCAAACTAACGGCTATAACTTTTGTGTCTTTTCCTCTATTGTTATAATTATTTTTTCAAATCCTACTTTAATGATGTATAAATATGCTACTGGGAACCGATCTTCTTGAAAACATTTTTAGAAGTCACAATCTAAATTTTTGTGAGGCCCTAATTTCATATTCCGGTCGTACTAGAAAAAAATTTTGCCGGTTTTTTGGCTGAAATTTCAGGAATCGATTCCAGTTGTAGTGATTTTAAATCAAGCGAAGTTACAGAAAATTCGTCGGAACAGAAACGCGGTAATAAAAATACCGTCAGTTATGGTCAACTGTGGCCAAAATAGAACGCTGATTCTGGTTGGCTTGAATTGAATTTTAATAGTGCTCCGAAAACTCATTATTTTGGGCTCTTCCCTCGGCACTATTTTGTATAGTAATGTATTAAACTTTATCGAGGGTCCGATTTCAAATACCATGAACTACTAAAATGTTTGAACATTATCTACCGAGGAAAGAAATTGTGAAAGACCAATGAATTTGTTACAAGAATGTCGCATTAAAATGTGCCGTTATTAGGTATTATTTCTTGCTAAGATTTATATAGACGAGAAGTTTGTGGCATTGGTAAAACTTAGTAACGGTTTGACCATTATATTTGCTTATTTGGCATAGAAGAAAATTACAAAGTTACGACATTCGCCCTCTGGTTTTGCACGCAGATTTGAAGCTCTCTTGTTTATGAATGATAATGAAATCTGAAGTTTTTCCAGGGGGAGCTCATTAGGCCAAATCTAATCAATAGCAGTCACGCTCCGAAAATAGCAATTGTCTGTTAAGTCCCTATGGAACAAAAAAAGAGTCGACGATAAACGTTTTCTTTGTTCGATTATTAGAGTTGGCCTACTGTGTTCCCCCTGGCAAAATGCGAGATTTCATTACCATTCATAAACAAGACAGCTTCAAATCTGCGTGCATGACCAGAGCATGACCGCCGTAACTTTAACAATTTTCTTCTATATCAAATAAGCACGCATGATGTTCAAACTTGCTTACTAAGTATTACCAATGCCTCGAGCTTCTCGTCTATATACATCTTAGAAAGAAATAATACGTAATAACAACACATTTTAACTCGACATTCTTGTAATAAATTCATTGCGCTTTCACAATTTCTTTCCTCGGTAGATAATGTTCGAACATTTTAGTATTTCATGGTATTTACAATCTGACCTTCGGTAAAGTTTAATACATTACTATACAACATAGTGCCGGTGGAAGAGCCCAAAATAATGAGTTTTCGGAGCACTATTAAAATTCAATTCAAGCCAAGCAGAATCAGCGTTCTATTTTGGTCACAGTTGACCATAACTGACGGTATTTTTATTACTGCGTTTCTGTTCCGACGAATTTTCTGTAACTTCACATGATTTGAGTTCACTACAACTGGAATCGATTCCTGAAATTTCAGCCAAAAAAACCGGCAAAATTTTTTTCTAGTACGACCGGAATATGAAATTAGGGCCTCACAAAAATTTAGAATGTGACTTCTAAAAATGTTTTCAAGAAGATCGGTTCCCAGTAGCATATTTATACATCATTAAAGTAGGATTTGAAAAAATAATTATAACAATAGAGGAAAAGACACAAAAGTTATAGCCGTTAGTTTGACGACGCAGATTTGCGCTCAAGACACAGTTGGGTGCATTTTGAATTTCGAATGAGTCACCTTAAGGCCAAGGTCAATTCAATAATAATATGCAAAAAAGGCTAAAGTTTGTGAAAATTATGTTTGTCATTCTTTGGTCTAAAACTCAGTGTCTACAGTTATGAAACAAAATCATGAATATATCGGACTAACTAATCAACAGGGGCGGATCCAGGAATTTCAGAAAGGGGGGGTGGGTGGGGGGGATGATTGTGAAAACTTGGGACGAAAATTTGCACATTTCCTTTATCAAATACAGTAAATGTATGAAAAAATCTCCCTAGAAAAGGGGGGGGGGGGGTGGCCACCCTAAATCCGCCCCTGATAGACGATTCTATCGGGGAGGGGTAGCTGGGAATTATTGACAATTTCTGTCTGTGGTTTGGCAAGCATGTGGCAAACAGTCGAGTTGTTCAGGTAAGTGATAGCCGCATAGTAAATGACGCTATAACAATATGTGTTTTCCACTTTTTGTTCTAAAGATTGGTTTGAAGTTATCTTCTTTGTTTCATGGAAAAACATTTTATACGCGCCCTGCTACGATATGACATACTGTTCCAAAGTTTGGGTCCGACCCTGGAGATCGACCTGGAATAGTTCCTTTCAGAATATTACTTTCAATATCATCCAGGCCGGACCAACACTCAGGGTCTTTTTTAAATAATTGAGGAGAAGGTGCTGCCTCATCTAATATCTGCAAATGGTTAGACCTTCTTGGATAAGGTCGTTAAACCGTAGGTCCCGTCTCTCACATACACTACGGAAAGTTGCCATGTCGGAAGTTGCCCATCCTCAGTGCAGGTCTTACAACTTACTAACCCACCACACTGAACAGGGAAACTCGTTATTGGAGCCTCGATCGACTGTGAGGATTTCCCGGTCCTTGGGCAAAGCATAATAAATCATGAAATACAGTAGTACGTAAATTGCTGTACAGAATAAGCGGGTGTGAAATATACTTTTGCTGCGCGTTCAGACGACTGTCTTCTTGATGACCTGAGAGTGATAGGCGTCGCAAGTTCATACCATCGCGCATTCGGCTTGACATGACAAAAAAGTGTTATAGCTAAGTCATAAGTCTCAACCACGTCGATTGGCTGCTAATAAAACAGTGAACAGAATGTGTATGATGCACAAGCAGTTAGGAATACCCCTTTTTCTCGCGTCCATGGTCGGTAATTCTGTAGAAGAATACACATTTTCACAAAAGAATCAGATGAAGACGCTAGCCTCAGAGCTGCACGTGTGGAACGGAAATCCGTGAAATCCCTCTTTCCGTGCATCCCTCTTCGATTATCGTATGCTTAAGCGGACCGGAGACAAACAGAACTAAACCATAATAATCTCCTAATGCGTGACCTATGTGTTGTTCTAACCCGTACCATCACTCGTGTTCAGTTTGCTATTGATGGAGGATGACTGCTCCATAACTCAATTGTGTGTTCGTAACGTGAAAACCATCTATGGATTAGTGTTGGTTGTCTTCGACGGGTATGAAGGCAAGCACTAAGGGTGAAGCACTTCGTCGCAGGGCCAGTAATGATGTAGGTGCGCGTCTCGGAATCTGGAAGAATGCGTCTTATAGTGAGTAAAAAGCCTTAATTGCCAAAGGAGCTAACAAGCAGGCCCACTAACCTACTCGGGGATGAGATGACCAAGGAAGGCCAGGGTGTCCAAGTGAAGCATGCAGATGAGGATGTAGACAACACAATTTGCAAAATGCCATGCAGCTCCATTAACGAAAAGCTGACAGCCGTTGTTGCTGAGGATACAGGTATATTCCACTTGCCGACGCACAAGGCCAGCGTTGGAAATCATAATCTGTATATGTTGACCGTGAAGCACTCAAGAAGAAATTTCTCCTTCACGGTAGGCTTTTCTGTAGTATCTTTTAACGTCATGAAGAATTCCAACTGCGACGTTCATATTGGATTTTCTGATTGGATTTGACCAAAAACTATTTCCTTGTGCTAGAAGTAGCTTCTTTATTTTACCCTGTATTGGTACAACGTTTATTATCTCACCAGAAATTGGGGTTGCACCAATGAACAAGAAACGTACTCAATTTTTACCAAATTTTAGTCATTTTTATATTACTTTCAAATTGACCTTGACCTTTACTGGTGCCCTTGACCTTCGCTGTCCGCGAAAATAGCATCAAACGAATGGTAATACTAAAATTAGTCGACTTTCACACTTGATATGTGTTAATATGTTATTAGTTCCCAAATTATGTTTATTTTATTCAAAATGGCGGCCATCTTGGATTGAGGAAAAGCGATAATTTTCCAGGCTGGAAAAAAGGATGTTCCCATCGTTGGATTCGGGTGGATTTTTATGTGTGTACTAACATACCACCAATAAACACATTTCAAGTGAGAAACCTTTGTTACCATTTTTGTCCAACTTATCCCATTCATTTACTGGACTACACCCCGATTCTTCCGTGGCACTTTGGTTAATATAGCTGCTTCTGAACTCACTGGTTGGAGGCACACGCCGGTGTTTCCCTGTTCTTGCGCACTCAAATAGAGGTTACAAGTCGCATCGAATACCTGAATTCCTCCGAAGGAAAACAAAGCTTGAATTAACCCCAATAGACAAATCTGTGGAGAGCTAGGCAAATGTTTAGGTTACAACTAACGCTGTCGTACAGCGTTCTCGTAGCGATTTAGACCCCCAAAATACAGACACGTTAGTTTTAAGCTATTTTAACATGAATTCTGCAGATTGTTTAGCAAAAACCGAAAAATCGAAAAACACCCTAAAAGATCACTTAGGTCGTTATTGCAGCGAGCCCTTCAAGTCTTTAAAGGATACCACAGGTATACCAACGGTAGTAGTGTAGTATTGGGATCGGCACCAGCACGTTTGACGCCAGCACTTTTGACGCCAGCACTTTTGACACCAGCACTTTTGACGCCAGCACTTTATCGATTGGTTATCTATAAAAGCTGAGTGAGAGACGTTGTGGTATTCAGTTGACAGAGGTTGTTCATAGAGTAATGAAGTGTTTTTGTGATTACGAAGCAAAGCAAGGAAACGTGTATAAGTGTGGTTGTCCATTGGATTATTCAAAGAAGGTGATTGGTTGTCATTTTTACTTTACGGAATCGGACGCTAAAGCTGTACGAGAAGCCATTCCTGAAGGCACGTCATTGAGTGTGTTTCCAACGTGTGACCACGACTTGATTTGTCGCGTTGGTGTCGGGAAGAGAGACTGGAACGAAGGTCATGTGTATTTTGCTTGTGACGTCCGTGCTCCAAATCCCAAGTGTGATTCGTTTGTTTGGGCTGAAGAACCCAAGAAGAAGCGACAGAAAATATGGAATCCGAAGCAAGAGCAGAAAAAAGCAAAAGTTAGGTGATGAGCAAGCGGATATGGATGTGTTGGATTTGTACTCGATCATGGAACTGTTGGACGAATTTGTAGTAGCCATGATATGGGAAGGAATGCATCGTCAAAGGAATGTGGACTGTGAAGGATGTAAAGTGGACCATCCCAGTCAGAATCGTCATCAGTGTTTCAAGTTAAGCGGTAACGACCTGTGGCCAGAGTATTACGAGATGGTTCGTGATATGTTTCGCAATTCCATGGAGAAGGTCTGGGAAGGATGCAAAAGTTATCGGCTGGCATTAAAGTCACGATTCGAGAATGGCGCCGCTACATCGAAGGCGAATTGGAATTCCTTGGCGAAATGAAAGCGAAGGACCTGTTTAGCGAGTTATTTACTCCTCACACTGCTGCTATTGCGAAAGCAGCCGAGGAGACATGTATTGAAGTGTTTAAGGATGATTAAGAACAATTGAACATTTTTTTTATTAAGTATAAGTTGTAATACAAAGGAGTATTAATAAAAGTGTTCTTCTCAAATGTTGTTATTGTTTATCGCCGTAATACGCGATTAAACATAGTGCTCATTATAGTAGAGAGTCGTTCATGTCGATGGCGACGACGACGTGGTACACCCATCAGAGGATAATATGCTTGAGATGCAGGTATGGTGAATACAATGTCAAAAGTAATGATTCCACCGTCATCGATGTCAAAAGCAATCGCTCCATTATCTATATAAAAAAGATAGAAAAGAAAAAAAGTTCACATAGGTTCAAGTCTGATACCCAATTCGGATGCTGGTTCTGCACCCGTATAGATAGGTCCAGAGCGTAGACATAGACTTCTCACAGGGATTATGACCTGAAGCACTTTATAACAATGTCGCTGCCATTGTCCATCATGACGGTGTACACGAAACGAGATGGTGTAATCGCCATAGATTTCAATCCCATCGTCACGAAATGTCTCCCGCAGTATACTATTGGCAAATGTGCACCATAAACTTCTTGGGCTTGTGCGTAGCAGACTTAAAAGAAACGGATAGCTTCTCATTTGAGAAGGAAAAAATCGAAGAGTTCATCAAGTTCATTATTTGCTCGATCATCAAGTATAAATCGTGGAGGTTGATTGTCTTCATCATCATTAGTAGTAACATAATCAGTAGTATCATCATCATCCATAGCATTCCTTCCTACGTACAATAGAAACAGAGTTTATCAGATGGCATCAAATGTGCTTAACCATTCGGCTGCTGGTTGTACATCTGTATAGATGACAGTCCCTGTTGGACATTCAGTTGTCACAGGGATTTTGACATGAGTCACTTTTAAAAAATGTCGCGGCCATCGTCTACCATCGGTATATACGGGTAACGAGATGACGTATTTGTCATGGTATATTTCAACCCCAACCTCACGAAATCTCCTCCACAGTTGTCCTGCTGAAAAATGTGACCACAGTCCTCTTGGTCCCATTCGTAGCAGAACGGTCAGAAACGGACTGCTTCTCAATTCTGAAGGAAATCGAGTGAACAGGTTATGACTACGTCCATGACGACTATCATCAAGTAAAAATCGTGTAGGTTCGATAGGTTCGAATGAAGGCATGGAGGAATGGATTGGAATGGCTGAGGAATGCTGGTCTTCTTCATTCATTGGATTCTACAAGATGATGATGACGTAGATATGGCACAAAATGTTGAAGAGCTCTTTGAGCGGCATTTGAATGATCAACCGTCATCTCCACCACCACCACCACTTTCGTCACCACAGGTGGAAGTAGAGGAGGAAGGACATGTTGATGATTTTATCGATTGGATGATGCAAGACGATGTTGATATGGCAAGACGATGTTGATAAGTTTTGAAGAGCTATACCAACAGTATTCGGCTATGACTGCCCATAGACCACAAACACCACCGCCATCACCACAGCCATCACCACAAGATGTTGACAATCAACCAGTACCACCACCATCACCACAAGATGTTAGCAATACAATACAATAATTATTTAATGTCGAATAACGCAGGGAGTGGTTGCCCAGTCACCCGAGCCAGGGGCTCATGTTAAAAACGCTCGACATAACGCTCATAGCAATCAACCATTACCACCGCCATCACTACCACAAGATGTTAACAATCAAATTGGAAGAGGTGTCAAGCCTACCCATGATGAGCAGGAGGACAATCAAATTGGAAGAGGTGTCAAGCCTACCCATGATGAGCAGGAGGAGGTGGAGAAAAAGAGGATGATGGTATTTTGTACCAATTGAATCAAGTCCACAGTCGTAATTCGCGTAAGATGCAAACCGATTGTACTGATTACGATTTAAGCATCAATCTTCCTTTACGGACAACTGTCCAAGAAGCCATGCAAGATGTAGAACGCGTTCTTGACAGAGTGTTAGAAGGTGTGCCTAAAAAGGACTTTGCTCGCGTGACGTTGAATGCTCCAGCTCTGAAGAATCCCATATCGTTACCGTTTATGCTACGGGAACAGTTTACACCGCAAAGGATTATGGGACAGATTGAAACCATTGTGCAACCTAACTAATTTGTTCTCAACGGTCAGTTTCAGTTGCACGTGATACGAGCACGTATGCCCCGTGGTGGTCATGGTGGATATGATGATGATGATGATGATAACTATACTACTGATGATGATTATACTACTGATGACGATGATGACGATCAAGCTGGTGAGAATAAAAAGCACTCTAACAACAATAGGAGGAGCTTGGATTGTTCGGATTCGAAGGCATGGACGAAGATGAAGATGAGTATAGTTCGAGAACGTAATCGGGATCATCTTTGTGCTGCACGTGCGATCGCGATTGGAATCGCCTTGCATACCGGATCAAAACGGGATTATAAGAACATGTATAAACAGTGGCCAAGAAACAGAGATAATCTCACTAAACGTAAAAAAGCGAGAGAGTTGCATCAACAAGCTGGCGTCCCTGGAGGAGAGTGTGGTCTTGAAGAACTGAAAAAGTTCCAAACGTATTTGGCTCCACAAGGGATTAGGCTCTACGTCGTGTCCAGAGAACATATGAACTCCATTATTTGGCAAGGTGATTTGGAGGATCCTGCACATCATTTGTACTTGTACCTTGAAGAAGGCCATTACCAATTTATCACTAGCATGAAAGGTCTCCTGGGTAAAAGCTACTTCTGCACCCAATGTAACAAGGGATACTCAAGGCATGACAAGCACAAATGCATTAACCGATGTCATTCCTGTGGTGAAGAGAACTGTTCTCCTGCGAGTGCACCAGAATATGAAAATGGTACCATACGATGGAACTGGCAACAATGTACCGATTGTCGCGAGAAAAAGCATGGTCCCGCGAATAATCAAAAGGAATGGTCGCGATGTCAAAAGTTACACAAGTGTGAAGAATGTGCTACGCTGGTGAATGTCTTAGACAAGAGACGGCAAGACAAACCTCACAAGTGTGGCGAATACGTGTGCCACGTCTGCAAAGGTCGACAAAGATCACTTATGTTATGTTCCCGTAGGAGCAGCAGTGATCGGGCAGAAGAACGATGAGGATAAATTGCGTCTCATCATCTTTGATTTTGAGGCGCAAGCCTTGGGATCGCAACATCGGGTCAATTTTGTGGGTGTACAGAAACTGTGTGAGGACTGTCGTGATCTTTCCTTGGACTAACATCCATACTGTGATACGTGCGGATTGCGCAAACGTGGTTTCCAAGGTGAACAAGCTTTGGATGCGTTTTGTCAATGGTTGTTTGGCGGAAGTAATGCGGGATACACGTGTTTTGCACACAACTTTAAAGGGTACGATTCCTATCCTATCTTGGAGTACGTGTTCAAGAATGGATTCAAACCTACTGTCCTTTTTAATGGAGGAAAAATCATGATGCTTGGACTCTCAGATCTCGAGATCAGTATGAAGTGCACATTGAATTATCTTCAGATGGCATTGCGTCAACTTCCCAAATCTATGGTATTTGATCAAGAGGTTCGCAAAGGCGACTTTCCACATTTCTTCAACACTCCCGAGAATCAAACGTATGTGGGACCTATGCCTGATCTCAAGTATTATGGCATTGAAAACATGAGTTGGTGCGAGACGGAAGAAGATAAGGTTCGGTACGTGGAACAGTACGAAGAACATCAAGGTATTCGATTGGATCATGAGCGTATCGAGAAGAATCCATGTCTTCGCTCTGTAGCCAAAATGTTCCTGAACTGCACGTGGGGAAAATTGGATGAGCAATCTAATCGGAGACGTACCGAGTACGTGACCAGTCCAGTGAGTGATGTGTTGATCGTGAGCGACGATATGATCCAGATTCACTACAAGATGGCAGAGAAGTTTCTGAAGACGAAAGCACACACCAACGTCGTCTTTGCTGCTTACACCACGGCGTATGCGCGTCTCAAGTTGTACGAGGTCATGGATGGTTTGGGTGACCGTTGTTTGTACCACGATACGGACATTGTCATCTTTACGTGGCGTCCTGGTCAATGGAAACCACCACTTGGCGATTACTTGGGGGAATTGACCAGCGAACTCGATCCAGAAGAACACATGCACTATGTGCACTATGTGGCCACAGGACCCAAGAGTAATGGGTACAAGACCAACCTTGGCAAGACCGTGTGCAAAGTCAAAGGACTACGCATGAATTTACGTTCCACAGAAACTGTCAATTTGGATAGCATGGTGGAACTGTTGGAAGGCCATGGGAAGCCTGTGCGTCAAGTGACCAATCCCCACACCATTCGACGCAATGTGACGGTCCGTACGTTCCATACCACACCAGAAACCAAGTCCTTCAAGGTCGTGTACAACAAGCGTGTACGACATGGCATGTACACTTACACTTATGGGTATTATGGACTTTAAGACTTTAAGCAACCGATCGGTGTATATATTTTAAAGTTATGTAATAAAGAACCTATAAAACCCAAGGTGTGATTCTTTTCTCTATAAAGGGGGCTGTCCTAGCATCCGACTGATCATTTGGTGTTGAACACCACTAAGGATGGGATGTTTTAAAGACCGTCAAATACTAACGTGTCGTAACTTATTGAAACGTATAAGTTGTATGCTAGCGTGTTGTGGTGGTCGTATTGTGGTAGTCGATGGCACCCAGGAAACCCAAGCATACCCTAGCACAGAAGAAGAAGAAGAATATCGAACGTCTACTCCAACAAGCCTATTACGACCCCAACAATGTTGCTGCTTTGGGTGGTGTTGCCAAACTGGCAAGGCCATGCGCTCAAAAGGCATAAAAAGGAGCACAGTCTTAGCATGGATACGGTCTCAACCGTCATATACACTCCATAAACCGTATCGTCGTCGGTTTCCACGCAATCTTGTGGTCGTCCAGGGTATCGACGAACAATGGCAAGCGGATTTGTGTGACATGCAAGCGTGCAGAACCAAAACTAATGGGTACAACTACATTTTAACCGTCATTGACGTGTTAAACATGTATGCATGGGCAGTACCATTAAAGAACAGAACATATTCAGAAAATATTCAAGGAAGGTCGTGTACCCGAAAAATTGCAAACGGATGATGGTTCCGAGTTCTTAAATCGAAACTTTCAAGCCTTTTATCAAATCGAAAAACATTAATCACTTTACCACCAAGAGTGAAACCAAAGCCTCGGTCGTCGAACGATATAATTCATAGTTCCGATGAAACAATGGAGCCATTTCACGCTATCTGGAGATACCAATCAGAGCTGGAAAGATTCTCCCTCGGGAACTGATCTTGTCCCACAAACAGTATTTCAGGACTTCCGAAATCAGTCCGATGTGCAGCACTTTTTTGCCTTTTATGACAGTATAAACTGAGATCATCTGAAGATAAAGATGTCTGGTAAACCAAAGCGGGATCGGAATATTTTTAGACTTTTTTTTAAGGAAAACCCTGGTTTGTTTGTGGGACATAACAACAGTAACTATGGTTTTGAATGACAGATCGGAACTATGAATCGCACGTTAAAAACATGGATGTGGCGATGGTTAACCTACAAAGAAACACGACGTTACATTGACCTGCTTCCACAACTTATGCACAATTACAATCATTCGTATCATCGAAGCATTCGTCGTGCTCCTGCTGACGTCACGTTAGCCAATGCTCAAGACGTATGGCATACCTTGTACCAGAAGAAGACGACCAAGGCTAAGACGAAGAAGCCAAAACCTAAATTTCAAGTGGGAGATTTAGGTTGCGTTCGATTGACTCTATTCCGGAAAAGGACAATTTTCTAATTTTTTCTAGTTCTCAGAAATGATGAACGTGAAAAAAACGCATTTTCCTGTTCAAGAAAGTGGCCCGCGCTTATGCCAAAATTGTCAGCGGTTTTCCACAAAAATTGTTGCAATCAAAACAAACATGGCGGCAAGGAAACTCGCAATTGCTGCCGGAATTTTGCTCGTTGTCAGCGAAGTGATAGAAGAAGACGAGGAAAGAGAAGAAGAAGACATCGAAGAATTACTTTGTCCAATCTTTGGTAATATTTATCAATGTGAAGGTCGGCGGAAAGCCGTTCGTGTGTACAAGGTTTTGCGGAGGAGGTAGTTCCAAGTTACAGGCCTTCGGAGTTCAGGAGTCACTTTCGGCTCTCGGTTGATACTTTTGAAGAGCTTGTACTAGACCTTGGCAACTGCCCTGAGCTGCCACGAGGCCCTCAGTATGGGGACAGAAAACCAATATCGGTAGCTAAGCACCTGTTGATCACTTTATGGGTCCTGGGGAATCAGGAATGTTTGAGATCCGTGTCGGATCGTTTAAATGTTACTAAGAGTTCGGTGTTCACTTGTGTCAATCGTGTTTGCGAAGCCTTGATGAACAACATCGCTAACCATGTTATAGCATGGCCAGACCAGGAGAGGGCTAAGGTGATTATGGAAGAATTTCAAAAGCACAGAGGATTGGTCGGGGTTCGTGGGGCTATTGATGGATCTCATATACCCATTAAGGCTCCGCTAATGTGTCCAGAAAATTATATAAACTGGAAGCACTTTCCGTTAATCTCACTGCCATTTGTGACCATGAAATGAGGTTTACATATTGTTATGCGGGTTGGCCAGGAAGTGTCCACGACGCCAAGTGTACTAGAAAATGCACAACGTGTGATCACGTCGTTTCCACCACCCGGATCCTCGGCCCTAGCGGCGAGTCTTCCATGGTGAGTTGCCTGATTTGAATAAAAGCAACAACAAAAAATAGAAAACATAAAGCAAAAAAAGAGCACTGAACAAAGAGAACAAACCAGCAGGTAGTGCCCGGGGCAAGTTATTGAACAAAAATCCTGTGCATCCAACTTGTTTTTATTTTTTAATTGGCCTTAAGGTTACTGAGAACCTTCGCGCACGTCCTCGGAAAAAAAATCATACTCGTCCTTAGTTCAACCAAAACATGTCAACCTATACATCGTTGGAAATCTTATAGAATGGACTAGCAGGCTATGGCAAAAAGAAGTAACTTTTTATTAAACAGAATTTTTTTAAAGCTTTTATAAAAAAATTGAGTGTGACATTTTCAAGAGCTATCGCCGTCGAACTGCTTGACCTTGACTCCCAAGAAACACAGCGTTTTAATCCTTAAAGGTGTTTCTCAAAAACCGTGTCTGCGTTTTTTAAAATTTTGTTTACTTCAAAAGATATGATTTTTTTAAATTTTTAGAGCGTGAAAATTCTATAAAATTTGACCTTGGAAATTTAAAAGTTCCATAACTTTTGAACAACGCAAAATTTTAAAAAACGCTATACATCGTTGGAAAGCTTATAGAATGGACTAGCAGGCTATGGCAAAAAGAAGTAACTTTTTATTAAACAGAATTTTTTTAAAGCTTTTATAAAAAAATTGAGTGTGACATTTTCAAGAGCTATCGCCGTCGAACTGCTTGACCTTGACTCCCAAGAAACACAGCGTTTTAATCCTTAAAGGTGTTTCTCAAAACCGTGTCTGCGTTTTTTAAAATTTTGTTTACTTCAAAAGATATGATTTTTTTAAATTTTTAGAGCGTGAAAATTCTATAAAATTTGACCTTGGAAATTTAAAAGTTCCATAACTTTTGAACAACGCAAAATTTTAAAAAACGCAGACACGGTTTTTGAGAAACACCTTTAAGGATTAAAACAATGTTTTACGTGGGAGTGAAGGTCAAGCAGTTCGGCAGCGATAGCTCTTGAAAGTGTCACACCCACATTTTAAATAAAACCTTAAAAAAATTCTGTTTATCAAAAAGTTATTTCTTTTTGTCATAGTCTGCTAGTCCATTTTATAAGCTTTCCAACGATATATAGGTTGACATGTTTTGGTTAAACTAAGGACGAGTATGATTTTTTTCCGAGGAGGTGCGCGAAGGTTCTCAGTAACCTTAATGATTTTCAACAGCAAAACTAGGCTCTCGCTCTCGGGGAAAAAATGTTAATGTTCCATAAAGTGTTCATAAAGTTTTTGATTCCCGGATTTTAAGGGCAAAATACGTCTTAATTGTTTCATTGTTCCTTACTGAAGGTTTTCAGTATGTCAATAAGGCCCCCCATCAATGCCATCTTCTCTTTGTGTTGCTCGTTTCTTTGTTCCTCTCTTCGTTCATTCTCAAGTTTCTTCTCCTCGCGATAATCTTTCAAATACTCAAGGTACACTTCTTGGGTAGTACTTTCTCGCTTCTTCTTCTTCTTTTTCGCTACCTCTGGTATAGGACGTGGAGACCTTTCCTTGGGTGTCGAAGAGCTAGTTCCTGCTGCCGGAGCCTCGTTACATTCGTCCTTGACTTGAGCAGTTTCCACCTTGACCTTTTTATCCTCACGAACGAAGTTCCCTTCGCCAGTGTTACTTGCGGTTGCATAAGGTTTCACATTAGGCCTGTACCCGTACAAGTATGCAATCTCTTGACAGAAGGCACATTCTTTTCGGTCATTTCCTGAAATAGTGTTATGGTCGATGCATTTTCTGAAAGCTGCCGTCAGTCCTTTCCACTTTCCTTCTACCTGAGCAGAAGTTGCACCAAAACCTTGAATACCTTTAGCCATGCCCTTTTGTATAATTTCCCAGACGCTGTTTTTCTTGTAGTTAACATTTTTAAACAGCTCCTCGTGTTCTTTATACTTTTGTATGAGAAGCAGCGTCTCTCTATGGCTCCAAGAATAGCATCTTTTTTGCTCAACTTCGTCCGCCATTTTGTTTTGCCCGCCTCGAGAGAAGCGAGATGACGTCACATGACGTCATTTTCCCTTATTTTTCCAAGCTTTCTGCCTTCGCTAGCATGGTTGGAATTGATTCCGAGTTTTCTAGAACCAAAATAGGGACTCAATCGAACGGCTTTTCCGATTTCTTCCAGGAATTCCCTTTCCGGAACAGAGTCAATCGAACGTACCCTTAGTACGTATTGGTAAAGTCAAGCACGTGTTTGCAAAAGGGTATTTTCCCAACTGGACGGAAGAAGTGTCTACGATTGCGTATCGGATGCAGCACGGGATCCCTATGCGTATCGACTACGCGAATACGATGGTGCGTTGTTGGAAGGACAATTTTATGAACAAGAATTGCAAAAAGTCAGCATGGATGAAGAAAAAGATGTCTTTCGTATCGAAGAAGAGTACTTGGTACATTGGCGTGGCTGGCCTGACAAGTACGACAGCTGGATCCTAGCAAGTCAAGTGCATAAAATCGTGTGAGATACCATCAAAGACATCAGTTATACATCAGGATGTCTACTCGATCTGACCTGGTGATCACGTTGGCAAGCAATGCTATCGAAGATGCTCTGCCCAACAACAAAACAGGCGATTTTACCATACGAACCAAATATCCTATCGATGTGCGTGAAGGATCATGGGAAATGGCACTTACCAACATCATCTATCCCAATACGTGGAGTTTGCTGCGTGAAGAAGATCTTGACCTATGGATCCTTACCACCAAGGATTCAGACAAAAGCAATATAATGGATAAAATATAAGTTACCTAAAGGAAAGTACAACAACGTGCAAGATGCTGTGAAAGGCATGAAGAACGTTGCCAATCGTTTTAAAGTGGATGACACCAAACGAAGAACAAGACCAGGCGAATCAAGCAAAGTGAATCGATTTGATACCAAAGAGGGCAAGGCCACGATCTCACTGAACAAAGACATGAGTATACTCATCCATCCGACAAGGCCAATCTCATTGAACATACTCGAGAAACCTCCAGAGTTTGAAAAGGGCACTGTTGGCACCTTTAGGCTTACTGCTGATAACGTTGGAGATTGGCATGCGATTATAGCGGATAGATTCGCTGTTGGTGATGAAATACAAGCCTTCACGTCAGGCCTTCGAGTTCGTAAAGATGCACGTCCGTTCCAAAGCTTTTACGTGTACACAAACATTGTGGACTCTCATATTGTGATGGGAAGTGACGCCAACAATTTATTACGTACCTTTGTTCCTGAAGGAAAACCTGGATTCCCTGTGGAACGAAACTTTCTCAATCCTTACTACTTGCCACTACGTACTCAAATCATCAACAAGATTCGTATCCATATAACCGACGACACAGGCGAAACCGTGTCATTTCAATCAGGCGCCGTACAGGTTACACTACATTTGCGTCGAGTGCGATTTGCCTAGAAGAACTGGAAGATGGTGTGGTACAACGATATGTTGAATATGGCTCGTGGTGCTTTTGGATCTCTACCACAACTACAGAAAGGAAAGGGACCCTATATCTATGTTCCACCTCATCTACAAAAAGGAAATGGAGTGTTCCGTGGACGCCCTGTACCACAAGTAGGTTATGGATCTTTCCGTTGGTACCCTGTGCCAGCACAAATGGGATTTGGTATAGGTGGTGTCGGAGGTGTATTACGTTCCATTGGAAGAGTTCCTTGCTTGCCTTCTGCGGGACTCGCTACACAAGGTCTATGTAAACCACAAGTGGGTGGTGCTCGTCAACCCCTAAAACGTCGTCAGCCTAAGACCATGGCTAAGCGTCGTCGTCATACCAAGGACATTTTTGATTGAGGAAAAACAGTTATAAAAGACTTGGACATGGATTCATTCTAATCAGTTGGACGTCACCTCAACTACTGTCAAGAGCTCCTCAACATGAGTGTTCATTCTGCCTCGCTTGCTGCTGCCAATCCAGGCATGGACTTGTTATGGTACAACCAACAGATGTGGCTGTGACATCAGGCCGATACGTTGAGTATTCACCAACGGCAAAGGAGACAAGTACTATCAGTTCCTCATTCGTAGGGGTCCTACAATGAGGGGTCCTACAATGATTTGAAAAAGAGTCATTTCCGTGTCGTGGCCAAGATCACCAAAGCTGATGGTACAAAATTGTAGTAGCCGATAAAGTGGGACCTGTCAACAACTTTCTTCACTCAATGATCCAACAAGTGACTGTGAAATTGAACGATCAATCCGTCACCTTGCAAACCGATACGTATGCGTACCGTGCCTTCATCGAGACGTTGCTGAATTATCCTAAAGAAGCTCAAGAATCGTATCGGGAATGTGCCATGGGGAAAAAAAGACAGTGGATCCATGGACCAATTTAATCCTGGAGCTTCAGGCGCTTTGTAGGAAACAAGAACATATCAACTGATGTTGTCATTCGGTAGAGAACCGACCGACGGGGAAGCGACTTACCTCGAGTCTCGTTTTACCGTTTTCTTGAACAGAAAATAATTTCAGGATCAAAACTGCCTTGATTCTAGCGAAGAAAGCATTAAACTAATATCCTGTGCTCGATATTTCCGTATAAAGCTGCGAATTACAACGCCAGAGCACAACTAATCGAGCCTAAAACCGAGCTATTTTACAGTAAAACATATGGAAGAAAATTACTTCCGGTGAAGTTTTTTCCCCCTCGACCCAGGACTCTCGCAGTTTTTCTTAAACCCCGATTTGGCTTATTGTAATGGTAGGAGGACGTAACCACATTAACGTATAGCGCGTATAGCCATGCTTTTTTGGGGAAATTTCACATTGAAACATTATCAAACTACTTGTATACTGTATAAGATTCATCATTCATATCAGCTCAATAAAAGCTCAGGTTTTCAAGTCGCTCTAAAGTCGGCAAATCTTTCGTGAAATGGTTGTCAAAATACGCTTTAAAACATCTACAAATATGCAATTAAGAATGACAAAAGCAATATGACTATTACTTACCGATAACCTCCGAATCTAGACAACAATTTCTGTAAACCGATCGACAAATGGTGAATGTTTTCCATCTTGACATGAATCTGAATGGCTTGCTAACTCTCCGAGCAAAGACTGTGGAACGTGCCACCGACGTGTTACGGAACCCAAAATCGCTTCAATCTCGTACCCAGAGCCCGTCATCTTTTGGCCAGCGGCAAGATTCAGGGCTCTGGGGGAATCGATTTTTTTAAAACCCAGATTCTGGGTTTCCGGTTTGAACGTTATATGAAAGTTCGTTACGTTTTGACCTACCACGCATGCTCACAAATCGGATTCCCCCAGAGCCCCGAATCTTGCAGCTGGCCAAAAGATGACGGGCTCTGGATACGAGATTGAAATCGCTTCGCCTAGAAAATGATCGTACTGCGCAAGCACCACAGGTAACCCACGCCGTAATTGCAAGGGCGTTAGGACTTGTCGAGATTAGATTGCAATTAGATTGCGATTAGATTATTTAAAACATATTTTCTCTCATAACTCGCGTTTATGACAGTCGGGAAAAAAATGTTCGTATTTCAAAGTTTTATTTATTTACCGAGTAAGACAGCCAGCAAAAAATATTGGTGAATTAAGTCCATTTATGAGTTACATTTTGAAATCTAAAACTAGTGCCCGAAAACTCAAACGTCGGTCCGCAGAAACAATACTTTGGTTGTGGAAAAAATGTTCGTATTACAATTGCATTTTCATCTATCCAGGAAGCTCATAAAATACAAATGCTTGCCCAAACTTGAAATTTCGCCTTACCTTTTTTGAGCTGAAAAAAGCCGACAGAGAAATAACCCTTTGGTTCCTCGCTAAAGTACGAAAAATCCATAAACTTCGCCGGTCTACATTTTCTTTCAAACTGTTCGTTCAGATGAAATTTAGCCACCATTTTGAAGGTACACTATTCCACGTTCTTCTGGAGACCAGAAACATTTAGGTTCCTCTAAAAAACCTTCAGTAAAGGCCTTCAAAATACGTGCTATCTGAACCACTCGAAAACAGTCCCGAAATACACGACCACAGTCACAACCACAGCGGGCAGCGGATTCAGACACTCACGGCAAAATTTTAAAGCGAGTTTTACAGAAGAAAAACGAGTTTTATTAGAAAATAAAATCTCAGGAAAATACCCGGAAAGAGCAACAAATCCCAAAACCGTCGAAAATCGAGTGGCTGTCATCTTGGATCCGACTCCAGCCATGTCACGCGGTCACGAAAACTCCATGTCACGGTGACGAGCGATGTCGCGTTTTTCTGGCGATGATTTGAAATGATCCTAGATCGTGTTAAACTCACTCAATTGAAAAGCTCTTTTGAATTAAACACAAAATGCAAATTTATGCGGCTGTTAGACAAATGTCTAGCGGTAACTAGGGCCGTTTCACAGCGTTCTCTTAGCGATTTTGAAAAAAAAAATAAAGAGAAGTTATCTTTAGGCTATTTTAACATGATTTGTGAAAAATCGAAAATCAGTCTAAAAAATCACTTCGGTCGTTATTACACCGAGCCCTTCAAATGTAATAACGGAGTTACCAACAAATGTAAATATATAGATTCAGCCACTGGCTAAAAGCGGAGCTCCCGGTTCCATTTTTTCTGTGTTAATGAAACAAAAACAATGTTGCCATTGTACATAGCTTGTCAGTAAAGTATGCTTTTCAAGAAAAAAATGTCTCTTGATATGTATACAGTGTTTTCTTTGGTATGTTGCTACACTGGCACAATAAAGGTATGGAAACAAGCTTGGCCTGTCGAAGTAAGGTAAAAGAAAACTCCTTCAGAAAAAAAAGGGTACTAAACACTAATCCCAATGGAATTATTCTAACAAAGAACAACAGTGCAATAAAGAGAAAAGTAATTATGTGTCATGAGTTTTTTTTAATTTCAATCACAATATGCATGTCCCATTTATTACATGAGCAGTGTATTTTTACTAAAATGTGGCATTCCAGAAAATACCAATACCTACCATGAATGAGCAGAGAAATTCAGAATAGTTGGCAATTTTGGTCTTTCTACTCATACAGCTGTACCTTTTTTGTTAAATTTATTCAAAATTCCACTGAAAAATAACTTTCTTTTCTGAGAGAGGGCTGGGGGTGGGGGCATCAGAGGGGAGGGGCATCCACTTTTCAACAGATTTTCATGTTTTCTGTCTCCCCCCCCCCCCCCCCCCCACACCCACATTGCCATACAAAGTCTCTAATCAGCCCCCTCACATATGTTCTGCTGCCCACGTACCCTCAGTCATTATGTTAATATTATTTTTGCCTTATGCCACGGATGGCCTGTCCAAGAGCGATCTCTGGCTGCTGCTTTGTCACTGAAATTGAAAGAGAATAGGTAACCAATAAGTCTGATGAAACTTTAACGCAGATCTTCTTTCCAATCTAATTTACCAAATGAAAGCATATATCTATGGGATATTATTATACATTTTAGTAACGGAACATACTGGAGTCCCATTATCTTTAAATAATGAAAACATAATATCAAGGATAAATAACTTTATAAAGAATGTATTGAAAATAGGTTGATTTTTATCACTCCCTCTTAGCATGTTTCTCTTTGATTGCCCAGGAGGCACACAGATTGCCTCTGTCAGCCTAACAATCAGGCACGGATCCAGAAAAAATCTTACCTATTTACGGTCAGCTTTTTCTCTTGAATTTTGCGAATACGAGAGCATTTTTTGAGTAAAGATGAAAATAATAATTTAAAAACATACAAAAAATTTGACCTGTTTATGTAAGCACCTAACAATGGCAATGGAAGCATTAGTTTCAAATTTTGATTTCTGAATACCGGTAAGCAAATGTTCACCCAAAGTAGTTATTACTCGGGCTTCCTGTGGAAGGAAGGCCCGAGTTATAATCTGCCCCGTCTTTTTTTCCTTCAACTTTCAGACGCAAAAAGCAGATTCAAAATGGCGTAGCCAATCAGTGTTCTTCTCAGCGCATCAAAATTTAGCCAATCAGCGCGCAGAATCTATTAATATAAGTTTTTGCCTCAAACAACATGGCCGTCACCGTCCAGTGCGTGGAAAGAAGAATATGAAACCTTCGATTTCTAGCCGATTTAAAACCTAGAAATATGGCTACATTCAATAGATATGGACTCCTGATAGAACAAATTCAGGTGTGACTTGACCAATGCCAATTATTTACGTATGATCGAAGAGATTTATGCACCAGTCAATTGTAAGCACCACCCCCCAACCTCGGGGGAGGGTGGGGGCAACGTGGGGCATTTATACGTATCGGTCAGGTTTTGGCCCCGTCTACATGGGGGATATTCTTGTCATGGACCCCCCACCCCTGAGTGTGGGGGATTAGTTGGGGGATATAACCTATTCCCAATACTCTCTTCGCCTTGGAAATACATCCACCTCAGGAGCGCCCGAATTTTGATAAAGGCATTTCATCAAGCCTCAGGCCCTGTCCACACTAACGCGTTTTCCAAAGTATTCGTTTTCAAACTTATACGGATTCGATGAAAACGATCAGCGTGTTAGTGTGGACGGAAGGCCTAAACGTATCAAAAGGTATACGGATTCAAACGAAATCGCGTTAGAAAATCACGTGTGGACGGGGTCTCAGAGAAAGTGTAGATGAACGTTCCGTTTTTTATGTATAGTAAACAAATCCTGTAGGTTTTATTTTTCATGCGCGCAATTGAGCGCCGAAATGACGAAATTATTATTATTCATTTGCGTGAAGCGCAGCCCAAATGACGAATTTCTGTAACGTCGAACTCACGCTTACTCTTCTTTCGAACATAGTGACTGCCCGCCAGGCCTATCACTGCAGAGCATTTTTGGTTGGAGTTTTTTTTTTTTTGGTTGGAGTTTTTCCTCGCCAAGATACACTTGTTCTTGTGAACGGTGCGAAGGTAGTGTCTTCGTTGCACGAGTTGCCAAAGACTATATTAGATGATATTTTTATTACGTATTGAGTGAAGTGAAGTAGAAAAATGCAAATGATAGAGAATTTGTTGGAATAACTACTTAGAAAATTTCTTATTCAGGTGAAAGGACTCAATATATTGGCATGGTAGCATTGAATCACTTCAATCCTTGCCCCGCAGGGTGGGGGAATTTCCAACACATTTCGCCTCAGGGGTGGGGACAAAAATCTAGTATGGCGCAGCTGAACATCCATGTCCCCACCCTTCCCCGAGGTTGGGGGGGTGGTGGTTACAATTGACTCGTGCATTACAGGAAACGAAGGAAAATATGTGTTCGGTCATCTGGGCTAAACTGCAGAAGATTCGTTCCTCAGGCGAACTCTTGCAACTCGTGTCTTTAAATTGCGCCATTTAAAGGATTCTTCTTGTAAGTGTTCTTCTTGTAATTGTTCTGTGTCAAAGAAGTTCGTATTTTATCCCTCTACTTCATCTTCGACACACTGGGCCGCCATTCTGTTTCGAGTTCACGAACCAAATAAAATCCATAAAGAACTGCACAAAACTATGGATTCATCAGTTGAACGACGGGAAAAATTCAACTCACAATGGACTTCCAAATTGGGAATTGCAAGTGGATTTAGCAGTATAAAACTTTCGAGGGAAAACACAAGAAGTCTATCTCTTCGAGAAACACACAATGAAAGACGAAAGTTAGGTAATCGCAGTTTATAATAACAGGCGAATTATTTTTAAATAAATTTGACAAGATACTATGGTATGGAAGGAGGAGCGAGTGAAATGTTTTACGAACAGTGGGAAGGCTGGAACCAGCTCAGTGGGTTCTAATTTAATCCCCAATTATTTCGGTATGTATATACTCGATGTGTGCCCTTCCTTTTGTGTAAGCTTGTTTATGCTTGATTTCTGCTTGATTCCATTCTAGGTTTGTGTGTATACACTACGATGGCATTGGTTTTGTTTGTGCCTAAACACTTTGTGTGTCTATAACTAGCTGTAGTGTTGCGTTATGTTGCGACTGATTGCTGTATGTTTTCTAAAAATGTATGAATACACAGGATTAATTTGTATATTTACAAAAAGAAATTTTGTATGCACAAAAAGAAATTTTATATGCACAAAAGGAAATTTATTTTACCACTGTACTGCTGTATGCATTGCTACGCGACCCCAAAATTCACGGTTGCGATTGGCGATTCTCAGCAAAGGAATTGTAATGTCAATTTTTTGAGTCAGAAAGTTCATAATTCTAGGACAGAAAGCCAAAGGATAGCTTACAATTATTTTAGTTGATTTTACAATTAATGTCGATCCACCGAAGTAGCCAAATCCAACGTTTTGGTTTTGATTGACGGCTAAAAATCGCCAATCGCCCATCGCAACAGTGAATTTTGAGGTCACGTAGCAATGCATACAGTGGTAATATGCACAAAAGGAATTTATGCCTAAAAGGAATTTATGCCTAATTTCTTGAGTGCCATACAGTGGGTACATTCATGTACCCAAACTAGAAATTCTATACATTCACACAATTGAAATTTCTGTGTAAAATAAATTAAAGCCATACAGTATAATACACAAAATGAAACTTCAATAGAAAGGGGTAACTGCCTCTTGTTGTAGTAGTTTGAACAGATCTATAGTCTGGTATAGATCTATGGATAGTTCTATCTACAAAAATCCATGCATGGGTTTCCAAAGAATTGTTTATGCCAACTGTGCATTTCAATCAACCTTTGTCATCAGTAATTGGGAAGAATGAAAGACCATTAATACCAGGTTAGATTCCTGAGATGGTCACGTGTTTTTTGCTTTTGACCTTTTTTCATGCCCTTGTAGACCTAAAGGGAAGCCCGAGTTCACGCATTTCATGCGTCTAGTTTAGATTACAAAATGTTCAATACTGAATTGGTTCCAGAAAATACCACCCCCCCCTCTACGGAAGTGTGTTGAAAAGTGACACACCCCTCTGGAATTTGCAAAGAAAAATAGCTTAGTATTTGTATGACAAAAAACAACAGGTAAATTGACCCCCAACCACTCTAGAATTCCTAAGCCCTTCCTCGAATACTTTTTGGAACCACACATGTCTACAGTCTTTACTGAGGATATTCCACTGAGTGTGATGACTGCATGGCCAGAGGGTGCAAACTACATGTAGTCCTCACAAGATGACTTTGAAACACATCACAGTGTCATTCCACGTCAAATCGACCAAAGCCGTAAATTGACCCTCTCCGATTTCCATAAAAATCACATTTTGAGTGCCTTTCAAGGTCAATAACAAGATTCCAAAATTTCAGCGTCAAGGACTTAATAGTTTTCGAGATACAGGCACATGAGATTTGTCGACCACGCCCCTTTTGTATTTTTGCTGAGTGAAACTCCAATTTTGAGTAGCTGGCAACCCCACTCGCATCATAACAAGCCGCAAAAACGTATTTGTTTGGTAAACTGTACTACTCACACTTCCCATAACAGCCATTAAAGCCACCCTATAAGTCTTGTTTTGTGTTGTAGTGCAGCCGCTTGGTGCAGAAAAATTGCTGAATTGTTCAATTTTATGGCAAAGCTACCAAATTTGGCACAAATAATGCTAACCACCCATAGATTAATATTACATATGGCCCCACCCGGGGTCCGCACTGGATCCATCCCATAATTTCAGTTTTAGACACGGGTAAGGTTGCTCATTGAAAAATGTAGATATCTGTCTATTTCAAAAAATTTATGTGTATAACCTTCCATTAGCTCTTAGGAATATGGTTGTTACAAAATATCCCATAATTTTTACTTTTAAGGTTGCTCGGGAGGAAAAATAAAATAACCATTAATAAATTCTCGCAAGGGTATTATCTACGTGCTAGAGCTACCAAAATTCCCACAAAGAACAATAACTATCCAAAGATTAAATCGACACATGGCTCCACCTGTGATCCGACCTGCATCCCATAATTTCAGTTTCAGCTGTCCGTAAGGTTGCTTATTAAAAATGTACTTATCTGTTTATGTTGCAAGTTTTATGCTTGCATCCTTTCATTAGCTACAAGGAATGTGGTTATTACAAGAAATCCCATAATATTTACTTTTAAGGTGGCTCGGGAGGTAAACACAATAATGATAAATAAAGTCATTAAAAAATGTACGTATCTGTTTTTTATGCAATTTTAAGTCGTATATCCTTTCATTAGCATCCAGGAATGTGGTTGTTACAGAATATCCCATACTTTTTACTTTAAAGGTGGCTCGGGAGAAAATATGAAATAGTCATCAATAGAGTCTCGAAACTATGTTTTTCCTTTTTACAATGTTTTAACTTTCCGCTCCATCCCTGAAAACATTTTACCATGGACTTAAGTGTGTTCTAAAAAAAAAACGTCGGGGATTTTTGAAATTTTAAAATGAGCCGATTTTAGAGCCAGAATGTAGAAAAAATTCTTGAAAAGGAAATCGAACGCTAATATGGGGTCAATGAATGAAAATAGCAAATACTGGCGAGGTTGTAACTCTAAAAAGTTGAACTGATGCATCGGAAAGGGAACAAAAAAAGTTTTATAAACAAATTATATGCCATAGTTTAGCCCAGGATATAAGCTTTAAAATGAGGTATCACTTGTAAAGATACGACCAGTTTTGTGTGAAATTATGCCATTTTAACCAAAAAAGTACCCCGAAGGTAGTCCGTAAACGTAAGGTGTCTAAATGAACAAAAAACAACTTTGCTATCATAAATGCTATTTCAATGCTTTAGATAACGTAAATGCAGCTGCTAAAATAGGCCAAACTGATTTTACCCTACACCCTGCCTTTGTCACGCTCTGCCATGTAAAGCAATCGGCTACCATGGCTACAAAATATTTCAAACGAACTGTTCCAAGTTGGGGGGCAACCTTCACGAATAACTGTGCTGGATATTTTCTCTTGTGAGAACATATTTTTTGCTGTTAGACCGATGTTTAAGAGCAAGTTTCTGTAAATATCAACCAAGTCGGGAAGAGTCGAAAACATCAAAATTTCTCAAACTTTCCTTAAACATAGTCTATGATGAGGTGTCTTCGGCGCTGAAAGAATTTTTTGATTTAATTTAAATGTCGGTGACAAAACCCGGATTTTTCATTTTTTGCCCAAAAAGGGGTGAAAACCTGGTAATTTTTGCCCCAATTTAACGTCTCTCTACAGAACAATCGCAAGTATTTATCAAAATACCAAGTTATTTTCTGAAAAGTACGTCATATGTGCGTTCGTTTTAACTTCTTTGCACAAACATCCGCTACACATACAATATTTTATGTATTTTTAAATATTTTTGAAAAAGTGCACGTTTTCGAAATGTAAAAAAATAACCATATTTGCGACCGAATATCGCCCATGTTGGGACGTGTTTGAACATAAGAAAGATATCATAGAAAAATGCATTCATTCCCCTTCCAGAAAATACAAAAACAGTTTTGTGCAATTAAAATGGCGAGTTTCTGCAAATCCTTGAAGGCGACGCTCTAACCGCCTAAATTAACATGGGATTTCTATGTATATACAGAATATTTTATTTTTACCACGCAATACGTTGTAAATGTTTGACAAAAAATAACTAAAGTAGCTATTAAATACATTGAATTATAGCAAAACATATTTTATTGTCACATGTTGCTATTTTTATAGCATTTTAGTGATGTTTGTAAAAGGGAGATGAGGGGAGGGCCACCCCCTCTGAGGTTTACTTGCGATATTTTCGACAGGCTTTAGAATTAGGACACCAAATTTTCAGTAGCTGTTGATGTTTCCATCGCACAATTTTTATTGGGAAATTGTCATTTTGTTACCATGGTAACGAGTTAGAGCGTCATCATATGTTCAGGTTAGAGCTATGTTCGGCAATTTCTTTCTCCTTTGGCTTTCAATCAAAATTTTTAGAGTTTAAGACTTACTACCTATAGCAATAAGTTACGGAGGTTTCAAATCAATTTCGATCATGCCATCCTTAAAAAATCTTGACGGGAATGAGAACCCTTATTTGCATAAAATTCTTTTTTGTGCATATATTTGCCAGCCTTTGTGCTGATTTTGTGGAAAGCTGGTCAAATATGTAAGGCATTCATAGTAGTATACTAAAAGGGTTTCAGTTTGTTTGCAACATAATAAAAATACAGGGAAACAATGGTGAGTTCTATTTTGCTGATTCAGCAAATTTGGCTAATAAACGTTTCACTGGTTGGCAATGACTACCGCAAACCAAACAACAATATATCTAGTAAATATAGCTTCACCTAATTTTAGCTTAGAAAAATAAATAAATACACGGATATTTTCGATTTGTAAAAGAAATTGTAAGCCGTACTCACTTGGCTGAAAGGCAGACACGCCCTGGCATTAACTGTGTCAGCGGGATATGCGCCAAGCAGATTTGCATTTTCAACTTTGAAGAAAACATGTTTGACTCTATTTGTGAAGATAAAATTTCGTATCTCCGCGCGGCCATGTGATATCCTCTATGTATTATCAAAGTGGAAACAATTTGGTTCATCCCTTCCCAAGATATAAACCTTTTCTTGTTTGGATGATGTCATACCACTTGACCACGCAGTTGCACCCCATTGCCACTTAGACATTTTCACCAAAGTTTGGTTGTCTGAGGCTCATCCCTCCCTAATATATAAACCGTTTCTCGTTTGATGACGTCATCTATGATGTCATAACATGTGACAATGCAATTTCACCCCCCTTGTCACTTAGATAATTTCACCCAAGTTCTGTTGTATGAGGTTCATCCCTTCCCAATACCTATACACTTTCCCGATTGATGGCGTCATCGATTACGTCATACCCGTGACCATGCTGCTGCACCCCCCTTGCCATGGGAAGGTTCATCCCTTCCCATGATATACATAACTTTTTTTTAGCTCCGCAAAAAAAAAACTGGTGGGTCGCCAGTGTGATCCCGGACGAACGCACAAACCGGAAGTCCATGACAAAACAGGTCGATGCCAATCTCGTTCCCAGAGCCTACTCCGCTGTTGTTGTTTGTCGTAGGCACTGACGGCAGACAATCGTAGCCAATTCTGATTGGCCGATATTCCCGCCCGCTATTTTGAAATTTGCCTAACGAACAAAGACGGTCACCATATGGAAAACCGGATACATCCGATTTCGTCTGCGTCCCGAGTAAGCATGACCGAGAGGCTCTGGGAACGAGATTGAGGTCGATGTATATACACTTTTGTTTTCTTTCTTCTTTTTCTGCATGTAGCTATGGGGCTCTGCTGGAGCTCCGCTAAAATTAAATTTCAAGTTTGAAGAAAATTTGTTTTTTTCTTCTTTGAAAATTGAAGGAAATTTTTTAAGGTGATAAAGAAATGAAGGTGATATTTTTACCGTGGATAATAAAGTGGAGATACACATAGGCATTTCGTAGCGGCTACTAATGTATGGACTGTTTTATTTGTCAAAATAGTTTGATATATTTTTCGTTTGCATCAATTCAAACGACATTGTTTTCAGCGAACAAAGAATGATTAACAAACAGAGATGGAGAAACCCGCATGCTAAAATATATAATTTAAACACGTATCTATTAATCGTTAAGCCAAACAAAAGCATTTCATTGAAGTTCATTTTTACTATATTTTTTTCAACTTGCTGTATTATATTAATGTTTAGTCCATTTCCAGTAAAAGTAATTAAAAAAATACAGAAAAACAGGCTTAATAGTTTATTTTTTAGCCAATAAGTGCTGAATCAGCAAAACTGAATATTGAGTTTTTTTCTACCTTGATTTTCATTATGCTGCAACCAAATCGAAACCTTTTTAGTGGACAACTTAGAGTTCCTTACCTTACCTACTTGATCAACTTTCCACAGACTCAGCACAAAGGGTGGCAAATATATTCACAAAAATGTCGACTTTTATGCAAATTAAGGGTTCTCTATCCCGTCAAGGTATCTTGTCTGCAAAACCTCCGTAACCTATTGCTAGGAAGTAAGTATTGAACCTGATAATAGTATTGGACATCTTCATCGAAAGCCTCCGCGGACAAAGAAATTGCTGAACATTTTTTGATGTTATACCTCGTTACCATGGTAACAAAATGACACCTTCCCAACAAACGTTGTGCAGTGGAAACACCGCAGCTACTGAAAATTTGATGTCCTAATTCTAAACCCTCTCGAAAATATCACTAGCCAGTTAAACCTCAGAGGGGGTGGCCTCCCCTCTCCCCTCCCTTGTACAAACATCACTAAAATGCTGTAAAATTAGTCAAACGTGACAATGAAATATGTTTTGCTATAATTCAATGTATTTAGTAGCTACTTTAGTTATTTTTCGTGAAAAATGTACAAGGTATTGCGTGGTATAGACAAAATATTCTATATATACCTGGAAAATCTATCTTATTTTAGGCGATTAGGCCGTCATCTTTAAGGGTTTGCAGAAGCTCGCCATTTTAATTGCACAAAAATGTTTTTATATTTCCTGAAAGGAGAATGAATGCCCTTTTCTATGATACCTTTCTGATGTTCGAACTCGTCCCAACATGGGTGATATTCGGTCGCAAATATGGTTATTTTTCTACATTTCGAAAACGTGCACTTTTTTAAAAATATTTAAAAAAACAGAAAATATTGTATGTGTAACGAATGTTTGTGCAAAGAAGTTAAAACGAACGCACATACGATGTACTTTTCAGAAAATAACTTGGTATTTTGATAAATACTTGCGATTTTTCTGCAGGGAGACGTTAAATTGGGGCAAAAATTACCAGGTTTTCATCCCTTTTTGTGCAAAAAATGAAAAATCCAGGTTTTGTCACCGACATTTCAATTAAATCAAAAAATTCTTTCAGCGCCGAAGACACCTCATCATAGACTATGTTTAAGGAAATTTTGGGAAATTTTGATTTTTTCGACTCTTCCCGATTTGGTTGATATTTACAGAAACTCGCTCTTAAGTGCCCTGGCCCATCAAATCTGCAGCAAAATGAAAGCGTTTACCCTTTGAAGTTATGTAAACATCTGGGGCACTAACAGCAGGAGAACAAACAAATGGTACAATTGCAGGCAAGCCTTATGTGTACGCAGGAAAGTATTATAATTGCGCTCAGATTTTATGACGTGCTTCTGCTTTGGTGGTAGTGGCTAAAACAACTTGAGGCAATCTCAAAGGTTTTCGTACGAAATGAAATGGGCAAAGTAACCCCAAAGATGACTGCAGCGTACGTCGAAGGCTTTTGCCTCCTCAACATAGTAAACAGGATTAAAGATTATAACCCCTGAATCTTGTAAGGAAGTACCAGGCAGAAACATATAAGTGAGTTGAAACGTGTAACAAACATACATTGCTTTAGTGCTAAGCTGCGGAATATTCGCAGAATCAATAATTGAACTGATTTTGAAAATGTTGTTGAAGGACTTCAATATGTTAAATGTCAGTATATTATCACTTACCACTATTGCTCTACTTTATTCGAAGCGAAAAAATGAAATATTATCAAGAGAAAACCGGCTTGGGCAAACAGGCGAGAGTTCATTATTCACCAGATATGGTCATAATCTCGCTACGAAAAATCCGCAGCTTGGTTCACCGTTGCTTGTTTCAACTAAGTTATATGTTTCTGGTACAGGGGAAAAACAAGACAGTTTAACTCAATTTTTTTGGTTAATATTGAAGTTTACTCTTAGTACTTGTTGACTAATCTTAAAACAAAACAATTGTCATCATGTTATCTCGAAAGTTTACTCTATCGTTATCTTTACAAATTATGGGATGTTTTCAATCCCTTAAATCTTTTATCACACAAGTAATCACATCAACATTACATTTGTATAATTAACACACATATCCACTTACTTTTCTTATGAGCCACCTTAACAATTTAAAATCAAATTATAGCATGGAACCAGGGCGGATCCCGGGCGAGCCATGTGTCGATTTAATTTTGTATAGTTATTCTTGCTCGTGTGAATTTTGGTGGCTCTAGCATGTAAAAAATACCCATGCAAGACTTTATGAATAATTATTTAGTATTTTTCCCGAGCCACCTTAAAAGTTAAAATTATGGGATATTTTGTAACAACCACATTCCTTGGAGCTAATGAAAGGATGTAAGCACAAAATTTGCGAAATAGACAGATCAATACATTTTTTATGAGTACCTAACAGACAGCTAAAACTGAAATTATGGGATGCAGGGCAGATCCCTGGTGGAGCCATGCGTCGATTAAATCTTTGAATAGTTATTGTTCTTTGTGGGAATTTTGGTGGCTCTAGCACGTAGATAATACCCTTGCAAGACTTTGTTAATAATTATTTTATCTTTTTCTCCCGAGCCACCTTAAAAGTAAAATTATGGGATATTTTGTAACAAGCACATTCTTTGGAGTTAATGGAAGGATATACACATAAACTTTTTAAAATAGACAGAAACATACATTTTTCAATGAGCAACCTTACCGGCGTCTAAAACTGAAATTATGGGATGGATCCAGGGCGGACCCCAGGTGGGGCCATATGTAATATTAATCTATGGGTGGTTAGCATTATTTGTGCCAAATTTGGTAGCTTTGCCATAAAACTGAACAATTTTGCACCAAGCGGCTGCACTATTGTTTTTTCACGCCAAACATCGGTCCAAAATGCATCTCATTATCTCAGGGTGATATTTTCTGTAAAGATTTTTTTACCAAATGTTACGTTTTTGTACAACATGCATTCTTATAATGTTATATGGGTGGTGAACAACCAGCAGTATGAGTGGTGATGACTTGGCGGGTTTGTTTCTGTTTAGTTCGAGGCTTTAAATAACGCACAGTGGCAAAAGTCCTAAAATTACCATATTGTAGGGATTAAGAATCGGACGGTTGACAGTAAATGTAGACCGCGATATTTGAACTAGATATTCTTTCATCCTTATTTCTTACGTATACAAATTCATAACACCTATGTCGAACTCCTCCACTGTCAAACACTAAGAGGAATAAATCATGGTTCGACAATGAAATCAACAACATTATGAAAATTCGTTTTTAAAATAGTTATGTAATGAGTCAGATAAGGCTAGTATGACACCAAAACTCTTTCTTGTGTTCATGGATACTCCTTAGAACTCTACAGTTTAAAGTCTATATCATTTTGAAAGTCTTTTTATCTTGAGCACGGCCTGAGCTATGGAATGATGTGAACGAGTACCAACGACTCTGTTTTCGGGCGATACCCGTTACTTAAATCAGATGTGACTCCCAGTCATTGCCTGCAGGGTAGCCCATACAGCATGACAGACGCTTGGCTCTACCACCAATGCCGTCGCATGGGCTTTTTCCCATGGCCAGTGCCAAAAAAGTGCCTCGGCATCTAATTGGTAGCCGAACTGGTGAAGACAAAGATTTAGGAAGTTCTTATAATTTATTATTGGCCCGAACCGTACAAGGTTGTTTTTAGATAGGGCATCACTGACGTAATCACGGAATGGATCGTCATTGTATCGTGATGTTTATCACGCATGTGTTTAAGTGTGGAGCTTATGTGGTATTTATAAAGCGAGCTGGAGTCCACCCTTGTACACCCATATGCGCTTTGAAGTGTCGAAATAGCCACTTCATCCAGGGTACCGTGTCTATAACTACAATATAGACACTCATTAATTAAACATGAGTGTCTTCATCGTAGTTATAAACACGGCACGTGACCAATATAGGGTTCACCCATTGGTCACAAACCTTATGAATAATTCATGATTTTTAGAACTGATTTTCTGAAATAGGATGAAGCGTGGCTTGACTGTTGATCCAGTTGTAGGCCTGCGCAGCTTCCTGTAAAATTAAGCGGAAGATCTCAAAAAGTCGAACAGGACAACCACTTCTCCTTTGTTTTACATTTGTTAAATAAGCGGATTGCCCTTTCGCAGCAGTCAAGTGGTGTGAGATCGGAGGGATTCATAGTAGCTGTACAAAAAGTGGAATTCAGAGAGTGTCGAGTGTCTTGTTTTTGAGTTTTCTTCTCGTTTCGATTGGCTGGGCATCGCGACATTGCTCTTCCAGCCAATCAAATTGTAAACAAAAATCAAAACTAATGATTTTTACTTACGATTAGTCCTGAAGTCGTCAGTGTTTTCTTGGTTCAAGGTTAAACGCAAATCGTAATTACTTTGTTTCCCTTGGGTGCTTCATGAATGGGTTTTGCTTCTGATTGGCTAATCTGAAGTCTGTCTAATATGATTACTGTCTGATATTTATACTTTGCTCACAATAATATTACAAATGAAGAGTCCAAGGTAACTTTCGCCTGTTAATTGCTATACATTGACGTGGTAATCAAGAAAATCAATCCTTTTTTCAGTTTTCCGTAATTCGAAACAGAGTGAAATTAACGCTTTTTATTATTTATTTTTAATTAATTCATTTCTACGGTGCAATATGTCACCAAGATTGTTTACATGATTTAATATGAAAAACTAAAAAGAAATCCCAATACCTGCAAAAATTATAAAATTAGTTCTATTAATATGTGTCTTTGCTGCATTTCCATTTCATACCACGGTCAATTTCATTGTCGAACCATGGATTATTCTTCTGATTGTTTGGCAGTGAAGGAGTTCGACATAGGTGTTACGAATTTGTATACGTAAGAAATAAAGACAAAATAATATCTACTTCAAATATCGCGATCTACATTAACTGTCAACCGTCCGATTCTTAATCCCTACAATATGGTAATTTTCGGACTTTTGCCACTGTGCGTTTTTAAAGGCCTCAAAATAAACTGAAACAAACCCGCTAAGTCGTCACCACTCATACCGCTGGTTGTTCACCACCCATATAACATTATAAGAATGCATGTTGTACAAAACGTAACATTGGGTAAAAAAATCTTTACAGAAAATATCACCCTGAGATAATGAGATGCATTTTGGACCGATTTCTGGCGTGAAAAAACAACACATTCAAAGACTTATAGGGTGGCTTTAATGCCTGTTATGGGAAGTGTGAGTAGTACAGTTTACCAAACAAATACGTTTTTGCGGCTTGTTATGATGCGAGTGGGGTTGCCAGCTACTCAAAATTGGAGTTTCACTCAGCAAAAATACAAAAGGGGCGTGGTCGACAAATTTCATGTGCCTGTATCTCGAAAACTATTAAGTCCTTGACGCTGAAATTTTGGAATCTTGTTATTGACCTTGAAAGGCACTCAAAATGTGATTTTTATGGAAATCGGAGAGGGTCAATTTACGGCTTTGGTCGATTTGACGTGGAATGACTCCACATGAAGCTAGTCACAGATACAAATGATTAGTTCATTTTTATGACAATGGTGAACTAAAAGATCTCAAGCTTGAAAGGCCAAATATCATGAGGGAGATCTTGTTCTAAGAATAAAACATGCTATTTTGAATTCCATTATTTGTTTCTTTTCTTATTAAGATATAAATTTTCAATTGATTTCAATTCAACTGTGAATGATGCACTTTGTGAGTTGTTCCCAGCATGCCTGGTTTTATAAAGTATAGTTACACTTTTATTTGGGAGCCTACAAAAATAAACTCAAATAAACTTACGCTCGCACTACAACTACAACAAATACTAATGAAAAGTGAAATAATAATCTAATGATTTAAAATTTTCACTTGCCTGTTAGTGTGCGGAAAACACTTTGTGAAGCACTCTCTATTTCGAAACCTACAAATTAAATCAAGCAGTCAAGAGTTATCTCCTCAGTGAAACCTCAGCGAAATGGATAAAATATTCCAAAGTTCTAAGAATAACAGGTTAGTAAATTGAAGAAATTACTGTACCATTGCCTAAATCAGAAAAAGTAAAGTTCGATGACGTTCACTTATTCACTCAAGATGGCTGCCTTGGCAAAATACCCAAATTCTCCCTAAGTAATATCACTCAAAGCTATGGCAATGGAAGTAGAATCGCTGTCAAACTTAAATCACTTAAAAATGCGTATTCCACTTGGAATCCTCAAACAAATAACCTAACGCAAATCTAGCGAGCAGCCACGATCGTTTTTAATAGTGAACTTTCATCATTTTCCAACTAGCGTAGCGAGCCGCCGGGGCACGGAAAAAACTTGAATGAAAATTAAAACTTTTTTATAAAGTTAAAAGTTGACACTTTTTAAAGTTGAATTTAAAAGTTTTTCGTGGCAAGGACCTACCTTAAGAATAATTATTATCTCTTGTCACTTCACAGTATGACGAGAGTCTTCCAAGTTTCGACCTCCGGTTATCGTGCTGTTGCTCTATCTTTCCTTCTGAGACTCACAGAAATGTTTTGGACACCGTTTTTTCGTTGTATTTAGTCTCTGCCTTTTTATCATCTTCAGGTTTCGACATGTTGGCTAGCGTATTACCTCCATCCTCCTACAATGCTGAAGACATTAATTTCCCGTTCTCTCTCGATCGTGCGGTCGTATTTTTCGTCCGACATGTCATTCGCTCGCTGCTGGTTCGTCTCCCTCGTCCCTTTACCAACTTCGCTTCTTTTTCCATTGTGAAACTCCCGTGTTCATCGACATATCCATCTCGATTTCATTCCGGTAAAATTTGAATGTAACACCATGATATAACTTGATATGTTCTTGATGAAGAACAAGAAAAAAAATTCCTTCACTTGTCGAAAATACTTCCCTACTAGCACAGGCCTCCTTTCTCTGCATATAATAGCGAGAAGTAGTTTATCCTATATGAACCCTGAGCGGCCATACTGAATAAGCGCAACGAGCAAGATAATAAGTGCCGCCATAAGAGTAGTATAGGGGGCACCGAATTACCCTTTTTTTTAGGGTGAGCATGAGGGTGAGCATGCGGGTGAGCATGCGGGTGAGCCGGATGACGTCACAGACTATTTTTAAGCCTTTTTTGGTGGTGAGGATGGTGGTGAGGACCCTATTGTTATTGGAGACAATAGAAGACAATAGAAGGACACCCCCACCCCCCTACTTTTTTTTTTTCTCAAGACAATAGAAGGAGCATGGTGGTGATGAGCCTATTGTTATTGGAGAGCCTATTGTAATTTCAACAAGCTATTGTTCTCGGACTCAATAAAAGCCGAGCGCCGAATTACCCATTTTTTTTAGGGTGAGCATGAGGGTGAGCATGCGGGTGAGCCTGCGGGTGAGCATGCGGGTGAGCCTGGTGGTGATGAGCCTATTGTTATCGGAGACAATACTAGGATTAACACTGGAATGCTTTTGTTCGGGAGGGATTAAGAAAAAACAAAGGAGACAATACCAGGATTAACTAACGGAAGGCTTTTGTGTAAGGGATTAGTGTTTGTTGACTGCAACTCGAATATTAATTATAGTGTAAGGTTTACACGGGCGTTCTTGATAAAACGCGCCTTAGAGTGAGGATAACATCAAAAGAAGGAAAAATGGGGTTTGACGAGTACGAAAATGTATACATTTTTCGAGCAAAATACGAAAACGAGGCAAAAGCGCAGCGAAGCGTGGAAACCCTTTGGTTACCCCCATTGTTACCCCGTGGTTACCCCGTAGTTATAAATGTCCCTCCGTAAAGGGTTCTACCGATGCCCAAAATAAACAGTCTAACATAGACTAACATAGACTAACATAGTCTAACATAGACTAGCTACATAGTCTAACATAGTCTAAGACTAACATAGTCTAACATAGACTAACATTTTCTAGCTACATAGTCTAACATAGACTAACATAGTCTAACATAGACTAACAAATGTCCCTCCGTAAAGGGTTCGAGGGCCTTGCGGCCACTGCGGACGTGACGGGCGTTGTAGCGGGCGTGACGGGCGTTGTAGCGGACGTGACGGGCGTTGACGGGCGTCCTTGCGGGCTCGGGTGCTACGGGCGTCTTGCGAGCGTCCTGCGAGCGTCCTGGCGCTCGGGCATTGCTGTAATGTATTGCAGTATCCAGGGTTTCTGTGGGGTTTCTGTGGGGTTTCTGTGGGGTTTCTGTGGGGTTTCTGTGGGGTTTCTGTGGGGTTTCTGTGGGGTTTCTGTGGGGTTTCTGTGGGGTTTCTGTGGGGTTTCTGTGGGGTTTCTGTGGGGTTTCTGTGGGGTTTCTGTGGGGTTTCTGTGGGGTTTCTGTGGGGTTTCTGTGGGGTTTCTGTGGGGTTTCTGTGGGGTTTCTGTGGGGTTTCTGTGGGGTTTCTGTGGGGTTTCTGTGGGGTTTCTGTGGGGGTTTTGTGAGGGTTCTGTAGGGGGTCTGTGAGGGTTCTGTTGGGGTTCTGAATGGAGTAACGCCCGCAATACATTACAGCAATGCCCGAGCGCCAGGACGCTCGCAAGACGCCCGTAGCACCCGAGCCCGCAAGGACGCCCGTCACGTCCGCTACAACGCCCGTCAACGCCCGTCACGCCCGCTACAACGCCCGTCACGTCCGCAGTGGCCGCAAGGCCCTCGAACCCTTTACGGAGGGACATTTGTTAGTCTATGTTAGACTATGTTAGTCTATGTTAGACTATGTAGCTAGAAAATGTTAGTCTATGTTAGACTATGTTAGTCTTAGACTACGTTAGACTATGTAGCTAGTCTATGTTAGACTATGTTAGTCTATGTTAGTCTATGTTAGACTGTTTATTTTGGGCATCGGTAGAACCCTTTACGGAGGGACATTTATAACTACGGGGTAACCACGGGGTAACAATGGGGGTAACCAAAGGGTTTCCACGCTTCGCTGCGCTTTTGCCTCGTTTTCGTATTTTGCTCGAAAAATGTATACATTTTCGTACTCGTCAAACCCCATTTTTCCTTCTTTTGATGTTATCCTCACTCTAAGGCGCGTTTTATCAAGAACGCCCGTGTAAACCTTACACTATAATTAATATTCGAGTTGCAGTCAACAAACACTAATCCCTTACACAAAAGCCTTTCGTTAGTTAATCCTGGTATTGTCTCCTTTGTTTTTTCTTAATCCCTCCCGAACAAAAGCATTCCAGTGTTACAGTGCTGCTAACTCAACCGGGACCACCCCAAGTTCATTGACCAATCAGATTCGCGTTCGAGAACAAACGATCCAGACTTCATGTCTCTATCGGCCAATCGCATCGCAGCTCGAAATTCAAAAAATGGAATACACAGATACAGGAAATCCACAGAGTTGATCGTTTTTGAAGGGGAAAAATGTCCGTTCAACTAAGAATCAATCAGAATGGAGGCATATACGATAATGGACGGCGAAATTCTCTTCTTTTGCGTGAAAGGGTTCTCGATTTGAGCCATGAAGGATTTTCTCAGCGAGAAATTGCTCAAGAAGTGAGAACAAGTCGCCACTTCGTGATGAATGTTTTGCAACATTACGATACCTCAAACTCAAGCTATCCGCCTGTCAAGAAACATAAAGGGTATTCTGCACTTTCACTTGAGGCACGAGAATGCATCGAGAACGAGAAGCTTTGCAAGCCCAGTGTGTATACCGCAGAATTACAACAACGACTTGAACTGGACGGCTATTTTATCCTGTTGATATCCCACATCGCGCCACCATTGACAGCTTTTTGCGAAAGGATCTCATGATGACGAGAAAGAGAGTTCACAGTGTTCCATCCGAAGCCAGTACCCAAGCTATAGAAGATTACACAAACTTTTACCTGGACCAGGTCAGTGACTTGAACGTTAGTTCTCTTCACTTCTTTGATGAGACAAGTGTAACGAAAACCACCATGAATCGGAGATACGGTAGCGCTCCCGTCGGAAATCCTGCTTTCGAAATCCAACGGTATGCATCCAATGCCAATTATACGATAAATCTCCTGCACTCATGCCTTGGTATCGACTATGTGAACGTTATTGAAGGTGCTTCTAACGGAAATGAGCTTTTGTTTTTCTTTGAGCAGGCCGTTGACATTACAAGGCCTGATGGGTCTACGCTGCTTGAGAGGGGCGATACAGTTATTATGGATAATTGTCCATTTCACCATGGGCGATTCACTGAAATGGCATTGAGGGATATGCTTGGGGACTATGGAGTGGGCCTACTATTTCAGCCCCCGTACTCTCCGCATCTCAATACTTGTGAACTTTGTTTTCATCAAATAAAGGCGTTCCTGAACCGAAATCAGATGATGGCCGAGAACGAAACTGAATTCGCCATCTACGAGGCTTGTAGCAGAGTTAGCGCTGCGAATTCTGTGGCATATTTCAGACACTGTGGATACTTTATTTAGTTTCAAAAGGACGGCGATGTTTATCTTTTTCGCAATTCTAAATATGTTATCAAAACTATGAGCCAGATGCAGATGTTGGCTATAAACGCAATACATACATTTTTCGTCCGAAAATTATGTCGCATACTTGCGTAAACAAAGTTGAACAGTTCTTGTACGAACTTTTTCTAGCAACTATATGTTCTAGTTGTAATTACACTCCCACTATGTAAACCTGTTTTGGTCAGTAATACTGTAATTGTGGATAATATATGAATGTCGAAATGTCAGGGATTAGTGTAGCCCTTTTACTGCCCTTTTCCTTCCGAAGACAATAGAATATTTTTTCATTACTGGGAATAAAGGGAGCGAACTTCTCACGGCTTCTCGGAGCTTTGGTCGGAAAACCGTGTTTTGCTTTGCTTTGATCAAACCTCTTGTGATAATTCAATTTGAACAGCAATTGTTTCAACACAACATGATTTGTTCATTTTATTGACAGCGATTCTACCCTATAAAGCAACGACTGTGCGTATAAACCTATAACGCACCAAGTTCTCTCGTTTCTCACCTTCCGACTCGGATACGTTCAAAACAAAGACAACAAAATCTAGAACTTTGTCCAGCAGCAGCAAAAACGATCGCTTTCAATATCAAAATAAACACGGTCAAGGTTTTTACACAATGACATGTTAATCCGATTCTGGCGATAAATCTCGGAGCTTATGCCAATCAAAACAAAACGACGACAAAATCTAGAACTACGTGCAAAGTTTCGGTGCCTACAAAACAGATAACTGTTTAGCTCGAGGAGCAATTGCGAACTAAAAATGTCAAGGAGGCCATCTGTGTGCCATTTGTACACAACATTAGTGTTTGTAGTCTGTTCACAGTTTAGTGCCTGTTCGGCGGACCGCCAAGCAAAGTCGTCAATATAAAATATCGCGTTTTCGCTCTGGTGACGACAATTTTATCATTATTTACTGGCGCTCGAAGGACACAGATATCTGTTCCAACAGCAGCACAAACGTAGCTTCCAATGTCAAAATATAACAAGTTCAAGGTTTTATACACAAGCCATCGGAGAATGTTTACACAAAGACTAACTAGTGTTATCACATGAATCATACAAAACTGAAATGAAGTCTCTTGTCGTCTCTTTATAGCAGTTTATAGGTAAAGTTCCCGCAAAACCACTCTACATTGGAGGTAAAATATCAACATTGGCTCTCCTGTAGCGCTCGATAACATATGGGAATTCCCAATCCATCCTCTCATCAATTGGAATCTTATTCCCTAAAGCTCTCTTGAGTGCCATCAGATCTTTATCTAGCGCGCTCCTGTCCACATATCTGATCGCATTTTGCTTCCTCAAACGTGGTCTCATTACAGAAAAGAAGCTCGAAGCAGCTCTTTCCCTTGCCGCTTTAAACACATCATGTTCACTTTTTGACTTTTCTTGCTGTTTCTCTAACCCTTTGATTACCTTTTTTAGCTCTTGTATTTCAGCTTTAATTTCAGGGTGCTTATCCTTGAATTGGCAATTAGCTATTCCTGTACATGGTGCATAGGGACATTTGTTTTTTGCATGTCCCGGGCGATGACAGTTAGAGCAAAGTTTTTGGCGCCTAGATTTACTGTCTTGGAGAGCTTCCAGTGATAGTGTTTTCTCATGGAGCAATTCTCGCGCACTTTGCAATTTTGCTGTCAGAAGATCTTTATCTTGCCTGAGATCACTTTCTCGCTTTTCGAGGTACGATTTATGACTTCCCGTGCTTTTATTCTCGGTATTCTCAGCGTTTGGAAAGTTATTTGACGCAGCTGGTATAAATGCGTTTGGCTCGGCGGAGGCCAGAACGCGATCTGACGGAGTAAATGGGATCCAGCTATTCTCAGCGTTTGGAACCAAGTTATTTGACGCAGCTGGTATAAATGCGTTTGGTTCGGCGGAGGCCAGAACTCGATCTGACGGAGTAAATGGGATCCAGCTATTTGGAACGACTGGGGCTGTTGGAAAATTATAACTTCCTGTTGAGCTTGATTGAGTCGGGAGAGCAGGCACTGAAGGGCCGGGAAATAGCTCTCTTGGCTTCAAACTACTGACTGTATTATTCCCAGCTTTGTCCCCTTTCAAATCCTCTAACTCACACTCGAGAATTCTCTTCTCGGCCATTACCAACTTCTCGGGTGTCGGAAAAAAAATGTCAAGATCGGACGATCTGATATACTTTAGAGAGCTTACGGTGCGGAAACCGCGGTTTTCGAAATCTTCCGCTAACCTTTCGAGTCCAAGACCATTGGAAATAGACTGTAGCCATCGGTATACCTCCAACATTTTTGCAATCTTCTGCTCTGTGAATTTTCCCACGAGAACTACCGTCTGGACCTCGAAGATAAGATCTATTGTTTTCGAGGACGATCCTGATTGGTCGATAAACTTGGGGTGGTCCCGGTTGAGTTCGCAGCACTGTAATCCTAGTATTGTCTCCGATAACAATAGGCTCATCACCACCAGGCTCACGCGCATGCTCACCCGCAGGCTCACCCGCATGCTCACCCTAAAAAAAGGTAATTCGGCGCTCGGCTTTTATTGAGTCCGAGAACAATAGCTTGTTGAAATTACAATAGGCTCTCCAATAACAATAGGCTCATCACCACCATGCTCCTTCTATTGTCTCCAATAACAATAGGGTTCTCACCACCAACCCGCAGGCTCACCCTCAGGCTCACCCTCAAAAAATAGTCTGTGACGTCATCCGGCTCACCCTCATGCTCACCCTCAAAAAAAAGGGTAATTCGGTGCCCCCTATACTACTCATAAGGACAAATACTCCACACAATGAACTACCCGAAGAAGGTAACGAGCAATGTCCTTGTTATAAATGTGAGGAAATAGATAAAAAAGAACCACAACTATATACATTTCTTCGACCCTCGTAAGTTCGGTAGTGCATGTCATACAAAGAATGCGCACTTTCAATGAATGAACTATTTTACATTGAGTTTTGCACTGCTTCTTGACAGGGTACCGGGGTTACTGAACCCGGGGTCCCCTTCCAGTATACTCAACCCACGGACAAACTAAAGAGAAGGGATTTAAGGACCGGGACAGTGGGCCGCCTTAAAATCCCTTATAAGCGAACTGAAAGGGATGACAAGAGAATGGAGAAATGAATACGCTCTCGGAAAGAGAAAAGAGACATAATAACTTATGACCCCAAGGTAGAGTAACCCCGGAATACCCCGTCCGAGGACAGAGTAAATGAAAGGTATTAGATAACCCCTCCGAGGTTAGTACAGTGAGGTTGTCGAAAAGAGAATAAATGATTTAGAAACATTCCGATTCGCGCCTTTGAAAGTATTTGTTATGGGGTACAACCACGGCAGATTACGTTCTCTTCGTTGTTCTGAGTATGCAGAAGGAGGGATGCACAAGCAAGAGCCATTATCATCCCACAACCTTTGCAGCGTAATGTTTTTAGTTTTTTTGTTTTCTAACTTGTGTGCCGATAATCCGATTTCAAAAGAACGCAGTGAACACATAGTAATAACTGGAATTTCTGTATATGAAAATTTGGGTTAAGGAATTAACGCTCTTATTCATAGGAAATCTAGCCCAGAAACGACTATAATAATAATCAAAATTAGTCACCAGTTTCAGACACAGACCTTTTTTTCTTATTTCAATTTTTTTACTTTCTGCTTCTCTAGATGACTCTTAGGTAATTTGTCTATCAAAAGCGTTTGGGTACTATGGCAGTTTCCTAGGTGTCAATAGTCATTTCTTTGGCTACCAAATTGCATGATCTCCTTTAGTAGTCTAAGTAGATATATTATGACAGTTGAACGCCACAATAGCAAGCTGTCAAGGGCATATCCCCTCTTTTGTTCTAGGGATTAACTCCTATTGTTCTAGGATTAGCTCCTATTGTAGTTGGGTCTTAAGGAAGCGGCGGATCAGGCCGACCCGCCGGATCAGGCTGACCCGCCGGATCATGCGGAGCACGTGTCCCGGAAGCCCCTCCCCCTTGGGAATTCCGCAACAGATCCAGATTGGTCGATGACTCATCCCCTCGGCAAACACACGTGTCCCGGAAGTCACCCCTTGGGGAATTCTTTTGTTGATCCGGATTGGTCGATGACTCATCCCCTTGGTAAACACACGTGTCCCGGAAGTCATCCCCTTGGGAATTCTATAGTTGATCCGGATTGGTCGATGACTCATCCCCTTGGTAAACATGAGAAACCGCTGCAAGTCGATAACTCGTCCCCTTGGGTCCTGATCCGCAAGTCTGTGGTAATAATATTTGAGAGATGTGATGAGAAAATAGAAATGAGAAAATGAGAAACCATCTCGTACGAAAAATAGCGCCATCATCGCGAGGGCCTGGGACTCTAGCGTGACAGTCATGTAAATATAAACTCGAGGAAATCTATAATACACCTCCAACTTTAAGCGAATCGGTATCCACTCGGTTTAGTTTTACTGAGGTGAGTAATTATTTTGTATTATAGTTTCAACCTGTTTTACGCTAGAATTGGTAACTCTTAGCTTCCCCATTTACATTTTAAAGAGAAACGTTTAGACATGAAAACTATCGCCTTTGTTGTTTAGTCCGACTATGGTTCGACTTGGTAAATAAATGACGTCATTGTTTGAATACATGTCAGGTCAGTTAGCTAAAGTTTACAAACTTTAAAATACTTTATATTACTCTAATAAACCTTTCGAAAACGTTAACTAAAACGCTGGTAAACGATTTATTTTCACATACTTTCGGCACTAGTTTAAAACGTTGTGTAACAAAAGTGAATTTTAGCCTTACCACCTACAACATCTCAAATGTTTGTAAGTGTTTTTAATTTACATTTTGTGTGAACTCATGACAAGCGAAGTTTCTTCAGTAAACATTTAAAATTTGCATTAAGCCCTGTTGACCCTCTAAAAAACACATCAGTTTTTCTTGTTTTTCTTTTGCTCTTAAACCACGTTAGCTTTTGCTCGTAAATCTACAATACGAATTCTTTGCGTAAATAGAGCTTTGATTTCTTCCAATCTAGCAGCTTCAAGCAAACTTTGATAAATTTTCTACTGTTTACTTTTCGCGAAGGTATTTCTAACAAACAAAGGAAGAATTTTATTCTAACACGTTTTGCGTTTAATCAAACTCATGTTTTCTCCCGTAAAATGTTTTTGTGGTTGGATTTCAAGTCCGGAATTGTTGTTTTAGCGTCTCGCAGATAAGAAACGTTCAGTGAAAAACCCTTTGGGGAAGGGACACACATTGGACTCTTTGTTGTTTACATTTGCTTCAAAGTGTTGGATGTTTTTTAAAACTAAAACACAATTAACCACTATTACCTTTTTACATAACGCCTCAACCACAGAAAGCTCTCACTGTAGACCAAGCCAACCCGTCGCACCATCCGCAGAAAATACGGTCCCTCTGCTCTCAACATTCGCCGCATACATCTTTCCCTTAGTAGCTTTCATAAACCTCATTCACAATATGTTGATGTGATTCAGATGCATCGGAAGTTTTATAATAAGCATCTCCAACGTAAAGCAAAGAGATATCATATAATAGCTTGTATCATATCCCCCTATCACGACACCACACACTTTACCCCTAGTCAAGTCCGCACACTCTATAACATTAATTAACAGATTCATAAGAAGAACAGTTATACTACCACAGGCTCCCCAAACTATCCCAGACTTCCAACCGTTTCCTAGTTTATATACTCATCCAGGTAGTCTATGTTAAACCATGTTAGACTCTGTTAGTCTATGTTAGACTATGTAGCTAGTCTATGTTTATAGTATACGGTATGTTAGACTATGTTAGTCTATGTTAGACTATATATGTTAGTCTATGTTCGTCAATGCTAGTCTACTGTCTATATTAGTCGCGCGGCCGCTGCGGGCGTCTTGCGGGCACTGCAGGATTCTAAAACGGTTCTGTGAGGAGGAGGAGGAGGAGGAGGAGGAGGAGGAGGAGGAGGAGGACGGATATTCTGTGAGGAGGAGGAGGAGGAGGAGGACGGATATTCTGTGAGGAGGAGGAGGAGGAGGAGGAGGACGGATATTCTGTGAGGAGGAGGAGGAGGAGGAGGAGGACGGATATTCTGTGAGGAGGGGGAACAAACAGTTGGCCATGTAGGCTATGCGGCCGCAACAGAGGGACATTTATGACAACAGGGTAACATAGACTAACTCACCAACTGTTTGTTCCCCCTCCTCACAGAATATCCGTCCTCCTCCTCCTCACAGAATATCCGTCCTCCTCCTCCTCCTCCTCCTCCTCACAGAATATCCGTCCTCCTCCTCCTCCTCCTCCTCCTCCTCCTCCTCACAGAATATCCGTCCTCCTCCTCCTCCTCCTCCTCACAGAATATCCGTCCTCCTCCTCCTCCTCCTCCTCCTCCTCCTCACAGAACCGTTTTAGAATCCTGCAGTGCCCGCAAGACGCCCGCAGCGGCCGCGCGACTAATATAGACAGTAGACTAGCATTGACGAACATAGACTAACATATATAGTCTAACATAGACTAACATAGTCTAACATACCGTATACTATAAACATAGACTAGCTACATAGTCTAACATAGACTAACAGAGTCTAACATGGTTTAACATAGACTACCTGGATGAGTATATAAACTAGGAAACGGTTGGAAGTCTGGGGATAGTTTGGGGAGCCTGTGGTAGTATAACTGTTCTTCTTATGAATCTGTTAATTAATGTTATAGAGTGTGCGGACTTGACTAGGGGTAAAGTGTGTGGTGTCGTGATAGGGGATATGATACAAGCTATTATATGATATCTCTTTGCTTTACGTTGGAGATGCTTATTATAAAACTTCCGATGCATCTGAATCACATCAACATATTGTGAATGAGGTTTATGAAAGCTACTAAGGGAAAGATGTATGCGGCGAATGTTGAGAGCAGAGGGACCGTATTTTCTGCGGATGGTGCGACGGGTTGGCTTGGTCTACAGTGAGAGCTTTCTGTGGTTGAGGCGTTATGTAAAAAGGTAATAGTGGTTAATTGTGTTTTAGTTTTAAAAAACATCCAACACTTTGAAGCAAATGTAAACAACAAAGAGTCCAATGTGTGTCCCTTCCCCCAAAGGGTTTTTCACTGAACGTTTCTTATCTGCGAGACGCTAAAACAACAATTCCGGACTTGAAATCCAACCACAAAAACATTTTACGGGAGAAAACATGAGTTTGATTAAACGCAAAACGTGTTAGAATAAAATTCTTCCTTTGTTTGTTAGAAATACCTTCGCGAAAAGTAAACAGTAGAAATTTTATCAAAGTTTGCTTGAAGCTGCTAGATTGGAAGAAATCAAAGCTCTATTTACGCAAAGAATTCGTATTGTAGATTTACGAGCAAAAGCTAACGTGGTTTAAGAGCAAAAGAAAAACAAGAAAAACTGATGTGTTTTTTAGAGGGTCAACAGGGCTTAATGCAAATTTTAAATGTTTACTGAAGAAACTTCGCTTGTCATGAGTTCACACAAAATGTAAATTAAAAACACTTACAAACATTTGAGATGTTGTAGGTGGTAAGGCTAAAATTCACTTTTGTTACACAACGTTTTAAACTAGTGCCGAAAGTATGTGAAAATAAATCGTTTACCAGCGTTTTAGTTAACGTTTTCGAAAGGTTTATTAGAGTAATATAAAGTATTTTAAAGTTTGTAAACTTTAGCTAACTGACCTGACATGTATTCAAACAATGACGTCATTTATTTACCAAGTCGAACCATAGTCGGACTAAACAACAAAGGCGATAGTTTTCATGTCTAAACGTTTCTCTTTAAAATGTAAATGGGGAAGCTAAGAGTTACCAATTCTAGCGTAAAACAGGTTGAAACTATAATACAAAATAATTACTCACCTCAGTAAAACTAAACCGAGTGGATACCGATTCGCTTAAAGTTGGAGGTGTATTATAGATTTCCTCGAGTTTATATTTACATGACTGTCACGCTAGAGTCCCAGGCCCTCGCGATGATGGCGCTATTTTTCGTACGAGATGGTTTCTCGTTTTCTCATTTCTATTTTCTCATCACATCTCTCAAATATTATTACCACAGACTTGCGGATCAGGACCCAAGGGGACGAGTTATCGACTTGCAGCGGTTTCTCATGTTTACCAAGGGGATGAGTCATCGACCAATCCGGATCAACTATAGAATTCCCAAGGGGATGACTTCCGGGACACGTGTGTTTACCAAGGGGATGAGTCATCGACCAATCCGGATCAACAAAAGAATTCCCCAAGGGGTGACTTCCGGGACACGTGTGTTTGCCGAGGGGATGAGTCATCGACCAATCTGGATCTGTTGCGGAATTCCCAAGGGGGAGGGGCTTCCGGGACACGTGCTCCGCATGATCCGGCGGGTCAGCCTGATCCGGCGGGTCGGCCTGATCCGCCGCTTCCTTAAGACCCAACTACAATAGGAGCTAATCCTAGAACAATAGGAGTTAATCCCTAGAACAAAAGAGGGGATATGCCCTTGACAGCTTGCTATTGTGGCGTTCAACTGTCATAATATATCTACTAGTCTATTATTTTACAGGAACAAGAGAAATTCACGGCCTAGCCGAAATAAAGAACTCACTACGGACTCACTTCCTGTAATTCAATTCGCTTTACTCGCTTTTATAAGCAATAATTTTGGAGCAGAACTACTTCGCTCAGTGGCTGCACTTATTTCGCCTACCAAATTCTTTATTTTAGAGTATAACTAATTCGCTCAGTGGCTGAACTATTTCGCCTGCAAACTTTTATTATTAAGAAATAAAATAATTTCAGAGCTGAACAACTTCGCTCAAAGGCTGAATAAATTCGCCTGCCAAACTTTGTAAAAGAGAAATAATTTTAGAGTGGAACGAATTCGCTAGTGGCTGAACTATTTCGCCTGCCAAACTGTGTTTAAAAGAAACAATTTTAGAGCAGAACAAATTCGCTCATGGCTGAACTATTTCGCCTGCCAAACTTTTTTAAAGAGAAACAATTTTAGGGCAGAACAAATTCGCTGGTGGCTGAACTTTTTCGCCTGCCAAACTATGTTAAAGAGAAATAATTTTAAAGCAGAACAAATTCGCTCACAATGGCTGAACTATATAGCCTGCCAAACTTTGTAAAAGAAAAATAATTTTAGAGCGGAACAAATTCGCTGGTGGCTGAACTATTTCGCCTGCCAAACTGTTGATATCCTCTAAGAAATACTTTTAACATGGAGCTGACACATTTACTTTTGCTCAACTGTGGCAGTAGAAGGACAACATGACTACATGTTGCGGCTAAACTGGTAAAAAGAAAAAACACAAACAGGGGAGAATAGAAAGCATACTCACAAGCGTAGCCGGAGAGGCACACGGGGCAACGTATACATGAGCCATAAGAACCTAAATACCTGGGAAGTGGGTGCAGCGATGAAGGCGTGGCAGTACAGATGCGACTAAAGCGATCAAATTTCCCGTTTGATCCGTCGAAAGGACTTAAAGTGAAGTTTATGGTTGGATCGAGCAATATATAACGAGATATGTGATACAATTCACGTAACCCATAAGCATGCACATATGTGTGGATCTTAAGGTGATGTAACATGCTTAAATAGGCTATTCTTTGCGGGAAACCCAAGTGAGAATATTAATTAGATTTGATATATATTTACCCAAGTTTTGTTTTATGGGTTCCCTTTGGTTATGAACAGAATGTCATCGATTATGTCATGCCACACAACTTGGTTGTTGCAATGTCTTGCCTCCAAGTTAGACAATAACCCAAGTTTGGTCTACTAATGTTTTTCCTTAGAGCTATTATTTCTTGCCAAGACGGCTTTCCACAAGTTTGGGCCATAAGTCCTCATAGATGGGCTGAGTCAAATGTCCAAATAATTATGTTTAAATAAACAAAGTTTTCTTCCTCAAGAAACTGACTTGTTGCCAAGTTGGTACTAACCCTGTGTTATTTGTGGGTACATTCCATTTCTGGGTGTATTACATTTGTGGGTAACCCATTGTTACATTTGTGGGTTTATTACATTTGTGGGTAACCCATTATTACATTGGTGGGTTTGTTATATTTGTGGGCAACCTGTTATTACATTTGTGGGTTTATTACATTTGTGGGCTCTACAGCCCCCCTTCAAGCGGGAAAGGTCTATTATAACGAAATGTGAAGTACATTTAAATCATGAGAATGTAAACCACTATTTGACAATTGCATTATATTAGAGGTACCAAATTTACCCGTATATAAGACGCACCGGTATATAAGACGCACCTTGAATTTTGAGGTCATTCTGACAAAAAAATCAAATTCTAAAGATTTTCAATTTGTATTGCATGCAACAGCATTTCCATAAAGAAATCTCATGAGAAATAGACTGGCAGTAAGTGGAAAATGACAATATAAACATGAGGGCAAATGTTTTACGCCAGGAACAGATGAGTAAAATATTCTGACCGTTTCTTCATTTTATTTTGTGTGGGTGAGATAAATCTTGTGCTACACACGATTTCACACAAAATTTAAATAGTTGTGCTAAATTCCCAAAAGTGATGTTCCGTGTATAAGACGCACCCCGATTTTGAAGGTCATTTTGGAGTGAAAAAAGTGTGTCTTATATATGGGTAAATACGGTAGTTTATTAGGATGTGTATCAGCTAAGGTTGTATAAATTTCTGCATAGACAAATTTTTTTCTTCTACATTTAAAAAAAGACAAAACACAATGGAACCGAAATAGAGGACAGGTGGTTGCTGCTCCCATGGGATCAAAATGGCATGTAAGTGAAGAATTGAGCAAACAAGCCTTATATATCTAGTGTAAAATACACCATTTGGTGGTGCAGAAATTGCTTGAGTTCTGTGCCAAAAAGCCAAAAATAATTTCAATCGCTTGAATTCTTAAAGTTCATACATGCGCTAGAAGTTGAGGTCTATTTCTACAATATACTCGGGAGCCACGTAAAGTGGCACTAGTATGAACTTTGAATGCTTCCTTTGTGTGAAAAATTCATTCTAAATAGTCTTTATACATTGGGGGAGTATGCTTTAGTTGTTAGAAGATTGAAATACAGAATTTTAGTTGAGAATTCTCAGCCTTAAGAAAGGCAACTTTTGCTGGCTGCCATTATGGTTTTTGGCTTCACAAACCAAACATGCAGACATCAGTGCTTGACCTTAACTTCTTGGCCACTAGTCCCAGGACAAGTAGCACAGAAAAGTTACTTAACCTAGCCAATTTTCTAGTTGTCCAGTTATGGTATAAAAAATTGTTGTAAAATATAGACCAAGCCTATGTACGAACCATATACATGTAAATGTAACTGGCTTACCAATGCTCATTACTCATTAGCCTGACCAAAAACAAAATGATCAGATTTGGAAACAAAACATGTACTCATTTTAGTGATTTTTGGTGGCCATGATAAATCGATCTTAGGACATGATGTATCATGTATCATGATGTACATCTATGTATCATGAAATTCAGCTCCAAAGTTTGACCGATCTGATTCTGAGGCGACTTTCCAAACAGTGCCAAAACAAAACAAACCCCTCCTGTTCTAAAACATATGTTTTAATTTTTATTTGTTTGTTATAAATGAATTACTTTATTGCTATAGTTGACATGGCCAACAGCTTGTCAAATTTTATCACTGTAAATTTGTTTTTCACCAATTTATGTTAATTTATTTAAAAGAATTTCCACCGACAAAATTTCACAAGCCATTGACAATATATCAACAAATAAACTTATTTCTAATGAAAATATGAAAATATAAACATACGTTTTGGAACGGGATTTGTTTGTTTCATTTTGACACCTATTGGTAAATCCTCTCTCAAATGAGATCGGTAAAGCTTTCTATTCCAATTTCATGATAGATATAATGTCCAAAGATTGCCTTATCATTGTCAGCAAAAATCTCTCAAATGAGTTCACGTCTGGGTCATTCCACAGTAAACCGTATGTTGCGGAGTCTACATTCAGAGAGATTTGAGGCATCATAACTTCAAATCTAGAACTTCAGTCAAAGTGACTTTACATGTCTAGGGTATAAGAGTATAATTGCTTTATACAGTAGAGTTGACCATCATTCTAGTTAAAGGGGTTCCAAGATATTTTATTGTTTATTGGGTGTTGCGGAGTCTACTCAGAAGAACCAGAAGATTTCCAACAAGTAACTTTAGCTAGAAATCTCTGTGAATTTTTCAGCTGTTTTGAATAGTGGTTTTTGTTAAAAGAAGAAGCATTGATCTGTGTTTATTTTAAACACAGAGAGTTTCTTGCTTGGTTTTACTTTTTTGGAGAAACGATTTATTTTATAAAGGCTGGTGTTGTTGCGGAGTCTACGTTGCGGAGTCTACAATAGGGCACAAGAGGAAAAACTAAGGCAAAAATACAAAACAATCCTATCAGTGTACTTCTATTAAATAGAAAATTCCAAATAAATCAATATCATCCCTTTCCAGTAAATTTCCAGCTATTTGGTGATCAGAATTAAAATTTGGGAATTGTTGCGGAGTCTACTGTTGCGGAGTCTACAAATAAACAAGCTTGGCATCCTGCAATGCAAATATACTAATTTAATAGTCTTGCAACCTTTCCAACACTAATTTTGGGTTGTTACTTATGTATTACAACAATAATACAACTACTACTAACAAATTCAACAGTTTTCTAGTTAGCAGTCCAGAAGTAGTTGTAGATTCCGCAACAAAAATGTAGACTCCGCAACGAAAATTAATTACTTGTTATTACTCGAAGGAAACAAATTTTAAATAATTTCTTCCATATATATTTTACAACAGTGATAAATTAGAAGTTTACAAACTTTCAGAAAAAAATGTTTATTTTTGTAACTTTTATTAAAACTAAAAGTACCAAAATCGTTGCGGAGTCTACAATGCTTCATTGGACAGCAAATTCTCCCACGCTCAACCTTAACAGCGTAGACTGCTATGTGTTTTTAGAGAGAGCACCATTAGTAGATTGTGTCTATCTAAGTTTCAAACTGTTTATGTTTTATTATTTTCTTCAACAAGCAGAATTGAAATGTAGACTCCGCAACAGCATTTTACCTAATTTGGATAAATGTGCTAATTTATTCATCAAAGCCGCCAGTTAGAGCAAAATAAATAGTAATAAAATAAACTTCAGACATTGTCCTGTAAGTTTTCAGGAAAAGAGCCTAATATTTATGAATTTTAAAAAATGATGTTCAGGCTCAAAATACCGTGGAATGACCCGTCTCCTGCTCAAATCCAGTAATTTTGTTTGGGGTTACGTTTCAATTAGGCACGGGCCACCTTAACATCTTTCATGAAAAGATGATAGCTTCGAGAGTTTTATACAAAATGCACTCAAAAACAGTGTAAACACTTTTAAACAAAACACCAGCAAAATGTTTTATTTTTATATTTCACACACAATGGTTGCTTGTCCTGTGACTAGTGCCCCTTAATTTTACTTGTCCTGAAGCATTTCTTACTTGCCCAGGACAAGTGGACATCCGCTAAGGTCGAGCGACATTCAGTACTGAGAATGAACTTGGTGGCTGGTCACCAAGCAAATCGCTGGCTTGTAAAACGAGAAACCGCTGAAATGCTTCTGTCAAATTTATTTTTTTTATGGAAGCAATCTAGTTTCTTTACTGGAAAGACGTTTTTTTTGCCACACAGAGCCACTCCAATTTAGGCAGACAGTATATAAAATACAAGGAGAAAAACTCTGAAAAGGGACAGTGTTCGAGCCATTTTGTTGCCCACAAACACTGCAGAACATTTCAGCGGTTTCTCGTTTTATGAGAAAGCAATTTGTTTGGTGACCAGCGACCAAACGCATACTCAGTACCGAATCTCTGCATGTTCACTAACCACAGGCTTTCTAAAGCCAGATCTTGACTATCAGCCATTGGATTGTATTGTAAACAAAAAGAATTTAAAACCATGAATGAGATGCGACTAAAAACTCAAAAAAGTCAGTTCACAAAAAGATATCGCAATCACTGTTAGTGTACACTGTATGGTTGTGTATCAAAACTACAGATACCAAATCTGGAACATAAGCGATTAATGGCTGACTGATTTGCATATATTTGCGCCGCTAAAATTACCAACTTTACTTCAAGATATGACAAAACAGCTTGGGGAAAAGGTAGTTTATGTGGGTTAGTGTTAGACCAAAATTATGGAATGAATCAACGGCAAAGATTTCGTACTACTACAAGCACCACTTTAAAAGACCATAAACGCACAATACATTGTAATTCCCTCAGAATATCCGTCCACGTATTTCAATATAGAGCGGATTTCAGATGTCTGTCGTGAGTAATTTCGCAATTATTAACTCTTACTTTGTAATCTTACTCCTATAGGTAGAATTGGTGTAATTACTTTGCGATTGGGTTCACGACAGTCATGTGAAAACCGCTCTAAAGACACCTTTTTATTCTGACTCGTTCTATATAAAAAATTGAGAGATGCATTTCAGTGGCCGGGTATTCTGAAGTTGCTACTAATATTTTGCTCACCGATAAAGAATGGTTGTTTTGCCAGCGCCGTCTAACCCGAGTATCAAAATCCGAAGCTCCTTTGAACCAAAAAGTGATGTAAACAGGTTAGAGAAAAACCCTCCTAAAAAGGAAATACACACGAATCAGTCAAATATATGTCATACAAGCGAAGATTGTGAAAGAAACCACTTCTTGGAAAAGACATAACTCACCCATTTTGAAGAGAAAGCGAGCGAAAGTTGTTGCTTGCGTGGCCAATGGGGAATACCACTGGTACAAAGGCACTGTCGACTCGATGACCGTCAGCCCTTGCGGCGCTAGGCCCGATCATCCGTGTACACATGGGATCCCTGTGTTATTCCTTTAGAATTTAATATCTCGAAAAGGGTAAAACGTGAGAAAGCCATTCTTGGAGAGAATTATATAGAGAGCAAGGAGCACATAATGCCTGGCTGACGTGACATGACGTCACTACCAATGCCGTCAAACTACTTTTGGCGGGAAATGTCGAGCCTCCGGCCGTCGCGCGCGCCTGCTCATCTGGGGGACTGGGGACTTTCATTTTGAAAAACATTTTTCTTCGACAGATCACTGTCAGAACAGAAGCGACATTATTTCTCTTTGCTAGTATATTTTACCATTTACCTGTGCTGAGGTTAGAATTCTGAGCTTTTTCACTAGATATATTCAAAAACGCTGTCACCGCAGTCACACACAGAATAAATTACAAATAATATATGTATTTCCATGTATTTGTATTTTCATATCCTTATTTTCATTTGTATTTTCCATGTATTTTGAATTTTCACTACGGACTGCGGTGACACTCAGTAAAGTGCTTACTTCGGTCTTGAAACACACTTCTGAGTGTCACCGCAGTCCGCAGTGGAACAAATATTTTATACCCTATGTAGAATATATTATTGTCTTGCAACGCACTTTCACTGACAATTAACATAATTCATATGAGGCCCTGCACTCTTAAACCAAACTTGCTTCTTTCAGAAGAACCTTACGAACACGAGCCCTAAAACGTAGTAGCGAAAATCTTTTCCAGTTATTGAGCAAACTGAATCACTTTCGAGTTGGCTTGGAAACGACTGAGATATACAGACCAAGCCCCGATTTTAATTTGTGCAGTTTATATGACTCTTTGGATTTTTTATTTCTATTTCTATGTGTTATCATTATCTTTTATTTACACTTTAATTTTACTCCAGAAACAATGGAGTCGTGACTTTTCAAATGTGGGTGGCTCTGAAAAGAGTCGTTTTTTATGTGACTGAAACCAGCCGAATTATTTTCTTGACTGTGCTGCGGGCTGATTACACCTTGTAGAGAGCTTTCACGTCGGCTAGGAACTGCGCGAATAAATCTTCTCCCTTGTTCATGTATCGCCACATGAATTCAGCCAAGTACGACGAGAAATGGTACTTCCGGATGCCAAACGGAGGAAAGCTGGCCTTGGCTTGACGCCAGTGTCCTTCTATTTTGTTAGTGTGATCACCATCTGCATTTACGAACTTGTTGGAGTGGTTTACTGTCTTGTGGATGTATCCGTGGTTGGCTAAAATGTAACTCTTCCAGCAGTCAGACACAATAAGTGTCCCCTGTTTTATTCTGTCCTGGATTATGGGCAGTAACGTGGCCTCGTCCCTCTTTTCAACAGCAACCATGAAGCACTTTCTGCTTCCCTCCTCGATGCCTCCGAAAACCCATTGTCCTTCTACATGGTGGCCTCTATGGTACTTCCTCTTCCCAAATTTACTCTCGTCTATTTGAACTCGTATTCCTTCTCCTCCTAGCTTTTCTCCTCCATTCATCAGCGTCACTTCGCAAATCTCTCGGCAAAAACTGTCCCAGTCAACGGCAGAGTGAGAGAAGCCAAACCGAGTTCGTGTTTGATCTGGTCCTGGTCAATATCCTGACACCACCAGTGCGTAAACTTCAGCATCTCTTCCAGGGTCATATTACTGCCCGCAAACCAGCTGCCCGTCCGTATTGACTTTTCCGTTTTATGCCTTTTGCCGTTCACCCGCTGCCTGCATTCCCACTTGTACCCGTCGGATCGGTCAGAGCACGGGACGAACTTCATGCCTGCTTGGCATTGGGGACAATCTTGCGACTTGGCCAGCAGTTCTTTATCCTGTATCCAACGGATGAGCAAGTCCTTGTTCCATAACAAGGCGACCAGGTCATCGTATTTCCATTTCCTCCGTCCACTCTCATCGCGGCTGTAGCTACCTTTAGCTGGTGCACACTGCGTCGAAATCTCACGCTTCTCTGGTTCTGGTAGGGTTTGGCAGCCTCTTGACCGTTTAGCCTTATTGTTTCCAATAGAAACTTGGATTCCTTTCTCATTCATTTTAATAAAAACAATTGACGCGAGTCAAGTAAAATTAAAGCAATATAGTGTGCATTTGTTCAAATCGAATACTATAGTGGTAGCTTTGCGCGCATTTGTTCGTTATATACTTGTCACTGCGGGCCGCCGAGGAAACAGCTGATTCTGCGGGGTTCCCCTATTGTTTGCCATTAACCAATAGCAAGTTTGGGATTTCGATCCGGGGCTGGCTGATATAAAACGCTTCATGCGCACAGTGTTTACCATTCAGTTCAAGCAATCATGTTGCGCACAGCTTAATAAAATGAAGAAAATGAATAACGGTGGAACATATATTTTTTTATTATACAGACACGAGTGTTTTACTGGGAAATACGCCACTCGTAGATCTCATACGAAGCTACATCCGGGTCCTCAGTGACATATTTTCCATATCCTCACTAGTGAGGATATCGGTCAAAACAAAAGTGCTTGGAAATCAATTTGGAATAATTTTTTCTGGTTTGTCTATATAATAAAAAGAAAATTACACGGTGGCTTGAAGATATGAGTTTTATTTTCTCGTGTCAAAAACAATATTTTACTCATTCGCTGCGCTCATTCGTAAAATATTGTTCTTGCCACTCGAAAATAAAACTCATATCTTCGCGCCACCGTGTAATATCCTCTATATACACTATGTAGAATATATTATTGTCTTGCAACGCACTTTCACTGACAATTTTAGGGTTTTTTAGGATTCTTAGTTAGGAATTTTAGGTTTCCTAAACAATACTTTTAGGATCCTTGTCTCTATATACATAATGTATATAGTGGTAAATAGAATATAAGACTTTAATTCAGGTGTCCATTTTCCTGGAGGTAGAGTTGCATGGCGCGAGTGATTTCTGCATGCATATCCCGCGAACGCTCGCGATTGAAATCCTCCCTTGTTACCTTCGTAGTCACCGGCCATTCCTCTGGCTCCGACTTGACGAACACTTTTGACGGCGTTCTTGCCCTCGGAACCCTGAACTGGACTGTGCGACCAAAGCCGTCGGTTTCCAGAAGTGTAACTGCTCGATCGTACTCCGGCTGTGCAATGGACCTTTCGGCACGTTTAGAGTGTTTTAGCACTCTAAAGGTTACGGCTGGTCCTTGGGTTTTGAGGATGGAGTCCTTCAGGTCCTGTACCGACGGTTGTTTTACGGTGGTATCGCATGCGGCAATGGTGATATCTTTAAGGAACTGTGAAAAAAAAGGCAACAAAGGGTAGTTGCATTGTGTGGAGCAATTGTTCAATGTAATGCCGATTATGAAGCTCCCTTTTATAATATCTTGCCCCGGCTCCAACGTCAAAAGAAAAGAGTGTTCTATTGAACGCGCAAGGGAAACTAAACGCAAACCCGATATATAAACCAAAACTGTAACCAGTGAAACGCGAGTGTTGTTCGATTGAAATAGAACGCAGAGGCGGATTAGGGAGATTTTCCCATACATTTACTGTATTTGATGCCAAGGAATTTTGCAAATTTTCGTCCCATGTTTTCACTATCCGTCCCTCCTTTCTGAAATTGCTGGATCTGCCCCTGGAATGTGCAAGGTAAACTAAACGCAAACTCGATTTATGGGCCAAACCCCTAACCAGTGAAACACGAATATTGTTCTTTTGAACGCGCAAGGTAAAGTTAACGCAAACTTGATTTATAAAACAAACCCTGATCGAATCAGTGAAAAACGAGTTGAAAAGTTGTACCTTGCACAAAATGTCCTTTCCTGCCTCGAGGTGTTGCACGTAGGCAGAAGCTTTCTGCAGGGTTTCCTTTGGATGACTGGTGGGGGTTCTGTGGCATGACCAGCCAGCTGTTGCTCCGTTGTATGGGCAAAGACGTGGAGAACTGCTGCGACACGGGCCCGGGGGGGGGGGGGGACTCCCATATTTTTTGACCGGGGATGATCGTCGTATCTTTTAGGGGTTAAAATCACGGGGCCTTGGTCTCTTTTAGGGGTGATCTTTATCTTCAATAAAATTAGGGAGATTGGTATCTTTTAGGGCCGAAATATGTGTCCAAATTGTTTTCTCTCATGATGGTGCTTCTAAAAACCGTGTAAGAAAGAGAGATTACTCGATGAGAAGACGATAAATTAGAAACAAACACGGAAATTTCTTGATGGGTATCTTTTACCTGTTACCTGTCTCCTTCGCGCCTACTTTGCACATAAGGACTCATCTTTTAGGGTATCTTTTAGGGTAAGAAATTATTTGAGCCACGCCATGGCCCGCCATGTTTGGTATCTTTTAGGGGTGAAACTGAAAATTTCCGACGATCATCCCCGGTCAAAAAATATGGGAGTCCCCCCCCCCGGGGACACGGGGAACCATGTCTGTCATCTTGGATTTCGGGGGAACTCTTCCATCGCGGATCGCGCTGTTGACCTCGGTAATAAAGGAGTCTAACAACTCCCTTAGGAACGCCTTCCCATCTTCATCGAACTCATATTTTTTAGTGTCCAACTCGCTGATGATCCTGAACACCTCTACAAAGTCTTTCAGATCAGTGGTGACCTCTATCACCCTCTTAGCTTGTTCTCTCTCCGACAACGTAGGACTTTCGGTGTATGTTATCGCTATTAAGAAACGATCAATCAGACCATGGCCTTGATCCATCATAGCGACTAGTTTAGCAGCGTTCACCATCTGCGTGGCGCCGAGAATTCCGAATGGAGTCATGGTTTCGATTATTCTTGTTTTCTCGGTTGTTGCAATTTTTTCCAGGTTAAAAGCTAAATTGACCGGACTATTAGACCGGAATCTGGTGCGCCGGTTTGAGCGCCCCACATATGCAACTTGTTTTAGAAATTGCAATTTCCTATCCGAGAAGTTGTAAGTAACAAAATAAATTCAGCTCAGGAAAATAATGAAGTCTCTATACAACGCGCGCTATACAACTGAGGCCGCTAGTCCTAATGATTCTAGAACTGTTAAAACTCACACCTCGTTTGTCTATTGTTCGAAGGACTCGATACGACTAGTTGGAGTTGCGCAAAGCCCAAACCGATCGAGATGACCGCTGTCAAAATGTGTTGACATATTATGGTAACCAAAAATTTACCCCCAATGTAAAAAGTAATTTTATGTGGGCCCAATCCCGGCGTAATCAATCGAAGCAATGAAAACAAAAAATCAATCGAACTCGGGATTTTCTTAGATTTTTGGGCCCTATTTTGGCGTAAAACAATTGTTATATTGTCCTAAAACATCAAGTGATTCAGGCGCCTGTTACGAATTCGGCGCTATATGGGGAGTTTTTGGAACCTTTTAGGAGTCAAAATCAACTAAAACTATATAAAGCAATTTTCTCGATTGAAGTTGTTAAATCAAATCTGATTTTTTTTTTTTCGGTTGTTGATGTAGAGATTTCTGCACGTAATTCGTCTTCTAATATCCAACGAAAACAAACAAAGGAGTGGCTGACACGGGCTCTTTAAAGCATTGTATATTCAATGAAGATTGTAGTACCAGAAACCAACAAACGCAGAAACTGAGTCTAGTTGAAAGATTGAGACGCGGACTGCGGTGACACTTAGTTCAGTGCTTGCCTCGTTCGTTAATATTCATGAATCTCACTGGCGACTGCGGACTGCGGTGACACTTAATGACTGCGGGACTGCGGACCACGGACCGCGGTGACATTGCCTTTGCGGTTTCTCTCATTCTTTGAATATTAACTAATTCGACTGCGGACCACGGACCGTCAAAATTCAGTAAGAAGGCTAGAAATGGGCCGTGTATTCTGCAGTTGCTCCGTGTGGGCTTTTTACAGTCAGAGGGAGATGCAGTCAAGCGGGATTAACTCGGAAGGAAAATGACGTGAAAGAAATATGGCGAATTTTGACAAGTTTGAAAGCATATTTTATCGCTCGTCAGTTTTCTGGGCCGTGTCACAGAAATGGATTCAACAAAGCTTAAATTAAGTATATCAATATTTCCAGATGTCGGTATGGATATTAATGGCAAAGGACAAGGTTGTAGAAAAGACTAGAGGGACTTGTGGCTGTCTTGTGGACTTTTTAGGCATGAACGTTTTTTAACTTTGGTTGCTAGAAGAAGAAGTGCTGTTGATTTTATGCCTTACTAGTATGAATTGCTGATACCACGAAATCCACTATACCTCGAGGTTTGGATTTGAAGTTCGTCTTTGGGATTTGAAGTTCAAGGAGGAACGTTGAAATGGAATATGTTTTTGTGAAATCCAATGAGGACCTCGTGCAAGATTTGGCCTTTTCTCATGAACGAGTGAGAAGCTCAATCGGCGTAACAAAAACTCATCTTGATTTAATAAATAAGACTTTTATACTTCCCCGTCTATAAGACGTAGAGTACAGTAGAAACGCTTTTGATTTTCAAGCCATTTTACAACAGCAATGGGAGGAGAAACTGACTGTAGTCCGGTCAAATTAGCCCGAAAAAACCCCGAACCTGGAAATAATTGCAACATGATAAATTTTTGGTACTAAATGTTAAAAACATATGTAGGAATTTTTTTTTTTATATTTATTCCTTTTTATTGAAAGATATTCCAATAAATACATTACAAATAAGTGATTTTGTATATTCACTAGTATTACAACGTTTTTCTTTTCGTTTGTTCGTTTCTTTTTTTTTTTTCTACCTAATTCCACTATTGTATATAGTTATATTATGAACATATTCTAATCTTTGTTATTTTTTCTTTTAAATATGATGATCATATTGGAATGTTTTTTTTTTCAACTTTTATAAGAACACAAACACGATACAAGACGACACAAAGCGGAGAAAAAATAATGTAGGAATAACATATCCAAATTTCGTAGAAATCCGGCCGGGGGAAGTTGGTTAAATTTTTGGTTTTACCGGCGACGTCAAGGGCGCCTTTTGTTTTCGGCGGCACTTAGACACTGAAAACACAGAAGCTGGGAGAATGCTTATGGACTGTACAGATGAAACCGGGGAAGATTTAACAAGGTTTTTCGGTTGAAACAAATAATTTCTGAGCGATGAGTTACGGCTATGAACAGTTTATTTATTTTATTCCTTTTTGCGTATAATATTCGAACTTTAGTGTATCACCACGCGGGAAATACAAGGATCATATGGGATTTGTCAAAACGCACGATTATTTAGTTATTATTTTGCAGAATTGGTTATAAATAAACACACAATTCACATCTATGCAATCACATTATGCAGTAGAAATACATTGCTCGATATCTCGTTCAATATCACACCGAGTTACGGCCCTACAGTCAATAGCCCTCAATTCGAATTGTTCGCTTTCATTGTCTAAGTGCCACTGAAAACAACGGGCTTTCCTTCGTGCAGACGGAAAACCCCAAATTTAACCAACTTCCCCCGAACGGATTTTCACAAAATTTGGACACGTATTTCTCACATATGTTCCTGAGAATTTGCTGTATAAAAATCCCATGTTGCAATTTTTTCCAGGTTAAACGCTAAATTGACCGGACTACTGGGCATGAATCACTGAAAAGCAAAAATTATAGAGAGAGACTTGGAATGACAACAATTAAATAGCTTATATTGAATTTAGTTTCGATATAATTAGTCTATAATTGTGTTCACTCCAAAGTCTGACATGAGAAATCTTATTTTCCCCATTAATGGTAACCTGCATGGGTTTGGGGATATGTTTTTCCTCTGAAGCCTTCAAAGATTAAGAATGGTTCTAATTTAATTCTTACTGGATTAAAAGTCACCTGCTAGAAGTTCCATGTCCCCCCGTCTTTTTTTAAATTCCTGTATCAACTCAAAATACCAGTTTAGGTTTGAGAAATAGCCCTTTAACTACAAAGAGATCATGATGGTAGGCTTTATGGACCTACGATGAAAGTGAATGGAAATGGGAATTTGACAATCTTGTGGGGGTCACCCCCAAAACACACACACAAAACAACAATCAGATTCTGAGTGCTCTTTTCTCAAGGTCCCGGATTTCACTTCTGGGTTTTGGCAACATAAGTTCATGGATTTGGGAAATGATCAGCAGACTGATTGGATTTGAGAGTAGAATGGACAAGTATATTGGAAGAATTCACTGTTACGATGTACATAATGAGGTCTAATTATTCTGATTGTTACACAGTGTTTTGTAATTTTAGGCAACCAGAAATGCCGTGAAAATTGTGAATAATTTTTGTACTCACCGAAAAAATGTCTTGAAAAACACCCCAAACCCACCAGCTATGCAGATGGGGCATCCCATAGCCAGAATATTCTCAAAAGGGGTTGGCAGGCTTTTTTGTTGCTATTTCATCTATACATTTAGAATTTTCCCGTACTTTACAGTATTTTTTGGCTGTGCCCTTAGAGGCTAGTAAGAATATTAATATTATGTCAGTATATAATATTTTTGGCTGTGCCCCTAGAGGCTATTAATAATATTAATATTATGTCAGTATATAATATGGATAAGTTAATCAGGAGCATACTAGTGGAGCCTTTCAATATTTGTTATTAGAAAAAAAAATGAAATACATAAAAAATGCTTTCCTATCACTATGTTTGCATGCAATCATGCAATGATGATCTAAAAAGCATTTATGAATACTGTAAACTTCCACAGGTTTTTTATGTTATCAAGCTTTCACAAAATCAGATGCAGTTATTGAAGTTATGATATCAGATTACAAAATATATTTTTCTAAACCTTGATACCAGGGGGGGGGACTCCCTATATTCGAATGCTAGGGGTGACCGTCATATTTTTTAGGGTTGAAATCGGCGATCTGGTATTTTTTAGGGGTTTGAAAATAGAAAACGGTATAGTAAGAAAAATAGGTAGTGTTTTTGAAAGTCGAGAGGATACATTTGATGTATATTAAATAACGGCCAGAATAAAATTTAATCTGTCAAAATTGTTGGTATTTTTTAGGGTATTTTCAGACTGAGGGGTATTTTTTAGGGTGGAAATTTTTCCGACCAGGTATTTTTAGGGTCAAACTTCGAGTTTCCTGACGGTCACCCCTACCATTTTAACCTTAGAGTCCCCCCCCTCCCCCAGGCCTTGATACCTTTTTTCATTTATTATAATCACTAGGAGCTCCGCTTTTAGGCAGTGCCTAAATCTATATATTAATCATGAACTGCCCTATACAACTGCAAGTATCATGGGACTTGAGATTGGAGGTATACCCCTTGCCAATTGGCGATGGATGGTCAAATTTGCCAGTTGGTGAAAATTGAGGGGGAGGGGTGGTCTATAATAATCATGAACTGCCCTATACAACTGCAAGTATTATGGGACTTGAGATTGGAGGTATACCCCTTGCCAATTGGCAACGGATGGTCAAAGTTTGCCAGTTGGTGAAAATTGAGGGAGAGGGGTGGTCTATGATAATCACGAACTGCACTATACAACTGCAAGTACCATGGGGCTTGAGATTGGAGGTATACCCCTTGCCAATTGGCGACGGATGGTCAAAATTTGCCAGTTGGTGAAAATTGAGGGGGAGGGGTGGTCTTTAATAATCATGAACTGCCCTATACAACTGAAAATTGAGGGGGAGGGGTGGTCTATAATAATCATGAACTGCCCTATACAACTGCAAGTATCATGGGACTTGAGATTGGAGGTATACCCCTTGCCAATTGGCAACGGATGGTCAAAGTTTGCCAGTTGGTGAAAATTGAGGGAGAGGGGTGGTCTATGATAATCACGAACTGCACTATACAACTGCAAGTACCATGGGGCTTGAGATTGGAGGTATACCCCCTGCCAATTGGCGACGGATGGTCAAAATTTGCCAGTTGGTGAAAATTGAGGGGGAGGGGTGGTCTTTAATAATCATGAACTGCCCTATACAACTGCAAGTATCATGGGACTTGAGATTGGAGGTATACCCCTTGCCAATTGGCGACGGATGGTCAAAATTTGCCAGTTGGTGAAAATTGAGGGGGAGGGGTGGTCTATGATAATCATGAACTGCACTATACAACTGCAAAATATCATGGGACTTGAGATTGGAGGTATACCTCTTGCCAATTGGCGACGGATGGTCAAAATTTGCCAGTTGGTGAGAATTGAGGGGGAGGGGTGGTCTATGATAATCATGAACTGCCCTATACAACTACAAGTATCATGGGACTTGAGATTGGAGGTATACCCCTTGCCAATTGGCGACAGATGGTCAAAATTTGCCAGTTGGTGAAAATTGAGGGGGAGGGGTGGTCTATGATAATCATGAACTGCACTATACAGCTACAAGTATCATGGGACTTGAGATTGGAGGTATACCCCTTGCCAATTGGCGACGGATGGTCAAAATTTGCCAGTTGGTGAAAATTGAGGGAGAGGGGTGGTCTATGATAATCATGAACTGCACTATACAACTGCAAGTACCATGGGACTTGAGATTGGAGGTACCCCTTGCCAATTGGCGACGGATGGTCAAAATTTGCCAGTTGGTGAAAATTGAGGTGGAGGGGTGGTCTATAATAATCACGAACTGCACTATACAACTGCAAGTACCATGGGACTTGAGATTGGGCACGTTTTGAGAACGAGGAAAATGAGAAAGGGCATATTCCAGTGGTAGGGATGCCCCATACAACCGCAAGTACCATGGGACTTGAGATTGGGCACGTTTTGAGAACGAGGAAAATGAGAAAGGGCATATTCCAGTGGTAGGGATGCCCTATACAACTGCAAGTACCATGGGACTTGAGATTGGAGGTATACCCCCTGCCAATTGGCGACGGATGGTCAAAATTTGACAGTTGGTGAAAATTGAGGGGGAGGGGTGGTCTTTAATAGTCATGAACTGCCCTATACAACTTCAAGTATCATGGGACTTGAGATTGGAGGTATACCCCTTGCCAATTGGCGACGGATGGTCAAAATTTGCCAGTTGGTGAAAATTGAGGGGGAGGGGTGGTCTTTAATAATCATGGACTGCCCTATACAACAGCAAGTATCACGGGACTTGAGATTGGAGGTATACCCCTTGCCAATTGGCGACAGATGGTCAAAACTTGCCAGTTGGTGAAAATTGAGGGGGAGGGGTGGTCTTTAATAATCATTAACTGCCCTATACAACTGCAAGTATCATGGGACTTGAGATTGGAGGTATACCCCTTGCCAATTGGCGACGGATGGTCAAAATTTGCCAGTTGGTGAAAATTGAGGGGGAGGGGTGGTCTATGATAATCATGAACTGCACTATACAACTGCAAGTATCATGGGACTTGAGATTGGAGGTAGATATACCCCTTGCCAATTGGCAACGGATGGTCAAAATTTGCCAGTTGGTGAAAATTGAGGGGGAGGGGTGTCTCTTTAATGAACCCTTAATAACTAAAGAGACGGCTAAACTATAATAGCGGAACTCCGTGGAGCCCCATAGGCTAATGTGTGAAAAAAAAAATGAATTAAAAAATGATTTAAAAAAAAATATGAATAAAAGTAACCCATCGAGTTGTATTCGAGTGGTTGTATTTTCCGTCTTCCGTTGGACAGCCGCTGGTGTACCGTCGGCTTATTTCTGAGTGCGTACATGGTGTGTTGCCATGGGTTACGATATTCACTTTTGGCCGGCGGCCCTTGTGCAAGTCAAGATTTCGTCCGCCATCTGCAGTTTCTTGTAGCTTGTATCATTGTTATTGGCCACAAAACTTTGAAAGAACTTTCGGGGATGTTCGGAAAAGATACATGAAGCCTTTGGGTTACCTGTCTTTGGTTGCTGGCAGAATGGACTGGGATCAGGGAAGGATGAGTAATCGATAAAGTGGTTTATTCAGCCGGATATCATACCAGAAAGAAATTAAGTTAAGAGGTTTAAAATCAAGCTATGAATCATTTTAGATTGCAAAAACAAGGAAAATAATTTGCAGCTTTGTTACAGCTCAAGCACGTAATAAATTTAATTGGCATAGACACGGATCAAGAACATCCTTGGAGCTGAATAAGTTTCTAATGACAGAAATGCTTTGGCATCAAGATTCCTTCTTCAAGAAGAAAAGATACGATATTCAGGTGAGTTTTAAAGTAAGTTAGTTCCAAAGTTGAGTGCTTTGCTCATCTCTTTGCTTATAGGGCGCGTGTTCTCCATTGAAAATGCAACACATGAATCGCTAGGATATCATATTTAAACTACTCTATCTATACTTCATATCCCTTGTACTTGCATAAGATAATTGTAAATACACATTGGAATCGTGTTTCAGTCCCCTGTGATTCATTCAGCAACTCTCTATAATTTGACTACTGGAAATTAGATTTAATCAACTCAATATTTGAAGCTTAGCTTTGTGGATGAGACTGTGTTTTGGTGAAAACTTTTTTGCTGAAAAGGGGTGTGCATTTGGCTTGAAATCATAGACAGAAATAAATAATGATTGACTGTAACATTGTATCATGATAATAAAGCTTAAAGTTGGTGGCCAGCATCACAGCCAACTGAAAGACAAAAGCATTTTCCACTCTTTTAATCCTCTGGTAATGTCTTTTTTCGTCAACAGAGATCAGGCTAAGACATTTTTTTTATTAGGCAGTTTGCTAGAAAATGCAAGGGATTTTCTTGATTTTATCTGCTGACATGCATAACAAAGTTCCCAGGCACAACAGGCTTTGGCAATAAAAAAATCCCCCCAACCCCTGGACGTTTGCTGGTTTTCCTTAGCCGTTGGAGGCTGTTTTTATCGGCGAAAACCCGGAGTTCGTAGTCGCGAGCGCTATCTTGGATTTTTTGGCCGAGTGACAATGGGGCGAGTGACAAAACGAGGGGGGGGGGGGGGGGGGGGGGAGAGAGGTGGAAAGTCCGCCTCTCTCCCTGCTAGCAGGCTAGGTTTTCCTCAGTTGCCGGTTTTCCACAGTTCGAAATGCCTACAAGCTAACTTTGCATCTATAGAGCGTGGGAGGAAAATCGCTCACATTTCCTAACAAGCTGCCTTCAAATAAAGAAAATGTCTCAGCCTGTCATCTCTGTTGAGAAAAAATGTTATTACAACAGTAAATACTTTAAAACAGTGGAAACACGTTTGTCTTTCAGTTGGCCAAGACGCTTTTATTCACTGTGCATTTTTTATGCCGATTTAGCTTGTAGATCTCATTTCTACAAGCTAATTCTAAAGAAACAGCTAATTCTAAAGAAACAAACCCTGCCTACGGACAATTAAAAAAAATTATTTGGGTCAGGACTTTTTTCCCTGCAAGCAGATTACCCCTGATGGACATTTTGCACATTACCCCAGGGTAAAACCAAGCAACCAATCTGACTCCAAAGGGGCAGGGAGGAACGCTTGTGCACATTTTCTTATTTACTTCTACCTGGAATATGCTATTATGCAGAAGATACTATCATCTTTCTTTTTTCTTGCTTGGGTCTTACAGGAATGTCAACTCTCCCGGTTTTGCCAGGCGTCTCAAGAGTTTTCGCTTCGTTTCCCAGCACAACTTCAAGATGACTGCCATACATTTACTGTATTTCTCCCGGGAATATTTCAGGAAATTTAGCCATTTCAAGACAATCTCCAGATTTTTTAAGTCCCTGGGTTGACGTCCCTGGTCTTAGAGATTCCATGAAATGAATGATTTTCTGATTTTCTTGCTAGAGGTCTGGAATCTTAGAATTCAGACTTAGGTTAAGATTTGTCACCACACTCTAAATTTTCTGTGGAATTTTAAATGCTGTTTCAAGGACTTTAAAGGTACTTTAAGGTATCAGTTTTAGTATTTGATGATCCAACCCTCCAAGCCTGTAAATTTCTTTTACTGACTAGGCTACTTAGCTGTAGGTGTCCCGTTTGACTTTGATTTTTTTTTTCAGTTCTCAGGTGCTGATGCTAGGGCTGGTTCACACATGAATTGCAACACAAGGTGCAAGAAGGTAGCCAAGACTTTTTCCAGGGCATCAGCTAACCCATCCTGTAACTCTAGACTCCATTTGCACTAAGCACTGTGAAAAAACCCTGGAATTTAAGAGGTCATATCTAGCCTGCCTGTGGCTTGGTTCATATAAACATACCACCTTTCCAGAAGTATTTTTTCAATCTTGTAACAAAAAAAATGAATGCAACATATCAACTCAAAAGTATAGCCTACTCAAACTCTTTCCTTTTTGTTTTTTTCGCATAATTATGAAATCCCAAGTGCAAAAAAGCAAAATTTCAAAACTCTTTTTGATTATTTGTACTATACTTTCAACTAGACCATGAATTTGTACTTTATCAGTATTGTGATTCAAACATGCCTCCTTTTTAGACATCGAACCAAGCTTCCTGTGGTGTCTTGTCTGCCTTGTTTCCAGGTTCTTGACCATGAAAAACACAGTGGAAAATGTGCCGGGGGGGGGGGGGACTCCCCATATTTTCAGACGGGGGTGCTCGTCCTATCCCTTAGGGTATAAAATTGACAGACGTGCTATCTCTTAGGGGTGTTTAAAATCAGACCTATCCCTAAGGGGAGTCTCAGACCAATCCTTGCCCAGAAATATATTGGTACTGACACCAGAACCGATATTTACAAAGGAAACTTGGTTGAAAACCCTAAAAGACCTAAAATTTCGCTTTTATTTGTTTTGACCTGCCAAATTTGCTATCTTTTAGGGGTAAATTCGGTGGTTGCCACGCCAAATTTGCTTTCTTTTAGGGGTAAATTTGCTGTTTGCCACACCCATTTTGCTATCCTTAGGGTCAAAATCAATTTTCCCGACGAGGACCCCCGTCTAAAATATTGGGAGTCCCCCCCCCCCTGGGAAAATGTGCATATCATCCTTTCTCGAGTGTATCTGAGTTCTGGTTGAGTTTTAAGTTTTCTAGGCCAATAGAAATATTGAAAAACTTACTGGAATTCCAAATATGGTATGCAGATATTTCCTTATAAGGAAGTTGGAGAAAGTCGACACTTTTTCAAGGGAACTATTTTGATATGTTATTCCAAAGCAGGATCTCACCTTATAGTGGGTAAGGGGGCTATGCTCATTTTTCTGTTGGTAGTTTTTCGTTTACTTTTACTTTAAGGGAGCATTCATTATTTATGCCCGGGGGTGGGCTGGCAATTATTAAGGGGGACCATGTCAAATTTGGCACGTTCAAGTAGAGGGTCACCAGAAAATATGAAAACAAGTGTGAGGATTCATCTACGTTTTATGGCAGCAACGACGTTAATTTAATATATGGATACACACAGGTTACACACCTGTAAAATTACAACACGCATCAGGAATGTCTTAAAATACTGGTTGTTGTCTACTTGGTATCTAGATGTCGCAACATTTCTTCCTCATCTAAAGGGGGAGGGGGCTATCATTATTATAAAAATTGCCTAAAGGGGTTTTGAGGTTTTTATTGATACTTTGAGGGGGGTCAAGTTTTTTTTTGGCTGAATGAAAAATCTTGCCAGCCCACCCCCTGGCATAAATAATGAATGCTCCCTACCAGAACAAGGCTTAAAACTGGATTTAAACCATTGCTCACTGGAGTTCCAGTAAATCCCCCTACAATGAGATATACTTAGATATTTTTTTTTCTCGAAACTGTAAGAAATAATAATGATTTACATTGGCAAAACTCCAATAAATATAAAAAAGTACATTAATTTTGCCTAATTTTGATTGTTTAATTTCACTTATTTGTTCAAAGAGGGGGTTCGAAGGCTTGTCATGACGGAGTGATTTTGCAAAGTAGTTCTTCTTGTTCTGTCTTGGTCACCCATACAAAATTTTGCTATGTTTTCGGATATTTTCTATTAGTTTTAGTAACATTATTCTTGTGATGCATCCAAGGGGGCCATTTGACATAAATTGATTTTGGTTTTGATTGGAAGAGTTCATATAGTTTGGTAGGATAAAATTGCTCTTCCATTTCAGTTCTTTATTTTTTTTCTAACACCTTGAATGACCTGCTTTGTCTCCCGTTTTCCATCCGTAGGTCATGGAAGGACATTGGAAATCCCGGAGGGGTGAGGGTGGGGAGTCAATTTACTTTCTTTGGAGGGATGAGGGGAGGGGGTCTCCTCTCAACACCCTTCTTTGTGTGGGATATTTTCTGGAAATGTCTGGTTCCATATTATCCATACCCTCCTACAAAGGGATTGGAAATGCCGTCAATTTACCTGATCTTTTCCATACAAATACTGTTTTTTTCTTTGGAAATTACATAGAGGGGGTAAGGAGATTTTTTGGAAACACGATTATGATTATGATTTTTATACTACAGTACAGATTTTTAGGGTTTTTTTTTTCTGACTTTTCTGACTAGGATTCTGTTAGGGGTAGTTAGGAAACTCAGTATTATTAAGCAACTCTTTCCAAGGAAAAAAAATCTTCAGATGTTTAGGTTTTGCCAGATTTCTAGGATTCTGTAATGGGAAGTTATGTTTCTCTGGGGTTAAAATACATGTCCACAATAGTTATATATTCTCACTTGGTCCCATTGTGCTCTATATAAGATATGGGGAAGGAGACCTGGCGGAGCTAAAGATGACAATCTAGCAAGAGGGAGGGAGGGAGGGTAAGGAAAGTAGCTCCACCAAGCCTCGGAATGAGCACAATGAAACCCGAAATCAAAACAATACAGAGCAAAGAGGGAGGGAGGGCGGGTAACAAGAAAAGTAGCTCCATCAGGCCTCGAAATGAGCACAATGAAACCCGCCAACACAGCGTCCTCTACTAAGGACGCCATCTTGCGCCGAGGACTAAAGGCAACTGACAATTATGCTAATGAGTTGATATCCTATATAGGCACTGTTGGTCCCAAGTGAGAATAGTTATATATTCTCACTTGGTCCCATTGTGCTCTATATAAGATATGGGGAAGGAGACCTGGCTCCGCGGCCTGTATGACGAATACTGCAGGTCCTCCACTTACTAAAATCGACTCACTCCCAAACTCCGGGTATACCTCCGTGTAAGAACCATTCCAGAGAACACCATTGCGTTCATTTACTATTTCATCATGATTCGTTCTACTAAACAAAGGAGGCTTTGTGACGCAACTCGTGAACAATACACAGATTCTTACACGGAGGCAGAGCCCAAACTCCGAAAGATTTTGAAGCGCCGCTTTGCCGAAACTTTATAAATAATTTACCCTGACAAAATACCATTACAACCATGGAGATGAGGAGAGAGTGGGAAGTCCAATGAAATAAACCTAATGATACCACACAAAAGGTGTACTTCTCCCCAAAACTCAGAAAAGGCATGCTCGAGGGGACGAGACGCTAAGAACTCTCGCGGATTCCGCCGGACCCTCGAGTATGCAGAAAAGAGACAAAAAATTCAACAAAGGAATTTTGAACAATAATAACAAGAACGAGAAGTACACCAATACAGGTACATTAAGGTCAGAAACGATGAAAATTGTTTTCTAATCAATAGCAGAGGATCAAGTAAGCAAAGGTAACAAGTAAACAATTTCAGAAAAGACTTGAATATACACGCGAGAAACCAAACCAGGATTTCAACAGCTAGCCGTCCGCAACCCCGGAATACCCCGTCCGAGGACAGAGCAATGAAGAGTATTAGATAACTCCTCCGGGGAAGCCGAGGCAACCTATTGAGAAACCTGAGTCAAGCAACCTAAATAAGGTGTGGCGAAAACAAAAGAAAACTAAACAAAAAAGGTAGCCTCGGCTACCCCGGAGAGCGAGAGAATGGAACAAAACAATTCCTTGCAAAAGAGAACACCGAGCTATTAAATATCCATCTTCTGTTATATCACTATAACGATTGAAATAGCTCATTAAAATCGTATTTAAACGCGTTGACACCCTCAAATTAAGTGATGAATAGTCAAGACAAAAATTGAGGAAGATGATAAAATCTTTGAGCTTTTGCAAAATTTAATAAGCATGATGAGAATAAGGAACAATAACAAAATTCGCTTGGCTGAACTCATAACACATTCACCTTTCTTTGTGTATAATCAGAATGCAAGAATTACTTTCGGTATTGGCTAAATACTTTTATTTTGCCTCTTCCAGATAATTAGAGCGGAACAAATTCGCTGGTGGCTGAACTAATTCGCCTGCCAAACTTTCATGTAAGAGAAATAATTTTAGAGCAGAACAAATTCGCTGGTGGCTGAACTAATTCGCCTGCCAAACTTTCATGTAAGAGAAATAATTTTAGAGCAGAACAAATTCGCTGGTGGCTGAACTAATTCGCCTGCCAAACTTTCATGTAAGAGAAATAATTTTAGAGCAGAACAAATTCGCTGGTGGCTGAACTAATTCGCCTGCCAAACTTTCATGTAAGAGAAATAATTTTAGAGCAGAACAAATTCGCTGGTGGCTGAACTAATTCGCCTGCCAAACTTTCATGGAAGAGAAATAATTTTAGAGCAGAACAAATTCGCTGGTGGCTGAACTAATTCGCCTGCCAAACTTTCATGGAAGAGAAATAATTTTAGAGCAGAACAAATTCGCTGGTGGCTGAACCAATTCGCCTGCCAAACTTTCATGTAAGAGAAATAATTTACAGCAGAACAAATTCGCTGGTGGCTGAACTAATTCGCCTGCCAAACTGTAGGTATCCCAGGTCCAACGCCTATTATATACCAAACGTAGCGGCAACAATTTGCCCAGGTCTAACGCCTATGCCGAACGTATCTGGTCAACACATGACTGTTAACATGCGAAACACAATCGTTAGATTCACCGCCTTCACCAAACCAGACGCAAGTAAAACACTAAATGTTCCTACAGGGCGAGAAAACATCCGCAAGAATGAACACAGTTCAGCTTGGCCAAACTGAATAGACGACAATAATTCCAGGAGCAAAAGAACTTATGGTTCCAAAGGTTACAAGCGGAGCTGTAGACCTGTAAGAGAATACAAACCACAAATTTAGCATAACTGAACAGCGCGAAAAGAAATTCAAAGGCGATAAAACACACAAAATCAAACTGCTGAATAACGAAAATCTTGAACGCTGCAAAGGGGAGGAAAGCGATAGGAGGCGACGAGAAGAATGATGTAGACTTTAATTCTTGACGGAGGAAGGAGAGTTGAGTCAGTTGAACGGCGAGGCCAGAGCAGAGGAGGTTTTCTCAGCACGAGGACTAAATGCAACTGACAATTATGCTAATGAGTTGATATCCTATATAGGCACTGTTGGTCCCAAGTGAGAATACACAGCTCTTCAAATTCTATTTGTCCAACGAGCACCCCCACCCAACTGATATGAGTGAGTGCTCGACCTTGACTTTTTTGATCACTAGTCCCATCGGGACAAGTAGCACAGAAACGTTACTTGCCTTAGCCAACTGGCTTATCAATTATAGTTCATTATAGCCTAGTTTTGGTCATTTCTAAATGCTGCTGTCCCCTCTGGCGACCATGACTCATAGCGCAAAAACAATAGAGTGTTTTGATATGACGTCATAGTGAAATAGGGCAATTATTGTCAGAAATTTGCTATGATATTATTGCATTGTATAAGAATTAGTCGTTCTGTAAGAGGTATAAACATTGGAGTTCCGCTTTTAGGCAGTGCCTAAATCTATATATTAATCAGGAACTGCACTATACAACTGCAAGTACCATGGGACTTGAGATTGGAGGTATACCCCTTGCCAATTGGCGATGGATGGTCAAAATTTGCCAGTTGGTGAAAATTGAGGGGGAGGGGTGGTCTATAATAATCATGAACTGCCCTATACAACTGCAAGTACCATGGGACTTGAGCTTGGAGGTATACCCCTTGCCAATTGGCGACGGGTGGTCAAATTTGCCAGTTGGTGAAAATTGAGGGGGAGGGGTGGTCTATGATAATCATGAACTGCACCATACAAGTGCAAGTACCATGGGACTTGAGATTGGAGGTATACCCCTTGCCAATTGGCGACGGATGGTCAAAATTTGCCAGTTTGTGAAAATTGAGGGGGAGGGGTGGTCTATGATAATCATGAACTGCCCTATACAACTGCAAGTATCATGGGACTTGAGATAGGAGGTATACCCCTTGCCAATTGGCGACAGATGGTCAAAATTTGCCAGTTGGTGAAAATTGAGGGGAAGGGGTGGTCTATGATAATCATGAACTGCCCTATACAACTGCAAGTATCATGGGACTTGAGATTGGAGGTATACTCCTTGCCAATTGGCGACAGATGGTCAAAATTTGCCAGTTGGTGAAAATTGAGGGGAGGGGTGGTCAATAATAATCATGAACTGCCCTATGCAACTGCAAGTATCATGGGACTTGAGATCGGAGGTAAACCCCTTGCCATTTGGCGACGGATGGTCAAAATTTGCCAGTTGGTGAAAATTGAGGGGGAGGGGTGGTCTATTATAATCATGAAATGAAATGCGATCCAGCTTGACCAACACAGCAACCTAATATTTCAATGTTTTTAACACGAGGCGAGGAAAAAAAGCAAGCTCAAGGAATTATTTTGTGTCTACTTAAGCAATAAAAGTACTTTCCGCGTGCTCTCTGCTTTCTTACAAACACGAGGGGGATGTTGGGAGAACTGATCAAAACTTAGTGTCTTTCAAGTTTTATCAGTTCGATCAACATTCCCCGAGTGTTTGTAAGAAAGGTAGGAAAGATGCGAACAAATATTGTGGCTATATTGTGGCTAATATTTTATTGCTTTTAGAAAATAACATACATACGCGTGACGGCGTTGCGTGACAATCGTGTTTCTCAGGTCTCTTACAAACACGCTTTTTAACCAATCAGAATGCGCACATTCACAATACAACATAGGTGTTATTTTCTAAAAATGATTAAAACATCTAAGAACAGAAATGAGGTACTTTCTCGCATATAAAAGCCAAATTCTGTGGCCAGTTAGTGACTAACAGTAGGTCTAGAGTACCAGATTCATTCTCAGAATACCAACAAGGTATAACATTACAATATTTGGTGCGAAATACATTGCATTTCTCTATCGATTTTTGTAGGAATTCGTGAAATTTCAAAGTTTTAAACTACCCTATGTGATCAATAGTATGACCAGCATCAAATTGTGTAATTCTGGCGAGAATTGAAATTTTGACCATGACCCTTCCCTTCGATTAATCATCGATTGCCACTATCAATCGATATTAATTGACTGATTTTCTCAATTATTTACTCCGGGCAGAGGAGTGGCCTGTATGAGTACAATAGCCCCTTTAAGAATGAGGAAAATGTGATAGGTTAATATTATATAGTATAAAGGGAATGTTTTAGATTTCACAAACTTAAAAATTGTAAAAATCTATTCGACAAAGGGTTACCGTTCCAGATTCATTCTCAGAATACAAACAAGGTATAACATTACAATATTTGGCGCGAAATACATTGCATTTCTCTCTCGATTTTTGTAGGAATTCGTGAAATTTCAAAGTTTTAAACTACCCTATGTGATAAATAGTATCACCAGCATCAAATTGTGTGATTCTGGGGAGAATTGAAATTTTGACCATGACCCTTCCCTAGTACCTTAATATATATCAACATGTGACTATCGATTAATCATCGATTGCCAATATCAATCGATATTAATTGACTGATTTCCTCGATTATTTACTCCTGGCAGAGAAGTGGCCTGTGCATGCAATAGCCCCTTTAAGAATGAGGAAAATGTGATAGGTTAATATAGTATAAAGGGAATGTTTTAAGAATGCCAAAGGGCATTTAGATTTCACAAACTTAAAAAGTGTAAAAATCTATTCGACAAAGGGTTTGATTCAGTCACTATTGACACAAAAAATCTTCAAGGGCAGCATAGTCCGTGTGTATTTAATTAAGTTAACAATCGTATACCTCGAGGCCGAAATGTGCTACGAATATGATTTAGATTTTAGACCATAATGATACTTACACATCGCATTTCGAAGAAGTTAAGAGCACTCGTCAGTAAATATCGCCCGGGTCGCGAATTTCGAGAATTTGAAAAATCCCCCAAATTTGGTAAAATGTTGAACTAGTTGACCACTAACTACGGTGCAAGTTTTAGCTTGATCTGATAAATATATTGCTTGAACAGTTAATGTATATGGCGCTATATAAATTTATTATTATTATATTATTATTATGAACGAGCACTTAATCGGATCACCCGGTTGACCCCCGTTTCGAGCTCCAATTTCACGTCCTTTCAGAGCACCTGAAATCACACTAAAAAATCGCCAAATACGCATTCAATAAAACCTACAATGGATGGAAACAGAAAAAATAAACACTCCTTGGTAATCTGAGTGCACTTTCAAACATTTTGAGTGAAAATAGAATATTTTGTGGAATTTTAATTATTTTTGGGTTTCGAGACCGCTATTTCGAAGGTCAAATTAGTTGGCTTATATCTCCCATGTTACTCGAAAATTCACTGATTCTACACATAACTTTATCAAAACAGGTCTTCTACTTTATATCTATCAAATAAAATCCCGGGGATTTTGCGATTTTCAATTGCTGTGAACGCTATTTGCATTAGCTGTTTGCGGCAATTATTCGTGACAATTTACATTCGCACTACCGACCCGAGCGGGACAAGAATGCTAAAATTTGCAATCAAAATGACAAATAAATACATCAAAACACATTTATTAAAGCTTCAGCTCACTTACAGTGCCGTAGCGTCCTTTGATTTCGGCGTTGGGAGAAAAATGCTCCAGGATTCCGTGGCGGCGATGTACATTTTTGCAGCAACAACAACAAACGAGGATGGCGCGATAACTGCACTATATAGGATTACTGATATTTAGATTTAGATAATATCATTATATTAGAGTCTATTAGATGTATAGTAGATTCTATCTTACCTTGTCCTCCCTTCCTATGCTGGACCCCTCGATATCGTGATATTATCAGATATTATCTTATTAGAATCTATTAGATATCTATTTAGGTATCCTCTCTTCCTATGCTGGACCCCACGATATTGCGATATTATCAGATATTATCATCTTAGATTCTAATAGATGTCTAACTAGATTACCTCCCTCCTATGCTGGACCCCAAGATATTGAGATATTATCAGATATTATCATCTTAGATTCTAGTAGATATCTAACTAGATTACCTCCCTTCCTGTGCTTGACCCCATGATATTGTGATATTATCAGATATTATCATCTTAGATTCTAATAGATATCTAACTAGATTACCTCCCTCCTATGCTGGACCCCAAGATATTGAGATATTATCAGATATTATCATCTTAGATTCTAGTAGATATCTAACTAGATTACCTCCCTCCTATGCTGGACCCCAAGATATTGAGATATTATCAGATATTATCATCTTAGATTCTAGTAGATATCTAACTAGATTACCTCCCTTCCTATGCTGGACCCCACGATATTGCGATATTATCAGATATTATCATCTTAGAATCTATTAGATATCTATTTAGGTATCCTCTCTTCCTATGCTGGACCCCACGATATTGCGATATTATCAGATATTATCATCTTAGATTCTAATAGATGTCTAACTAGATTACCTCCCTTCCTATGCTGTACCTCACGATATTGCGATATTATCAGATATTATCATCTTAGATTCTAATAGACATCTAACTAGATTACCTCCCTTCCTATGCTGGACCCCACGATATTGCGATATTATCAGATATTATCATCTTAGATTCTAATAGATGTCTAACTAGATTACCTCCCTCCTATGCTGGACCCCAAGATATTGAGATATTATCAGATATTATCATCTTAGATTCTAGTAGATATCTAACTAGATTACCTCCCTTCCTATGCTGGACCCCACGATATTGCGATATTATCAGATATTATCATCTTAGAATCTATTAGATATCTATTTAGGTATCCTCTCTTCCTCTGCTGGACCCCACGATATTGCGATATTATCAGATATTATCATCTTAGATTCTAATAGATGTCTAACTAGATTACCTCCCTTCCTATGCTGGACCCCACGATATTGCGATATTATCAAATATTATCACCTTAGATTCTAATAGATATCTAGCTAGATTACCTCCCTTCCTGTGCTGGACCCCACGATATTGTGATATTATCAGATATTATCTTATTAGAATCTATTAGATATCTATTTAGATACCCTCCTTTCCTACGCTGAACCCCACGATATTGCGATATTATCTGATATTATGTTATTAGAATCTACTAGACATCTATTTAGATAACCTCCCTTCTCTATATTGGATGCCAAGATATTCATATTAACAGTCATATTAACAGATGTTATTTTAACAACAATTATAGAACGAAGCAATGTGGAAATGTGGGACCTATGGAAATAAAACCTTTGTAGAACGAAGCAATGTGGAAATGAGGGCCCTATTAAATTAAACATTGTAAATCGAAGCAATGTTAATGAGTGACCAATTGGGAATAAAGCATTTGTAGAACGAAGCAATCTGGAAATGAGGGACCAATTGGGAAGAAAGCATTTTGTAGAACGAAGCAATGTGGAAATGAGGGACCAAGTGGGAATAAAGCATTTGTAGAACGAGGCAACGTGGAAATGAAAGACCAATTGGGAGTAAAACATTTGTAGAACTAAGCAATGTGGAGGTGAGGGACCCATGGGAATTAAACATTTGTAGAACGACGCAATGTAGACATGAGGGACCAATTGGGAATAAAGCATTTGTAGAACGAAGCAATGTGGAAGTGAGGGACCTATGGAAATTAAACATTTGTAGAACGAAGCAATGTTGAAATGAGGGACCAATTGGGAATAAAGCATTTTTAGAACGAAGCAATGTGGAAGTGAGGGACCAATGGAAATTAAACATTTGTAGAACGAAGCAATGCTGAAATGAGTGACCAATTGGGAATAAAGCATTTGTAGAACGAAGCAATGGGGAAATGAGGGACTTATGGAAATGAAACATTTGTAGAACGAAGCAATGTGGGCATGAGGGACCCATGGGAATTAAACATTTGTAGAACGAAGCAATGTTGAAATGAGTGACCAATTGGGAATAAAGCATTTGTAGAACGAAGCAATGTGGAAGTGAGGGACCCATTGGAATTAAACATTTGTAGAACGAAGCAATGTGGACATGAGGGACCCATGGGAATTAAACATTTGTAGAACGAAGCAATGTGGAAGTAAGGGACCGATGGAAATTAAACATTTGTAGAACGAAGCAATGTGGAAGTGAGGGACCCATGGGAATTAAACATTTGTAGAACGAAGCAATGTGGAAGTGAGGGACCCATGGGAATTAAACATTTGTAGAACGAAGCAATGTGGAAGTGAGGGACCCATGGGAATTAAACATTTGTAGAACGAAGCAATGTGGGCATGAGGGACCAATTGGGAATAAAGCATTTGTAGAACGAAGCAATGTGGAAGTGAGGGACCTATGGAAATTAAACATTTGTAGAACGAAGCAATGTGGAAGTGAGGGACCCATGGGAATTAAACATTTGTAGAACGAAGCAATGTGGACATGAGGGACCAATTCGGAATAAAGCATTTGTAGAACGAAGCAGCAATGTGGCAGTTTATCTGCATTGCGACGGTCAATACATTGTTGATCTTTTGACAAGTAGTTTTTTTAATATGTCTTTGCTGGTGGATCACGTGACCAAAGTTAAGTTATTTATATATTCATAACATCGATGCACCGCCCAAATATGGTAAACTCCAATGTTTGTCTTCTGCATATGACATATTTAGCCTGTTCTGTCATATATCTGTCATTTGTGGGAAATTCGTAAAACGTTTGCAATAGTATATCTTTTCTTCGGTTCTCGTCGACTAAATCTCAGACGATGTTATTCTCAATTTCGCAGTGATAATGATGTTGGATATCTACTAATTTCAGGAACCAATCACTGAACGCGCGAAAAACGGGCCTCTCGCCTGATTCTACCTATTGTTTATTCTGGATACCACAAATCAGTCTATAGGTACACTAAATTCGATGACATTTGATTGTAATCTGACTTATGTACAGCCATTCTTGAAAGCACGATATATGGGTCTTTTTAATACTTCACATTGACAAGTAAAATTTTCTCCCAAATACTGTGCCTTCAAGAAATGCTGTAAAGCAGCGAGTTTTCACTCAACGTAGTTAAAAACTTAGTGTAGTGATCAACGAATGATAGTCATTGATCAATCTGTATAACCCGTTGCTAGGCGCTGTATCTATGGCAACAGACAGAGACTCAAAATCGAGAAAAAACGTTCTTTTTATTCCGAAATTTTCGCAAAATTGGCCGTGTTTGGGAATTATTATTTGGCAAACTGACATACATATAAGCACACAGTTTACGTAAGGATCATTGACAGGTATCAGTCGATAGGTACACCAAATTTGATGTTATTTGAGTGTAATCTTATGTATTTACAGCTATTCTGGAAAGCATGATATATTGGTCTTTTTGATACTTTACATTGAAAAGTCAAATTTTCACCCAAATACCGTGCCTTCAAGAAATGCTGTAAAGCAGCGAGTTTTCACTCAACCTAGCTTAAACTACTTAGTGTAGTGTGTATCACCCGTTGCTAGGCGCTGTATCGATGGCAACAGACTAAGACGCAAAGTTGAGGAAAAATGCGCTTTTAATTTCTATTTTTAGCAAAATTGGCCGTGTTTGAGACTTATTATCGGACAAACTGGCATACATATGAGCGCACATTTTACGTGGAAATCATTGACAGGTATATCAGTCTATAGCTACCCTAAATTTGATGTCATTTGAGTGTAATCTGGCTGATTTACAGCTATTCTTGAAAGTATGCTATATGGGTCTTTTTGGTACCTCACTTTGACAAGTCAAATTTTTAACCAAATACAGCGCCTTCAAGAAATGCTGTAAAGCAGCGAGTTTTCACTCAACCTAGCTTAAACTTAGTGTAGTGATCAACGAATGGTAGTCATTGATCAAATTGTATCACCCGTTGCTAGGCGCAGTATCGATGGCAACAGACTAAGACACAAAGTTGAGGAAAAATGCGCTTTTAATTTCGAATTTTTAGCAAAATTGGCCAAGTCCGGGACTTATTATTCGACAAACTGGCATACATATGAGCGCAACTTTTACGGGGGAATCATTGACAGGTATTAGTCTATAGGTACACTAATTTTGATGGAGTTTCAGTGTAATCGGACTTATTTACAGCCATACTTGAAAACACGATATATGGGTCTTTTTAATACATCACATTGACCAAATACTATGCCTTTAAGAAATGCTGTAAAGCAGCGAGTTTTCGCTCAACGTCGCTTAAACTTAGTGTAGTGATCAAGTAATGGTAGTCATGATCAAATTGTATCACCCGTTGCTAGGGGCTGTATCTATGGCAACAGACAGACTAAAAGTCGAGGAAAACGTTCTTTTTATTTCGAACTTTTCGCAAAATTGGCCATATTTTGAAGTAATGTTCGGACAAACTAGCATAAATATGAGCACAAGTTTTACGTAGGGATCATTTGCCGGTTATTTGTCTTTACGACCACCAAATTTGATGGAGTTTCAGTGTAATCTGACTGATCTAAAGTCATTCTTGAAAGCATGATATATGGGTCTTTTTAGCACTTCACATTGACAAGTCAAATTTTCACCCAAATACTGTGCCTTCAAGAAATGCTGTAAAGCAGCAAGTTTTCACTCAACGTAGTTCAAACTTAGTGTAGTGATCAACGAATGATAGTCATTGATCAATCTGTATAACCCATTGCTAGGCGCTGTATCTATGGCAACAGACAGAGACTCAAAATCGAGGAAACCGTTCTTTTTATTCCGAAATTTTCGCAAAATTGGCCGTGTTCGGGACTTATTATCGGACAAACTGGCTTACATATGAGCGCACATTTTACGGGGGAATCATTGACAGGTATTAATCTATAGATACACTACATTTGATGGAGTTTCAGTGTAATCTGACTGATCTAAAGTCATTCTTGAAAGCATGATATATGGGTCTTTTTAGCACTTCACATTGACAAGTCAAATTTTTACCCAAATACCGCGCCTTCAAGAAATGCTGTAAAGCAGCGAGTTTTCACTCAACGTAGCTCATACTTAATGTAATGATCAACGAATGGTAGTAATTGATCAATTTGTATCACCCGTTGCTAGGCGCTGTATCGATGACAACAGACAAAGACGCAAAGTTGAGGAAAAACTCGCTTTTAATTTCGAATTTTTGGCAAAATTGGCTGTGTTCGGGACTTATTATCGGACAAACTGGCATACATATGAGCGCACATTTTACGGAGGAATCATTGACAGGTATTAGTCTATAGGTACACTAAATTTGATGGAGTTTCTGTGTAATAGGACTTATTTACAGCCATACTTGAAAGCACGATATATGGGTCTTTTTAATACTTCACATTGACAAGTCAAATTTTCACCCAAATACCATGCCCTCAAGAAATGCTGTAAGCAGCGAGTTTTCACTCAACCTAGCTTAAACTTAGCGTAGTGATCAACGGAGGATAGTCAATAATCAATTTGTATCAATCGTTGCTAGGCGCTGTATTTATGGCAAACAGGCAGAGACTCAAAATCGAGGAAAAACGCTCTTTATATTTAATCGAAAGGTTAGCAAAATTGGCCGTATTTTGAACTAATTCTCGGACAAACTGGCATACATATGAGTACAAATTTTATGTAGGGATCATTGGCCGGTTATTTGTCTTTGCGACCACCAAATTTGATAGTGGTTCAGTGTAATCTGACTGATCTACAGTCACTCTTGAAAGCAGGATATATGGGTCTTTTTAATACTTCACATTGACAAGTCAAATTTTTACCCAAATACCGCACCTTCAAGAAATGCTGTAAAGCAGCGAGTTTTCACTCAACGTAGCTCAAACTTATTGTAGTAATCAACGAATAATAGTCATTGATCAATCTTTATCATCCGTTTCTAGGCGCTGTATCTATGGCAACATACAGAGACTCAAAATAGGGGAAAAGTGCGCTTTTAATTTCGAATTTTTAGCAAAATTGGCCGTGTTTGGGACTTATTATTCGACAAACTGGCATACATATGAGCACACATTTTACGAAGAGATCATTGACAGGTATTAGTCTATAGGTAAACTAAATTTGATGTCATTTAAGTGTAATCTGACTGATTTACAGATTGAAAGCATGATTATATATTGGTCTTTTTGATACTTCACATTGAAAAGTCAACCCTTACAACCTATGATATTATCGAATAACTATCTGATAATATCTGTCTTAAATCAAGTATCTGATAAACATATGATAATAGATAATAGATCATTATCAAGTAAGTATCGGATAAACGAAAACTACCGGTTGCAAGGTTAAAATATCCGATAAATATCAGTTACTAGATTTCCATTCATCTTGATAGTTCAACCCTCACAACCTATGATATTATCGAATAAATATCTGATAATATCTTCCTTAAATCAAGTATCTGATAAACATCCGAAAATAGACAAAAAGATAATTATCAAGTAAATATCCGATAAACGAAAACTATCAGTTGCAAGGTGAAAATATCCGATAAATATCAGTTACTAGATTTCCATTCATCTTGGTAGTTCAACCCTTACAGCCTATGATATTATCGAATAAATATCTGATAATATCTTCCTTAAATCAAGTATCTGATAAACATCCGATAATAGACAAAAAGATAATTATCAAGTAAATATCGGATAAACGATAACTATCAGTTGCAAGGTGAAAATATCCGATAAATATCAGTTACTAGATTTCCATTAATCTTTATAGTTCAACCCTCACAACCTATGATATTATCGAATAAATATCTGATAATATCTTCCTTAAATCAAGTATCTGATAAACATCCAATAATAGACGAAAAGATAATTATCACGTTAATATCGGATAAACGAAAACTATCAGTTGCAAGGTAAAAATATCCGATAAATATCAGTTACTAGATTTCCATTAATCTTTATAGTTCAACCCTCACAACCTATGATATTATCGAATAAATATCTGATAATATCTTCCTTAAATCAAGTATCTGATAAACATCCGATAATAGACAAAAAGATAATTATCAAGTAAATATCGGATAAACAATAACTATCAGTTGCAAGGTGAAAATATCCGATAAATATCAAATACTAGATTTCCATTAATCTTTATAGTTCAACCCTCACAACCTATGATATTATCGAATAAATATCTGATAATATCTTCCTTAAATCAAGTATCTGATAAACATCCAATAATAGACGAAAAGATAATTATCACGTAAATATCGGATAAACGAAAACTATCTGAGTTGCAAGGTAAAAATATCCGATAAATATCAGTTACTAGATTTCCATTAATCTTTATAGTTCAACCCTCACAACCTATGATATTATCGAATAAATATCTGATAATATCTTCCTTAAATCAAGTATCTGATAAACATCCGATAATAGACAAAAAGATAATTATCAAGTAAATATCGGATAAACAATAACTATCAGTTGCAAGGTGAAAATATCCGATAAATATCAAATACTAGATTTCCATTAATCTTTATAGTTCAACCCTCACAACCTATGATATTATCGAATAAATATCTGATAATATCTTCCTTGAATCAAGTATCTGATAAACAATCGATAATAGACAAAAAGATAATTATCAAGTAAATATCGGATAAACAATAACTATCGGTTGCAAGGTGAAAATATCCGATAAATATCAAATACTAGATTTCCATTAATCTTTATAGTTCAACCCTCACAACCTATGATATTATCGAATAAATATCTGATAATATCTTCCTTGAATCAAGTATCTGATAAACATCCGATAATAGACAAAAGATAATTATCAAGTAAATATCGGATAAACGAAAACTTTAGGATATCGCGCCTGTCTGCAAATTTTTGGGGATTTTTCAAATTCTCGAAATTCGCGACCCGGGCGATATTTACTGACGAGTGCTCTTAAACGTCAAAGGACATACGTTCTTGTTTCTCTCATCACACCTACCAACTAACTCCCGGAAATGTGACCTAAGGCGAGAGGAGAACTCACGAAAGGCCATATAAACTTACGAGTGGGACAACCTGACAAACATGGCCGACGAACTGACACCACTTGACAACCATAACCGTGAAATAATTTGGTCTCTAAAGCCAAACGAAGATTGAAACATATTTAATTGTAACAGTGCCATAACATTGTAAGTAATCGAGGGTTTTAGGCTGGATAAATATTAAAATTGAAGCCCATTTGGAACGAAGTGTCACGAACTGGCAACATGGCACTCCGGCCGCCATCATGGTCAGATAGCCTGGTAACCAAGCCAGCTATTTGACTTCCGGTGTAAAGCGATCCCGTTCGATCCCGAGAGTACAACACTCAGCGGGACGCGGGACGACCTGGCTTTCGATTTGACGGGTCGCCTCGGCAGTTGACGGGTTGGCCCATGTGGAGTGTATTGGACATATCTGCCCCCTCCGACTTAAATAATGACCGGTCCCTAAAACAGGCAAACTTGGGTAATGTAGTCTAGGTCACCAGATGAGCGAAATGAAGTGGTCACGTGATGTGACGTCATCGATGATGTCTAGGTCTCAAGACCCCCCTTAACTGCCATTTTCGCCTTTCAAGACCCCCCTTGTGTTCGCTTAAAAAAGTTCAGGGCCCCCCATTTTCTCCTCCACACCCCCCCCCCCCCATTTTCGCCTTTCAACGATGACGTCATCTATGCCTGAAAAATTAATATCTCGTGAAGGGAAGACTCTAAAACAACCAAACTTGGGTTGTGTAGTCTAGGTCACCAATATCAAGAAAGTGCTGTCGTTTTTATGCAACATATCACGAAAATTTCGCCAAAAACTGTCGTTTTGCAGACGTTGCAAAACTTCCTTATTAGGAAATTCCCCCTTACCTTATTTGGAAGGTCTGTAAGTACTTTTCTTCATATCTTAGCGAAAAAAGCAGGGAAATTTACCAAAACTTGCAGGTACTCAAGAAACATCAATCTCTTGGTCGCCATTTTGTTTTTACCCCCCGCCGAGGGGCCTGTGACACGTTTTGAACACCACAGGCAACCCGCGCGGATTTGCCATAAAAACGACAGCACTTTCTTGATATGATCCGCGCGGGCTGCCTGTGGTGTTCAAAACGTGTCTCAGACCACTCGGCGGGGGGCAAAAACAAAATGGCGACCAAGAGGATGATGTTTCTCGAGTATCTGCAAGTTTTGGAAATTGTTCCTACTTTTTTTCGCTAAGATATGAGGAAAAGTACTTACAGACCTTCCAAATAAGGTAAGGGGGAATTTCCTAATAAGGAAGTTTTGCAACGTTCGCAAAACGACAGTTTTTGGCGAAATTTTATTGATATTAGATGAGCAAAATGAAGTGGTCAGGTGATATGACGTCATCGACGACGCAGTCTACGCTTGAAAAAATATTCTCTTTATTGCACTTTTGAATCATTCCATTTGGAGGAATTAATACCTTAATTTTTCTGAAAGGAGGTCATCTCACTTGACAGGATGCTTATTTTCGTCCCGTATTTGTATTGTGTCAATGCAGCAACATACCGAAGACCACACTGTTGTATACATTTCAGGAGACATTTTTCCTTAAAAAGCCTATAGTATAAACCACTCGGGTATGTTAAGGCTTGGCAAGGGACATGGAAACGAGGCTATAAATAAAATGCTCTAAATCTCGGCCAAATGTTAACGAAATCTTACAAAACTTTCAACACTATTACAGCGGAATTCGATGTATCGCAATGCTCCAATTCCAAGAATCGGTTTTTTTTCTTTGGGCAATTCTGCGCTGTCACTCAAAAATGGGGGCGGGGCTATGCAAATTAACATGAACTCGACGGGCCTCAACGGAACCCACTTGTGATTTGCATAGCCCCACCCCCATTTTTGAGTGACAGCACAGAATTGCCCAAACAAAAAACCGGTTCTTGGAATTCGAGCATCGCGATACATCGAATTCGGCTGTAAAGAGAATCATTTTGATTTTAGAAATATAATTTTTATCGTGTAGGAGATTTTAAAACATTTTTTGGTGTTTTTTTTATCACGCGAAAAATAGCGCCTTAAAAACTCAAAAATGGGGAACCTAAAAACAATGAATTTCGGAACATAAGCAATTGGCATGGTTAGTTCAGTAATTGATCTTCTCAAATATGTCTTCTAACGTTGTCTGCACAAAGGATTAGTAGATGAAACTAGGGCGACAATTACACAAACAATCAAATCGCAGCAAAATCACGTATTTATAACAAAATATCTCGGCCTCTATCATGCCTGAGATTTTTAACGCTCCTCCATCCCCGCGACTTCATCTTTGATTGTCTAGCTAACGCAAGTCAACCAAATACTTTGTCGTGCCGAGGAGCTAAATTTCTGCTTCGCTTGTAACCGCCCAGTAGTAACAGGGAAAGTTCCCATCTGGTAACACCATCCCGAGCCACACATTGAATGACTAACCATTTAATAGTTTCCATAATTATAAAAACATATAGATTTCCATAAAATGAAAAACATATAGATTTCAAAAATGGATATTCATAAATGAAAATTATATAGTTTCTATAAACTGATTTCCATCATATGGTAAGTAGTGTGTAGTTGGGTTGGTATGAGACCATTCCCAAATACTATACTACTGAAGACAAGGGAAATAAGTCCCAAACAAAAAAGAGGAAAATGCCCAAGTGGATTACGATGTCAGCTTCTGATTGGTCGCTCGAAAGTCAATCAAAGAAGCAACTTCTACACCCTTACACGTTTGGTGCTGCACTTTTCAACCGAGGTTGTTTTGGCGCAAGTAACAACGGTGGACTGTTTGGAGAACGTATAAAAGAAAAAGAACCGAACCCAGTACCAACTTGATTGAATTTGTGGACTTTTCACTCTTAGGAGGAAATGCCTTCTGGAAAAGTAGCTCGAATCGTTCAAAAGTATGAAGAGGTCGAAGTGCACCCACCAAGACTCACAGAGTTAGATTTTCAACGTGTGACACAAACGCTACCTGTTCTTACGACCCTCAAAGATTTGGTTGACAGTCTGGCGGATATCTTAAAGGCACTAAACGCAAGCATGAGGTGCTATGACTACACGCATTGGGGTGGTCCACCAAGTCCTTGCATACAGTATGAGGAAATGTGTGCAAAACTTGACCAGATTAATTTGTTGAGGAAAAGAATGATAGCGGAGCTCCTTGCGGCGGCTTGCCGCCGCAGAGCGGAGCACCATACCTAAGAAGGATGACATCAGGCCAAATCGCCAAAATCTTCGAAGGGTTTATGCTCGTCAGAGTCCTACCGGATATCTTATCTAAGCTGGATCCTAACCAATTCGCCGTTGCTGGGAAGTCAACAATCGACGCTGTTGTCTACATCTTGCATTGGCTGTTGGATGCACTGGACAAGGGAGGCTGTTCGGGTTTCCTCTTTTTCGCAGATTTTAAGAAAGGGTTCGATTTGATCGACCATGTAGTCTTGCTAGAGAAACTCCGCTCTTTCTACCTCTATCCATGCCTCCTGAGATGGATCACAACCTTCCTGGAAGGTCGCTCTCAATTTGTCCGGATCGGCTCTGTCTACTCCTCTACGCAACTCCTGAATGGCGGAATTCCCCAAGGCACCAAGCTTGGCCCGATACTTTTTGCTGTGATGGTGAATGACTTGATGAAATCTTGGATGCCAAGAGTAAAGTTTGTCGATGATCTAACGATATTAGAAGTTGTACCTAGGAACTCGCCTCCAGTTATGAACTTTCTTGTAAATGACATTGATAGCTACGCGCGCGAACATCATATGCAGCTAAACCCTCGTAAATGTAAATGTATGGTCGTTGACTTTCTCAAGTATAATAGTTGTGTGTGGAGCCCCGTCGTCATCGGAAACTCGGCTGTGGATCGCGTGCGCACGTTTAAATTTCTCGGAATAGATATTGCGCACGACCTGATTTGGGACACACACATTGACTTCATACTTGGGAAAGCCAACAAGCGGCTGTATGCCCTTCGCCAACTTAAGAAATGCGGCCTGACCGTAATAGATCTGGTCCACGTATATTGCTCCCTGATACGATCTGTTGTCGAGTATGGCTGTGTTGTGTTTTCTCATCTCCCGAAGTACCTCTCGCAGTCAATCGAAAATATTCAAAAACGTGCCCTGAATATCATATACCCTGGAACTGACTATGCCATTGCGCTAGACATGGCAAGTCTTTCTTCATTAGAAGCCCGCAGGCACAACTTATGTGAACGATACATCGATGACCTAAAGCCTGGCAACCCTGTGTTTGAGCTTATTAAATCAAGGACAGTGGCCATTCCCTCAAATTACAACTTGCGATCGGGGGCCACGCAAAGGGTCACCGTTGCCAAAACTAATAGACTCAATGACTTTATTTCTGTAAAATATTCTAAGTAGTTCCATATTTGTATTTTTCCTTTTCCAGAACCCAGTAATTCAGTCTCTTCTCCTATATAGAGCTGCGAGTGGGAAGTAATAAACATATCATTCATAAGAAAACAGCGTCAAAATAAAGGCAGATATAGCAAAATATAGCATTTCGTAGTATTGGGTAACCTGTGGAATTTGCTAGGGATCATCCAAATTTTGGACGTCGCGGCAAGTCCCGGATGTGTAACGTGGCCGTGATCGCTCTATTGTGACGTCAAGCACCTAGCTAACAGGGGGAGGCCGGGGAAGGGGGGTTGTTGAAATTACGTAGCGAAGTACAATGTAGGAAAACACATTCTCGGGCCAGTTTTATTTGCCGGCTTGCTCTTGAAATTCTCCCAGTCGGAGTTTCAAGGAGTAGAAAGGACAACTAACTGGAGTACCATGCCACAAAGGATAGTCAACTTTCTACGTCTACATTTCTACGTCTCACTTTCTACGTCTCACTTTCTACGCCACCATCTATAAAAGCTGGTGTGTGAGCGATGTGAGGTATTCACAAAGATGCGCGGAACTCAATTTGAGCAAGAATGGAAGTTGCAATGGGAGATGGAGCATTTTACTCGAAGTTTGATGCACTATTGTGTACATTATAATGGTCGTATTGGATGTCCATTCTTGTTGACGAGCCATTTCAAGCCAAAAGATTATGTGATTTTGCTTGGCGAAGTGTTTCTTGCCGATTTTGTATCGGTAGGATGTCTTCATGGTTTATCATCTGGAAATCGCAAATCACCAGAAATCACAGTCACTTTACTTACAGGAAGCGGAAATGTTTCTATTGTTCATGACCACTACACGTGACACAAGCGGCAAGATAGTGAAGTTGATTTCTGGAGTTCTAAGTAGTATGTAATAGGGATCTACGTCTACATTTCTACGTCTACATTTCTACGTCTCACTTTCTACGTCTACATTTCTACGTCTCACTTTCTACGTCTCACTTTCTACGCCACCATCTATAAAAGCTGGTGTGTGAGCGATGTGAGGTATTCACAAAGATGCGCGGAACTCAATTTGAGCAAGAATGGAAGTTGCAATGGGAGATGGAGCATTTTACTCGAAGTTTGATGCACTATTGTGTACATTATAATGGTCGTATTGGATGTCCATTCTTGTTGACGAGCCATTTCAAGCCAAAAGATTATGTGATTTTGCTTGGCGAAGTGTTTCTTGCCGATTTTGTATCGGTAGGATGTCTTCATGGTTTATCTTGTCATCGATGCATCAAGAACGTTGTGTCAAAGCTTGAGTTCCTGCGTATGGAGAGAGTGAACGTGGAAGAAGAGAAAACATTGTTCATGGGTCAAGCAAAGAAATGATATGCTCAGGAGATGTATTATGGGGATCGTACGTTGTACCTGTTCCGTTTAGCTGATTACGTGGCGCGATGGGTCCTACGTCAAGGTGAAGCAGCTGAGACAGAGTACTGTAAGAGAGTGATAAAAGTGAAGGAGGAAGAAGGAGGAGGTGAAGAAGAGATTAAGGACATTCCTTTTGTGGCAGCGGATTTGTGGAAAGAAGTGGTGAAGTTGGCCAAGACAGCGGTGTGTTACGTCGAGGATGAATTTGGCGGTATGACTGTGGAACACGTTGATGGTGATAGAAATGAGAAGACGTACGAGATCCTTGAAGTTGGAGAACAGTTTCAAAGCATGCTTGGAAGTGCAGCCGAAGCGATGGCGGTACGGGAGCGTCTTAAACTGAAAGAGTCACAGCAGAACCAGATGCGTAAATACAATCAGAGTTGGACGAAGAGTGGCGAGACTGTGATGAGTCAGTTGGTGACAGGGATCTTTTACGAGGTGTGTGATAATTTGGCGCAGCCCTTATGGAGAGAAGCGTACCAGAAACGTCACGGCACTAATCCAGACTCGAGATCATGGCTCACCTACTTTAAGGGAGATGATAAAAATGTGTATTTGTGGGATGACTTCTCTCCTGAGCTCCTACAGCAACTGCAAAAGGCTATATCTCCACGCATGATTGTACCAGGCCTACTGAAAGAGTTACATCGATTGGGTTGTCGTGTTGTACGTCATACCAGCTCAATTCGTCGCGCCGGTATGGACACGTTAACAGCGTTGATGTCCCAAGGGCATAACATGCTTCGTGTCAAGATGGAGGAATGGTACAAGATGGCCTGTATAAGGCACGAGAAGAAGGAGGAGGAGGAAAAGGTGAAAATACCTCTGACCAACCCTGAGAAAGAGGACGTCGAGGGAATGGATGATCGTGGAGTGTATCTTGCTACGTTATCACGTACGATCGTCAGCAATGCACATGCCGACTTTTCCTTCGTGGGTGGGTTTACACCGTCATCACCTCCAACCACCACCAAAGCCACCACATCCTTTGGTGGATTTGCAACATCACCGACCGACAAAAAGAAATTGGAATGGAGTAAAGCGACCAAGGAGAACTGGGACGATACTTGTGCGAAGCTATGAAGGAAGTGGTCTACGTGTACGATGATGTAGCAGGGGGTGGGGCAGGGGTTATACCATTCAATCGCTGCGTATAGCCCTGTTTTCAGCCTCACCCCAGTACCAACATCTGATCGTGGATACGCGCAAGGTGTTTGACAGTCAGTATACAGATCCACGCAAGGCGTATCTCATGCGCAGGGATGGTACCTTCTGGAAGAACTTGTACACTCACGATGGACACCTCGTGGACAAAGAGTGGAGTAAATACATCTATCCTGTCGGGATGGACTTTCGAAGACGTCCTATTGATGGACTCTTTTGAGGGTGAGATACCCACCCATCTCCCCCCTTCTTCGAGATAAAAAAAACCTGAACATTAGAGAGACTATTATTATTATTGTAAGGGGAGGACTACTTATTTACCCCTTTTATTATGATGCTTTGTATTTGCGTGCGCAAGAGTTCAATAAAGACACATTTTTTAAGGTAACAACAGCTTTGTTTCCAAGTTTTGTTTTACAACAACAACAACAACAACAAACTATGGAGAACAGTGTAATAAAATAGAATTAAATATTCTTATGAAAATTGTTCCATGGGTTTACATTTGGTTGTGAAGATAAAAAATCTGGGTCCTTATTATCCTGACGTTCCTCTATGTATTGAAGCCTAGCCTCCACCATTTCATTATCATCATCATCATCATTTGCTAAATAGTCTATAAAGTCCCACGCTACAGGCTGATTTAGTTCCCACATGGGCTCCATCATACTATCATCATCAGAGTCCTGCTCTATGTAGGGTTGATTAGGCGGGGATCATCATCATCATCAGCAGCAGCAGCAGCAGGTAACAGCATCAGCAGCAGCAGCAGCAGCAGCAGCAGCGTAATCATCATTAAACCCAATGGGAACAAATTCACGATCGTTGCGTAGGCGTATAAGATCTTCTGCCGTCAGCGGTTCATACGATGTATCTATTGGCGCATTCAATGCAGCCTGGAGCGCATCCACTTGAGCTCTTAGGATCTGTAATTGTTCCTCCGTTATATCATTAGCAGTAGTATCGTCTATTTCAATTTAGTTTCCCTCCTTGTTTGTTTTCCACGGCAGTACGGGCAGCTAGGGTTGGTTCTCGGACATCTGGCATGCCACTGGCTCAAACATTGAAAATGGCACGGTGCTTTGCAACACTCTAATTTCTATGAGGTCTTCCCATTCTTCTTGACAAATAACACAAATAATAACACTGTCCTCCATAGTCTGTTGTTGGGGTCAAACTAAAAAACCGAGAGATCGATGGCACGCCCACTCTTTATATTCACTTTCTGAATGACGTCATCAAAATACTGTACTCTGATTGGTGGATCCATGTTTAAAGGGCCTCTTCTGTTTCCTCGGTGGTAAGCTCCTATAAAATATGTGGGGGAGATACCCACCCCCCTCCCCCATAGGAATAGATTGTTGATCCATTCTTCGTTTAGGGTTTCACGAATATAAAGATTATGAGTGGGGGAGATACCCACTCATCTCCCCCCCTTAGGAATAGATTCTCGACCCATTATACGTTTAGGGTTTCACAATTATAAAGATTATGAGTGGGGGCAGTACCCACCCCTCTCCCCCTCGTAGATTGTTGATCCATGTCTATAATGGTATATAGGAATATAAATATTAAGGGGTGTGGGGGAGATACCCACCCATCTCCCCACATATTTTTATAGCGGGTTTACCACCGAGGAAACAGAGGAAACCCTTTAAACATGGATCCACCAATCAGATTGGAGAATGTTAATGACGTCATTCAGAAAGTGTATATAAAAGAGTGCGCTGAAAGCCGATCATCTTTACTTTCGCAAAGCTCTCGACACGTCAGTTACAAGAAGAAGAAGAAGAAGAAGAAGACATATTTCATGGACAGTTTCTTAACGTCGCTTGCAAAATCATTCGGTACAGCACTTGGGACAACTCTAGGTATTGGACTAGGGTTTACAATTCTATTCTCGCAAGCATCGCCTGCTTCACAGCCAATTAATGATGATGACAACGACATCAACCAATTATCCAACAGCATGGAAAGCAAATAATCACTGCTGCTTTGACTGTGCCGTAGATACGTTGATGGACATCAAAGCCATTATTGACTTTGATGATTACTACGTAAAGAAAGAATTCTGGTGCAAGGAGGCAGGAATTATCTTTGATGACGAGGATGTCAAGGGACAGCACTTTACGTTTCCCATCAAATTTAAAGAACTGAAAAATGCAAAAGACTTTGCAGGTGCCAAGAAGGCCTATATGATACACCGTCTACGATTTGACTTCACGTGGAAACACTTGTTGCCCTACACGGAACTGGATCAAGTGGTACAAGACTGGTATACACATGACTTAAAGTCAAATGGTACTATCGCGTACAAGGGAGGATGTCATGAGAAGCGATTGCTGGACAGACTCAATATTACTAATGTCAGCTTAGAGGATTATGGGTGCCCCAACTTTGATGTTCTTTTCAATCAATAGATGATATGAACTTTTTATTTGACATGTCTGCTTCAAGTTGTGGTTTTCACATACTGTCCTCCGTGGGCACAGCCTATCATTGCCCGCGTGTTGAAGTAACTGTATTCTGGAAATGGCTGAAACAAATACGCTACAAAGTGTAAGAACACTTTTTTTTATTAATAATACAAGGACATTTAAGTTAACTGTTATATAAACTTCGTCTTTGTCTTCTTCTTCTTCTTCTTGTAATCATGAAATAATAAAAGTTATTGAGAGCATAACATTGTCTCTTTAGTTAAAACGGTTGCCATTCTCGGAGGGGTCGAGGCTTTCTTCTTGGTACACTAACGGAACGTCTTCGTGGTGTCCCGGATGGTGGTGTAGGTAAACGCTTTGTTTTTGGAGTAGCAGGTGTCTTGGAAGGAGGGGAAGGTAAAACCAATTCCCCTGCTTCTTCAATGTCACCATCTTGTTGTTGTTGGATTCTTTTTAAAGACAATGGTTTAGTGTCTTTTACTTGTCTTGCCAACCGATTGTAGCGTTGTAAAATCTGATCGTAACGTCGTACTTTGACATCAGGAGGAAGTGAAGTGTCATTCAAGATGGCTTGCATTTCTCCATCGAGTCGTGCCAGTACACGGTATTGGGGTGCCGTTTCCACTTTTGCTTGGTACGCAGCATGTTTACTAAATAATCAGGAACCATTGCCATACGATGAGCTCCACCACCTTTTGCTGTTGTTGACATGATGACGTCTTGAAAGCAACTGACGTAAAAGTCTTGTTTAACAACACTTTATATTTTAGAGATGAGCCTGTTCAGGACTTTCGGTACAAACGTCGTTGCTATCCCACCAAGAAGAGCAGGTAATAAAAATCCTCCTCGTTGACGCACCAACATGGCTCTCCGGCTTTTACTGGAGACTTTCCGATTGGCCAACTTGCGTAACTGTTGTTTGTAGCGTTTCAGTTGTTGTATCCGTGCTGACGACATCGGTACGTTGCCACGCAACAGGTTCATCGCTACTTCACTCAACGTGTTGATTTGTTCAGGAGTAGCATTAGCAATGAGTCGTTGTCGTGTTTTCCCTCTGGTACGATGCAAGAGCCGGAGAAAATCTGCGTTCCTTCTCAGTCGCTGTGACATGATGAACTGATGATGTTCCACATACGACACGGGTATTTATGAACTACGACGACGCGAAACACGTACCACGGAAGGTGGACGCCCATCCCTGTAAGTGGTAGTCACGGTTTTCGTATCTGTAACGGTTCTTGTTGGTCTTCGTGGTCGTCGTCTTCCTCTTCCGGGTCGTCTTCCTCTTGCGGGTCGTCCACGGGGAGTGCTGCTACCACCACTACTACCACCACCACCACCACCAGCGGCACCACCACCACGTCGTCTACTGCTTCCACTACTTTGTCTACTGCTTCCACCACTTCGTCTACTACTACTGCCACCACTTCGTCTACTAGTTCCACTACTTCGTCTACCAGTACTTCCGCTACTTCGTCTACTACTTCCACTTCTTCTACCAGAAGCACCAGAAGCTGGACTTGGAGTAGTACTAAAGAGACGTCTTCTAGCACCACCACTGCTAGCCGCACTACCACTTCGTCTTGGAGTAGTACCAATTGGTGAGATTAGAGGTGGTGGAGTGGAAATGGCCTCAATAGCATTTTGTCTTCGTTTAGCAGCAGCAGAAGTGGTACGTTGAGCATCTCGGCTTACAGCATTCATCAATCGTTGGAATCGAGAACCAGCTAAAGGACTTGTTGAATTTGGAGTACTACTACTTCTTCGGCCGCTACCGCTGCTACCACTCAAAGCAGATAAGGCAGCACGAGCAGTAGGTGTTAACGTTGGAGAACGATAGCTTGCAGGTGGGGTGGTGATTTTCTTCCAATGGGACGTTGGGGTCGTGGTGTTCCACCAACAACGCTAACAGTTCCACGTCCTCGATTGGCTCGTGCACTTGCTGTAGGACGTGCACGAACACGACCAGCAGGCGTTGTTAAAAGTCTTTGATCCCATGCAGCTAAAGCACGTTGTCGTGCATTAGCACCACCTCGAACTCTTGCCATGGTGAATGGTTGTACACAAATGACGTGATCCTGGATCGTCTCCTTCTTTTTATAGATCTTTTCCATCAGTGTAGACGTACATGGGAAATTCTTTAGGAAGAATATGAGATCGTAAACGACATTGTTCTGGTGTCATTGGATGAAAATCCAACATGAGGTAACCATGGGGTTCTTCGGTGGCTTGATGAAAGGCATCCATCACGTAAGGAACACGTCCAGGAAACGCTTGTTGGGCTAACATCTGTACGCCTAAACGATCTCTTGGATTCTTGAACAACACGATGTAATGCGTGTTGAGTGAAATGGTACGTGCGTGCTTATTGGGTGGAAACAAGTTCTGTGTTAAAAACAACGTGGTGATGTTGTGATGATGGGATTCCTGTGTAAACACGCGTACCACACGATCCATTTGATCCATTAAATCGTCCATCACCAAGAGGCCTGGAGTATCGTGAGGACCAAACAAGTCGGTAACGTTGTCTGGGAGTCCTTGATGGGAGGTCACACCCAGGTTCCGTTGAATAGATGCAAACAACGGTTGCAATTCGCCTTAACAATACACAATTTTTCGAAATTGTTTGTTGAACGCAAGAGCGACTTGTTGAAGCAATTGGTGTGTAAACGTGGTTTTACCCGATTGACTTGGACCCACCACCAAAATGCTACATGGACAACGAAAACGACGATCGTCCATGCTGACGTCTAGATTCCATATGAACCTTTGCCTTAACCTGCACGTTACTATATACCCAACAACAACAACATTTGGTGATGAAACATCATTTTTTATTATAACTTTAACATGTGTAACAAAGAGCGCATTGACGACTACGCTTAGGATTGCAAGGTACTTGTCGTCGTTGTAAAAATCGATCACGCACAAAGGTGCGAACATTCTGATCGTTCCATTGTAAATTAGGTGTAAACATAGCAGCTACTGTTCCATGCCGTTTGCCACGTACACGGTTCCACAAGAAGAACAAACAATGTTGTCCACATACGTCAGAGTCCATGGCTTGAATCCTACGAGTGTTGTGCACGAGTTGTAGACGTAACTTGCAAAATTTCGTAATGGCTTGACCATACACTTGTGGAGGAAATCCAAAACTGTCCCAGAATTCACACGTCTTGGGTGTAAAGTACACGGCTAACCAATGAGATCCTGGACGATCGCCTGGATCCACGTTCATGATGTAGGCTTGATTGGGAAATGGGACTTTGGTAGGTAGCAAATCAGATGGAAACACGCCACCAAACACTGGATTTAACTTGGGATCGTTGTGTACTAGCAGTTCTAACTGATCCGTGTTCATCCTTGAATGTCGTAAATCACTTGACCTAATTGGTCCACTTCGATGGTGCTGTTGAACTCGCCGTAGACGACAATGGTGTTCACCTGCGCGGTGGCATCCCCAAATGTCAGGTACAGGTCAACGTTGCCTTTATATTGAGGTTGGAAGTACCCTGACGAGGCATTGCCTGCTGGTTTAAAGTCGTAGGCAAACAATGAATAACCAGCCTTGAACTCGTCGAACGTAAGGTTGAGTCCTTGTCCGCGGTAGGTACCACACACGTTATCGAACAACGTGTGGTACAAATCTATATCCTTGTCGTCAGCGGTAGACAGTGTTCAATAGGGGTCCCTTGTCCATCCACGATTACTTTGATGGTATTCAAAGCAAACATTTGGAAATTGAATGGATTCTTCCCTTTGTCACCATTGTAGGCAGCATTCTCTACCATTCCTAAAATCATACGTTTAGGAACGAGTCCCTGGAACAAGTCTCCTTCATAATGGGAAAAGGATCCAGTAGGAATTTGCCGGGTCTTCACAATGGCTGACGTCACAAGGTACTTGGCTGTACGTGCATTCGATCCTGTCATGAGTTCACGTTGGTTTAACTTGACGCTAGGGGCTGGAGTCACGTGATACATGCGTAGGATAAAGTCCTCGATGACGATCTTTTCGGTACCATGTTCCGACATCAGACAGAAGGCTGTATCATGCATATCAAACTTGATTTTCATCTCGGTGTTATCCAGAAGGTAACGTCCTGAGTGAAAGAGACCACAAAACAAGGGGCTTTCCAAGCAGAATTTGTCGCCTGCTTTAGTACGAGCGGCACGTGCCGTGAGTCCAGGATTCTTATTATTGCCTGTAGCTGCGTGACTAAATTGGTCCATGGATCCACTGTCTTTTTTCCACATGGCACATTCCAGATACGATTCTTGAGCTTCTTTAGGATAATTCAACAACGTCTCGATGAAGGCACGGTACGCATACGTGTCGGTTTGCAAGGTGACGGCTTGATCGTTCAATTTCACAGTCACTTGTTGGATCATCGAATGAAGAAAGTTGTTGACAGGTCCCACTTTATCGCCTGCTACAAGTTTTTCACCATCAGCTTTTGTGATCTTGGCCACGACACGGAAATGAGTCTTTTTCAAATCAATCATTGTAGGACCCCTACGAATGATGAACTGATAATACTTGGCCCCTTTGTCCGTGGGTGAATACTCAATGTATCGGCCTGATGTCACAGCCACATCTGTTGGTGGTACCGTAAACAAGTCCATGCCTGGATTGGCAGCAGCAAGCGAGGCAGAATGAACACTCATGTTGAGGAGCTCTTGACAGTAGTTGAGGTGATGTCCAACTGATTAGAAGGCATGAATGTCCAAGTCTTTTATAACTGTTTCCATCAAAAATGTCCTTGGTATGACGACGACGACGACGACGTTTAGCCATGACAGGCTTAGGTTGACGACGACGACGACGTTTTAGTGGTTGACGAGCACCACCCACTTGTGGTTTACGTATACCTCGTGTAGCGAGTTCCGCTTGTTTACGTATACCTTTTGTAGCGAGTTCCCAAGAAGGCAAGTGAGGAACAATGTCTCTTCCCATGGAACGTAATACACCTCCGACACCACCTACACCAAATCCCATTTGTGCTGGCACAGGGTACCCACGGAAAGGTCCATAGCCTACTTGTGGTACAGGGCGTCCACGGAACACTCCATTTCCTTTTTGTAGATGAGGTGGAACATAGATAAAGGGTCCGTTTCCTTTCTGTAGTGGTGGTAGAGAGCTTAAAGCACCACGAGCCATATTCAGCATATCGTTGTACCACACCATATCTTCTTCTTTTAGGCAAATCGCACACGACGGATCCGGATGGATACGGATCTTGTTGATGATTTGAGTACGTAGTGGTATATATTGCTTTTGTCTGAATCCTTGGTAGTAAGGACCCACAGGTCAAGATCTTCTTCACGCAGCAAACTCCACGTATGCGGATAAATGATGTTGGTAAGTGCCATTTCCCATGATCCTTCACGCACATCGATAGGATACTTGGTTTGTATGGTAAAATCGCCTGCTTTGTTGTTGGGAAGGGCATCTTCATTGCTTGTTAGCGTAATCACCAGGTCAGATCGAGTAGACATCCTGAGGCAACTGATGTCTTTGATGGTATATCACACGATTTTATGCACTTGACTTCCTAGGATCCAACTGTCGTACTTGTCAGGCCAGCCACGCCAATGGACCAAATACTTTTCTTGACGTCCTTTTCCACGGCTCTTGACAATTTTGTCGATACGAAAGACATCTTTTTGTTCATCCATGCTGACTTTTTGCAATTCTTGTTCCTAAAATTGTCCTTCCAACAACGCACCGTCGTATTCGCGTAGTCGATACGCATAGGGATCCCGTGCCGTCATCCTATAGGCAATCGTAAATACTTCTTCCGTCCAGTTGGGTAAATACCCTTTTGCAAACACGTGTTTGACTTTACTTATACGTACTAAATCTCCCACTTGAAATTTAGGTTTAAGCTTCTTCTTCTTCTTAGCCTTGGTCTTCTGGTACAAGGTATGCCATACGTCTTGAGCATCGGCTAACGTGAGGTCAGCAGGGGCACGACGAATGCTTCGATGATACGAATGATTGTAATTGTTCATTAGCTGCGGAAGCACGTCAATGTAACGTACTGTCTCTTTGTAGGTGAACCATCGCCACATCCATGTTTTTAACGTGCGATTAAATCGTTCGACGACGGAGGCTTTGGTTTCGCTCTTGGTGGTAAAGTGATGGATGTTTTTCGATTTGAGAAACGCTTGAAAGTTTCGATTTAAGAACTCGGAACCATCATCCGTCTGCAATTTCTCAGGCACACGACCTTCCTTGAATATTTTCTGAAACGCCTTTATCAAACTGAGTCCCGTCTAGTTCTTCAAGGGTACTGCCCATGCGTACTTGCTTAACACGTCAATGACGGTTAAAATGTAGTTGTAGCCATTATTTTTGGTTCGGTACGCTTGCATGTCACATAAATCCGCTTGCCATTGTTCGTCGATACCTTGCACCACCACACGATTGCGTGGAAAACGACGACGGTACGGTTTATGGAGTGTATATGACGGTTGAGACCGTATCCAAGCTAAGACTGTGCTCTTTTTTATGCCTTTTGAGCGCATAGCCCTTGCCAGTTTGGAAACCCGCCCAAAGCAGCAACATTGTTTGGGTCGTAATAGGCTTGCTGGAGTAGACGTTCGATATCCTTCTTCTTCTTCTGTGCTACGGTCTGCTTGGGTTTCCTGGGTGCCATCGACTACCACAATACGACCACCACAACACGCTAGCATACAACGTATACGTTTCAAAAAGTTACGGCACGTTAGTATGGGACGGTCTTTAAAACATACCATCCTTAGCGGTGTTCAACACCAAATGATCAGTACAATGCTGGGTCATCCCCCTTTATAGACAAAATCACACTATTTGGGTTTTATAGGTTCTTTATTACGTAACTTTATATATACACTGCTCATCAAAAGTGTTAAAGTCTTAAGGTCCATAATACCCATAAGGGTACACGTTTGTTGTACACGACCTTGAAGGGTTGCTTAACAAAGTTCAAAGTCCATAATACCCATAAGGGTAAAGTGTACATGCCACGTCGTACACGTTTGTTGTACACAACCTTGAAGGACTTGGTTTCTGATACGGTATAAAAGTAAGTAAGGAACTTTATTAACGTCTCAAATGTATTTAGCTGTGCACGCGAGTGCACTACTAATTGGGGAGACGGTGCACACCTTACCCCCTTTCTCTATCAGAGCTCCAGGTGAAAGGAATTCAAAGCTATAAGCAAGCTACTCGGAACAGAGAAAAGTCGATACGGTTGGTTGATCCGGGATTCGAACTCAGGACCGTACGCACAGTGTGCCGTGCACAAACACACTGCGCCACCTAGCCGTACGGGTCGTCACATTGCGTCGAATGGCGTGGGGATTGGTCACTTGACGCACAGGATCCCCATGACCCTCCAACAGTTCCACCATGCTATCCAAATTCACTGTTTCTGTGGTACGTAGATTCATGCGTAGTCCTTTGACTTTGCACACGGTCTTGCCATGGTTGGTCTTGGGTCCTGTGGCCACATAGTGCACGATGTGTTCTTCTGGATCGAGTTCGCTGGTCAGTTCTCCCAAGCAATCGCCAAGTGGTGGTTTCCATTGACCAGGACGCCACGTAAAGATGACACTGTCTGTATCGTGGTACAAACATCGGTCCCCCAAACCATCCATGACGTCATACAACTTGAGACGCGCATACGCTGTGGTGTAAGCAGCAAAGACAACGTTGGTGTGTGCTTTCGTCTTCAGAAACTTCTCTGCCATCTTGTAGTGAATCTGGACCATTTGCAAAGACAACGTTGGTGTGTGCTTTCGTCTTCAGAAACTTCTCTGCCATCTTGTAGTGAATCTGGACCATTTCCTCGTTCACGATCAACACATCACTCACTTCGATGCTGTCGTCCGTCATCAGACCGAAGTACTTTTCTGGACTTTCCACGTACTCGGTACGTCTCCGATTCGATTGCTCGCCAAATTTCCCCCACATGCAATTCAGGAACATTTTGGCGACAGAGCGGAGACCTGGATTCTTCTCGATACGCTCACGATCCAATCGAATGCCTTGATGTTCTTCGTACTGTTCCACGTACCGAACATTGTCTTCTTCCGTCTCGCACCAACTTGGCCATCCTGAAGCTTCTTGCTTGTACTTGAGAAACGTCTTGATGTACTCTTCGAACAAGCGTTCCCATTGAGCCCAGTGCTACACCTCATACACTTTCATCACTTTATACCCTTTCTTCAGAGCTTTGAACAGTTCCACGTGCGTCCATGTTCCGGTAAAAGCGCGTTCTTCTTCGGTGTGCGTGCATGGATGATCTTGGTTCTCTTCTTGAGCATAGGTGTGACACAAGGGAAACATCAGCTTGTCGTTGATGCGTACGGGAAGCACTGGGAAGTAAACATCCTTGGGTGGAAGGACACGTACTTTCATCAATCCGCGATACAGGTGCAGGTCTTGTTGGATCTCGTCGTTCACCAGAACTTCTGGATGTCCCACAGGGTACTCACACGTGACATTCACGTACGGGTACAACGACGTGAAATCGTAATAGTGGAGTTGCTCGTCATCCTTGGCTTCGCATCGTAAACGGATCGCATTGGTACGTCCACCAAAGAAACTGTCCCGGGGTTCCAAGGGCTTGCACTTCTCCACGTCACCAACCATCGCTTGTATCCTAGGAGTTGCTGTCAGTTCACGATCAAACTCACATTCCCACACTTCCACGAGGTGGTAACCAGCCCGAGTAATAAAGGTACGCACGTTGCACGTGTCATGGTAGAGATCACCCATAGTAGTGCCAGTGAAAGCATTCCTCGTGTCCTCCGTGTAGCACTTGGGACATCCGTGATAGAGACATCCATGGTATTGGTACACGGTATGAGTACTCTCGGCATACCCGTCGACCTTGTACCGTCCCACCTTGAATTCCCCTTCGCTCGTGCCAGCGTGACGAATGTGCACTCCATCAATGATGTGCCTGTACTCGAGCCACTGCAATGCTTTGAGCGAGTGCACGTCGCGTCCACGGTATCCTTGAGCAGGAATCACAGCAACGGTGTTGGCCTTGAGAAATTTGGCGCGCAAAATAAGACTGCATAACGATGCAATGGTAACCGACGTGTGAAACGGATGGACGTCACCCGTTGCCATGGTAAGCTTCAAAGGCCAACACAGCTTTCTTCAGCACTTCAACGTCTTGATGACAATAAGACGCCAGTTCTTCTTGGAAATTAAACACGGCCCCACGTGCGACTTCGTTCTCGTACCACGTGCTTAACGCATCAGCATCTTTCTTCGTCATGTTTTCAATGCTATAATACTTGAGATCAGGCATAGGTCCCACGTACGTTTGGTTCTCTGGGGTGTTGAAGAAATGTGGAAAGTCGCCTTTGCGAACCTCTTGATCAAATCCCATAGCTTTGGGAAGTTGACGCAATGCCATCTGGAGGTAATTCAACGTGCACTTCATACTGATCTTGAGATCTGGGAGTCCGAGCATCATGATCTTTCCTCCATTAACAATAACAGTAGGCTTGAATGCATTCTTGAACAAGTACTCCAAGATAGGATAGGAATCGTACCCTTTAAAGTTGTGTGCCAAACACGTGTATCCTGCATTGCTTCCACCAAACAACCATTGACAAAACTCGTCCAGAGCTTGTTCCCCTTGGAAACCACGTTTACGCAATCCGCACGTGTCACAATTAGGATGTGAGTCCAAGGGAAGATCACGACAGTCCTCACACAGTTTCTAGACACCCACGAAATTGACCCGATGTTGCGTACCCATGGGTTGCGCCTCAAAATCAAAGATGATGAGCCGCAATTGCTCCTCCTCGTTCTCTTCCGTCCGGTCACTGCTGCTGCTCCTACGGGAACATAACAGAAGTGATCCTTGTCGACCATCTTTTTGCAGACGTGACATACGTATTCACCACACTTGTGAGGTTTGCCTTGCCGTTTCTTGTCTAAGACATCCACCCTCGTAAGACATTCTTCACACTTGTGAATCTTTTGACACTGCGACCATTCCTTTTGATTATTTGCAGGACCATGCTTTTTCACGCGACGATGGTTGTCAAAACATTTCTGGGTACGGAAGTAACGGCGACAGTCGGTACAATGTTGCCAGTTCCATCGTTTGGTATCATCATCATCTTCTGGTGGACTCGGGGGAGAACAGTTCTCTTCACCACAAGCACGACGTCGGATAATGCATTTGTGCGTGTCTGGATTTGAGTGGCCCTTGTTACATATGATACAGAAGTGGTTTCTTCCCAGGAGACCATTCATTTTAGTGATAAAATGGTAATGGCCTTCTTCAAGGTACAAGTACAAATGATATTTAGGATCCTCCTCCAAAGCACCTTGCCAAATAATACCATCCATATATTCTCTGGACACGACGTAGAGCTTAATCCCTTGTGGAGCCAAATACTTTTGGAACTTTTTCAGTTCTTCAATACCACACTCTCCTTCAGGGACGCCAGCTTGCTGGTGCAACTCTTTCGCTTTTTTACGTTGAGTACCATTATCCCTGTTTCCTGTCTGCTGTCTATACATGTTAATATAATTCCGTTTTGATCCGGTATGGAAGGCGATTCCAATCGCGATCGCACGTGCAGCACAAAGATTATCCTGATTACGTACTCGAACTATACTCGTCTTCATCCTCGTCCATGTCTTCACATCCGCACAATCCAAGCTCCTCCTATTCTTGTTAGAGTGCTTTTTCTTCTTCTTCTCACCAGCCGGGTCACCAGCCGGGTCATCGTCATCATCATCATCATCGTCACCATCATTAGTAGTATAGTAATCATCATCATCATCATCATATCCACCATGACCACCACGGTGTGTACGTGCTCGTATCACGTGCAACTGAAACTGTCCATTGAGAACAAATTCCTCGTTAGATTGTACAATGGTTTCAATCTGACCCATAATCCTTTGCGGTGTCAACTGTTCTCGTAGCATAAACGGTAACGATATGGGATTCTTCAGAGCTGGAGCATTCAACGTCACGCGAGCAAAGTCCTTGTTAGGTACACCTTTTAGCGTTTCTTCTAACACTTTGTCAAGAACACGCTCTATATCTTGCATGGCTTCTTGGACAGTTGCCCGTAAAGGAAGATTGATGTTTAAATCATAATCAGAACAATCGGTTTTCATCTTACGCGAATGACGACTGTGGACTTCATTCAATTGGTACGAAATATCATCATCATCATCATCCTCCTCCTCTTGCTCATCATGGGTACGCTTGACACCTCTTCCAATTTGATTGCTAACATCTTGTGGTGATGGTGGTGGTGACGGTATTGGCTGTGATGGTAGTGGTGGTGGCGATGGCAGTGGTGATGGTTGATTGTCAACATTGTGGCGGCGACGGTGGTGGTGGTGGCACCGGTGTTTGTGGTCTATGGGCCGTCATATCCGAATACTGTTGGTATAGCTCTTCAAAACTTTTTGTCATATCAACATCGTCTTGCATCATCCAAGCGATGAAATCATCAACATATCCTTCCTCTACTACTTCCACTTGTGGTGACGACGGCGGTGGTGGCGGTGGTTGGTCCGCATCAAAATACTCAAATGTGATTGGTGGATTTCGATCCGCTGATAAATTGACCTTTGGACCCTGATGACCTTTGGACTTTGACCATTGGACTCTGACCTACTTATTTCTACACTACAAATTATACACTACCTGACCTTTGGACTTTGACCTTTGACCGATGGTGAAATGACCTTTGGACTCTGATGACCTTCGATGACCTTGAGCATGTTTCCTCGGACGACCGCATCAAAATACTCAAATGTGATTGGTGGATTTCGATCAGCTGATAAATTGACCTTTGGACTTTGGACTTTGACCTTGGGAACTCGAAATCCCTGTAATTTGATTGGTTCGTTAGGCACGCAATCTGATTGGTTGAAATCCAAATTCTAACCTTCTGATTGGTGGATTTCGATCCGCTGACATCATCCAAAAAAGTATATAAAGGAGAAATTTGACGAATTCAGTTCAGTTCTGGAGCTGTCGTCGACACGTGAAGATCATGAGTGACAACAAGGAAGAAGCTTCAGAACTTTGTTGTGTTATTTGTTTAGCAAAAAAAGGAGAAGAAGAAAAAGATGGCGACAACAAACTCGAAGTTATGGAATGCTGTCATAAGCAATGTCATCTACGATGCTTGACACAATGTCATCAACGACAACAACATGAAACCACATGCCCTCATTGTAGACGTATACAGCGCCGAAGAGGAGATCCACCAACACAACCACCATCACCTCCCTCGTCACCGTTCGAAGGTAGGAATGCTACAGATGATGAGGATGATGAGCACCCCTCCGCCGTACCAATCCATTCCTCCATGCCTTCATTCGAACCTATCGAACCTACACAATTTGTACTTGATGATAGTCATCAAAGACGTAGTTATGACCTGTTCAGTTTATCTCGTTCAAAATTGAGAAGCAGCTCTTTTCTAACCGGTCTGCTACAAATGGGAACAAGAGGATTGTGGTCACAATTTTCAGCAATTTTCTGCAATTTTCTGCGGAGGAGATTTCGTGAGGATGGAGTTGAAATATACCACGTTACCTGTATACCTCGATGGTAGACGATGGCCACGATATTTTTTAAAAGTGACTCATGTCAAAATCCCAGTGGTAACTGCATGTCCAGCAGGGACTGTCATCTATTTAGATGTACTACCAGAATCCGAATGGTTAATCACATATGATGCCATCTGATGAACTCTGTTTCTCCGTAGGTAGGAATGCTACGGATGATGATGACTATACTACTGATTATATTCCTACTGATGATGATGATGATGACAATGAACCTCCACCATTTATACTGGGTGATCGATCAAATAATGATCTTGATGAACTCTTCGATTTTGTTCCTTCACAAATGAGAAGCTGTCCGTTTCTTTTAACTCTACTACGCACAGGAAAAAGAAGTTTATGGTATACATTTGTCACTAGTATACTACGGGAAAGATTTCGTGACGATGGGATTTTAGTCTATGGCGATAACACCATCTCCTTTCGTGTACACCGTTATGATGGACAATATCAACGACATTATTATAAAGTGTTCAGGTCATAATCCCTGTGACAAGTCTACGTCTACGACATGGGCCTATCTATACGAGTGCACTACCAGCAACCGAATGGGGTATCAGAATTGAACCTATGTGAACTTTTTTTCTTTCTTTTATAGATAATGGAGCGATTGCTTTTGACATTGATGACAGTGGAATCATTACTTTTGACATTGTATTCACCATACCTGCATTGAGATGCATGAATAATGCTTGAGCATTATTCATGAATTATGATTATCCTCGTCGTCGTCGCCATCGACATGAACGACTCTCTACTATGTTTAATCGCATATTACGTCGATAAAAAAACAACATTTGAGAAGAACACTTTTATTGATACTCCTTTGTATTACAACTTATACTTAATAAAAAATGTGTTCAATTGTTCTTAATCGTCCTTATTAAACACTTCAATACATGTCTCCTCGGCTGCTTTAGCTATAGCAGCCGTGTGAGGAGTAAACAACTCGCTAAACAGGTCCTTTGCTTTCATTTCGCCAAGGAATTCCAATTCGCCTTCGATGTAGCGACGCCAATTCTCTTGAATCGTGACTTTAATGCCAGCCGACAGTTTTTGCACTCCTTCCCAGACCTTCTCCGTGGAATTGCGAAACATATCACGTACCACATTGTAATACTCTGGCCATAGATCGTCCCCGTTCAACTTCAAACACTGATGACGATTCTGACTGGGATGATCCACTTTACATCCTTCACAGTCCACATTCCTTTTACGATGCATTCCTTCCCATATCATGGCTACTACAAATTCGTCCAACAGTTCCATGATCGAATACGAATCCAACACATCCATATCCGCTTGCTCATCTAACTTTTTTGCTTTCACACTTTTCACACTTTCTGTCGCTTCTTCTTGGGTTCTTCAGCCCAAATAAACGAATCACACTTGGGATTTGGAGCACGGACGTCACAAGCAAATACACACGACCTTCGTTCCAGTCTCTTTTCCCGACACCAACGCGACAAATAAGGTCGTGGTCACACGTTGGAAACACACTCAGCGATGTGCCTTCAGGAATAGCTTCTCGTACAGCTTTAGCGGCCGATGCCGTAAAGTAAAAATGACAACCAATCCCCTTCTTCGAATAATCCAAAGGACAACCATACTTGTACACGTCTCCTACTTGCTTTGCTTCGTAATCACAAAAACACTTCATTACTCTACAACCTCTGGCAACTGAATACCTCACATCGCTCACAAACGTGGCGTAGAAAGTGAGACGTAGAAAGTGAGACGTAGAAAGTGAGACGTAGAATTGTAGACGTAGAAATGTAGACGTAGAAATGTAGACGTAGAAATGTAGACGTAGAAATGTAGACGTAGAAATGTAGACGTAGATCCCTATTACATACTACTGTTCTAGTTGTACACAAGTTCCTAAACACGAGGAAAAATTACAGGCTGCAATTCTGTTAAAACACACATGTTCTACTTCTCCACTGAATACAAAAGTGTCAGGAAAAAAGCTGAATTCACAGGAACTAAAAACGTTGCAGCCTGTTTCAAAGCGCTTAGAATAATATTTGGCCGAATAGATTTTGAGGATGCCTTGGCCCTTGCGGGCCTTGAGCCGCTCAGTTGTAGGAGGACAGCTGCATGCGAGCGCTTTATGAGAAGTGCACGCAGGGCGTCTCCTCTCAAGAACATTGTCCCCTCTCCTTTCCTCCAAGAGAACAATTACAACCTGAGCAGTCAACGCCCTAGGGCTCAGCAGGGGAACACTAAGAGACTTAATGACTTTGTTACTTATCGATTTCAATAATAGCTGTACTGTATGTAATTAATTATTGTAGCTGACTTTCCCAAGCAATTCAGTCTATCATGTAGCCTGCAAGTGGGTGAAAATAAATCGATAATGAAAGTAGTAATAACCCCCACTTTGGCGCCTTTTGAGGGGGGGAGGGGGTGGTCAGAGGGGGAAGGGGTGTGGCCGAGTTAGGGTGTGGTCATTTGAAAAATTATAGCGCCTTTTAGGGAGGGGTGGGGGTCAAAAATTATAGCGCCTTTTAGGGAAGGGTGGGGGTCGAAAATTATAGCGCCTTTTAGGGAGGGGTGGTGGTGTAGCAAAATAGCAGAATAAGGATGTGCAGTATAAGCTATAAAAGTCGCAAGAAAAGACCAGAGAAGCAGAAAACAAGAAATCTCTCGACTAGTAAAGTGTAAAATTGGAGCGTTAAAGAATGAGTTTGCTACAGCCTTGTGTGCTTGGAAGACGCGGGTTCATTGTTTTATTTGTAAACGAATTTCAAGGCGAACCAAAAATTCACATCAGAAAAGTTTTCCAAAATCCCGTAAGCCGGGTGAATCACTTAACTAAGCTAGACTGCAGGAGTCACGCTTTCCCTCGATGAGTGGGACGATTTGAAGTTCAAGCGAGAACAAAACAGAGCTCAGTTTCTGCTGTAGTAACTAGCGGAATGCAGAAGATGCGATTTCATCCCTATTTCAAAAGCAAGCCTGGGATATTCCGATCCAATCTGCCTCAAAGGACAGAGTAATTGCGATTATTACAAGATAGAACACACCGACGGCAGAGGTCACGAAAACAAATCGGTTCCTGCTCTAGAGGTAATCCCGAAAACCTGTATTATTGACATAAGGAGTCAGATTATTTGCAAAACTGTAGCAAGGAGGAACTTGATGAAATGTTTGATCAATAAAAATGAGCGGGGGATGTTAAACGAACTAAACGTTTCATGCTCCGACATTGAGAAAGACAGGCAGCAGTGGAAATGAAAGTTGTTTGACCGGTCACGGAAAGATAAGCCTAGAAAAGTTCATTGCCACGAAAATATCGAGTGTTAACATTGTGGTACTGTTATTGACCTGCAGCTATTGTAGAATTGAATAAAATAAAAACAAATTGAGAAAACGTACGTATGACCGATTTCTCTTTGGAATATCTGTGAGTAGCACTAAATAGCTACACCAAACCAATGTAAAAGCACGGACTGTGGTTTTCTTTTTTTTGTTTGTTAGTTTCTTGGTTCGACTGTCTCGCTTGTCTCGCTGAATGTAACAAACTTTCTCAAACTGTCAAGCATTAAATCAACGTACGGTGGAGCTAGAACAGAAACAAATGTTTGACATTTGATACAGAGGACGAGTTTATTTGAAGTTCAAGTTCCGCTTACACAAGAGTGTAATATCTATTAAACGTCGCTACATTGCAGCGAAAGCGCGCATCTAAAAAGGATCTCAACCTACTTTTTCTGACATTTCAGGTCCTATTTTACAGTTTAGCTTTGGCTCCGACAGTCTCGCCTTAGTGAGGTACCGGGCTCTTCATTTTTTGATCCTTCAACAACAGAAACAAATGTTTGACACTAATTACAGAGGTTGAGATTACTTAAAGTTCAAGTTCCTCTTGTAAAAAAGTGTTTATTTTGCACGAGTATATAATGTACTACGAGAAAAAAAAAAAAAGGAAAGAACGAAAGCGCGCATCTAAAAAGGATCTCAACCTACTTTTTGGCGCCAATTTCGCTTAATGTAATAAACATTAAAAAGTTTGTTTGTGTTGCGAAGCTTAATTGTATTGTATTGAGGCAATCCAAGATTGCATTGCCGCTGCTCGAAAGAAGGCTTTTTCAATTATCAATAGTGGTTCTCCAAAATTTGAGATAACCAATCCTCTCATCTACATCAGACTATGGAACTCAATTTGCATTCCTTCCTTACTCTATGGCTGTGAGCTCTGGTCACTGACAACCTCACAACTTTATAGTTTGGAAAGCTTCCAAAGATGGTATGTTAGGAGGATCTTATTGCTACCTAAGCGCTCTTGTAGCTTACCAACGATCAAATGTGCTGGGTTGTTTTCCATTCAGAGCCTAGTCTATGCAAGGAAGTTATTTTTCTTTGCAAGAGTTGTTACAAGAGACTCGGCAGGCCTTGTACAGAAGCTGTTTACTAAACGTGTAGATCAGGTTCAGAGGGGCTCAACTAATATGCGTGGGCTCATCCTAGACATTTTATCGGTGTTAAAACTCCTTCAATTAGAAAACTATCTTGCTGACTGGATAAGTACGAATACATTTCCAACCTACACTAGCTGGAAGTCACTAGTGTGGTCGAAACTCTCAAATAGGGAGGGGCATGAGTGGACCAACTTTGTCATGGATAAACCAAAATGGAAGCCTATTGCCCATTGCTGAATGAGTGTGGTGTGGAGGGGTTCTGGAGGTCTGTCAATAGGTTTCCAGATATTAAGAAAAAGAAATGTTTACAGCTAAGACTGCTTTTTGCAGGTTTTGGTTTAGCCATTGACACTGGGGTTTGGTCTGGCCTGTCTCCTGAGCAACGGATTGCCCTCTCTGTAAACTAGAGTCAGAAACAGTTGCTCATTTTTTGCTCTCTTGTGTAGCATTATCTGAGCAAAGAGTTTTGTTGTGGAATAAATTACAGGACCTAATTGCTGCAAATAGTCCATGCGGTTCACAAGCAATCTTTAAGTCAGACTCCTGCTCGGTGGCCTTGTATTGCCATTCGACGTTCATTTGAACACTGTTATAGATCGCTACATAACTGTGGCGATTTTCGATTATATAAATTTCGAATGTCAATAATTGATATGACAGACACACCTCAATAAGTGTCAGGCCTACAGTATCTGTGCAATGTATATATGATACGACGTGTATTTATATTCATATTTATATTTATATTTATGTTTTTATATGACGAGATGTTGTAATAAAAGATTCATAATCACCAATGAAATACCGGGTGATCTCCCGCGCGAGAAGTTGATATCTTCACACGTGAGAATAACATGTTATTTCACATATGAAATAACACATTTGCTTTTGCTCAATGCTCGATTTTTAGGCTTAAACTCAACTAAAATTAGAATTTGGTATTTCAAATTGATGTTTATATAATAAACAGAACATTACATGACCGTTTGGAGATACGAATTTTATCTTCGAGTGTTGAAAATTTATCTCACGAGTGAGCGCAATCTCCGCGAGGCCATGTAATATCCTATATATACACGAGAGAAAAAAAGTGAAAGCGCGCGCCTACATTGAATTTACTAGTAAAAGACTAAATAAAATGTCATTGATGTTGTCTTTACTTTAATGTTAAATTGAAATCTTCCGGCGACGCAACTTTCTTATCGATACCATTGCACTTTCAATGTCTTTGAGTGTTTTTCTTCGTAGTTTGAATTGTTCCTCTCCAAAGTTTTTCCGCGACTCTCAAAGCTGTGGTCTCGCTTACCGCAAACTCTTTCGTTAATCATCATCACATCGTGGAACAGTTTGCCGAGGAGGGTTTTGGCGCTTAAAAATACAGCAGTCGTCTTCGCCCCTATGGTCAAACGAATGGCTACAATTCAGCTCTCTGATTAATTAAATTGCTAGAAAAGAAACATGAATTTTATATTAAATACATATACCGTATATAGAGGATTTACACGGTGGCGCGAAGATATGAGTTTTATTTTCGAGTCGCAATACGATATTTAATATTAAGAGTTTGTCTCCTGAGCAGGGTAGGGATTAAGGTAAACCTTCAAAGCAATATGTCTAAACAACATCGCAAAGAGCAAAGAAAAAAAAATAATAATGAAACTTTTTTTTTTAAAGCACGAAATTCTGCAATGAATTTTATAGGATTATTCAAAGCTTCAGGAGGCTAGATTCCGCTAAGAAAATAGCACGAAAAAAGCGATATCGCACGAGTCGCGCTGCGACGAGGGCGATATCGTCTTTTTGAGTGCTATTTTCGGCGAAATCTACCGACTGAACGCTCTGAATATACTTGAATCCTATGATATCTCGTCCTCAATTTACACAAAAAAGAGATATCATAGGATTCTATAGGTAAATCCATTGCCTGACGAGGGAATTCCACGCTAAATTTCACGCGAAAAACCGATATCGCTCGAGTCGCGCAGCGACGAGAGCGATATCGGTTTTTCAAGTGAAATTTAGCGTGGAATTCCCGAGTCAGGTAATGGATTTTCTTTGAATCCCATGCCGGACATTTTTAGAGAATAAGTCTAAATTTAAGGGAATTGACAGTGGATATCGAGTGCTTGAAAGCCGCGCTAGTGCGAAAGCGATGGAATTTTCTGAATCTCAAAACGAAAGTCCCTTGAAATTAGGCTTTGCTGCAATAGCGAATCTTTAAAACATGAAATTACAATACATAAATGTTTAGATGAGAGAAAATTCATTCAGTTCAGTGTTCAGTGTTCATACAGTTCAGTGTCAACACACTGAAGTGACTGAAGCCAATTTGACTATGAAAGCGATCGAGACTACAAAGAGTTTCAAGTTCCTTTCTAAACTACCAGTTTCCATTTTAAAATGCAAAGTTGTTATTAGTAGAATTATCTTACTGATCGAAAATGTTTTAACTTTTAAAGCTTACTTGTTTGATTTCTTGTTCCCTTACGGCTTTCTATCTCCTTTATTCTTGGTAAAAAGTGCAGCTCCTGTAGTGTTTTTCGTTTTGCATGTGCTTTCCACCTCTAACATTTGACAGAACTTTTCAATCGATGACAGAACTTTTAAGTCGAACTAGCCAACAGCTTCTCGTTGAAATTATCTTGTAAAGTAAATATCTGGACATTGCCTTGCATACCCAGGGTAGAAATACCCGAAACGTTGGAGGAACCAGAGAGATTTGTTTCCAAAACTTGTTGTGTTGACCAGACGAGAGTTTTGTGTCTTGTTGAGGCGCGTGTGTGCCCACACGTTTCACAAAGCGCGCGAAAAACTGTGATACGAAAAATGGAGATAAATACATTTCCCCTGCTTTTATCGTAGATAACTTCTATAGGTAAATCCATTACCCGACGAGGGAATTCCACACTAAATCTCACGCGAAAAATCGATATCGCCCGAGTCGCGCAGCGACGAAATTTAATTTCGTATTAATTTCGTGGGCGTCCTGTGTTTTCATTAGATTCTACTTTTGCAGCCATGTAATTCCACAAAAAATCTCCCTCGATTTCAGCCAATCAGCGCGCGAGATAGAGTCATAGCATGGGATTCTATATTAAATACATATACCATATACAGAGGATATTACACGAAGGTGCGAAGATATCAGTTTTATTGTTTTTTTTTTTTCGAGTGGCAATTTTGTTTCCTGAGCAGGGTAGGGATAATGTAACCTCCAAACAGTATGCTAAAGGTCACAAAGAGCAAAGAAAAAGTAATAATAATAAAAGACCACGTAATTTTGTTTTACTGTCTCCGAAACATTTTTTTTTTAAAGCACGAAATTCTGTGGGATAGGGTTTTCGTTTTCGATTAGTGGGCTAAATGTAAAAAGATAACTCGTAAACGGTATCCTAACTCAATAGCAATATCAAACTTGTGTGCAAGGTGTTGTTTGACCTCGTAATGACCTAAAGTTCCTAGATTTTAGAGATTCTCTTGATTGAGATCAGGAAACCTAACGCTCAACCCTACATTATAACAACTTTGTACAGGCCACCTGATCTTTAGCATATAATTCTAGGAGATATGAATGCAAATTATCTTACACCCACCTACTCTACTGCAAAAGGCGCTCTTGAATGTTACTGACAAAAGTAGTAAAGTTGTAGTACAAGTTGTAGTTTTGTATTTCTTGTCTTACCTGAAGGATCTACCGTGGTTAAATAAAGCTTTTACTTACTTACTTACTTACTTTGTTGGATAAAATATATATTACTTACAATTACATTTTCCCATTCCGGGTCCGTTCTTAACTGTTTCCACTATCTTGAACTTCTGTTTTTTAGTTGAGCAGAGATCTTGACTCTCATTGTTTCAGCCTGTGTTCTTTTCTGTTATTGTTGTTGCTTTAATTATTTTTCAACAGTGTTATGGTTTCAGATCAAAGCGGGCGGGACTATTTATTAGATCCAGAGTTGTCCGTTAAAAAAAACGCGAAAACTTTGGAGCTATACGCTCATGCGCAAAGCTACGTAACCGATGTTAATTGGTTTATTGACAAACGATGATAGTCAGAGGCCATGTTCAGGAAATTGGAATGTTAAGTGGGATTTAAGGGCTGCTAATAAAGATTGTTTACATACGAGGATCTCGCTGCGCGTTCCAGATCGCGTGATGGAATGTGGGATTAGGGTTATTAATAAAAACTGTTTACGCAACTAATGCTAATGACCGTTACTTCAATAGAATATAAAGCAGGTGGGAAATCTCGCGATAAGCGGGAATTCTGAATGTGTACCTACCCAATCGCGTGATGGGCTGTTGACAGAGTTTAAGGGTGTTGCGAAATTTTAGTATATTTTTACATGCATGCCCGGTGTTTACTAGCTGTTTCCAAAAAAATAGGTCAGTCGTTGTGCGTGCCTTCACGTTTCCTAGCTTGCTGTTGTTGTTGTTGCCTGTAGTTCCAAAAATAGTTCTATTTGTTGTTAAATGAACAACATTACAAAACTTTCAAATCACTTTTCTCATCTCACTCTTCAATTTTTTTCTTGGAGGCTAAAAATAGTTTTGTTCTTCCAACATCAACGCGCCGTTACACAAAGAGCGAGCTTCGTAACTTTACTTAGACAGGGACGTCAACCCTGCCGCTCGAAAATCTTTGAGAAACCGAAAAATAGGGCTTTTGAGACAGGAAAAGACCTAAATATTTCTGAATTTTAATGCTGTATTTAGCAGTCCAGACGGAAAAAAGAAAAGAACTGTCGGCGACTTTTCAAAGAAATCCCGGAGATTTTACTTAAAAACAGGGAGAGCGCCGGGTAAAAAAAAAAACAGGAAGAGTTGACCTCCTTGCTTAGAAACAAATAAGAACTCGATCCCTTATTAAGTAAAAATGAACTCAAAGCTCTTGGAGCAGACAGAAGCTCCCATGTCAATACAACAAAGTCGCAACGAGGAAGTTGTAGGAGACTTGATACTTCTGAAGAGCTAGATCAATTATTTATCATTCGGTTAAAATGAAAGCCTGACCTACCTTCATCGCTCAGTTACTTTATATAAGCAATGAATAATATGGGACATCAAAAGACAGCGTTGAAAAGCAAACAAATCAGGCGGGACGGCAAATTAACGATCAACTGATAGAGAAATCGAACGAATCCTCTTCAAAGGGAGATAAGTGGGGTTTGGCGAATGCAAAATTAAATCGCAACGATTCCGGGGTCAAGCCATGCAAACGAGGCCAAAGCGCAGCGTTTGTAGAGTCGCAATTTGCAATAATTGTCGCAATTTGTAATACCTGTCGCAATTTGTAATAAAGTCGTCGCAATTGTAATAAACAGCTATCAAGAACTACAACTGGTACCACAGGCCTCCGTTTAAAAGAGAGGATGACAGGCAACAGCTTCATAATATTCATCATGCACCGCGTTGTATTATGGCAAACATTCTCGCCAGATGCACTACGCATTTAGATACAGAAGTTGCTCTACAGCCAACATTGTAAGTCCCATCCGCAAATCAAGAAGTTGCCACAGAGCTATAAACTACTTTCGATGGCACAAGTTTCGGTATCTCCACGAAACAGGGCAGCAATATTATAATGCCCAAACCACACCGCCTCAATACAACATTAGTTTAGTTGGGTAATTTTATATATTGGAAAATGCAGATTTCCAAAAAGTGTGAGATATCAGGGAAGTGGTTTTAGAGTCCATCTCTTCCTGTCGTTTTAGTAATCTCGATAGTGTTTTCTGTACCTCTTCGCTCCTATCTTCGGAAGTTCCACTCTCTAGCCGTAAACATAGCCCAAGTTTACTCCATTTTAACCATTTAGTTCGTTCTTCGGGTGTATTTGGTGGAGATGATTTGCCACGCACAAGATTTGTACTCCCGCATTGGAAAACAGGACAATCTCTTTTCTTTTAAGAACCATGATTTTTTATGTCTACTCGTCGAGTCTTGTAGTAATTTAGATTCGATTTCCCCCGCAATTACATGTTTTAAAATGGCCCGAAAAGGCCTGAAACGGCCTCTTTCGGCCCGAAATGGCTCGTGCGGCCCGTTCGATAGGAGGAACATTTTAGACGTCTGTAGCATTTTTTTTTCTCCGCTGATAGTCTTCTTCTCGCCCTCTCTATCTCTTGTGTTGGGTTGAGTTGAGTTTTTCATGCATTCATTTTCCAAAGTGGTGTGATTAAAAGGGGCTATCGCAGTGCATTTGCCCTAAGTAAACGAAATAATCCTCCAGATTAATAGAAATTGTTAGACAAATGCAATAATTCTAGGTTGTTTTGACCTGTTATCAAGAGGATGGATCGGATTGCGATTTGCTATGGGTGTGTCTTTACTCTATCCAATCAAATGCTTGTTTGGTTTTAGCGCAAACAGTCTCAATCCTTCTCAGTCTCAATCCTTCAAGAATATTTATTGAATATCTTTCGTTCTGAGGATACCTATCTTGATGTATCAAGTTTAATTGATAAATTATAAAAAAAAAAAAATAAACCAAACACAAAGGTATTAGCTTTACAAGATAATAGTAAAGTAGTAGCCATCTTCCTTTTTCCTATATCATTGTAACTTTATGTTAACCCTCTGCCCGCCTCGTTAGCTAAGCTATTTGCGGGCACTGGTTATTTATTTTGTTATATGTAGAAATAAATAAACCTGAAACCTGAAACCTGAAACAGTTGACGCGAAACAACTTTTTCTTTGATAGAGAATATTTTATTTCCCTATTACAATTATTTTAGGACGATTAGTGAAATTATCGTAGTAGATGAGGCTGGAAATAAGAGGAAGGTACTTGTACGTAGCGAATTTCTCCATTTTCATTTTTTTTTTCCTCCTTAGAATGATAGAAATCCATTACCAAAACGAGGCTGTGCTCTAAAAAGAAGCAAAAGTGGTTTGATCAGAGCTGCTTAGAAAAAGAGGTACGTTGTTTTAGGCAAGCTGCTTTCAAAATTTCCTAATCATACCTTTTTGAGACACATTTTTTTTTTGCGGCTGAGAAAGACTATAAGCGGTTAACTAAGATAATAAGTTTTTTGTATTAGATACGGTATGCAGCGGATACAAATCCTAAGAGTTGAAATTTAGTTAATTTTGTGAAATCAAAAGCCTCTGGCGGAGTTGGTACCGGCACTTCTCCTGATGAGTGGTTTAGATATTTCTCAGATCTTAAAGCCCCGATTTTCTCTTGAGATGACGACAGTAGTGATGAAGATCTAATTGTAAAGGACTTTCAGTAATGATATTCTCCATTCGCCCATTATATATATATGAAATTATAAAGAATTTCGTGGCAGCGTTTGGTCCCTACTATGTCAATGTGCCAGGAAATTCTTTATAATTTCATCTATATATTAATACCGTAAGGAAAATCGTGTCGACACTCGCTCCGCTCAGCCCTGAAGCTGTGCCGCCAAAAGAAGTTCGCAAACCCGAAGGGAAGGTGGAAATCTGGACCATGGGCGTGTTTTTGTTGGAAAAGATTCACCTCGGGCTAAGTTCTAATTCAAGCGATTTCTTAAGCGAGGGACAAAGCCGCCATCGCCGCCATGTTGAATTCTCCCACAGAAACTAAAAAGAACTCGGTTCGCGCAGCCGAAAGCACCATTGACATTCAAACCTAAATGGTTCTCTTACAGATTACATACAGGAATGTGCAGGGATAATTCTAACTTGAAAGATTTGAGCTGAGAAAAATTTTCATTCAAGTTTCAACAAACGTACACACTACATTGCTTCCCTCGGAGCACGCGCTAAGTCATGCTAAGTCGAAATCACACATTTAGAAAACAAAGTCCGTGAAAGTCATGAATAATATTCTCTAAGTATTCTCTTCGCAAAACGAAGGACACAATCCCGAAGAGAAGGAGGAAATCCCTCCAGTGGACATGTTTTTGTTGGAAAAATTTCACTTTGGGCTAAGTTCTAATTCAAGCTATTTATACTTTTTAAGTGAGGGACAAAGTCGAAAAAAATATAAATAATATAAACTAAAAAAATTTCTTAGTCCTTAGAACATTTTTACTTGACCTGTTTCTTCTCTCCCCTCGCTGAGATAAGACAGTATGATAAACATACAAACAATTCCGAAGTCAAATTAGGTTTCGATTTTCACGGGTTCTTTGACCGATTTGAGTGACGACACGCGCGTTATTTAGTCGCACCAAAATTAGGGAGACCAGTGCAAAAAAAAATCCTTTTGGCCTCACTTCATTTATTTCGGCATGGTGGGACGGGGTATTCATGGTGATGGGAGGTTGTGTATTAGTAATGTAAATCCAGCAGTTTATGCAAGGGGGAAATCATGAACCCCTCCCCACATCCATATGGCCATTCTGCTTTTTTTCCCGTTTTTTTTTTTAAACAGAGAACACTTTAAGTAAAATAAATTTCCCCCTTACACTCCGTGAATTTTCACGGGCATCAGCTAGTATATATATAATAGGCGAATCGAGAATATCATTACTGAAAGTCCTTTACAATTAGATCTTCATCACAACTGTCGTCATCTCAAGAGAAAATCGGGGGCTTTAAGATCTGAGAAATATCTAAACCACTCATCAGGAGAAGTGCCGGTACCAACTCCGCCTGAGGCTTTTGATTTCACAAAATTAACTAAATTTCAACTCTTAGGATTTGTATCCGCTGCATACCGTATCTAATACAAAAAACTTATTATCTTAGTTAAACGCTTATAGTCTTTCTCAGTCGCAAAAAAAAAATTTGTCTCAAAAAGGTATGATTAGGAAATTTTGAAAGCAGCTTGCCTAAAACAACGTACCTCTTTTTCTAAGCAGCTCTGATCAAACCACTTTTGCTTCTTTTTAGAGCGCAGCCTCGTTTTGGTAATGGATTTCTATCATTCTAGGGAGGAAAAAAAAATGAAAATGGAGAAATTCGCTACGTACAAGTACCTTCCTCTTATTTCCAGCCTCATCTACTACGATAATTTCACTAATCGTCCTAAAATAATTGTAATAGGGAAATAAAATATTCTCTATCAAAGAAAAAGTTGTTTCGCGTCAACTGTTTCAGGTTTCAGGTTTCAGGTTTCAGGTTTATTTATTTCTACATATAACAAAATAAATAACCAGTGCCCGCAAATAGCTTAGCTAACGAGGCGGGCAGAGGGTTAACATAAAGTTACAATGATATAGGAAAAAGGAAGATGGCTACTACTATACTATTATCTTGTAAAGCTAATACCTTTGTGTTTGGTTTATTTTTTTTATAATTTATCAATTAAACTTGATACATCAAGATAGGTATCCTCAGAACGAAAGATATTCAATAAATATTCTTGAAGGATTGAGACTGAGAAGGATTGAGACTGTTCGCGCTAAAACCAAACAAGCATTTGATTGGATAAGAGTAAAGACACACCCATAGCAAATCGCAATCCGATCCATCCTCTTGATAACAGGTCAAAACAACCTAGAATTATTGCATTTGTCTAACAATTTCTATTAATCTGGAGGATTATTTCGTTTACTTAGGGCAAATGCACTGCGATAGCCTCTTTTAATCACACCACTTTGGAAAATGAATGCATGAAAAACTCAACTCATCCCAACACAAGAGATAGAGAGGGCGAGAAGAAGACTATCAGCGGAGCAAAAAAAAAAAATGCTACAGACGTCGAAAATGTTCCTCCTATCGAACGGGCCGCATGAGCCATTTCGGGCCGAAAGAGGCCGTTTCAGGCCTTTTCGGGCCATTTTAAAAACTGTAATTGCGGGGGAAATCGAATCTAAATTACTACAAGACTCGACGAGTAGACATAAAAAATCATGGTTCTTAAAAGAAAAGAGATTGTCCTGTTTTCCAATGCGGGAGTACAAATCTTGTGCGTGGCAAATCATCTCGACCAAATACACCCGAAGAACGAACTAAATGGTTAAAATGGAGTAAACTTGGGCTATGTTTACCGCTAGAGAGTGGAACTTCCGAAGATAAGAACGAAGAGGTACAGAAAACACTATCGAGATTACTAAAACGACAGGAAGAGATGGACTCTAAAACCACTTCCCTGATATCTCACACTTTTTGGAAATCTGCATTTTCCAATAAAATTACCCAACTAAACTAATGTTGTATTGAGGCGGTGTGGTTTGGGCGTTATAATAGTGCTGCCCTCTTTCGTGGAGATACCGAAACTTGTGCCATCGAAAGTAGTTTATAGCTCTGTGGCAACTTCTTGATTTGCGGATGGGACTTACAATGTTGGCTGTAGAGCAACTTCTGTATCTAAATGCGTAGTGCATCTGGCGAGAATGTTTGCCATAATACAACGCGGTGCATGATGAATATTATGAAACTGTTGCCTGTCATCCTCTCTTTTAAACGGAGACCTGTGGTACCAGTTGTAGTTCTTGATAGCTGTCTATTACAATTGCGACGACTTTATTACAAATTGCGATAGGTATTACAAATTGCGACAATTATTGCAAATTGCGACTCTACAAACGCTGCGCTTTGGCCTCGTTTGCATGGCTTGACCCCGGAATCGTTGCGATTTAATTTTGCATTCGCCAAACCCCACTTATCTCCCTTTTGAAGAGGATTCGTTCGATTTCTCTATCAGTTGATCGTTAATTTGCCGTCCCGCCTGATTTGTTTGCTTTTCAACGCTGTCTTTTGATGTCCCATATTATTCATTGCTTATATAAAGTAACTGAGCGATGAAGGTAGGTCAGGCTTTCATTTTAACCGAATGATAAATAATTGATCTAGCTCTTCAGAAGTATCAAGTCTCCTACAACTTCCTCGTTGCGACTTTGTTGTATTGACATGGGAGCTTCTGTCTGCTCCAAGAGCTTTGAGTTCATTTTTACTTTAAGGGATCGAGTTCTTATTTGTTTCTAAGCAAGGAGGTCAACTCTTCCTGTTTTTTTTTTTTTTTTACCCGGCGCTCTCCCTGTTTTTAAGTAAAATCTCCGGGATTTCTTTGAAAAGTCGCCGACAGTTCTTTTCTTTTTTCCGTCTGGACTGCTAAATACAGCATTAAAATTCAGAAATGTTTAAGCCTTTTCCTGTCTCAAAAGCCCTATTTTTCGGTTTCTCAAAGGTTTTCGAGCGGCAGGGTTGACGTCCCTGTCTAAGTAAAGTTACGAAGCTCGCTCTTTGTGTAACGGCGCGTTGATGTTGGAAGAACAAAACTATTTTTAGCCTCCAAGAAAAAAATTGAAGAGTGAGATGAGAAAAGTGATTTGAAAGTTTTGTAATGTTGTTCATTAACAACAAATAGAACTATTTTTGGAACTACAGGCAACAACAACAACAGCAAGCTAGGAAACGTGAAGGCACGCACAACGACTGACCTATTTTTTTGGAAACAGCTAGTAAACACCGGGCATGCATGTAAAAATATACTAAAATTTCGCAACACCCTTAAACTCTGTCAACAGCCCATCACGCGCATTCAGAATTCCCGCTTATCGCGAGATTTCCCACCTGCTTTATATTCTATTGAAGTAACGGTCATTAGCATTAGTTGCGTAAACAGTTTTTATTAATAACCCTAATCCCACTTAACATTCCATCACGCGATCTGGAACGCGCAGCGAGATCCTCGTATGTAAACAATCTTTATTAGCAGCCCTTAAATCCCACTTAACATTCCAATTTCCTGAACATGACCTCTGACTATCATCGTTTGTCAATAAATCAATTAACATCGGTTACGTAGCTTTGCGCATGAGCGTATAGCTCCAAAGTTTTCGCGTTTTTTTTAACGGACAACTCTGGACCTAATAAATAGTCCCGCCCGCTTTGATCTGAAACCATAACACTGTTGAAAAAATAATTAAAGCAACAACAATAACAGAAAAGAACACAGGCTGAAACAATGAGAGTCAAGATCTCTGCTCAAATAAAAACAGAAGTTCAAGATAGCGGAAACAGTTAAGAACGGACCCGGAATGGGAAAAATGTAATTGTAAGTAATATATTTTTTATCCAACAAAGTAAGTAAGTAAAAGTAAGTAAAAGCTTTATTTAACTACGGTAGATCCTTCAGGTAAGACAAGAAATACAAAACTACAACTTGTACTACAACTTTACTACTTTTGTCAGTAACATTCAAGAGCGCCTTTTGCAGTAGAGTAGGTGGGTGTAAGATAATTTGCATTGATACCTCCTAGAATTACATATCAAGATAGCAGTGTCGCCATTCTAGAGATTGACCGGGCTTCCTGTGGTATCTTGTCTGCCTTGTTGCCAGGCTCTTCACCGTGAACAACACAGTGGAAAATGCTCATAGCATCTTTCCTCGAGTATATTTGAGTTTTGGTTGAGGTTTAAGCTTTCTAGGCGAATAGAAATAGTGAAAAACTTACTGGGATTCCAAGATATTTCCTTATAAGGAAGTTGGAGAAAGTCGACACTTTTTCAAGGGAACTATCTTGATATGTATGCTAAAGATCAGGTGGCCTGTACAAAGTTGTTATAATGTAGGGTTGAGCGTTAGGTTTCCTGATCTCAATCAAGAGAATCTCTAAAATCTAGGAACTTTAGGTCATTACGAGGTCAAACAACACCTTGCACACAAGTTTTGATATTGCTATTGAGTTAGGATACCGTTTACGAGTTATCTTTTTACATTTAGCCCACTAATCGAAAACGAAAACCCTATCCCACAGAATTTCGTGCTTTAAAAAAAAAATGTTTCGGAGACAGTAAAACAAAATTACGTGGTCTTTTATTATTATTACTTTTTGAAGCTATTTGCAGTATGCAAATTGCTTCTTAGTCGTCACCCTCGGACTATGTATGTATCCATTTCCGGTTCAATAGATGGTTCTCCATGAAGTTCACCGTTAGTATAACTAACAACCCTCCCCTCCCTGCTTATTAGTTATTAGTGCTTGTTTCATGTGCGTGCTGCAGTGTGTTTGGAATAGGACCCTTTAGTCCAGTCAATCTACGAGATTTTGTAGGTCCAGTTGGAACTAATTGCAATAGAATTTTTCTCAACGGCATATGAACCAGTTTAGTGAGCTAGTTAACAGAAAAAAAGTCCTCAAAAATCCCTTTAGCGGAACATGCCGAAAACGAGGAATTAAAATTCGGCCGAAAACCACAGGGTACCCGCGTCAAAATAAATTCCATTATTTAAAAGAACGCTACAATTATTGGTATATTTTTGCATTTCAAGTACCGTAATTATTTACAGGCAGTTTCTAATATATTCTCTATATGTTTTGACATTTAAAACGATTTGAAAAATCGATACTGTACTCCGGCCCGTGTGCCGTGTGGGCCAGCAACCGAAACCCTCCCCCTTGCGGATTTTAAGAGACATATACCATTTTGAAGCTTAGATCGAGAGCATTCCAAATGAGTTTGTTTACATAAAAACTGGCGGGTGTGACCGTGAGGCGGCATTGTTTATTTCATGTCAAAAACCACAGGGTACCCAATTAATGTTTTTCCAAAATTCCACGCGGAAATTGTGATTGCGACACAACAAAAGCCAAATTGTAAAGTTTATCACTCGTATTAAGCAAATGAATATGATAAATAGTCTTCTTTTTCGCCTATTTTCAACTTTTTAGACATCGTGGCTTTCACTTTGAAAAGTGTAAGCCTCCAGATTTGACACTTCTATCCCTGTATTTTTCTTTATACCACAACGCGCGCGTTTCTCGAATTCTGATTGGCTTTCAGCCATGGGACATATAAGCAATAAAGAGCGGATTTCAGTGGTTTATGTGATAAACGCACGAGGGATGCTGCAAAAACAAGAGAAATGTCTGAAACTCCCAAGCCGTAGGCGAGTGAATTTCAAACTTTTCAAGTGTTTTTGCAGCATCTCAAGTGCGTTTATCACATTACAAAACCGCAGAAATCCGCTTTTTATTGCTTTTATAAAATAGCATTGCATCTGCTGTGCGTTGATAATGTGAGGATGGACAGTTCGCAACCAATCAGAGCGCGCGTACTATCTTAGCTATTTTATAAAAAAAGTTTATAATATAGCTACGATTTAATGCGTGCTCTGATTGGTCCAAATCTATGCTCTCGTACACCGATAAAGCAATGGGTCTCCCCCACTATATCATAAAAGCATTAGAGAGCACAGCTTTCTATGACTTTATCGGCAAATAGAGCACTTGTGATGTTGGGAGTAAAACTCTAAACGTTTCTAAATCACGAGTCACGCTCTCGTGTCTCTTCCAACATCACGCGAAAGTTGTGCTCTACTGCTCTAATGCTTAAAATACCACGGAACGCGCCATTATCAGTGCGCGCGCTAAAAGAACCAATGAAAACACCTTTTGGCTGCTCGCGCGTGCTGTTTTTGTTTGTCTTTATTCATTTTTGTTGTGGTATAAAACCCGCTGATACACAACACACTGACACACAATATCTGCTCGTGACTTCCAGTCACCCTGCGGACTGCAAGTCGAGTATCCCCTACCCCTTAGCACTCCATCTACTAAGAATCAGTTCCGAGAAGACGTGTCGAAGGTGATAAGGGGAGCTTATACCACCCACCTTACAGTGAGAGGCTACAAACAAGACAAACAAACAAGCGCTGCAATCCAGAGCAGACACTCTGATGACCCGCCAACGAGAAACGAAGAGCAACAGAGTAGTTGTAGTGCTTACATATCCCCCTCGGCTACAAAACGCACCCAAAATCCTCAAACAAGCGTTCCCCATCATTTGTGTCTCAGAACGATTGAAGAAAATAATATCAGAACCCCTTATAGTGGCTTTCAGACGCCAACCTAACCTGAGAGATATCTTAGTGAGAGCCCGAGTTCCATCTTCTTAGGCTGCGTACACACTTGGTGCCCGGGCACTAGCAGTGCCCGAGTACAAGGTCCGGACCTTGTACTCGGGCACCAGTGCTGTGCCGGGATTTGGGCTTAGGCACTCGAAAAACTGGAGTGTTCACATTAGTGCCCGTGCTCGGGTGCTGTGCCCGGGCACCAAGTGTGTACGCAGCCTTAGACAACTGCAAGTGGTGGGATAAACTTGAATATGACTTGTGGGAACCGCAGGTGTAAGTTCGTAGACGTAAACGACACTTTCGTCAGCTCTCGTACAACAGCACGCTGGACTTTAAGAGTAGCAATGTTATCTACTTTATATCGTGTACTAAGTGTCGCATGCAGTACGTAGGCCAAACCAGCTGTCCTCTACATGAACAATTTAGAACGCACAAGTGCACTATCAACCATTACAGAAGTTATGCTGAGACATCAGCAGTGGCGGCCCATTTCAATCCCACCAACGCAGGACATATCCTAGAAGATCTGGTGATAAAATGCACCAAGAAAGTTTCGAAGGAGGAAGATCTGTTGTCAGTTGAGGGTTACTGGATATAGAAGCTCAAGACAATGGCCCCTGATGGCCTCAACCTGCGAGAAGAACTTTAATTATATATAATTAGATATAATTAGATATAGTTCATCTTCCATATCTTGCGCGCCTCATAGTTTATACGCGTGACATGTAACTTGTTTTTGTAACCGTCCTGATGAAGGACAGAATTAAATGTCTGAAACGTTGGCTTTAATCTTGTTTCTGCTTGGTGAAATACTTTGTCTAATTATCAGTTGTTTTCATAAATCAAACGTTGCGGATTCGGATTGAGGCGAAACTTTGTGCAGATCCGTGCGATTCCGTGCGCTACATTCTGCAGAAAAGTAGCTACGAAAATTATAAGCGTGCAGCCGGAAATTCTTCCCCCTACTGCAGCAGTTCATACCACAGTTGACAACCCGGCACACGACTCTCCTTGCTTGAAATGGTAAGGTGTAAGTGCAAGAGTGACTGCAGGACCCATAGATGCACATGTAAAAAGAACGGACTGCTGTAACCCAGCCTGCACTGAGTGCAAAACAGGGATTCGCCCCCCCTCCTGATCTAGACATTGAAATGCAAGATGATGATCTTTATCTGCAAATATAATTCTAGTTTCTGATAAACAAGGTTTTATCTGCTAGCTGTACCATTTGTTGTAGTTCACATTTCATACACTCACTCAATTCGATTCAAATCCTGCAAAACGCAGTGAAACGATATTGCATTGTCACTGTGTTTTTCACATTGGCCAGAAGGGATTTTTGAGTACTTGCAGTATTTTATTAGCGTTCTTTATTTTCCTTCGTCATATACTACCACCAGCTAAAACTATTTGTTTGTTTGTTTCTTTTTTAATTGTCGCATGAGCACAAACAAAATAGTTTATTTCTAGACTTCGGTCACCAGTAGTTTTCAGACTCAATCAAAATTGCTCGATTTTGGGTCTACATTGGCCCAATCGCGACTCTTCTGAAATGAGTTCGGTCAACGAAAAAACTTTTTTAATCATCAAAACAGATAAGAATTATTAGACATTGCTTGCAAATAATTATGGATCTCTAAATACAAAAGATACCAAGAATTTGAGCGGTTATTTAAAAAATAGAACTTTTTGTGACGCGGGTACCCTGTGGTTTTCGGCCAAATTTTAGTTTCTCGTTTTCGGCATGTTCCGCTAAAGGGATTTTTGAGGACTTTTTTTCTGTTAACTAGCTCACTAAACTAGTTCATATGCCGTTGAGAAAAATTCTATTGCAATTAGTTCCAACTGGAACTACAATATCACTGGACTACTTTCCAGTTGACTTTTATGACTTTGCAACAGACAGGGGGGAGTGGCGGTTGCGTGGCGGTTGCCACTGATTTTAAACATGTGGAGATTCGGTACTTGGTATGCGCTTGGGTCGCTGGTCAACGAACAAATCGCTGGCTCGTAAAACGAGAAACCGCCGAAATGTTTTTTCGTTTGCGGGCGACGAAATGACGCGAACGCTGTCCGCTTTCGCGGGATTTTTCTCCTCGTACTTAATATCCAGCAGTAGGGAAACAGTGCACCTAATTCGGAGTGTGCGCCGCGTTGTCAGGTTTATGAAGATTTCAATCGCCAGAAGAGATAAACACACTATCCTGTTATTCATAAGTTTTTAATTACAAACTCTTAAAACGAAGGTTAAATACAACGAGCCCAATTATTATGAGATTAGATAAGTTTGAAATGTCGTTATCGCGCAAATGATTATATGCAATTTAGCTTCCTGGAAAGAAAAAGCTAAAATTCAAGTCGACCATCCAAAGAGCCATCTACGGCAAGCAACTTCATTAGAGAAGGAGACTGAAGGACAGAAGACAGCTGTAAAGTAGAAAAAATATATTTATAAATACTGTTTCATTATTTTGTCTGCAGCATAAAGATACACACAAACAAACATAAGAATCTAAATTATTTTTGTGATAAAATGTGGTCAGCTAAATTAGAGGAGGAAAGAACTAGGATATTGAATACAAATTGTAAACAAAATGTGCAGCCAGATTTGCGGGTTTACCCCCGTGTAAGAACCATTCCCAGAGGACATCATTGTTGTGTTCAGTTATTTCATCGTGATTCGTTCTAGTAAACAAAAGAGGCTTTGTGACGCAACTCATGAACAATACACAGTCCGTGTAGCCAGATTGGCAGAGATCATGGTCAAAAAATATGCAAATTAACTTTGACAGAAGCATAAGAAATTAGTACAATCATCACTTTTATTCGCAAAAGGCAAATTTTGACACAATTAATAGCGCTTAGAACCAATTCTAGAATATATGTGTTTTGTAATCATGGACAATTTAGACCGGTTCAAATACTGGTTTCTGAACAGCAACTGAAATAATTGTTATAGAGTTGCTATAATTGTACGTGCTTATACGAAGTAAATCTACAATTTCACCGAATGACTGATTGTCCCGATCGTAGTTTGTCAAGAGACTGCCAACATAGTTAAACTAAAAAAAATATTTACTGCGCCATCACAGAAACATATGACACTGAAACCACTAATTTCCCAACTACAACCTGTTCGTCGCTAACTGACCCAAAGCTATTCCATACAAAAGTTGGGGGCAAAGGCGATTTTTTCTGAATTTGGTTTGGAGGTAACGTGAGAAATAGAGACTTGAACTATACATTTCTGTTTTTAAATCACCGGTTCAGCCCTTGGTACCATGATCTGCGAGCTATGCATTCATGGTTTTATTTGCTAGGTGAACGATTTGAGCAAATTTAAAACTAAATGCCTCGGCAATGACCGACTCCGAATGGACAACAATGCAGTTTAAAAAGATAAATGAAGCAAATTAACTCACCTTTTCGCTTTTATATATTTGTAGTTTACGTCGATGTCAACAAACAATCTCTCAATGGTGCTGTTATAACATAACAATGGCCGCCATGTTTGCTACGAAGGACTTCTTCTCTGGCCATACTGAGAAGGACGAGAAGCGTATTTTTCGACCATGTAGCCGCTATTTGAAGCATCCTAAGCATCGACCGGCCTTTTGAATGACAATAGGATAATACCGAGGAATATATTAAGCATCTTCAGCAACATTTACGCAGAAATAATCCAGAGAAATCGATGGGACAAACCGAAACGTAACGCTCCACTCTGACCAGATTCCATTCCCTTTGGCTTTCTAGCGCATGCGTAGAACATATTCTCCACCTGATTTTACTGCTTTTCAAGTCCAGGCAACGACCTTTGAACCCTTGATCATACGCCCCCCTGGCTACTTTTGACATCAACCCTCCCCTCCTCGGTATATCTCCCCACCCCTCATGGTTGATTACTCTCATGGTTGATTACTAATAGCCAACTGGCAACCCATCCAACTACTAACCTCGCCGGAACGCCTTAACTTCAAGAGATTCGGCGAGTCACGCGCTAACCAACTGCGCCACGGGGACTTTGATGACGTAAGCACTAGTAAAAAAGTAGATATATAGCTGTCCCAGCTCTTCGTGTCACGCAAGTTCACTGTGTTTTGAGACTCGTCTTCACTTTCCTCAAGGCGAAAATCGAGGCTGTTATTCATCCAACATTGTTGTTTAGATGCTAATGGATTTGCCAATGAGTCGATGTATTCTCCAAACTCGAGAAAAGCTTTGAGCTTTGAGAAAAGCTTTGAGTCTCAACGATAACTGTCCTTACTGTCTCTCGCAGTAGCCAACTTCACTTTGCGGCTTCTTTACAATAATTTGAAGTTATTAAAGCTCACTGAAGTGTTGAAAATGTAAGAATTCGCACAATATTCGACCGATTTCTTTGTGAAAAACAATACCGCACGAGAATCTTATTACTCACACAACAGTGGGATAGAAATCACCCAACTTCTGCCCTCTCAGTAGAAACTTGCTTGGGGCTTCGTTGGCGTGATCGGACTTCGCAATGCAATCGATCAATTCGGTCTTTGTGAATCGCAAATTTATTTATTTATTTTTGCAATTGTTTTGCAGTTTTAAGTGGCTTACTTTCTTATGTTGATTCAATAATGCTAGAAAAAAAATTGAAGGAGAAAAAGAAAAAAATAGCCGATACCGCGGTTTGATTTCTTTTCCCCGGCCCTCTGCAGATTGAGCTATTCGCCACTTCTCAACGGATGGATGGCTCGGACCGAGATAAAGGAAATTAGTATAAACCAACTAATGGTCTATTACAAATCCTGCATTCTGATTGGCTGAGCTACTAATGGTCTATTAGTGATAGACCGTACCTGGCAAAACCACCACCTTTCTTTGCAAGAAAACTTGATTTTTTCAACATAAAATAATCGAATTCATTACCAAAACCGACCAACTAGTTGGTTTATACTAAAGCAATTAGACCTCTCGTCCTCATGTGCTATGATATCAATAGACCATTCTGCCTTGGGCCTCATGGTCTATTCATCATAGCCTCCTCCGCAGGCGTCTCGTTGTGTTTTGAAACACCTATGTCGAGCCTTCTTCGACGCGCTTGGTTGGACTTCCGGTGGTGTGATCGTGAAAGGGCCGTGAAAGGGTTTGAACTCGTTCTCAGGTTCCGCTCTGCCAAAACCGCCAACGAAGCGATGCAAAACGATGCAAAGCACACGGAAATCACACGGAGATGCCTGCGGAGGAGGCTATATTCATCATAGCACATTCGGCCTCGAGGTCTATTGCAGTGGCGTAGCCAGGAATTTCTGAAGGAGGGGGGGGGGGGGGGGGGGCGGATAGTGAAAACATGGGACGAAAATGTTCAAAGGGGGGGGGGGGGGCTGCCCCCCCCCCCCTGGCTACGCCCCTGAATTGTTAAATAGACCGAAGTACGTATACAGAAGCGTAACCAGGAATTTTGGTTGGGGAGTACAATGTCTCATGGCAATCGCAAATAGCTTCCCGTTCGCGTTAGCGGACCTATGTTTCTTTGCTCTTTGTGACCTTTAGACATACTGTTTTGAAGGTTACATTATCCCTACCCTGCTCAGGAGACAAAATTGCCACTCGAAAAAAAACAATAAAACTGATATCTTCGCACCACCGTGTAATATCCTCTGTATATGGTATATGTATTTAATATAAAATTCATGCAGAATTTCGTGCTTTTTAAAAATAAAAATAAAAAAAAGTTTCATTATTATTATTTTTTCTTTGCTCTTTGCGATGTTGTTTAGACATATTGTTTTGAAGGTTTACCTTAATCCCTACCCTGCTCAGGAGACAAACTCTTAATATTAAATATCGTATTGCGACTCGAAAATAAAACTCATATTTTCGCGCCACCATGTAAATCCTCTATATACGGTATATGTATTTAATATAAAATTCATGTTTCTTTTTTAGCAATTCAATTAATCAGAGAGCTGAATTGTAGCCATTCGTTTGACCATAAGGGCGAAGACGACTGCTGTATTTTTAAGCGCCAGGAGGGTCCTCGGCAAACTGTTCCACGATGTGATGATGATTAACGAAAGAGTTTGCGGTAAGCGAGACCACAGCTTTGAGAGTCGCGGAAAAACTTTGGAGAGGAACAATTCAAACTACGAAGAAAAACACTCAAAGACATTGAAAGTGCAATGGTATCGATAAGAAAGTTGCGTCGCCGGAAGATTTCAATTTAACATTAAAGTAAAGACAACATCAATGACATTTTATTTAGTCTTTTACTAGTAAATTCAATGTAGGCGCGCGCTTTCACTTTTTTTCTCTCGTGTATATATAGGATATTACATGGCCGCGCGGAGATTGCGCTCACTCGTGAGATAAATTTTCAACATTCGAAGATAAAATTCGTATCTCCAAACGGTCATGTAATGTTCTGTTTATTATATAAACATCAATTTGAAATACCAAATTCTAATTTTAGTTGACTTTAAGCCTAACAATCGAGCATTGAGCAAAAGCAAGTGTGTTATTTCACATGTGAAATAACATGTTATTCTCACGTGTGAAGATATCAACTTCTCGCGCGGGAGATCACCCGGTATTTCATTGGTGATTATATACCCTTTCCGGGATACGTTGTCACCCAAAAAGCCTATAAGCTTGGTGCGCTAGGGAGTATGGGTAAAGATATATTTAAATTTCTGTAAAATATTAGAAACAAACATGCTTGGAAATGTGCTGAAATTTAATCATTTCACCTGTGGTTGCGATAACTGTCTGAATTCAGATCAAACAGTAGCAGTTTAAATGCCCCCATCGTCCTTTGCGCTTCAAGCTTATAGGCTTTTGGGTGACAACGTTTCCCGGAAACGGTATATAAAAAATACAATATAATTAAGCTTCGCAACACAAACAAATTTTTTAATGTTTATTACATTAAGCGAAATTGGCGCCAAAAAGTAGGTTGAGATCCTTTTTAGATGCGCGCTTTCGTTCTTTCCTTTTTTTTTCTCGTAGTACATTATATACTCGTGCAAAATAAACACTTTTTTATAAGAGGAACTCGAACTTTAAGTAATCTCAACCTCTGTAATAGTGTCAAACATTTGTTTCTGTTGTTGAAGGATCAAAAAATGACGAGCCCGGTTCCTGACTAAGGCGAGACTGTCGGAGCCAAAGCTAAACTGTAAAATAGGACCTGAAATGTCAAAAAAGTAGGTTGAGATCCTTTTTAGAAGCGCGCTTTCGCTGCAATGTAGCGACGTTTAATAGATATTACACTCTTGTGTAAGCGGAACTTGAACTTCAAATAAACTCGTCCTCTGTATCAAATGTCAAACATTTGTTTCTGTTCTAGCTCCACCGTACGTTGATTTAATGCTTGACAGTTTGAGAAAGTTTGTTACATTCAGCGAGACAAGCGAGACAGTCGAACCAAGAAACTACCAAAAAAAAAAGAAAACCACAGTCCGTGCTTTTACATTGGTTTGGTGTAGCTATTTAGTGCTACTCACAGATATTCCAAAGAGAAATCGGTCATACGTACGTTTTCTCAATTTGTTTTTATTTTATTCAATTCTACAATAGCTGCAGGTCAATAACAATACCACAATGTTAACACTCGATATTTTCGAGGCAATGAGCTTTTCTAGGCTTATCTTTCCGTGACCGGTCAAACAACTTTCATTTCCACTGCTGCCTGTCTTTCTCAATGTCGGAGCATGAAACGTTTAGTTCGTTTAACATCCCCCGCTCATTTTTATTGATCAAACATTTCATCAAGTTCCTCCTTGCTACAGTTTTGCAAATAATCTGACTCCTTATGTCAATAATACAGGTTTTCGGGATTACCTCTAGAGCAGGAACCGATTTAATTCGTGACCTCTGCCGTCGGTATGTTCTATCTTGTAATAATCGCAATTACTCTGTCCTTGGAGGCAGGTTGGATCGGAATATCCCAGGCTTGCTTTTGAAATAGGGATGAAATCGCATCTTCTGCATTCCGCTAGTTACTGCAGCAGAAACTGAGCTCTGTTTTGTTCTCGCTTGAACTTCAAATCGTCCCACTCATCGAGGGAAAGCGTGACTCCTGCAGTCTAGCTTAGTTGAGTGATTCAGCCCGGCTTACGGGATTTTGGAAAACTTTTCTGATGTGAATTTTTGGTTCGCCTTGAAATTCGTTTACAAATAAAACAATGAACCCGCGTCTTCCAAGCACACAAGGCTGTAGCAAACTCATTCTTTAACGCTCCAATTTTACACTTTACTAGTCGAGAGATTTCTTGTTTTCTGCTTCTCTGGTCTTTTCTTGCGACTTTTATAGCTTATACTGCACATCCTTACCCTGCTATTTTGCTACACCACCACCCCTCCCTAAAAGGCGCTATAATTTTCGACCCCCACCCTTCCGTAAAAGGCGCTATAATTTTTGACCCCCACTCCTCCCTAAAAGGCGCTATAATTTTTCAAATGACCACACCCTAACTCGGCCACACCCCTTCCCCCTCTGACCACCCCCTCCCCCCCTCAAAAGGCGCCAAAGTGGGGGTTATTACTACTAATGAATGGTTTGTCACCAGTTACGGATATGATGGTTGCGATGTGGATTGGAAACTCACTGTTCGCTGCAGTAGGACAAACATATTCGGTAACCTTTTTTCCTCAGTGAAATGGGCGAATAAAGCTTATGAGGTGGACTTAAACTGCTAAGACACTTTGGTTAAGAATGTTTGGCACCCGTTTACATGACTTTAAATGACTGTATGGACGATCTCTTTTCAGTGCAACGAGTCCAAAGGAGATTTGATTCCTCGGTATACGGTTTAGAAAAGACGATCTGACTTTCACTGTACTGTTTTGGCTTTGGCCCTTTATTGAATTATAGAATTAATTACTTTATTCTATTGACACTGATAACGGCTATCTTTTATCTCTTGAAGATTAAACCTTCAACTTGTGTGAATTATCAGTAAAAACATTTCCTTGCTCAAGGAATAAAGTTTGCAGAGTGCACAGAAAGACACTTACGTTTTCCCATTTTGTTAGCTCAGTATCAAAAGAGCCCTATTTGTTATGTTTCTGTCTTTGTTTCATTTTCATCATCTCTTTCTAAAAATATCTTGTTCCGAGTTTTTCAAAAGTTTCTCAGGGAGAGCATGCCCCCTCAAACTGAAATTATTTTGCTTTGTCTCATTCTTATTTTCTCAATTTTCCCCCCCGAAACCTCCATTTTCAGTATTTGAAGTGCAATTAGGTGAAATTCAAGTACCATAAGATGCTTTTATGGGCATTTTGTGAACATGAAAGTTCATGAATTTCAGGTCCCAATACAAACCCCGCGAGCGAAAACATACCTAACGCTTTAAGCGTTTGAACGGGAAATTTGACGCTCATTGAACGCCTATCGAACGCTTTGCCAAGGCGTCCGAACGCTTTGGCAAAGCGTTCGAACGTCCTGTTTTTAAAATCTAACGTTTTACTAAACCGTCCGAACGCAAGGTTCTCGAATTCTAACGCTCTCATGAAGCGTTCGAACGCACAGTCCCTGAAACTTGAACGCTCCCATAGATCTCATTCATTCCACGCATAGGTATTATGTTTCAGGTGAGTTGTGCTTTAGCCCTCTTAATACTCGTCGATGTAATTGTAGTAAGTTTAACTTACTTGGAATTCATTGAAAACTTTGAAGCAAGTTACAAGTATTTGCAAAATTCTAAATCCCTAACAATATTTGAAAAAGAAAACAAATTGTGAAGAAATTTTTTTTTTCATTGATCTTTTTCTTGTTGCAATACGGTACCACCATACAATCATTACACCGCAGAAAAGGATCCTTCCCAGATTTTCCCATGGGGGATTCCTTTTGACATTGGTAGAGACTATCTTTGTCATAACATCCGGGCATTGTATCTTGCCACAAATACTTTCCACACGCAGCAATGTCGATGCGATACGAGTTGTTCCCGTCACAATGACTGCATAAACCATCAACTTTCTTTTCAATGTCACCCGAGAGTCCTTTTCCTTCTTGACTCTCTTCGTCGTCACTGGATTGCTCAGTTTCCTCATTGCTAGATTGTTCCGCTTTGTCATTGTTGGCAGATTGGTCAGTTTCTTCATCACTTTCTTCGGTTTCATCATCGCTGGACCACTCGTTTTGCTTCTCTTTGCTTTCATAGGCAACTCATCGTTCAAAGCTCCTTTGTTACGGATTAATCTCTTATCAATTCCTAATTCTGCCTGACCTTCGAGAAAAGTCTTTGTTGAAAGGAAGTAATACAAATTCTACAAGATCAGCAATAAGTGTGTTTGGTATTCTTCATTTGCGGCGAATCATTTCCCCGTTAGGCGACCAAAACAAAATATCATTAGAGGCGGCTATACTATGCAGTAGGTCTCGGGCATCTCGATACGGAACAACATTTGACATCTGATTCAACACATCTTTGATTCGACGCTAGCATAACGCCCGTAGCGCCCGCAAGACGCCCGCAAAAACGCCCGCAATAACGCCCGCAATAACGCCGGTAGCGCCCGCAAGCACTCACAGGAACGCCCGTTGTGCCAACAAGACGCCCACATAAGCCCTTAATGCTCACTATGGAAAGTGTAAATAGAAGTGTTTCCCGACTCATAACCCATTACTCACAACGGTTGAAGTGTTAACATCATGGTAAAGAAAGCTGTTTGACCAGAGTGTGGAACAGGATTTTCACGTCATTATGGAGAGACACAAAAAGAAATATCATCCAAACATTGCTACGGGTGAAACAAGCAAGCCAGAGCCTTCCAGACCTTCCAGGTTTGGTGCTCACGAAACATGTGGTCCCTTTCAACTCCAGCATCCTTTTACCTGTATGGTGGCGGGAATGACCGGAAGCGGAGAAACTACTGGAGCGTGCGCAAATAACAATCTCACCCCCACCTCAACGCGTAGTCTGGTCATAGTCTGCTCAGTGGCAACCAGCCTACACCGCCTTAGCCATGTCTACACCACAAACAGAATTCGTAAAAGGAATCCCAAATAATATTGATCAAGACTCATACTTTGACGTGCATATGCGGAATCTCATTGTCATTGACGATCAGATGATTGAAACTGGGAATGACAACACGATTGCAAACTTGTTCACAAAGGGATCCCATCATCGAAATCTGTAAGTGATTTATATCGTGCAAAACCTATTTCACCAAGAAAAAGTCAATCGAAACATATCCTTAAACAGCCGCTACGTAGTCCTATTTTTAAATAGAACCCAAGAAACCAATTGCAAGTGATGACATTGGCCAAACAATGTACCCACGCAACACGCATTATTTTCTTGAGAAGTATAAAGAGGCCGTCAGGAAACCTTTTGGGTACCTATTTGTTGACTTAAAACCAGCAACCAACGACAGCTGCAGACTATGCACCAATGTCTTTCCTCGGGAAGTGTCAGCCAGTGAGAAAAAGGATGACGCTATCGGGGAAGAGCTCCTTCAATTCCTGAGATATCAAAATATGGGGATTTCTCCAGAAAGGCGGCGCATGAGAGAGCTGCAAGACAAAATGGATTGCATCCTTCACAACTAAAATATGGGTGCAAGTGAAAAGGTCATACGATATACGCAGCTACAAAACGATCTGTTGCGAATGAAGCACAAAGCAAGTCACAACCTTCCAGTGGCTGTAAAACCCCCAGCAACAACATCTACCTACACTACTTCCCTAAGTATCCAGTTATCTTCACCCGAGCCAGCCACTATACCCTATTCGGCAAAGGTGGCAGAATCTCCCAAGACATCCTTTCTTCCGCCGACACCGACAGTTCCAGTACCGTCCTTGACACCACCACCTTCAGCGGCTATTACCTCAAAGAAGCCAACATTACAAAAGATCTTAAAGAATTACTTGGATGATGATGCCGACAAAGACGGGCCGTATCTAAAATCCACGATGAAACGCTACCGCTGGCGCTCTTACAGTCATTCTCCATATAAAATTAAATAAAAAAGTTTAACAAACATTCAAATGAATAATGAGAAACCCCTAGAACAAACGAAATGTCAACGCTTGTGTAATCTTTTTTTATTCCAATAAACAGACAGATTTACATAACTTCTATGCATCAATGTCCATGAGTTCTTTGTCTCTTCTAGAAAATTCTTCAGGGATTGTCACCTGTGTTTTGTGTGGTGGAACAGAGATTGCTTTTAAAATTTTGTTTATGGCATTTTGTTTATGGTATTCATCCCAAGGTATCAACTGAAGTCGGTGTAAAAATACAACAGTCCATGGTAGCTTGTATGACTCTGAGACAAAGTCTCTCCAAGAGGAATGACGTGGAATGTCCAGCATATGACAGACTTCATGGGCTGTTTCCCAAACTCGGTCAGGGTCCACGTAATCGTTTGCTCGGTCATAAAACAAATTCCACTTTTCTTCTTCCTCCATCGTGTGACAATTAGGTTCTTTTTTACGTGGGTTACCCTTTTGCCAGCCAGGGAAATGGAAAAAAGAAAATGAGGTAATAGGATGAACACAGAGTTCTGCGTAGCAAAGGTATAGGACTTTTGAAATGAACGCTATCATGGCGCCTTTCTCTTTTGCATCTACTTCATCCACTCTTAATAGCGGAGCTCCCGCGGGCGCCGAAGGCGCCCGCGTAGCGGAGCCCCATAGCTACATGCAGGAGGAAAAGAAACAACACAAAAGTGTATATGCATCGACCTGTTTTGTGATGGACTTCCGGTTTGTCCGTGGTTCCGTCGTCGCACAGGTAGCCCACCAGTTTTGAGCGGGAAAATGAGCACGCGCGCGCTTGAATTTTAGGTGTCGATTTTTATTTGAAAAGGGATTTTTTTCTTTAGATATTTTGTCATTTCGAGTTTGAATTGTCGACAAGTGAAGGAAATTTTTTTCCTGTTCTTCATCAAAAAACTGAAACGTTTCTGAAACAAACTGTGAAATCAAGGTATTTTAGACTAAAAGTCAGATTTACCGGGATGAAGTCGAGACTGATATGTCGATGAACACGGGAGTTTCACAAGGGAAAAGAAGCGAAGTCAGTGGCACTAGAGACTAGAGTGAGGGAGAAAAAACAGCAGCGAGCGAATGACAAAACGACCGCTCGATCGACAGAGAACGGGAAATTGTCTTCAGTAGGAGGATGGAGGTTACCCTGGCTAACATGTCGAAACCTTAAGATGTTTAAAAGGCAGAGACTATATAAATATAACGTTAAAAAGTGACCAGAACATTTTTCGTAGTCTCAGAGGAAAGGAAAGATAGACTAGAACAACAGCGCGGGATGACCGAAGGTTGAAATTCGGAAGACTGTCGTCGTGCCGTGACAAGGAAAAATAGTCTCAAGGTAGGTCCTTGCCACGAAAAAAGTTTAAGATTCAACCGCAGTTTTAATTTTAAAAAGTTTTAACTTTAAAAAGTTTTAAATTTTCATTCAAGTTTTTTCGCGCCCCGGAGGCTCGCCACGCTAGTTGGAAAATTATGAAAGTTCATTAAAAACGATTGTGGCGATCGTGGTTGTTTATTTGAGGATTCCGAGTGGAATACCGTCGCATGTTTTAAGTGATTTCAGTTTGACAGCGATTCTACTTCCGTTGCCATAGCTTTGAGTGATATTGTAGTTTGGGAGAATTTAAGTATATTTATTTGCTTTCCAAAAGCAGCCAACTTGAATGGAATGAACGTCGAACTTTACGTCGGTGATCAAAAAACTATGAAATGCAATCTCAAGACGCTTCCAGACTTCCGATTTAGGCAATGGTACAGTAATTCTTGAATTTACTAATTCTGTCACTAATTCTGTCACATTTTTGAATATTTTCTCCATTTCGCTGAGGTTTGACTTCCCTAGCCAGCGTCAAATGCAGAGAAAAGAGGCCTCTGCTAGCAGGGAAAGGTTTGACTCGAGGAAACAAGTTACTAAGCTAACTCTTGACTGCTTGATTTAATTTGCAGTTTTCCAAGATATTTTTCTGGCTCATAGATAGGGAGTACTTCACAGTGTTTTCCACATATAACAGGCAAGTGGAGATTTTAATCATATTAGATTATTTTGTTTCACTTTTTCAAGTATAATATCTTGGATACCAAATACCGATTACGTCCTCAGTTGTAGCGCAAGTTTATTTGAGTTTATTTTTGTAGGCTTCCAAATCACTTTTAAGTTAAGTTTTTAAATAAAAGTGTAACTATACTTTATAAAACCATGGACTATGGAAACCACAAGGAAACAAATAACGGAATTCAAAATAGCATGTTTTCTTAGAACAAAATATAATCTCCCTCATGATATTTGGCCTTTCAAGTTCAATAAAAACCTCGGATAATTCACAGATAATTCACCAGTCATAAAAATGAAAAAAGTGAACCTACAATCATTTTAACTGTGACTAGCTTCATGCAGGGAAGTTAAGTTTCATCATGGATCGTAGAAAAGATCCATGGTTTCATGTAATTTTTTTTCAAAGTCTTTTTTTTCAAAATCTTGTGAGGATTTGCTAATTCCTGCAGTCATCACACTCAGTGGAATATCCTCAGTACTGACTGTAAGGCAAAAGCACATAAATTGTGTGGTTCCAGAAAGTATTCGTCGCATGAGGGCTTGGCAATTCTAGAGTGGTTGGGGGTCAATTTACCTGTTTTTTTTTTTTCATGCAAATACTCAGCTATTTTCCTTTGGAAATTCCAGAGGGGTGTGTCACTTTTCAACAACCTTCCGTGGAGTGAGGGGGAGGGGGGATATTTTCTGGAACCACACATAACTGTTAATGCACCAGAAATCCTTGAATTAGTGCCTGCTGGCCAACAATCAACATAAAACATTCCTAAGCATATTATTAAATCTATCGGAAGCAACTAATTCCTAAAATACTAAATAAAGTTCTTACCATAGCATTTAAGTACAAATGTGTCTGAAACTAATGCTTCCATTGCCATATGTTGGGATGAAAGAGTCCTCCCAGGCAATCAAACAGTGGAAAGAGGGAGTGATAAAAAATCAACCTATTTTCAATATACTCTTTTCAAAGTGGTGAATCTGAAAGACTGAATGTTATTCATTTTATGGCTTTTACAAAGATAATGGGACTCCAGTATGTTCCATTACTAAAATGTATAATAATATCCATCGCTATATGCTTTTTAGACTGGAAAAGAAGATCTGTGTTACAGTCATTCATCAAACTTATTGGTTACCAATTCTCTTTCAATTTCGGTGACCAGCAGCCAGAGATCGCTCTTGGACAGGCCATCCATGGCATAAGGCAAAAATAATATTAACATAATGACTGTAGTACATGGGCGGCAGAACATAAGTGAGGGGGCTGATTAGAGACTATGTATGGCAATGTAGTGGGCTGGGAGGGGGGGAGGGGAGAGGGGGGAAGACAGACAGACAAACATTAATTGGAATCGTATACAAAATGTATAATAGACTTTAAACCCAAATAAATTTAAATAAAAAAGCATGTTTTCCCATTTTACAAACTCTTCAACATAATGTGTTTTAGGAGAGAGAGCACTATCATCTATAAATTGTGCAATTTTCCTTGCATCTGAATATTCTTGCCTGTACTTCAGGCTTCTCTTAGGCTTCTCTGTCCCCTGAAACCCAATGCAAAAGCTTGCCTTTTTTTCTGAAGGAGGTATTTTTTTTACCTTTACTGCACCACCGTAGAATTCCTTGTTTTAGAATCGTTTAATTCTAGAAGGAGTGGATCATGCCTAACTCGCCAAAGCCTGGTTCATCGGATGTCTCCCTTGATGAAGCTACCTCTAACGCGATTCAAGAGTCTGTTAGGAACTCTTTTTACGGTCTATCAACTTCTATTACTCAGGCCATCGAAACTCGGCTTTCAGATTTTGCTTCTCAATTTTCGGAAACTACTGCAACTTCTATGAAACACGCAGTTCAAAAGGCAAAAAAGGAATCCTACAGTTGTTCGTCGAAGGGAAATCAGCAGCAGCTTGACCATGAAATACAAGTTCTGGACAAACTAGAAGACGCGGCTCAAGCTTTAGACGTCAAATCGTACGATCGTGTAAAGGAAAGTCTTAAAGAAGGTATGGCGTTGGTTTCCAGAAGGATCAAGGCGATCAAACTTGCCGACAAAAGTGATTACGGTTGGTTGACAGTGCAAGAATATCTATCCGACGAGCTTGCATCAGATTCTGAAGATGAAAAGCGAATTTATCGCTCTGAGAGGAGGGCAGAACGAAAGGCTAAACAAAAGGCACAAAAGCGCACTCAGAGCAGAGGTGGAGCCGCAAATAATAGTCGAAGCCGTTATCCCAGCTCATCATCCCCTTACAAGTGGAATCGGTGCCTTATAATACGCCCGGAAACTGGGGAAACCGTGCATCTTTTCGCCAGAAATTACCTCCTCGCTTGGGTCCTTGTTTTAAGTTAAGTATTCTTTTACTTGTTCGTCAATTTTAATGTTGTTAGGTACCTTGCATTACACATACTGCTTTGTTAATACCTTCGGCGTTATGGTTCGACCTGCTGAGGACCATAACCAGTAATTCTCCATGCATTTCTGCCTTGGTTCATTTATTGTGTAAGTGCAGAATGAATAAATATCTGCGATACGCAGTTTAGCAGATATTTGCTTTCTGCACGCTCATATTTTAGAAATGTTTTTCCATACTTTTATATTTTGCATAATTAGCATAATCCTTAGTATATTAAGTCAATCATACAATTAATTCAGTTCTTCGGTCCTCTACGACGCGCTTTACTGCACCACCGTAGAATTCCTTGTTTTAGAATCGTTTAATTCTAGAAGGAGTGGATCATGCCTAACTCTTTTTTATTTATTTTATTCATGTCCAGACACGTGCACACCATGCTTCCAAGGGCGGATCCTAGGCGGGGGTGTTTAGGGTGCCTAGTCCCTTATTCTCATATTTCTTGTTAAAGCCTAAGATTAGCCACTCTCTTGTTCTGAACCCTGTATTATATCCTTTATACTTATCAACCCCCCCCCCCCCCCCCCCTTCTTTCGGGTCTGCATCCGCCATTGATTTCTTTCGCGTTTTATTATATTATTGTCTAGCGTAGTAATATGCATTCTCTTTTTGTTTTGTAGTGCGGAGAGTACGGCCATCTTTCTGCGGGTTGCAAGAATTCAGCTTAATATTCGGGCAGATCGCTCAGCACCAACACTACACAATCAAGCCGTACATCAGCCTGACTAGATGAACAGGACCATGACTTGAGTATTAGTCATACCGAGGTGGAGTGCTTATCCGCGTTAAAAGCGGCAGATTACCATAACAATAATAATGTTTCTGTTAAAGGCCGCCTCAAGCCCGCAATTGATTTTTGGACTAATACCCTCGATTCTTCTGATCTAGTTTTAAGATCTATCCAAGAAGGGTATAGAATTCCATTCGCTGATTATCCGATCTCCTGTTATTTAAAGAACAACAAATCTTCGCTAAGTCACCCCAAGTTCGTCCAGGAATCAATTATGGAATTATTAGCTTCCGGTTGTATTATCGAGCAAGATGATCCTCCTTTCTGTGTCAATCCATTGACAGTCGTCGAGGGTAAAAAATTACGCTTAGTATTAGATTTGAGACACGTTAATTCCTTTTTGGTCAAGTTACAATTCAAGTACGACGATCTTAGAACTCTGTCCCAGTTAGTTGAGCAAGGTGATTGGTTCTTTACTTGGGATCTCAAGTCCGGATACCATCACGTAGATATTCATCCTGACCATCATAAATATCTTGGTTTCGCTTTCGAATTCAAGGGCAAAACTAGATATTTTCGTTTTACAGTTCTCCCGTTCGGTTTAGCCAGTGCGTGTTTCTGTTTTACTAAATTAATGCGCCCCTTAGTAAAACGCTGGCGATCTATGGGTCATGCGTGCATAGTTTACCTTGACGATGGCTTTACTAGCCAGCCCGATTTACCATCCGCTCAGGCAGCAAGCCTCATTCAGCAACAAGATTTAGAATCTGCTGGTTTATTATGTAACCGAGAAAAGTCTCATTTGGACCCTATGCAGATTGGCGATTGGCTGGGATTTATCATTGACACTACTGCTATGGAATTTCGTATCCCTCAGAAGAAGATTGATAAAATCATAGGCCTCCTGGACAGCGTTATCACAAGTGGACTCTGTACATTCAGAGATTTGGCTAGAATAGCTGGGTCTATCATGTCCATCTCCATAGCTGTTGGTCCTATAGCTCGTTTACTCACTCGCCACATTTATCTGGCCGTCGAATCTAGATCGTCATGGGACCACACCCTTACTATTTCACCCGGTTTGTTGCAGGAGCTTCATTTTTGGTATTCCAAAATCATCCGCCTTAACGGTTATTCTATTAGAGATCCTCATGTCACTTACACCGCCGTGTTTTCTGACGCTAGTGATGTAGCTTTTGGTGGTTTTTGTGCTTCCTTAGACTGTTCACCGGTCAGCGGCATGCTCACGCACGACGAGATGTCTATGAGCTCTACATTTCGAGAACTTAAAGCGATGTACTATGTTCTGTCATCGTACAGTAATCAGTTGCGCAATACGCGCGTCAAGATATTTACCGACAATCAGGGTGCTGCGCGCATAGTTTCAGTTGGCAGCACCAAGCCTCATCTGCAAGCTGTCGCGATGGAAATTTTTCAGCTTTGCATATCACACGCTATTGTTCTCCATGCTCAGTGGATTCCTAGATCCCTTAATGATAGAGCAGATATTTTGAGCCGGTTCATTGACAAAGATGATTGGTCCATTAACCCAGCTGTTTTTCGTCTGTTAGACGTCAAGTGGGGTCCCCATTCAATCGACCGATTTGCGTCTCACTACAACTCTCAGCTGCCCAGGTTCAACTCTAAGTTTGCCTCTCCTGGTAGTTCGGGCGTAGACGCCCTCGCCCAAGATTGGCGTGGCGAGAATAATTGGATTTGTCCACCCGTTGGTTTAATAATAATCTCTGTCAGGGCGCTCATGTCATGTTCAGGTTACGGCACATTAATAGTACCGGAATGGCCATCATCGTATTTCTGGCCATTTTTGCGTGAGGGTTCTACCCAAATCAAGTATTTCGTTAAAGAAGTCTTTAACCTACCATTAATACACGATTTGTTGATCGAAGGTCCAGGGCAGCGCCAAATATACCAGTCACGTCCGTCCGTGTTTTCTGGCTGCCCTAATTTCAACATTCTAGCTCTTCGTCTAGATTTTCGGTAAGAGCTGACCCCGTACAACGTCGTAAAATGATTTCATTTGTTAGAGTCGACGTGTTGGAGTACGCCATTTAGGCGGGATCGAGCGTCAGTATACCTCATGCTTGCCATTTGCGCGGCATAGTACGCCATTTTGGCGGGGCTCACCACTTTGGTGAAACGCACACCACTTGGTTAAAAAAAAAAAAAAAAAATTAAAAAAAAAAAAACGTACGCTGTACGTAGTACGCCATTTAGGCGGCATAACTGTGCGTGAGTTGGATTACGCCTTTTTGGGCGCGCCATTTAGGCGGGGGTACGTGCCATTCTGTGTGATAACGTTTGCTTTTCGGGGAGAATATCAAACATATCTATGCCTGCCACTTTTAATAGTACTTTTGCACCTATGATTTACATTACTTTTTGATTTGTTTTTTCAGACATTCTTCAACAAGAAATATGGCTAATGGGCCCAAATAACGTTCTTAAGGATGGTTCTTTGCGTAACTTAATGCCTGAGCTGCTGAATCTTCAGCTTGGTTCGAAGGCTGAACTGACAACTAAGAAGTACAGTTCCGGTTGGGAAAAATGGCGATCATGGGCGAAGTCCAAAATTGGCGTGTCAGTCTTCCCAGCTCTTCCCTTTCACGTCTCGCTTTATCTGACAGACCTCTGCTGTGACGCCGAATCAAGAGGTACAAGCATTGCCGTCCTCGAGACAGCACTCTACAGTATCCGATGGGCACATTTATTGGCAGGTTGTGACCAGTCTCCTACTGATCATCCATTCGTGAAATCTACCATGGAAGGTGCTAGACGCAGGCTTTCTCGTCCGGTTCAGCCAAAGGAGCCACTTAGCGTTAAGACAGTTAGGGAAATAGCACATAAATATTTCAGTAGCGATCGGTTATCCGATATTCGTTTTTTGTGTATTTTGCTTCTAGGTTACGCCGGATGTTTTAGAATCGGTGAGATCTTGGATCTTACATTACAAGATATTAAGATTTCTTCTGATCATTTGATTATTTATGTACAAAAACGTAAGAATGACCAATATAGGCAGGGTCATTCTAGTATGTTGGCAAGAACCTTTAACGTTACTTGCCCGGTCGCAGCTACAGAAAAGTTGTTATCTAAGTTACCTTCCGAGTCGTCTTCTAAGGCGCCGCTCATAAGGCGCATTGTCAGGTCAAAGTCCAGTGAGTATTTTCATTCAAGTAAAGGGATAGCTTACTCTACCGCTAAAGACGAATTTAAGAAATACGTCAAACCTTTTGTTCCAGATATCACTAAATTCGGTACTCATAGTATGAGGTCCGGTTCAGCATCCACTGCAGCTCGTTATGTATCTAGTGATCTCCTTGATCTACATGTAGGTTGGCGTTCTGCATCTTCAAAGAAAAGATACGTTGATCGCTCTGATTCTGACCGGCTAATTTTTTCTAAATCACTTGGATTATAACTGCATATATCATTACATGATGCTAATATTTTCATCCTGTCGGGGGATCCATATTTGCCTTGGCCCGACCCAGATTTCCTGTCGACGTTTTTTGTCCCACGGGTTTTTCGTCGAAGGTTTTTTCTGGCCTCCCTGGCAATATGGCGCAATTTTTTTCTTTAAGCAACATAGCTTATTATCGTATATTGTAATTGAAATTGATCATTGAGTTGCATTACGCATCAACATAATCAATATTTGAGTTGTTCATTTTCCACGTTTATTGAATTCTATTAATAGACAAGTGTTTATCATATTGTATATCGTATTGGAATTGATCATCGAGTTGCATTATGCATCAACATAATCAATATTTGAGTTGTACATTTTCCGCATTTATCGAGTTCTATTAACAGGCGAGTGTTTATCGTTGTATTAGAAACTTATTAGTATAATGGTGTAATAAAGCGCGTTATGGTTCGACCTGCTGAGGACCATAACCAGTAATTCTCCATGCATTTCTGCCTTGGTTCATTTATTGTGTAAGTGCAGAAGAGACTATGTATGGCAATGTAGTGGGCTGGGAGGGGGGGAGGGGAGAGGGGGGAAGACAGACAGACAAACATTAATTGGAATCGTATACAAATGTATAATAGACTTTAAACCCAAATAAATTTAAATAAAAAAGCATGTTTTCCCATTTTACAAACTCTTCAACATAATGTGTTTTAGGAGAGAGAGCACTATCATCTATAAATTGTGCAATTTTCCTTGCATCTGAATATTCTTGCCTGTACTTCAGGCTTCTCTTAGGCTTCTCTGTCCCCTGAAACCCAATGCAAAAGCTTGCCTTTTTTCTGAAGGAGGTATTTTTTTTACCTTACTTCACCAGGCCAAGCTTGTGCCAGTGTAGCAGGAACATACCAAAGAAAGCACTGTATACATATCAAGAGACAAGGTTTCTAAAATACTGATTACTAAAATACTTGTCAAGACAGAATCAATTTAATGCATTTGCAGTGCTATTATTATTATTTTGGAATTTTGAAGGATAAGCAACGCTGTCAGAAGGTACTTGCTAAGGGAGTGTTCATTATTTATGGTTGGGGGGGGGTTGTCAGTGTTCTGTGCAGCTCCACTTTCGTTTTCTGTTTAGCCCCTCCTTTGGCAGTAGCAAAACTTTTTTGACCCCCCACCAGGAGGAGGCAACCCCCTCCCCCCGCGCTATGCCATCATCAATAACAAGCGCTTCCTTACAGTGGTTTCTCTCCCTCACTTGTTGTCCGCCTAAGAGAGGAGGAAACCACTGCTTGCAGGGAAACCCCATCTGCAGGGGACTTTAAAAGGTACAACCCCCCGGGGGACTCCCTATATTTGAATGCTAGGGTTGACCGTCATATTTTTTAGGGGTTGAAATTGGCAATCTGATATTTTTTAGGGGCTTCTAAAATAAAAAACGGTATGGTAAGAAAAAATACTGGTATTTTTTTTAGGGGGTTCTCACAAGGTACAAAATATTTGAAAGAATGATCTAGTGTATTTGAAACTCGAGAGGATACATTTGATGTATATCAAAGAAACGGCCAGAATAACATTTAATCTGTCAACATTGTTGGTATTTTTTAGGGTATTTCCAGACTGCAGTCAATTTTTTAGGGTGGAAATTTTTTCCAACCAGGTATTTTTTAGGGTCAAAATTCGAGTTTCCTAACATCCCTAGCATTTTAACCTTGGAGTCCCCCCTCTGGGTACAACCCTCTCCTTACATTGGTATACGTTATGTTCCAAGTCCTTCAAGAAAACTATGTATCATGAATTTAAGATGTAATATATGAGTATTGTTATAACAAAGGTAGTTTTAAATGGACAATTAATTCATGGAAAGCAACATGTACATATATGTAAATGCTCACAAATGAGAATGGCCCTCCCCTTATGGTGCTTTAGATCTAGGATGCCCCTCCCCTTTGAGGCCTCAACCCATCCCTCCCCCCCAAAAAAAATGTTCTTTTTCAGTGGAATTTCAATAAATATACAAAGAAGGTATGAGTAGAAATACCAAAATTTGCAGCCACCTTTTCTCTGCTCATAACATGGTTGGTATCTGTATTTTCTGGAATGACACATTTTATTAAAAATACACTGCTCATGTAATAAAATGTACATATATTGTGATTTCAATTAAAAAAACTCATGACAAATAATTGCTTTTTTCTTTATATTGCACATGTTCTTTGTTAGAACAATTCCATTGGGAAGGGTTAGTACCCTATTTTTTTTCTGAAAGAGGTTCTTTTTCTTACTTCCACAGGCCATGCCTATTATTATTTTTTGGGTTCATCAACACAGAAAAATATGTAACCGGGAGCTCCGCTTTTAGCCAGTGGCTAAATCTATATATTATTGTTTCCTTCGTCGCGTTCTTCATCTCGGTTGTCTTTTCTTCAACTTCGTTCGATCTGGATGGTTGGGCTTGAATGACTGGAGCCACAGGAGCTCTGCTTATATTGACTCTGAGAACAATAGAAACCACAAGCAGATGGCCGAGACAAAAGAAACCGCAGCCATCTTCCTCTAAAATACCCACATCTTCGTCACGTATAACACGAATTACTATTCAGCACATCGATGCACTGCCCAAATATGGTCATTGGAACGCCAAAAGCTGTCTTCTTCTGTACATGAAAGCTATTTACTAAATAAACCCCTTCTGGCGGTTTATTTACATTGTGAACGTGAGAAAACCACTTAACTGCAGTATGGCGCGATAAGGCAATTCGTAAGCGGTGATTGGCTAAGATTATTGGAGCTGTGATTGGTTGACACAAAAACTGTCAATCAAACCCTAACGTGGGGTTTGAAGAAATCAGAGCGAATTTCACAAAACAAATTTACAACGCACAAGTTATAGTGCTTTCCCGAGTGCTTTTCTACAGAAATCTAGCCCAGATTTCGGGTTTTCAGGTCTTATTCCTTGCCGGACTGTTAATTAATTGTTCTGCTGTGAACTGAATTATAAATTACAGCCGTGAAATGCAGAGTTGGAAAAATTTAGCGCTGCTGATCGAACTTGGAAGTCGGCTTGCTGGACTACGCTCGAAGTGGTTGAATTTTGGTTGAGCTGATTGCAAGTTGTTTTTCTATTTGCCAAGCTACGACAAAATGGTAAGTTTAAAAACAAATTTTTTATCGTCATTTTACTCTTTTTTTGTTTAGTTCTTTCATTTTTTTCGCAAATGACAAACCGAATTTTAAAACTTGGATCCATTAGTTACGAACCAAGTTAATGAGGAGACTAAGTGCGCGCTTGCGCACTACGTTCAAGCACCAATTTAATTGATTCAAGAGACAAATTAGTATTCAACTTAGAAGGCAGACTAAGACGGGGCATAGCAACAAGAGTGAGAGCATTTGTTTTTTCCTTTATAGTTCCCTGCACCAGAAATAATGGTGCCTTTTAATCAAACAAATATTATGAAGTAAGATAACAATATCACATGCAGTGGACAGTTTAAAGATCGATAATTCGTAGGATGAATAATTTTGCTCAAAGCGTTGCTATGCAATTCAGTGTTATCTGGAAATACTTCAAAGCGCGTTCAAACTTCTTCCGCAATGTATGACTTACTCGGCATTTTCCCAACGGAATGAAACCTCACACAATTTTTATCAATGTTTCCTTGACATAATGTGCTATAATGAATTTTAATCCGGTACGGTTTTAACATATTATTTCACAAGTTTTGATACCCACTTCATCTCAAAAGTTCCACATGAATGGGCTCATTGTCATGTTGTTGCTCCACAATATTGCTTGATAAATTTGAAAACATTAATATGTTTGCCCCTTAACTTCATTTCACTAACTGAAAATTTAATCAGAAAGTAACCTGGTTATTCGTGCTCGCGATTTGGGGTTTCTTTTGTAATGTATAGACTGCAAATGCGCCCGGATTCAATTGAAAATCAAACGCAACACTCAAAATTCGCGTTCTAAATAAATAAATTCAACTCCATAAGCATAAGCACTGATTGAAAAGTAATTTTGCTGGATAATTCTAAAGCACAAAAGCAGCGTGTGCTTCAGCCTATGCTACGTGACCGTGTTAAGTACCGAGGATGTTGGAGCCAACGCGCCTCTTGTTTGTTGAATGTTAACTTTTGCAGGTTGCCTGTTACTTTATATATTAAAAGTATTTGGTCGCCAAAGGACATTTGAAAGATTGTCTCCAAAACGGTTTTTTATCTAAAAAGAATAACGATTGCGATTAAATACGTTTTTTGCTGAGTTGTTTTGACGGTGGCACTCGTGCGGGAAATACCCGTCCTACCCAATAATCACTCGGAATAGAAAGTATAGTGGCTGAGTGGCTGAGATTAAAGCAAGACAATTAGATTCTGTATTGGGCATCCACATTTTGTGAGGGTGTACGTGAATTTCGCGTAGTGAATTTTGCCTAGGTATGTGTGCCGCTGAGTCTAGAGGGGGAAACCTGTTCTAGAGAATCTGTGAAAATTCACACATAACGATATCCTGGCCTAGTAAAAAAACCCGTAAATTTCGCAACATGGTTACGAATAATCTTTGAAAATACGCATAACTCTATACCCTTTTCTAGAAAAACTGGCGAATTTATGTACCCTGTACAGCGATAATAGAGTACCGCTCCTTCTTCCTAAAAAAATAGGCTTGATAGGCTCAGATAAAGCCTAACAGAAGCTTTTTCGTGGCAATAGCTTCAAAAAGTTGATCTGCCTAGACAGAGGACGACTAGAGAAAGACTTCGAGTTGCGAACCCCACGCCCTTTACATCGGGATTAATGCTTGCATCACACCCATGACAGAACAACTACAGAATGTGTTGTATAGGCCCTGGGGGGAATGAAGAACTTCACCTCTGTGCCGGTGGTTTAGCCGGGCGGACGCACCCCATATGCCGTCGGGCGGGGGTGCTCGTCGTATCTTTTAGGGTTAAAATTTGGGTTCCAGGTATCTTTTAGGTTATAAGACGAAAAAAGGGCAATTTTTTCCAAAAAGTGCTATCTTTAAGGGTATTCGCGGCAAGAATGCGAGACGCCAGTGCATGTACTCTGTAGGCTGTATTCCCAGCCGTGGTTTCTTGCGCGATCGTGGTTGGAATTTGAGAGCCATGTTGAAAATGGTATTTTTAGGGGTTACAATTCTGGTTGACCACACCTAAATTGGTATCTTTTATTCCAAAGATATCGCCATCTACCAACTATATTATTTTTCTATGTAACGCTTTCTTGTGTGGCATATCCATGATAGCTCAGAGATACGCACACATTTCGACGAGTGAGCACGTTTCTATCGACTTCTGAGTCCTAACCAAGGACTCTTGAAAAACACCGCTTCCAGCCTACTCCCAGTCACAGCGGAGCAGGCCAAACAAGCAATGCAAAAGAGATGGGAGACTTTATTGAGTTGGTGAGCCAACTCAACTCCAAGGGAGGTCCCGCAACTCAAGAGGAACGTCGGTGTTTTCCTAGATACGACAGTTTTGAAACCATATTTTAATTACAGAAAGATCGGATTTCGGATATTTCTTAACTGCAAATTACTGAAACGAAAACGTTTCTTCGAGTGATGAATTGTCGCCGCTAGCACTGCCGTTCCCATATGATACCGTTGACTGCTTCAATGTTTAGTTTACCAGGCCATTTACTGTGGTAAAAACCAATGAAATAATGTTCTGATCTTAACAATTTGTCTATATCTGTAGTATTTATTTGAGTGTTTAGGTTCAATTGTTATGCTGAATTGAACCAAAAGAAACCCGCAAGAAAATTGCAAGCACAAATAACTTATTCTTATGGAGTCTTGAATTTATTTATTTAGAACGCGAATTTTGAGTGTTACGTTTGATTTTCAATTGAATCCGGGCGCGCGTCACTGTGTAGCATTCTTGAACGAGATTGCATTTGCAGTATACATTACAAAAGAAACCCTAAAGCGCGAGCACAAATAACCAGGTTACTTTCTGATTAAATTTCCAGCTAGAGAAATGAATTTTAGAGGCAAACATATTAATGTTTTCCAATTTATCAAGCAATATTATGGAGCAACAACATGACAATTAGCCTATTCATGTGGAACTTTTGAGATGAAGTGGGTATCAAAACTTGTGAAATAATGTTAAAACCGTACCGGTTTTGATTAAAATTGATTAATTTGATTAAAATTGTGTGAGGTTTCATTTCGTTGAAAAAATGACGAGTAAGTCATAAATTGCGGAAGAAGTTTGCACGCGCTTTGAAGTATTTCCAGATAACACTGATTTGCATAGCAACGCTTTGAGCAAAATTATTCATCCTACGAATTGTCGAGCTTTAAACTGTCCATTACATGGGATATTGTCATCTTTCTTCACAATGCCTGGTTGATTAAAGGCGCCATTATTTCTGCAGCAGGGAACTATAAAGGAAAAAACAAATGCTCTCACTCTTGTTGCTATGCCCCGTTTTAGTCTGCCTTCTAAAGTTGAATACTAATTTGTCTCTTGAATCAATTAAATTGGTGCTTGAACGTAGTGCGCAAGCGCGCACTTAAGTCTCCTCATTAACTTGGTTCGTACCTAATGTGAGCTGGTACCAGTGCCGTCCAGATTTCCTCTTTGGCCATTTCTTACAAGGTTCGTTACTTTTTGGGAATTGGATCAAATTTTTTTTACGGTAAACGTTTTTGACGGTTGACGGTTAATATTTTTCTGGCGGTTGACGGTTAATATTTTCGCAATTTCACGCTTGACGCTTAATTTTTTCGGCTTTTGACGCTTGACGGTTAACCCCATTGAGACCCTGGAAACTGCTTTTAAAGAAGCATTTTCGTTGTCTATCCTCCGCGCAAAATTCGACAAGGGACGTACATACACGTTCGAGAAAACTAGTTATTTGCACCTGAAGAAACTGTGATTTGGCTTTATTGTCCTAAAGTCCAAGTATTACAGAAATTTATTTCCTTGTCAATAGTCTAGAATATCAAAGACAAATTCTGCTCAAAGAATAAATTTTTCGCTAGCTATAACATGAACTAAATGGAGTTGTTCCGCGTAAGAACGTTAGAGATGCAAATGAAGCGAGCCTTTTGTTTTCGGTTGACCAGAATCAATTGGAAACAAAAGGCTCGCTTCATTTGCATCTCTAACGTTCTTACGCGGAACAACTCCAGTATAAGAAACCAATCAAGCGTGACATTTTCCACGATCATGTCTACCAAGGGAATAATAACAACTGTAACTGAATGGCTTCCCCCAATCTATTTTTGTTGTTGTTTTTGTAAAACGAGACCAGTTCAGGTTACATTTTCACTTATATATTTATCGACTTTCTGTCTAAAAAGCGGTTTGTGCGTTGGTGTTTGTTGTACAAGTGAAATTCTAAAAATGCTTATTAACGTGGCGTCTTGCCAGTTCATCTTTTTGCCAAGAACGCAATATTTACGCAAAAATAGCAACACTCTAATTATGAAAACTAAACTTCTAATTATGAAACGTTGAAAGCTATATATTTTGCACTGTTCACAATTAGTAAGTGCCTTTAAGCTTGACTAGAAAATATTGTCACAACTATTCGGAACGCGTTTTTGCAATAATACTCCGTACTCAGTCGATTTCGATGTTTTCCTCACATCGAAATTTCCAAAGGGGGGTGGGGTGAAAATTTCTATGTACGGAAATTCCAGAGGGGTGGGAGGTCAGAAACAGGTACCCAATCGGAAATTCCAGGGAGGGGACGGGGGGGGGAGGGGGGGAGGGGGGGAGGGCTACAAGGGGGTTTGGGGGGGGGAGGGTCGCATGTGTTAGCCACAACACCAAGATAACTTGGTGCAATTTTGTTCATGTGAAACAGGAGCCAGATTTGTCCCTATCCCCCAATGTATCTCACCTAATGTGAACAGGCCCTAAGGGTGTATGGAAAATCTACCTACCTTTTTATTAGTTATGTTGTTCCTCAAAATGTTTTGTCTTGGGTTGAAGTGGTTTGAAGCCAATGGACAGCCGAGCGGGGCAATATCATTAAGTCGTGCAGGATTTATTTATATCTGAGAAGGGCTATAGTTTTGGAGGTTTTGGAATACTTATCACTTCGTCGCTACTCCCGTGGAAGTCGGAGCTCCACGGTCCAGCTCCTGCAGCAAACTTCCAAGACAAAATTAAAACTACTTTTTTTTCTTCGGCTCTACTCCTTCATCTCCCCGGCGCTTTTACGGCTGCAGCACCGAGTGGCGTGTTTTCATCAGCTCCATTGGTCGTGGTGACTCCAATTTTTGATTGAGTGGCTTAAATCTCACTAGCATTTTCAAACGGTAATTATCCTTCCCCTGTTATTCAATCATCTACCCTTCCAATAATTCTAGTTTGTCTTATGTCAGTTCTATCTCTGTGTTTATGGACCTGTATGGTTCCCAATTGTTTTTTTCCGTTCTGTCCGTTAGGTGCAACTCCTACCGCCTATAACTCGTCGTCCCACCACGTGGACTGCTTCTGTAATTTTCCTTACAATTCTGCTGCGCAGCTTCCATTCCCTACTTGCCTTTATATGTTGTTCAGGAGTTTTCTGTTTCTCTATTATTGTCTATCTATCTCTTTTGCTGCATAAACTAATTTGTAAGTTCCACGCACCGCTGGTCTTCATGCGGCATAATGCCCCATTTAATTCTTATTTATTTCTCCGCAGTTCTCGGCCATAGTTTTCCACGACACTGCACTAGAATCTAGAGACGTTCCCCCGTACTATAGCAATGGCGGACCATTCGCATGTCTTAGTGAACGACGTTTCCAGCAACCGAGATGCCCTTTCCGGTGCCCTATTCTACCAAATTAATGCAAGTACAATCGTTAGTTTACAAAAGAACAGTACTGCTTAAGTACTATTTACAATATGAGTGACTATGTTGTATCTGCCGATACAACATAGACACGAATATTGTAAAGTACTTATGATATTCTAACTTTTGTACTTATATTAAATTGAATGTGCATTGAAAATGAAGAATTTTCTGGTGTTTACAAAAAAAACGCCAATCATTTTGCAGAAAGCATGCGCAGAAGGCATGATTCCTGTCCCACATGGAACTAGCCGGACTAAAACAACATATAGTCTCTCAGGTGAAACTTTTTTTTAAGTACTGCTCTACGAGAGAAGACCATATGTCGCCGTTGCGTGACCAAGGATGACGTAACGTGACTCGAACACGTGATACCTACCGACCGCCATGTGCGATGAATTCGCATGTACGAAGCTGAGTGAAGTCAGTGGCGGTCAGGTAGGTGAAAAACCCGTTTGTTTTGTCTTTACTGTTGTAATAAACACGATTTGATGACTAGGAATTGTTGCTGAACTATGAACTGAATCGCTCAAGTGATATTATCGACTACGTGGATGATCTAGTGTGTATTTATTTCATATTCAAGACTGTAACGATGTAATTGTGTGTGTTTGTTTAGCGTATTGAATAAACCTGACAAAAACCGAATTCCACTGCGTATCGGCGCCACATTTCTGGTAGCAGAGCAAGGTTCTGCGTATTTCCTAGTGAACTGTTTACCTGAAGTTACGATATATTGTTTTACCACGAACTTTTCACCGTATGAAACCGTGCTGTCGAAATGTCCGACATTGGTGAGCCCGCGAACGACGATGATTGGGATAGCGGGCACAGCCATGACCACAGCGAACCCGCGCGGAAAAAAACGGCTCGCAGAAAATAAAAATAAAGAATACTCTTTCCGTAGGAAGGCCGTCCTAACAAGGCATCTAAATGTAGCTGAAAATTTATTGGGGAAAAGTAGCAGCAAGCGAAAATTGAGAGAACTAGGGAAGCGGTCAAAACATTTGTACTCGACCGGGACCAGATTTTATCACGGGAGGTGGTAGGTCCCGGGTTGTACCTACCCACCCGTTTTTTCAATGCCCATTTTCTCCATGCTCAAGTAAGGGGTGTTGGATTTTATTGCATGGATGCGTTGCTCTCGCTATAAAGAAGACGGTGCTGAGCCTATCGTTTGTGTTAATTTATTGTTTTACGAGATATTCGCATTTAAAAATGGCCATTTTTACCTAAAAGAAGGTTGGTTGCGGCATACACCACCCCATCGGGTCCCATTCGAGTACAGATGTTTTGACCACTTCCCCTAGTTCAGAAAATCGAAGCGGGACTAGAACAACTCGAAACCCTAAACGAGAGCTACGAAGAGTTTTTGGACGGGGGGGAGCTATGCGAAAATAGCGAATAGCAAAGCGCCCTCCGCGGCTAGTGAGGCAAACAAAAGGGCAAAATTGCTAGAGTTGGAGATTTTGCAAAAAAGGGAAGTTTTTGGGCTGGCTGAAGAAAAACGTAAGGAAGAGGAACGTCTTGCGCGGTTAGACGAGCAGCGCGCGATAAAGGAGTTGGAGCATCAGGCGGAGAGATTGAGGCTGGAGGTCAACCTTGACGAAGAAAATAGCCCTGAGAGCTTACACAATCGCCTGAAAGACTTTGACGACGATGTGGATGCCCCTGCACCCGGAAAAATACTATCACCCATCGCTGCTGCTCATTCAACTCCCATGGATCCTGATAAGTCCCAGGCCCACGAGACCCCTAATGCTACGGTAAAGCAGCCCACGGTACGTGTAAGTGAACCCCAGAGCGTCTGGACGAGTCCTGGGTGCGGTCTTTCTGTTTGTCTACCACTCTAGCCCCGGGAGCAACGCAGTCCCAGTTCAAGAACACCCTACCTAAGCTCCACATCCCCTCCTTCTCGGGAGACCCCCTTGAGTGGCCGAGTTTCATATCGATGTTCAAGTGTCTCGTGCACGATCAGCCATTAACGGATACCAAACGCATGACCTACCTTCAGAGAAGTTTGACTGGAGACGCGAAGGACGCGGTGGGAGGCATGTTGAACCAACGGGCATTTGTACAAGTCGGCGCTGCTAGAACTCGAGGAGCAGTTTGGCAACGAGGAGATGGTGGCGGGAAAATACCTCCGTACCGTGTTTGAGCACCCCGCAGTCGCTGAGGATGACCTGAATGCGCTGAAGTTGTATAGCAATACACTCCACGTGGCGGTGACGACAATCACAAGCCTCAACTTCCACCATGATCTAACGGCCACGGATAACATAAGACGCGCGGTTGCTAAGCTGCCACAAGCGCTGAGGTACAAATGGGGCGAGAAGAAGGCGGCTTCGCAGCCTGATGTCACCCTTACTATGACTGATCTGGACGAGTGGCTCCGTGCTCGAGTGCGTGCTAGAACGTGTACAGACTACAACTCCCATGGATCATTACGACCCCCTGTGACGCCTGTAGCCCCGAAAAGAAGAAGACGATCCGATGAGAGGGAAACCAAACCGACTCAGCCTCCTGTTCAGCGGTCATCCCTGGCGACGGGCGTGGAGAAAGACAGGAAGACCTCGGGAATCAAGAGTGAGACTAATGACAAGAAGGACGAGAAAGGAAGCGGCGCGGAAAAGGATGTGAAATCGGATAAGAGCGCGGCTCCGACCAGCAAGTGTTTTTGCTGTTCGCAATCCCACGCGACAGTGAACTGCGCGAGATTTAAGGCAATGGACGTTGACCAGCGCGCTCAGTTTGCTAAAGACAACAACTTGTGTTTCTTTTGTATCAATGCGAACAATCACATTGCGAGCAAATGCGATAAGAGCGGTAATTGCGGCAAAGACGGCTGCGTAAAACGCCATCCAACCATGATACACGGCGCGAAACCCGTGTTCGTAGGCACGTCATCGGTTACCCCGGATGTCGGTCAAGTGCTTCTTCAGATAGTCCCTGTGGTTGTGATGCTTGCCTCCGGTTAGCCAAGCGTCGTTGATTCTCGAGAGTCTAGCGAATAAGTTAGGACTTGACGGCGAGCAGTTCGAGCTTAACATTGGCACCGTAAACTCGGCGAAAACACAACAGTCTAAGAGGGTTACTTTCGCGGTTCGTGCGCGCGACAGCATTGACGAAGAGCCGACAGTAGTAGACGAGGCTTGGACGGTGGATCAGCTTAACCTCCCGAAGCAGACGGTGACACGCGAGGCCATTCGGACCTGGCCTCATCTACGCGACATAGATGTACCGGAAGTCGACTCGCGAAAGGTTTTCAGAAAGGTTAGGAGCGAATGTATTGGGTGCGGTTTTGCAGCACGAGATACGCAAAGGCGCCCCAGGTCAACCAGTAGCTGTACGAACGAGTTTTGGATGGACACTCACTGGTTCAGAGGGAGGATTTGTTCCCCCGGAGCGCGTTCATGTGATGCATGTTGGCGTCGTTCGGAGTCCTGATGATTTACTCCAGCAGCAAGTGCAGAGTTGGTGGCGCACTGACTCTTTCGGGACTAAGTTTGAGCATGAAACTGCAAGATCGCGCGAGGACAAGAAAGCCATCCAGATACTAGAGAACACAGTAAAGCGGTGCGGAAACCGTTACGAAGCTGGCCTACTGTGGAGGGATGAAACCACCGTGCTCTCCAACAACCGCGCCATGGCGGAGAAGCGTCTAAAGTCGACGGAGCGCATGCTCAAACGTGATGATACGGTCGCCGCTAAGTATTGTGAGATTATAGAAGGCTACGTTGAGAAGGGCTACGCGCGGAAGTTGACGAGTGATGAAACTAGCAAACCTGAGCCGAGAGAGTGGCTACTCCCAAACCACACCGTGTTAAATCCGAATAAGCCAGGAAAAGTACGCATGGTAATGGACGCGGCTGCAAAATGTCAAGGAATTTCGCTGAATGACCATCTACTAGTAGGACCAGACTTACTTAACAGTTTAGTCGGTGTGCTGCTGCGATTTCGAGAGCACCCGGTCGCGATCGCAGCTGATATAGAAGGTATGTTCTTACAGTGTCGTATCATACCCCGCGATTAACCATCGCTTAGGTTCCTTTGGCGTGATCTCGACGAAGGGAGAAGCACTGATGTATACCAAATGATGTCTATGATATTTGGGGCAGCGTCGTCGCCCTGCACTGCTAATTACGTGCTTCGTAAGACTGCGGATGATAACTGTGATAGCCCGGAGTTCTCCAAGGAGACTGTCGAAGCTGTGCATTCCAACTTCTACATGAATGACTTTCTCAAATCGGTACGTAGCGAAGCGGAAGCATTTCGGATGCAGAGGGAAATGACAGCCTTAGTTGCGCGCGGAGGGTTCAAGTTAACGAAGTGGACTAGTTCTTCTCGTGAGGTCCTGTCGCAGATACCTACGGATGTAACGGCCGTCGAGGCCTGGTTCGAATAACGTCACATATTTTCATAGGGCGTAACAGATATCTAGGATTGTGTTAGTTGTTATTTTATCGAACGTAGTGGAGAATTGTGTGCTCAAGTCCCAGACAAGCGGGAATGTTATGTAAGTTGTTTTCCATTATTATCATTAGTACTAGTATAAACGATTTATTTGTATGATTTAGTTCTCTACGTGCACATGCTGTTTAAGGACAGTGATTGTTTTTATAGTTCGTGCAAGTTGGTGCAATGACCCATGTAAGATGCGCACAATTATAGTGTATATAACAAGCGCACAATGGCACACCCAGTATCGCTGAATTATTGTATCATGTACTCGCTAGTGATTTTACATTGTGTTTGCGTTTTTAGTAATCCTTTAGTTGATCGTCGTAGTTTCTAGATTCCTAGTCGCATATATCTCCGTCTATTGTGTTACTTGTAAATGATATCTACAATCCGTACATATTTTGTGGAATGATCGGAATGTTTATGATTAGTGTTTAGTTTAGTCTTTTTGCTCATTACCTTTCAGTTTACGATATTCCAAGAAGTAAAGGCGTTGATTAAAATTGGTATCCGTAAAATACATCTCGTGTGTTTTCGTATCTACTAAAGCGACGCGTGGAGCAAGCATTCGTTGTCGGCAAAACTCTGCGTGGCGTTACAACGGAGGAGACTGCACGCCCGTCTTTGAACCTGGATCTTGAGGATTTGCCAGTAGAGCGAACTCTAGGTTTAAAATGGAACACTGAAACTGACGGTTTTCAGTTTTCAGCCTCTTCGCGTGACTCCGCTGCGACTAAGCGTGGAGTTCTGAGCCAAGCTTCCACGGTGTTTGATCCGCTAGGCGTGTTAGTTCCTTTCCTACTTCATGCTAGATGCCTAATCCAGTCGCTGTGGCGTAAGAAGCGCGAGTGGGAGGAGCCCCTTGATGATAAGGACGCCAAGATCTGGGAGCAATGGCGACGAGAGCTGGTCAGTATCGCTGACTTCGAGATCCCCCGCTGTCTGTGTCCTGATGCAACGCCTGGAGCCTACGCTGAGTTGCACGTCTTCGAAGACGCATCGGAGAAGGCGTTCGGAGCTGTTTGCTACGCGAGATTTGTTCTTCCAAGTGGAAATATTTATGTGTCTTTCGTAATGTCCAGAAGTTGTGTGGCCCCATTGCGGCAGTTAAGCATTCCACGTCTGGAGCTGCAGACAGCTGTGTTATCGTCCCGCCTAGCTGAAACCGTAAAGGCAGAGATGACGCTTAACATCATCCGTACCACCTTTTGGAGTGACTCTAAGGTCGTCCTACAATACATCGCGAACGAGAGTCGCAGATTTCATACCTTCGTGGCGAATCGCGTCTCAGAGATTCAGGATTCTACTGAGCCTGATCAGTGGCGTCACGTTCCCGGCCGTTTAAATCCCGCTGATGATTGCACTCGAGGCTTGAGCGCTGCGGAGTTGAACTCGCATTCACGCTGGGTAAGTGGACCGCCATTCTTGTGGCAGACGGAGGAGCACTGGCCGCAAGAGACAACCGCGACCCTTCTAAATGACGATGATGTTTAGGTGAAGGCAGCCTGGGTCGGCCATGTCACTGTTGACGAGTCTTGCTTTCCTGATCCCGAGAAGTACTCATCTTGGATTCGTTTTCGTCGTGTTGTAGCGTGGATGTACCGGTTCATACATAATACGCGGCTCCTAGTAGATGAGCGGGTCAGATCGCCCTTGACGGTTGCGGAGCTGGAGAAAGCAGAAGAGATCACCATACGGCGGCCCCAGAAGGTGTCGTTCGAAGAGGACTTGCTGGCCCTGCAGGCTGAGAAACCGTTGCCCCCACGTAGCAGATTGGCCGCCCTCCGACCCTTCGTGGATGAGAATGGAGCTTTACGCGTCGGAGGTCGTTTAAAGAAAGCTCCGCTCCCTGAAGCCGCCCGAAACCCGCTCATACTGGATCCGAAGAGTGCGGTGACTTAGCTGATTGTGTCGTACTATCATCGTCGCCTGCGTTGCGCAAGCGTAAATCACGTACACAACGAGTTACGACAACGGTACTGGATTCTGAAGGGACTAGCTACTGTTCGCAAGATAACGTACGAGCAGGGGGGGTACGCAGCAGAGCCTGGACCCGAGTCACTATGATCGCTCCGAGCTCGTGAGCTGTCAATCAACAATTCGCATCTCATTAAAATGCAAAAATCCAATATGGCGGCCGATGCTGACGGCGGGGAAGCTTGGCTACGGAACTGTTGGGACTTTTATTCTGTTTTTCATTGAATTTTTCTCTATCAAAAATTATCAAGATTACGTTAATAACGAAGCTTCTCTTTGGGAGATTTCAGAAGTATTCCAGGCTTCGCCATTTGATTTAAAACGCCAACGGTGACTTGTGCAGGATGTTTCATAATCGTGGTTGTTTCATCGATTTGCCTATTGTTTGGGCTGATGCTAGCGTTTAGATACCTAAATTAACCGGCAAACGATATAAAAGGAGGCGATACTGGAATCCGGATATCTTCTAGAGATCCAGGTTACATATGGAGACCACGGCTGACCACACGGTATGATTTGCACTGGAAATTGATCTGAAACTCAGAATGTTTAAGGCAAGGTTGTCGCAAAAATTGGTCGAAAAAACTTAGGGGGTGGTCTATATTCCAAAGTCTTCACAATATCATTGCAGAACAGACTTCAAGTTGTAGTGGTTCACAAAATTGATATATTTTCGGTAACGTTTCTATGGCAACATATAATGTGACCTTTGAACTCTGCATTTCAACGGTTTTTAAAAACTGCCTTTGTCGACAAGGAAAGGCTAAAATTGCTGAGAATTTTGAAACGTGAAGTGATTCAGGTTGTGGCAGGCATCATTGATCTAATTGGATATGTTGACTTTCTCAATAGGAACCCTAATTTAGTACAAGTGAAATTTGACATCCTTTTAATAACTTTGTAATTATAAATGCTGTGCACGATTTCCAATTAGCTTAATGAACCCTTAGGTAAGTCCCTTTATTCGCAATAGAGAAATGTTCACTAGCTATGCATTTTCCTTGTCTACAGTGGCAGTTTGTGAAAATGTTTAAACTGTGAGTTCAAAGGTCATATTTGACGTTGTCATAGAAACGTTAATGTAAATATGCTAATGTTGATATTCCCTACAAGCTGAAATATTTACCGTAATGATATCTTCAAATGTATCGAATATAGACCACCCCCTAATTTTTGTGACCATCCTAGCGAGTGCCTTGCCTTAAACCTTCTGAGAAACTGAGAACATTATGCTTTAGAGGATCGACATCTCAATAATAAGTAAGAGTTGTGTCGATCTTCGCTTTAAGGTGGCTCCCGAGTATTTATTTCAGAAATAGACCTCAACTTCTAGCGTATGTTTGACCCTGAAAAAATCTTCCGATTTCCATAATTGTTCTCACAGAGCTTAAGCAACCTCTGCACTACCAAATGGTGTAGTTCATTTGATGTAAAAGCTCGTCTGTTTGGGATATTTTAAATTTTCCAAAGGAGGTGTTTTTAGGATACTTGTTATAACTTGAAAATTCGACCGTGAATGATCTTATTACCAGCTAAAATTGCATCTATAGTAATAAGGGTTTACTTAGAGAAATGCCCAGGTCAGCTTTTTCCCATGCGATTTAAGTTGTAAACGATGTAATAATTTTACCTCTAGAAATGTCTTATTCCGCTTCAGTTTAATGTGCCGAGCGCGGATATCAGAAAAGTAGGGGAGCTCTTCAGGATTATATCGGCTAATGTTCACTCTTAATTATATAAAAGAGAAAATAGAATCGAGTATCTACAGAAAGCGAAATTTAATAAACGAATGAGAGCAGCTTCTTGCCCAGAATGTGCTGTTGCTATAATATTCAATTCGAGCTGGAAATAACTAAATTGCTGGAATTGTTTCGTAAGTTTCTTACGAGAGAGGTAGAGTACAACTAACTGAGAAGACTTACCAAGTTTGGACTCGTCTTTCCAATACTATGTTGAGAAACATTATCCAAAAGGAGTCAGTGTTTCGTTGCTCCAACACAAACACCAAGAAAACCCATATGTTTATGAACTCAGCGTTTCTCGTCTCAGTGCACATGGTGCTAAATACTTCACGTGCGACGCTTTCTCGACCCGCGGGATCGGAAAAGCTACCGATTATTAACCTGTATTACTTCGGGACTCGGAAGCATCGCACGTGAAGAATTTAGTGAAGTGCACTGAGGCGAGAACACTGCGCTCATAATATATGGGTTTTCTTGGCGTTTGTGTTGGAGCAACGAAACACTGACTCCTTTTGGATAATGTTTCTCAACATAGTATTGGAAAGACGAGTCCAAACTTGGTAAGTCTTCTCAGTTAGTTGTACTCTACCTCTCTCGTAAGAAACTTACGAAACAATTCCAGCAATTTAGTTATTTCCAGCTCGAATTGAATATTATAGCAACAGCACATTCTGGGCAAGAAGCTGCTCTCATTCGTTTATTAAATTTCGCTTTCTGTAGATACTCGATTCTATTGTCTCTTTTATATAATTAAGAGTGAACATTTGCCGATATAATCCTGAAGAGCTTCCCTACTTTTCTGATATCCACGCTAGGCAAACTAAACAGAAGTGGAATAAGACATTTTTACAGGTAAAATTATTACATCGTTTACAACTTAAATCGCAGGGAAAAGCTGACCTGGGCATTTCTCTGAGGAAACCCTTATTACTATAGATGCGATTTTAGCTGGTAATAAGATCATTCACGGTCGAATTTTCAAGTTATAACAAGTATCCTAAAAACACCTCCTTTGGAAAATTTAAAATATCCCAAACAGACGAGCTTAATATATCAAATGAACTACACCATTTGGTAGTGCAGAGGTTGCTTAAGCTCTGTGAGAACAATTATGGAAATCGGAAGATTTTTTCAGGGTCAAACATACGCTAGAAGTTGAGGTCTATTTCTGAAACAAATACTCGGGAGCCACCTTAAATATGTGGTTTAGGGACACGTTTTGGGCATGAGACGGTGACCATCTTGTTTTGAGCTTTGTGTATTTTTTGTAGTAATGGTATTTTCTTTGATCTTTTGTCCTTGTATAATATACTTACCCGTTAGTTTTTATCATCTTTCAGTAAATCTTGAATCGAAACATGTTTATATTCCTGGGGAAGGGACTCCCCATATCAGCTGAGCGGGGGTTCACGTTGTACCGTGGCCTGGGGGATCTTTAGGGGTTAAAAATAATTATAAAAGCCAGGAAATTTGGGGATCTGTTATTTTTTAGGGTACCCAATCAAGCAATTTTGCCCTTCAAATTCACAATTCCCCTTCTTGATACCACTACTACCAGAATCCTCTTCTACTTTGTTTTGTTATGCAAAAGTTTGAGCTCCTTTGGGAGCTGCATGATAATGGTGTTAATGAGGCAAACAAAAGGAACTATGAAAAGGATTCTGGGAGTAGTGGTATCAAATGTAATAAAGGAACTTGAGACTTAACTTTTTTAGCATAGGAGGGGCTGCCACCTATTGTTGGGCTAAATATATGGGACATGAGGTTGTCTTTGTATTTCTGCTCTTCAACAAGGGATCAAGAATGTATTTGCAATTTTATTGTCAGTGGATCCCACATATCAGTTGTCTGTAATCTGGTGTCTTGACTATCAGGGTTTCTATCTTTGGCTTTTGATACCAAAGCATCCAACATAAATGAATTTAGTATAATTACTCAAGTGATCATAAGAAATTTAGCCACTGATTGGTCAAGAGGTTGCAAAAAGAGAAAACAAATTGAAAAGATCCGGCCGACTCCATTTGCAAGGAGTGATTTTTGACAAGCACATGTCCTTGGAAACACAAGTAACCAATATCTGCAAGGCATGTTTTTTCCATCTCAGGAACATAAGCTGAATCCGTGACTGTCTATCTCTATCTGACAAAGAAACTTTAATACATGCATTCATAACTTCAAAATTGGACAACTGCAACTCATTGCTATATGGACTACCAAAATTCCAAATTGATCGACTTCAAAATGTCCAAAATGCTGCGGCGCGTCTACTCACTCGTACTAAAAAGTACGACGACATTACACCTGTGTTGAAGCAGCTTTACTGGCTTCCTGTGTCCCAGCGCATTAATTTCAAACTCCTCCTATTAACTTACAAGGCGCTGAATGGCTTAGCACCCAGTTATATCACCAATATGCTACAGCCATATATACCCACCAGGAGCTTGAGGTCTGCTTCCAAAAATTTGTTGAAGCAATCTCGATCAAAACTTATCACCTATGGACACAGGGCGTTCTCATGTGCTGCACCTAAACTCTGGAACGGTCTTCCAGACAGTATTCGCCAGAGCAGCACATTGCCTGTTTTTAAGAATAACCTAAAAACACACCTTTTTAAAATATGATTAGTTTTAGTTTTTAGTTTTTATTAATCATTTTTATTAGATATTTTTATTTTAGTCACTTTTAAGTTATTTCATTATTATATCTTTTTAATGATGTTTTAGATCGTTTTAATATTTGAACTGTAAATTTGTTTCGTTAACCTCTTCGTTTTAGTTACTTAGATAATTGTAAAGCGCCATTGAGCTTCAGGAAATGGCGCTATAGAAATTTTGCATTATTATTATTATTATATTATTCTGTTGAGGTTCTAAAATACTCCTAGAAACTTGTACAATAATATTGCCAGTTCATCAAAAGCCAATAGAAAGGTAAGATTTCTTACGAAAAACTTGAAAAGGTGCCTAAATGTTGAAAGAAATGGACTTCAACTCTTTTGGTACCTCATTAGCATAGAATTTTATGGACCAGAAAATTAAATGTCAGGTAAGGTGGACAGATGTTCTTTAACAATTCATTTTGCTCTCTGCTGTGGTTGACCTCTCAACATGCTGCAGTGGGTCATATGATCTGTGGTCAATTGTCACAGTTTTCAACAAGAGTGAGAAGGTGACTTGTTTTTGTCAGACACCACAATGATTGTTGTTACTGATCTGATTGTTCCTTTCCCAGGTGTGTGTGTGTTGGGGGATCTCCCATATTTTGTTCTGGATGATTGTTGGGAATGTACAGTTTCACCCCTAAAAGATACCAAATAATGGCTCAAACAGATTTTTTACCTAAAAGACCCATCAAGAAATTGGAAACAAACTTTTGAATACAATTGTATACAGTGTTGCATGAATTTTCTTGTTCATGATCCTCCGTTTTTCTCATCACTTTTGTAGATGACATCCTCCCAATAGAGATGATATAGATCACTGATTTTCCAGAATAAGTTAAAAAAACTAAAATATGTGCCATTTTTCATTTAAATGTGACTATGGCTCATGATGGGGGCCCTTCTTAGTCACTGGCACACACATGCTCTTTTTTACTAGAATACTAGAATCTGAACTTGGTAAAGGGGTGGTTCCAGATTTTAGTCTCTCTCTTGGTCATTTTAAGAGCGAGTTCGCGTAAGTATCGCCTACGGCCCACAAAAACTCAAAAATCGAATTTTCAAAAACTATACCAGAATAAAGCCTTTGGGTCACAATGTATGAAAATAATATTCTTAGTTCGATCAGCGAAATATTTTTTTTCACGAAACGACTTTCACCGATCGAGGCTCGGATCGGCAAAAAATCACACAGAAAATTGTCTCAAAATCGTGCTAATTTTCATTGCCCAAACTACATTTTTAGCAACATTTAAGAAAATCCAGTAGCATTTAAGCATCTTCTCTGCTGTCTAGAACAATTAAAAATGGATTATCTCGATTCTGCGAATTTTGAGAGCTTTTTGAAATTTATCATTTTGCGAAGCCGTGTCGCGGCTCAAAATTTCCCGATTTTGATGTGCCCTAAATCGACTTTGGTACATGGCTCTTGACAATAATGTTACATTTTCCGAAAAGACCAATCCTTCCTCTGTTCATTTCTGCAAAAATATTTTTGGGGAATTTAATTGCCGAGTACTGAGAGAAGCGAATGGAAGTCACTCTGCAGCAAAGAATTCCATCGACACTTGACAAGTTACTAACAAACGTTTACCATCTGCGTGTTTATTTTCGAATCCTTGCCCCTTGTCTTCACACAATTAAACGTTATAATGTACCTGAATACTTGTTTACTACATAATTAGCGAAGAAAAGGCATAATTTCCGTTTTACATACCGATAATAGCTCCAAAGTGCGTTCACTTTGTTGTTTTGACATGTCTCTTCCCACGTGCGATACCAAACTCCAAGACAATATCACGCCAGGATTGCAAAATAATAAAATCAAAGCAGCAGAACCCTTAACAAGAGCAATAACAGATTCTAGACGGTTCAAAACTGGTCTATGTGGCATATTTCAGGAGTTAAAATCAGAATGTTCCGCCTAAAATGTTCTCCCCGAGTCGCGTGCTGTCAAAACAAACACGGTAGTACCCGGGTCACCCACACGGAAAAAGGCACAGGGAGTCCGAGAGCTGGACGATCCTCTGACGGATATTTTTATGATTTCGGCCACTGAGAAATATCGTAATTTGCATGTGTGAAAAATTACGATAATGCCCACTACGCGAAATTCGCTAAATCGATTTTATACAAAACATTTTTTATGTAATGAGCTTTTGTTAGTAAAAACAGAGTAATACATGGGCACAGTATTTCACTCGTTCGCGCAAACTTTGAACACCGTAGATAAATTCCATATTCCTTCGCGTCCATGTATTCTATATTTGTTTCGATGTTTGTGTAACTCTTGCATTTTATGTTTGTTCCAAAATATTTGGCCAGTAAGAAACCTTGACTAATAGAGTCTAATAGAGTCACATACATAATACACACATGGTTCACATATAATCAAGAGTAATTTGCTCTTGTATAACAAAGATAAGTGAAATTTCCTGATTTCCATGAGAGGCGTGCACCTGGTAAGACTCCCCTAATGTTTGGGCGGGAGTGCTCGTCGTACCTTTAAGTGTTTAAAATCAGGCCTCTTGGTACTTTTAGGGGGGAAATTTGAAAACTTAAAATTTTTGGCAGATAGATACCTGTTGGAGGTCCGTTCTAGCAAATCAAGGAAGTCACACTTGCTGGTAGCCTGAATTTCAGACGTATTTCCCCCTTGTAAGAAGTACGACAGAAAATTCAACGAGGGAAAATACGTCCTCTTGGCACCTTTAAGGGGCCAAAATAAACTAAACGACGCCATGTTTGATACTTGAGGGGTGAAATCGAGAGTTCCGACGTAGCCCCCCCGCCTCAGAAATCCAGAAATAGGGGAGTCCCCCCAGGGTGGGGTGGTGGTGGTGCATAATTTATCGTTTACAAATGTCACATTCAAATTACAAACATCAACTACATTCAGGCATATAGAGTGCTAGTCTAGCACCTTGCCAATCCCCTTGAATTTCCAGGTCATCGCACCCCATTCCTTGAATTTCTTTCCCTGCCCTCTTCCTTTGAAACCCCAAGATGCCCTAGAAACCCTTAGAGTTTCCAGAGTTACCCCTTAACACCGTTACCCAGGCCTCAGAAAGACCACTCCCTCCTCCCTCTGAAATTTTCAGGATAGCCTAAAAAGACCTTGGAATATCCAGTCCTCAGATGGACACCCTGGAATTTCCAGGCCTCATGTAACACCCTTACTGGATTTGAGGCGTGATGGGAGGGGGATGCTCCTTAGTTAGATTCTATGACAAGACAGAGAGCCTAGAGAGCCGAGAGCCGAGAGCCTAGATCTACGTAACGTCCATACCATCAAGCACAGAATTCGCCCTCGCGCACCTGAGGATTAGTGCACATAGATTAGAAATTGAGACTGAACGGTACGAAAGACCATACAAAAAGCCTGATGGACGTATTTGTACTAAATGTGACTTAAAAAAACAGGGGACGAACATCATTTTTTAGGAAGGTGCAAGCTTTACTGAACAAAGGTGTCATTGAAATAGATAAATTGAATTGAATTGAAATTGGGAGGGGGGCTGAATTTAGTCAAAAGGTATGAAAACTTGACAAAATCGAGGGGGGGGGGGGGTAAAGACCCCTAGAGACAGTCAAAGTAGAAATAAACAACCCTGCCCTAGACGATCGACTCCCTGTGCCGTTGTCCGTGTAGAGATCTGGGTACTACCGTGTTTGTTTTGACAGCACGCGACTCGGGGAGAACATTTTAGGCGGAACATTCTGATTTTAACTCCAGAAATATGCCACATAGGCCAGTTTTGAACCGTCTAGAATCTGTTATTGCTCTTGTTAAGGGTTCTGCTGCTCTGATTTTATTATTTCGCAATCCTGCCGTGATACTGTCTTGGAGTTTGGTATCGCACGTGGGAAAAGACATGTCAAAACAACAAAGTGAACGCACTTGGGAGCTATTATCGGTATGTAAAACGGAAATTATACCTTTTCTTCACTAATTATGTAGTAAACAAGTCATCAGGTACATTATAACGTTTAATTGTGTGAAGATAAGGGGCAAGGATTCGAAAATAAACACGGACATGGTAAATGTTTGTTAGTATAACTTGTCAAGTGTCGATGAAATTCTTTGCTGCAGAGTGACTTCCATTCGCTTCTCTCAGTACTCGGCAATTAAATTCCCCCAAAATGTTTTTGCAGAAATGAACAGAGGAAGGATTGGTCTTTTCAGAAAATGTAGCATTATTGTCAAGAGCCATGTACCAAGGGCGATTTGGGGCACATCAAAATCGGGAAATTTTGAGCCGCGACACGGCTTCACAAAATGATAAATTTCAAAAAGCTCTCAAAATTCGCAGAATCGAGATAATCCATTTTTAATTGTTCTAGACAGCAGAGAAGATGCTTAAATGCTACTGGATTTTCTTAAATGTTGCTAAAAATGTAGTTTGGGCAATGAAAATTAGCACGATTTTGAGACAATTTTCTGTGTGATTTTTTGCCGATCCGAGCCTCGATCGGTGAAAGTCGTTTCGTGAAAAAAATATTTCGCTGATCGAACTAAGAATATTATTTTCATACATTGTGACCCAAAGGCTTTATTCTGGTATAGTTTTTGAAAATTCGATTTTTGAGTTTTTGTGGGCCGTAGGCGATATTTACGCGAACTCGCTCTTAAGCCAGGAGGTTGTTAGTGGTTTTTTTTTTTTCACCTAAAAGATACAACAATCATCCCAAACCAAAAAATTTGGGAAGCCCTCCTCTGGGGTTTTTATTTTAAAAAAATCATTGATTCTGGGTGCCACTGTGAACTGTGCGCTCTTCTCTATTAAATAAGTGCATTTCTCCTGCGACTCGCATAAATCAAAAGCGCCGAAAAACCCGCAGTGCCGTGATACAGTGTTGCAAGGGTGTAGCACACGTAAATGAAATCACCACCAACAACATAAACTTTGAATCTTTGAAATGAGTTACTGCAATTTCTTTTTTCCTTGTTTTATTTGAGATTTTCTTGTTTTCTCGCTTTATAAGTTTCATAAAGTCACGAAGGACAGGACCCTCACAAGTGCAAATGTCAAATCATGTGTGGAGAAATCTTCACCGGTACCTGTGCAACGAGTCCCGTACAATACGGTGGCGTAGAGTTGTTCTGACATTCCATATCTCCTTTCAGTTCCAGAACCCGAAAAAACGAGCAAAATTCAACAGGGTAATACTCTTCTCCATCTTTTACATCAACTTGTACGTAGAGAACGTAATAACCTACTACAAATCAAATATAACACCAGTTTTCCGTTCAAAACAGCCTTTAAAATTTTCCCCTTCCTCCACTTTCCAATATGGCGGCCGTTGGCGTTCTAGAGTCATGCACTTGCGCATGCGTGGTATCCAATTTATTTTGATTGACAGTTTTTCAGCTCGGAGGTATCATCGTGACTGAAAAAGCGGCAAGATCAAAGGGAGCTGCTTACCCCCCCTGCGTACGAGTGTGTGCTTTGCCGCTTGAGACGGGCTCGAGCGCAACCGCCCGTCATGGCTGATCTACCTACCTGTCGTGTCGCAGCACACCAAGCGCCATTCTCACATACTGGTGTAGATTACTTCTGTCCGATGCTGGTACGCCGCGGCCGCAGTACAGAGAAGAGGTACGGCGCCCTGTTTACATGTATGACCACCCGCGCAGTGCATATTGAATTAGCGCATTCTCTGGAAGCAGACGCATACATTATGGCTATGCGCCGGATGATTGCAAGGCGAGGTGCACCTGCCCATATGTACTCCGACAATGGCACCAACTTTGTTGGAGCGGAAAATGAGCTTCGGAAGGCGCTAGAGGAATGGAACAAGGAGTACATCGCGGACCAGATGTCACAAGACGGAGTGCAATGGCACTTCAATCCGATGGCGTCCCTGCATTTTGGAGGCGCTTGGGAGCGCCTGGTGCAGTCCGCCAAGGGCGCACTGAAGGCCATCGCTGGAGAGCAGCTGGTTACCGACGAGGTGCTGTTGACGTTCATGGCGGAAGCGGAGTCGCTGATGAATAGTCGACCGCTGACCCATCTTGGAGGAGATTGCCGCGATGAGGAAGCGCTGACGCCCAATCACTTCCTGTTGGGGCGTGCGAGCCCTTGTCTTCCTCCGGGGATAGTCACCGATCGTGATCTCCTGCGTCGCAAGGCGTGGAAACATGCGCAAGTGATGACCGAGCACTTCTGGAGAAGATGGCTACGAGAATACCTACCGTCCTTAACGGAGAGGCGGAAATGGAATCGTCAAGTTCGGAACGTCCAAGAAGATGATGTCGTCTTGGTTGTCGATGAGAACTCACCCTGTGGGCGCTGGCCCATCGGTCGTGTGCTCCGCACTCTACCCGGACGAGATGGTAGGGTTCGAGCTGCTGAGGTGATGACCAAGAGTGGCACCTACGTGCGTCCAGTTGCGAAACTGTGCGTGATGGAACAAGCCTGATGATGCTCGTGTCCCCCGCCCACCTGGCGTCGTACACGGGGGGGAGGATGTCGCCGTTCCGTGACCAAGGATGACGTAACGTGACTCGAACACGTGATACCTACCGACCGCCATGTGCGATGAATTCGCATGTACGAAGCTGAGTGAAGTCAGTGGCGGTCAGGTAGGTGAAAAACCCCGTTTGTTTTGTCTTTACTGTTGTAATAAACACTATTGATGACTAGGAATTGTTGCTGAACTATGAACTGAGTCGCTCAAGTGATATTATCGACTACGTGGATGATCTAGTGTGTATTTATTTCATATTCAAGACTGTAACGATGTATTTGTGTGTGTTTGTTGTAGCGTATTGAATAAACCTGACAAAAACCGAATTCCACTGCGTATCGGCGCCACACCATACTTGGACTTCACTAGAGTGGTCCCCTTCAGCCTTTGGACAGGAGGGGATATTTGTTATTTGAAACAAATATCCAACTGTTCAAAGACTGAGGGCTGCACTGGAAGGTGTCCTATACAGAATACTAATTGGTCTAATTAGTATTCTGCATCAGATACAGAATACTAATTAGATCAATTAGTATTCTGTATCAGACACCTAGCCATGTGGTATCGGGGGTTACAAGTAGTCTCACCTGATCCGAATCCAGTGCAGAGATTGGATGAGCATCCTATGAATAATGGATGAATATTATAAGAATACTTGACCGGCAATAACAGAGGTTTATGAGCGAAAAGTTTAAGGCCTTGACCGGCAATAACAGAGGTTTATGAGCGGAAAGTATCAAGTGTAAAGCCTTGACCGGCAGTAACAGATGTCTGTGAGCGAAAAGTGAAAAGCCTTAAAGGCCCATCACCAACCGAGAGCATTTGCGGACTCTTAGCCAATCAGGACACACGAAAAACAATGGATCAATTTGAAAACAAAAGAAAACGGGACGCAAAGGCTCCCGGTTGGTGATGGGCCTTTGACCGACAGTGTTTAAGTGTGAGCTCAAAGAGTATCGGTGTCAGAGGTACGCGTAGTGTGATTATAAATGTGAGTTCAAAGATTGATTGCTCAGAGTTTTTTTTATAGCGGAGCTCCTGAGCGGAGCACCATACATAAGGAAAAGTGGTATCAGAATTCAGACGTATAACCATCAAGTCGCTTTTGAGTGGTTTCAGATGTTCTTGTCATTTTCAATGACGTAAACAGTGACGTCATATGATCGACTTTGACAATAGACAGGTATGAACCTAAAGACAACTTTTGCCAAGTTTGGTCGTCATTGGAGCTTTCCAACTGGAGATATGATTTTTTTCCTTTCATTCCTGAATAAAACGTATAGTGTAATTCCGTGTGTGTGTTTGTGTGTCCGCTCGGCACACAGGCATCCCAATTTTAGGCGGGAAAATAGGCAAGAACGCACACGCGCGCGCTTCTATTTTTGTCGCCTTCGTGTTTAGTTTTAACGGAGCTCCGGCCCGGCGCTAGTTGACCAACATTGGGTTAATTAAAGTTATGTTAGAAGCGACGGGGTGCATCACCTACGTCACGCCGCATGACGTCATCGATGACGTCATCAAAACTAGAGAAGTCAATATCTTAAGAAGGTTACATCGCTAGGTGACCAAACTTGGGTAAAGTTATCTTGGAGGTAAGTGGGGTGCACCAACAAGGTCAAGTGGGATGACGTCATCGATGACGTCATCAAAACTAGAGAAGTCAATATCTTAAGAAGGTAACATCGCTAGGTGACCAAACTTGGGTAAAGTTATCTTGGTGGTAAGGGGGGTGCACCACCAAGGTCACGTGGCATGACGTCATCGATGACGTCATCAAAATTAGAGAAGTCAATATTTCAAGGATAAACATCGCTAGGTGACCAAACTTGGGTAAAGTTTTCCTGGAGGAAGGGGGGTGCACCACCAAGGTCACGTGGCATGACGTCATCGATGACGTCATCAAAACTAGAGAAGTCAATATTTCAAGAAGGTAACATCGCTAGGTGACCAAACTTGGGTAAAGTTATCTTGGAGGCAAGGGGGTGCACCACCAAGGTCACGTGGCATGACGTGATCGATGACCTCATCAAAACTAGAGAAGTCAATATTTCAAGAAGGTAACATCGCTAGGTGACCAAACTTGGGTAATGTTATCCTGGAGGCAAGGGGGGTGCACCACCAAGGTCACGTGGCACATATGAAACAATCTCAAACCGAAAATTGTCGTTTTTCAACACCTCACGGCCAAAACCATATTTGGAATCATTTACCTTATAAGGAAGTGACAGGAGATCCTCTTTTGATAAGAATTTCGGCAAATGTAGCAAGAAAACTGTGAAATTTTGAATGAAAACTTGCAGGAATCACAGAGACTCGAGTTCTCGATCTGTCCACCATTGATTTTGGCTTGGCGACCACGCTAAAATAGCCCACAGCTAGCCCGCGCGACTCGACCCAGTCCTCCCAAGTGCATTCGGCAAAAACGACAATTATTCAATGATATGATGACGTCATCGATGACGTCATCAAAACTAGAGAAGTCAATATTTCAATTAGGTAACATCGCTAGGTGACCAAACTTGGGTAAAGTTATCTTGGAGGCAAGGGGGTGCACCAACAAGGTCACGTGGCATGACGTCATCGATGACGTTATCAAAACTAGAGAAGTCAATATCTCAAGAAGGTAACATCGCTAGGTGACGAAACTTGAGTAAAGTTATCTTGGAGGTTAGGGGGGTGCAACTCCAAGGTCAAGTGGGATGACGTCATCGATGACGTCATCAAAACTAGAGAAGTCAATATTTCAAGAAGGGTAACATCGCTAGGTGACCAAACTTGGGTAAAGTCATTTGGTGGAAAGGGTGAGCACCACCAAGGTCATGCGCTATGACGTCATCAATGACGTCATCAGAACTAAAAAAGTCGATACCGCGATGACAGTAATGCTTGTATGTCAGTAATGATTCGAGCTCCGCTTTTAGGCATTGCCTAAATCTATATATTAGCGGAGCTCCTGGGCGGAGCACCATACATAAGGAAAAGTGGTATCAGAATTCAGACGTATAACCATCAAGTCGCTTTTGAGTGGTTTCAGAGGTTTTGTCAATTTCAATGACGTAAACAGTGACGTCATGTCACGTAACTTTGACGATGGACAGGTATGAATGTAAAGACAACTTTTGCCAAGTGTGGTCGTTATTGGAGCTTTCCTTCTGGAGATATGATTTTTTCTTTTCATTCCTGAATAAAACGTATAGTGTAATTCCGTGTGTGTGTTTGTGTGTCCGCCCGGCACACAGGCATGCCAATTTCAGGCGGGAAAATAGGCAAAAACGCACAAGCGCGGGCTTCTATTTTTGTCGCCTTCGTGTTTAGTTTTAACGGAGCTCCGGCCCGGCGCTAGTTGACCAACATAGGTTAATTAAAGTTATGTTAGAAGCAAGAGGCGTGCACCACCTAGGCACCACCTAAGCATCAACAACAATGTATTTCATTTCTATGAATATACATTTTTTTAAAGCTATTAAGCGTCAAAGTGTTAATCTGTGAGCTCAAAAGTTTCCTGGTACCAGAGATTCATATGTGTAAAGAGAAAAAGTTAAAATACGAGTAATGCAAGCTCAAATATTTTTTGTTACAAGAGGTTTATACACGCAAGGTAAAAAGTATGGTTTCATAAGGGTAAATTTTTAGAAGAGGTAAAGCGTCAATGTGTGAGCCCATTGAGTTGCCTGGTACACCAGAGTATTTAACAACTTATACACGTTAAAAGTGAAGGCTAGAACGGTTTTTATCAAACAGTACATGTAGCCCAACGCACCTATGGTGTTCTTTAAATTTCAAGACTGTGCACTAGCTATACTGGACCTTGCTGTTTTTTCTTTCTATTCTCCTACTCCTCCGTTTCCGCCTACTACATGCACGCCAGTGACCAGGGGGCCTATCTGTAGCACTTATTCTATTTCAATTGAGGTGGATAGTGGCAGAATATTTACCGAGAGCCGCAGGCTCGAGGTAAATATTCCTAAAGCCACTATCCACCGAAATTGAAATAGAATAAGTGTTTTAGTATATACCAGCAAGGCAACCTGCCGAATTTTCAGTCGGTAAACAATAAGAAAAGTTGTGTTAGCGTTTTAAAACTACGTGTGTGACAAAACTCACGCAAACTTTATAGATGATTTGCATAAGCACGTTTTTGGTCGATTTTGACAGCTCTAGAAAGTTTGCAAGCATTTACTTCGAAAAGCTGCGGGAAAAAAGTGGACAATTCAAGGGATTTTCAACAAATTTGGACATGTAGCGAGCAATATTGCATCATTTCAATTCAAGAAGGAATATATCCTCATACTCTTTCATATTTCGTTGCAAAACAAACGCCTCATATAATTTACACATTATTTAACTTCTCCGTGAATGCCGTACTTAAGGGTTTGATGACCAGACACAGCGCAGACCTGATTCCCACACTTATGAAAGCTGTCAAAAACCCGTCACGTATTCATGAAAACTATGAACGGACAATGACGTGTATCCCGTCGTATATGTTCATGAGCCTGCATGCCTTTAGTAAGCGGTGATGATGGTTACGCTTCGATCGAAAGACCAAAGTGGTTGTTTATGATGAACGCTTTTTGATTTTCCATGAATAAACTACTTTAAAAGTTTTAAATTTCCCATCTATAAAAAGTAAATTAAGTTTACTATCTATTTAAGGGTTTATTGTTGCACAGTCCTTTGTGAAGCACACAGATTTACCACAAGAAGGAACAATTCTTCGATGTAAGTATTTTAGTTTTTACTGAATAGTCACAATTTTATGGCGGTTTTCAGATGAATGTCGTGAGATTAGCAGTTACCTCTGTAATTAGTATTACTCCTTTAGAATTGGTGTAGTTATTTTGCGATTGGTTTCACTACAGTCATGAAAACCGCTCTAAAATCAATCGCAAAGTAAGAATTACACCAATTCGGAAAACAGACCATTCCAGCTATAAGCGTGTACAGTCTTCTTCAGAAATGCCCAAGGTGTATCCCACATCTACAATCATACAGTGCAAATGTGCATTATAGCTGCAATGCAAGGCAAGTTTCTATGTCTAATTTTGACATGAATGTATCTCTTGCCCAAGGGTCACCTATTTCTTTGCATCATGGAGGTGAGGCTGCCTACAGTCTTGTCATAGTTTAAAAACCACTAATCTCTTGCATACCATTAAACCCTGCTACGCTTGGGGGAATTTCCACTGACTACTGCATAAGCTTGAATTAAGTAGTTTCAACCAGTTACTTTTAAATGTAATCAGTCAAATCATGGAGTTATAAATTATAATAACTATGGTCAAATTAAGATTTTAATCCAGAAGTTTTTACTCCACTGATCATGATAAGAACCATCTTACAATTTAAGCCTTAATATATTCTTTTCTTGAGGGCTTAAAACAAACATTTTAGCCTTACAGCAGGTTCTTAAATCCCAAGTTTTTATACACTCTGGAATGATGCAGAATAATGGGTTTATTATTTAATACATCAATAACACCATAACCCCTGAAAAAATGAGTACTAACAATATAACAATAGTTTTGCTAGCTCCTCAACAGGCGTCTTTTGTGGCGTGTTTTCGGCTCGGTTTCCAGCCTTGGCTGCTGAAGGTGATCCTGAGAGATGCATGCAGAGTTTTGGCCAAGGATTGTTTGAATCTCTAAAAACTAAAAACTGTTGGGCATTAGGATCAGTGTTTTCCTTTCTACCGGTAATATTTGTGATTTTAAGGACAACATACTTTTGTTGACACTGACTTCAAATTGCTTATTTTTCTACACATGGCCATGCAGTCTATTGGCCCATGTAGTTATAGTTAGCATATATGCAAATGGCCATGAATTTAAGCAATAAAACGTTGATCGTGACCCACCAAACAATTTTCACAGGAACCCAATAAAATAAAATTCAGAGTTCACAGAAATTGCATTAAGCTTGAAAAATCTTTACCAACTATAATGGCAATCCTGTTTATCATATTCCTTTAATATTTTAAGGAAGTTTGAAATTCAGTTTCTCTGATCTCCTCTGATCTCTGGCAGAACTACCACTGCTTATTTCTTCCATGGCAGCCTTCAACATCACAATCAACGTCACAGGCATCAAATACATAACAAAGTTTTGGCCAAAGCATTGCTGGAATCCCTAAAATGATTTGACGTCCAGACTTACAGTAGTTTCGATTATTCTGCGAACATCCACGTTCAAATTCTGGCATTCAGTCTTCCGTCAATCAAACTCTTGGGTCTAATTTGAGTCTTAGCCTACCGTGAGTTAGGCTATTTTTTTAGAAAAAGATAGTAAATGGTGTTGTGTTGGGGGCATTTTGCTTGGATGGTGAATACAGCCGATTGTGTTTGAGCGTTTTACCCTAACAGTTCGCACGTTATGTTTGAACGTTTGAAAGTTACGTTTCTAGGATGAAACGAGACGTTTCTATGGTGAACCAAAGAGTTCTGTCCTCTCTGATTGGTCAGTGAAAAATACACATGGCGGTTGCCCTTGGAAACCTCCGACTTTTTGTCTCACAACGCAACTTTCAAATGTTCAAACGTAACGTGCGAACTGTTAGGGTAAAACGCTGTAATTGAGTTCAAAAGTTTCAAAGTTTGATTGATGGAAGTTAGAAAGCAGTTTGATGGTTGGAAATCGATCTAGAGAGTTCGCAGAATACTCAAAAACAGCTCTAACTTGACTTAATTAGAACTACAAGATCAGTGATTATACAAAAATAAGATCAGTGATTATACAAAAATACCATCATAAAATAAATATAAAGGAAATGTAGCAATGTGTGGTTCCAGAAATTATCCATACCCCCCATACGGAAGGGCATTGGAAATTCCGGAGGGGTGGGGGTCAATTTACCTGATCATTTGAGTATTTTTCCTTGGAAATTCCAGAGGGGTGGGGGGTCACTTTCCAGCACCCTTCCATGGAGGGGGTATGGATATTTTCTGGAACCACACAATGAGATAAGAAATAAAATCATAATAGCACAAATAATAGCATAATCAACAGCTGTAAAGTAATGGAAAAGTGAGTAATGATGAACAATGAATGAAATTTTATTTATTAGAGACAATCAACAAATGCACCACTAGGTTCAAGGATTTCTAATAAAGAATATGATATTATGATAATTTATGATATGTGTAATATTTTGTAATTTTATGGTCTACAAAATTCGGTGACATGGTGAGCTAAGTAATGACTGTCTTTTTGACCATCAGCTGCTTGTATATATGCTACCTACCAAAAATACCCATGCCAGTCTAATTGGCCTTTTTTGTGTGACCCCCAAAAGGCCATTTTGCTATACCCCCTCCGAAAACCTATTCTGTAGATAAAAAGAGGAATGGCCCTGTATTATTGGGCACATTCTGGTCTCCATGAGAATTTTATTTGCGAGAACCACCACTTCTTTTTTTTGTGAGAGCCTTCAAAATCACAAATGATTTGCATCATTTTTTTTAGTGACAATAGTTTGACCAAACATTGCTTGAATCTCTAAAATAACCTGTTTTACAAGTTCTACTGGCTTAGAGCTGATCTCAGATTAATACTGTAGTGATTAATTTGTGATTGGCTTGCTTTCTCATTGGCTTTTTATTTCTATCAAAAAATGTGAAAAAATTACAAGCATAGGAATTACTAGCCAATCAAATTTGAGAGCAATTGTGTGACTACTAAACCATTCAACAGCAAGTTGTAATTACTCTTGTTTCTGATTGGCTAGTGATTACATAATTGCATTACTTTCTCAACAGTCATCTGAAATCTGCAAAAATAGAACTACAAAAATGAGGATTAGGATGAAGACATGGACAAGGATGAGGATGCAGAGGATATGAATCTGTAAATCTCCAGTGCTTGCTGTTGTATTATGACAGAGAGTGTGAACAGACAGAAACATTACCAGAAGTTTTCTTTCTGAATTTTTTGAAAATTCATATCTCCATACCCCCCCCCCCCCCCCCCCAATGAAAAGTGATGAAAAGAGACCCCCCTCCCACCCCAATTTTCAAATTTCAAAGGAAAAATGCAGTATTTGATGGAAATGATCAGGTAAATTGGGGTGTATGGATAATTTCTGGAACCACACAATAAAGGAAGAAAGTATATTGCATTATCTAATCTATTTTGCCACAGTGTTTTATAGTTATAGACTAAAGAGGTCCGTTCTTACTCTTTTGTAGAGATACTAACCAACCCTGAGGGGAGTATTTGGATCGGGGTGGGGGGTGTAGGTTTGACTTGTGCTCCAAATTTCATACCAACAAAATATCTGAGCCATGAGCTTTAAATCCCCATAAATACCTACTCCCAAAATTTGATACTCCCAAAAATACCCAACTTTTTTAGCCTAACAGGCTATTTAAATAACAGCATACACAGGATGCAGAGCTGCTGTAATGTTTTAAAGTTTTTATTTCCCATTATGATCCCAGGAAATAGCTTCGGCTTAAGGCAGTATATCTTGATGATCAATCATCAACATCAAAAAATCCCCCTTCCCCTCCCAAAAAAACGGAAGAATTTTCAAACCAAAAAATAACGTCGGACCTCCCGTTATATTTATTTCCGAGTACAGCCCCTTGGCTAACCAATGGCGTATTCAATGCTGTTATATTTAATTCAAGTATGGGTGGTATGATGGTATGATGTAAGTAATTGTAATATATAGATTTAGCCACTGGCTAAAAGCGGAGCTCCCGGTTACATATTTTTCTGTGTGAATGAGACGTGTTAATGCCATTGTACATAGATAGCCTGCCATAGCCATACCACTTGCACTTGCACTCCCTTGCCACTAAGATAATTTCACCCAAGTTTGGTTGTCTGAGGCTCATCCCATCCAAAGATACCAACCTTTTCTCGTTTGATGACGTTTTTGATGACGTCATACCACGTACCACCCCCTTGCCACTTAGACAACTTCACCCAAGTTTAGTTGTCTGGGGTTCATCCCTTCCCGAAATATAGTTTTTATCCTATGATGACGTCATTGATGACGTCATTCCACGTGACCATGCAGTTGCACCCCCCTTGCCACTAAGACAACTTCACCCAAGTTTTGTCGTCTGAGGTTCATCCTTTCCCGAGATATAAACCTTTCATTCCACGTCATACCACGTGACCAGACAGTTGCACCCCCCTTCATCCAAGTTTGGTTGTCTGAGCTTCATCCCTTCCTGAGATATAATTAATAAACGGAGAAGGGTCTTGGTTTACCTGTTGTGGGGCAGGCACGGACGCGCCCGCTGAACCATGAAAAATGAAGTCGATCGTATACCTTAGTTCTACTTTGAGCAATTGTACTCTTCGGCCGCCAAGGAGCTCCGCTATGTATAGGAAATCATACGACTTCGAGTTCAATTTGGAATTTATTTGCACGAGTTTAAAAAAGTATCGAAATTTGAGCTTTTTGAAAAACCCACGAGTGTAAATAAATTCCAAATTGAACGAGAAAAGTCGTATGATTTCGTATTAATAATACACATTAAAAAATTTCTAAGACTAAGGAGTCATTCATAAATCTGCTTACAAACTGAACAAGCCGCACGCATTATTCCTTGATTGAAATCTGGACCAAAACCTGACAGAATTTGAGCATGAACAAAAACCAGAGTTTCTATAATATAGCTCTATGTTATCAAAATATTTTAGCATTTCAAAAGAAAATTTGCATTTTGTTAACCATTTTTGCACTTTGTTACCTTTTTTCGGCACTTTGTTACCTAAAAACTGCACTGCTCTCAGCCAATCAAAATCCAGAAATTTTTCATGTGTATTATTATAACCGTAACATATGTCATTTTCTAGCCAACGGGATTGTATTGGGAAAACCGTCCCACGTGCAACGTATTTTGAAATCAAGGCCTGCCACCAGTCCCCGGTGGGCCTGCCTATTTTTGGGGTGGGGTGCTCGTCGTGAACTTTCGATTACCCCTAAAAGGTACCAAACATGGCGCGGATTAATTGATTTTGACCCCTCAAAAGGTACCAACAAAGTGCCAGCTCAGTTATGAATTGGCATGAACAATTTTCTGAACATGGTGCCCTTTTTGGTATCTTGAGGGAGAAACCCTTTGCCTCAGAATCCAAAACGTGTGCCTCTGTCTCGCCCCGACTGGACCCCGTCCCTGAAATTAACGCGTACAGAAGAATCCGGAATGTGCACTCCCGTACACGTTCAGATCTCTGTCTGTCGTATGATGAAGCGCTAGTCTGCTCAGGGCTGCAGACTCTGTCCGAGCGCCGCGCACTGGCGTGTGAGCGATTCTTAGTGAATCTGAGGTCGTCATCCCCCTGTATGGCGAGTCTGCGCCCTGAACTGGCTAGCGCTCTCCACACATATAATACCAGGTCTGACAGCTAGGATGCGTGCACCAGTTCATAACCTGCAGCGCACAGATCGTTTCGTCACCCTGAATTATTGTTAATATTTACTATTTATTCGTATGTATCCGTATTCGTATATTTAAAGTGCTGACCCCTCTTGTAATTTAGCTCAATTGAAGCTAGAAAAAGAGAGAATAAACATATTATTATTGTAGGGGCGTAGCCAAGGGGGGGGGGGGGGGGCACAATGGGCATTTTCGTCCGATTTTTTCATTATCCGGCCCACCCCCACCAAAATTCCTGGCTATGCCCCTTATTACCTTTCTCCTTAAATATCAGGCGTATAAGTAGGAGCGTGCATCCTACGAAATGGGTGGGTCTCCATGTGTTTTATAGCTTGAGCTATTTTTAGAAACAGTTGCGCGGGAAAAACTAGCCAATCAGAAATGGCCAGAGAACTGACGTCACGCCCAAGTGCTGCAAGTAGCTTGTAGAAGTTGTACCAGAAACTTATATGTTTCTGGTTGTACGAAATGGCGGACGGCTGGGAAAGCGAATGTGATTTTGAATCGAGTAGTCTTTCAAGTAGCCAGTCTTCAGAAGAAGGAAGCAGTTTTGCAAGCTCACTTTCAAGTAGTTCAAGTGATGAATCAGAGAGACCAGTGAAAAGGCCCAAAAAGCAGCCGGCTGCAACGACGAAAAAGGGCAAGTCAAAAAAGGGGAATTTAAAAACAGAACTAAGTCAGCAAAACTAGACGAGTTCACCGAGTGGCTGGCGTCAAAGGATAGCGTTACAATTGTAGCAAGTGAGGTGAAGAACAATTTAATCGAGTCCTTCAGAATAAACGAGTTTGAAGACCGTGCCCTTGTTGCACAGCATATGTGTAGCGACTCGGAAAAGGACAACTTCACAAGACTCATAACTGGATTTTGTAGCAGATTTCAAACGCTATGTCAAGAACATTATAACGCCGCTGCAAAATACCGTAAAGCACAGTTTTCTGCAGCTTGGATGAGGATACTTGTGAACTTCCAAGTGGGGAAAGCTACACAGGAAAGAGCTGTTTTGAAGCTATTATTAAGGGATCTGTCATTCAAAGAAATAGTACACAGCGTTTTAAGTGTGATACACGAGCTGGTTTACTCTGCTATTCACAAGATGATACGCCAAAAAAAGATGTTGAAGCACCACCAGTCTTTTTCATCCTAGCGAGTCCGATGAAACCCTGTATCGGTTAGCTGGCGCTGCCCTTAAGAGGATGATTTCTCTGCGAAATTTTTGAGAGAAATCTAAAAATAGCTCAAGCTATAAAACACATGTGAGAACCACCCATTAGGGGATGCACGCTCCTACTTATGAGCTTCTGGCGTATCCCCGTGGATTTTCGGTGTGTATAGTAAACGTGTGCCGCGTGCTCTTTTGAATTTAAAGCGTGCGATGGCGGCCTTTTTTAACGGCTGAAGTCGTGCAACGTCCCTTCGATCAATGCTCCCCCCACCCCCGCGTCTCTTGTATTTTAAACAAGTACCCCTGTCTAGTAGTCCGGCATGCCCCCGACGAGGCGTTTTGTGCGGGTTCGATACACACTGGACAGTTCTGGGTAGTTCGCTTGGTGTGACGGGAGGTACAAATGGTTTTACTCGGAGAGCATCGGAAAAGAGAGTCCGGATGTCGAGTAAAGGCAACCACAGAAGGCGAGGCCAACAGAAGGGATTCATTGCTAGAACTTCTTGGTCCTTACCGACAACAATCTGTCCTTCGACTCACATCGCAACAGGTTTAGGGGAAAAGCTCTCGTTACTCCTGTGCTTCTCTATTTATACTAAACTCAATTGCATAGCAAGTTCTATACTCTGAATATATGGTGCAATTGTGTTTGTTGCACCCTGTTGCTAGAATGACGTAAGATGATTACTATTGATATAAGGAAAAATAGGAAAGAAGAAAGTTTAGTTGGATATTGTGACAATCCGTCGATGCCAAATTGAATAACAAGAACGTACTCTTAAGAATACTTCAAATATAAAAGGCTATAAAATAGTCCAACTTGAAGTAGCAATTTGGAGAAGAAGAACTGAATTATTTATCTAAATATTTTCCAACTCAATAAACTTGCTTCTTGTCAATGCGCATGTTCCGTGCGCATCTTCAAATTGTTTGTTAACAACTATCCCCAAGGGGAGATGAATAGTGGTATTTATTATCCAACTGCAACGAGAGGAGAACAAATATCGCAGGAGTGAGACAGGGGCGAGTACAAATATCCCGCGATATTGTACACTTTCAAACTATTTTCGTTCATTCTCAATTCAAAACAGCGGAAAATAAATGTCGGATAATAAACAACTTATTAGACATTTTAATGTACAATATCTCTGAACATTTTTTCTCGTCTTTGTATTTTGTCTCGCCCGAAGACGGTTGACTGTTACGACAGATACGACAGATAAGACTAGATGGAAACTAGGCTAGGTTCAAAACGCAATATCGCGCGCGAAACTAGCCGCCATTCTCAAAACAGTAAACAGTGCTGGCCTGCTGGATATCTACTATTTCACGCAAAAATGACTGTTCACTGATTTGGTATATACTAATAACAAATATCCCAAAAGTGCCACGAAATTTGACGTCTCAAGATACACCTGCGCAAATATAAAAATGGAAAAGTAAATATCATACCCACAAAAGCAGGTGGGAATTTTGTAAAGAGCATGCGCTCGTTCAGGCTTGTGAGCTTATGCTAGCGTCGAAAACGTCGCATTCCTGGCAAATTTTCGCGCGGGCAGGTTAATTAGTTCTTTGTTTTATTTGCCCCATGTGGGCTCCCATGTTTTTTGGGCGGAGGTGCTCGTCGTACCTTTTTGGGGTTTAAAATCAGGTAAAATTCGAAAAATTGCAATTTTTTCAAATAGGTACCTGCTAGAGTCCGTTCTAGCAAATCAAGCAAATCACACTTGTTGGTAGCGTGAATTTCAGACGTAAAAAATACGAGAGAAAATTACGAGGGAAAATACGTCTTGTTGGTACCTTTTAGGGGTCAAAATCAAATAAGCGATTTTAGGTACCTTTTATAGGTACCCTTTAGGTAAAATCGAAAGTTCCCGACGAGCACCACCGCCCCAAAAATATGGGAGTCCCCCCCCCCCCCCCCCCCGGGTTATTTGTTGTGGTAAGCACCGCAACAAAAGAAGTTTTGTATGAACGTCCAGAAGTAAACTAAGCCCAATTTCATGTCGAGTGAAGGTATCCCTCAAAGTATATGTTCATAGTTTGTATTTTTACACGCAGCCTCTGTCTCGACAAAGTAACAACAAAATCATAATTATCAGTCATACGTACCCTGATCGCCCTGATCAACACATAGAAGCATATACCTTTAACGCGTAACAATATCCAAGGCGATCGTGGTTCTTAAGTTTGATACTCAGATCTTGAACTTGTATTCGTACGTAGCTCCCGGCAGATGTTGCGTGTAGAAAAAACTATGAACATATTCGAGAAACTAGCTTTTGCACCAAAACCAAACTTTCTCAGGTTCATTCTTGAAATCAAGCTTTGTCTTCTCCTGATGTTCTATCATACGAAACTTCTTTTGTTAGGCGGTCTTGACCGCGAAAATAATTCCGTGCCAATGTAATAAAACAAAGAACTAGTTTACCCGGAGCATAAAAATTTGCCAGGAATGCGACGTTTGCGCAAACTCGCAAGCCTGACCTCTTGGCTGCGCCTGCATTCATTTATCAGCGTCGACAAATTTCGCACTTGCTACCCACAAAGCCAAAAGCTGAATGAATGAATTTTCTTCATAACACCGTGCCCTGGATAAACGAGAACTATTGGTTCGCTACAATGTAAGGCGTGGATTGACGCGTGCTACAGAATCATTTCTTTTCTGTGAACCTTAGCGTCCTGAGGGCGCTATATGCCACTGCCTGTCCGCGAGTTTGCCACTGTGACCTTAGAATTCTGGCCATGTAGTATACTATACCACTTCATGCCTCACATGCTTTACATTAGAACTGGCAATGTAGTATGACACTATACTTCTCACTGGCCCAGTAAGTGTGAATAAAAGGATACTCGCATTACATATTTGCAAATCAACTTTTTCGATTTTGAGCAACTTTTTCGATTTTACAAACACAGAACACGTCGTTGGGTATCCTGTGTTAGTATTCTAAATATAGAACAGCTTCATGTATTGGCAGATCGATCGCATTATTTTTCCAAACCCGGGGGTCGGGGACCCTACCATTTGAAGACCCCCCTCCCTGGAATTTCCAGAGGTCTTCGACACCCCCTTCCCCTGGAATTTCCAAGGGGCCTAAACACCCCCTTCACTGGAATTTGAACACCACCTCCCTTGGAATTTCTAGGTTGCCTAAACACGCCCTTTTCCACAGCTTAAACAGACCCCTCCTCCTTGGAATTTCCAGGATTTCCCCTAGGAATTTCCAGGGTCTTGATAGGCCCCCTCCCCTTGGAATTTCCAGGGCTTAGATAGACCACTACCCCCCTGGAAGCGAAATGGCGAAAGCCCAATCTTGTTCCCAGAAAGTCTCGGAAGAGGCAGTCTGGGGACGAAATTTGCAGAAGCCGAAGGCATGCAAGAAAGCAAAAGACCCTATTCAAGTTTGCTACAGAAAATGGGGCAGAGATCACGAACCTGGAAGGCCACCAATAAGGACTTCTTAAAGGACTTCTCAGGGAGCCTCTTATTTGTTTTCTTTCAAAAATAATAGCAGCTATTATTGTATATTGTATGAGTTTGATCGTGTTTAGAATAATTGCTTGATCTTTTAAAGCTGGAGAAACCTGATTCTTTATCATTTTTCAATACAAGTGTGAAAGGCATGTTTTTTCGGTGGGGGCAACTTTTATATTCTATGAGCAACGTTTTCGAATTTGAGCAAATTTTGAGGGTATTTTGGGGCAACTTTTAAAGAATTTTTTAGCAGAATCTGTTTGTGCCTAGCTATTTCAAGTTGATAATCAGGTTGATAATTGGTGAATATTTGCGACGATTTCAAATAAATTTAAAAGGTTTGGTGGTGCATTATAGAAGTGTGAATGTCATGTATTAGGCATTAGGATTGCAACAGTGCGGTTATAGTAAAGAAAGTCCAATGGTAGCACATCGATAATTAATGGAATATCATGAGATTGATAATCAGCAAAGTACATAATCCGAAGAGAGAGATCATTTGAGTCAACGAACCGTTCCCAAGATTCATTGCACATTCGCTACCAAGGCTTTTTCCTTTGTTCCTACTAAATAGAGACGTTTAGGGACGAGGTCATTACAGTATACATTGCATAATGTTGTTCCAGTATTTGCTATCGTCTTCTGAAGATAGAATCCTCATGGGCCCTTAGCTTGAGGCCCGTTTACACTTGCAATTTATGTCGCGGCGATTTTTTCGCACATGCGCGTCAACTCATAATCACTAAGTAAACTTAGTGCGACCGACCGCAATTTATGTCGCGTGATGTCGCGGAGATTTCAAGCAAGCGAATTGAGAAAAGGAGAGCGGATCCCACCCGATTTTGCATCTCGTTTACACTTCAGAGTTGGAGTTGCAACTCGCGCAAGATCGCCCGAAAAATGCAACAAAAATCGCAAGTGTAAATCGGCTTTTTAAGGCAGGAACGCTTTCGCCAGTGGATTCATCCACTGACAATCTCGTCTAAGACTACTTCTTTCTCACTGTCTTTCCCCTTCCTCAAGTCTTGAAATGACCCAAGACAGATAAAGGCAATGATTTCTGATATCAGTGAGGCGGGTTCAAAGAGGAAGGGGTTCGCGGCCCCCTGCATCTGGGGAGATTTTCCCACACATTATCGGGGCGTAGCTAGACATTTTTCACCTTTTTAAAAGCCCGCTGTCAAACTCTGCTGATATATGCTAAGACCCTTGTAAAAAGTAACATTTGTTGGCGTTCCCAACTCATTGCAACCGCCTTAAAGACTGCCTCTCAGTCGCTACGAAACTTGAAGTAGGGCAGTAAAACACGCGAAATCTCTTGGCTGAAGACCCCGGAGCATCTATCACATACCCCTCCATTTTCTCTGTAACAAAAGTCATGCATAGTTGTGTGTAGTTGCATACAATAGATTGTCTTTCTGCGGAGAAGACCATTAATCTTGTGTCAACTTCTTGTTAAAATAGAACGTGTTCCCGTAAAAAAAACGAGTTTTCCTTGCGCGGCGGGACGACAAAAATGAACTCAAATACAGGTGAAATCAAGTACTCTTTTTGCTTTTTTTTGCTCCTCTTTTTGGTTTTCAAATAATTCGAGCTCTCGTGTGGAAGCAAAAGTGAAAAGGGTCTTTGTTCTAAGATCTGCAGATGGCTAGATATTCGCGTCTTCTCTGATATGACAAAAGAGTAGGCCCCGTCTCTTGCACCAGACTAACCGAAACTAGAGAGTGGAGTTTTTCACTCATGGTGGAATGCTTCATGCATTCGAGTTCATCAGGTTCATCGCGAAGTCGCGTGTTACCTGTGAAACAACTGTAAAAAAATGAAAATTGAAATGTTGATTTTTGGTTTGCGTCTTATGGTCCGTGAAACTACAGCATCACGTGTCGCCTGTGGAGGAAGGCCGAATTGCTGGAAGTAACAAATCCGTGGCACAAACCGGCAATTCTACTTTCCACTTAACTTTCACTTCTGATTCCAGAAAAAAGTACCTTTCCTACTTTCCATATTGTCACGTCTGAAATCCATGAAAATACCCGACATTTATTCGGATCAATCATCGGAAAAGGTCAACCTTCTAATCCGTGGCACAAACCGGCAATTCTACTTCCCACTTGACTTTCATTTCTGATTCTAGAAAATAGCACCTTTTCCTACTTTCCATATTTTTCACTTCTGAAATCCTCGAAAATACCCTACCTTATTCAAATTTTCTCTTTCAAAAACATTCTCGGAAAGGTCCACCTTTTTCCAAAACTAAGTCAGCTTTTTTCTTAATTTCAAGATTGATCAAAAACGAGAAAAAACCCTACTTTTTCTATCTTTTTGCAAGCTTTTCCGGTTGGGAAAAAGTGCCACCTTTTTGCCATCGAAACTGATTAATTCCGAATTAACAAGGGCTTTTTGTCTTCGATGAAAAAATAAGACTATTTTCCATTTTCCATTTTTCAACGCTTGGGGAAGAAATTTCAGAAGTGAAAAATATGGAAAGTAGGAAAAGGTGCTATTTTCTAGAATCAGAAATGAAAGTCAAGTGGGAAGTAGAATTGCCGGTTTGTGTCACGGATTCCTTTTTCCAAAAAAGTCCACTTTTTACTTAATTGCAAGGTTGATCAAAAACAAGAAAAAAAACCCTACAATTTTCTAGTTTTTTGCAAGCTTTTCCGGTTGGGAAAAAGTGTCACCTTTTTCCCATCGAAACTGACCAATTCCGCACTTACAAGGGCTTTTTTTTCTTCGATGAAAAATAAGACTGGGGATGAGTCATCGAAGTAGCAAGGGGAGGCAACTACATGGTCACGTTATGTGGTCACGTTTTGGTCAATCTTGAAATTAAGTAAAAAGTGACTTATTTTTGGAAAAAGGTGGATCTTTTCCGAGAATTTATAGGAAAGAAAACCTGAATAAGGTGGGGTATTTTCATGGATTTCAGAAGTGACAAATATGGAAAGTAGGAAAAGATGCTATTTTCTGGAATCAGAAGTGAAAGTCAAGTGGAAAGTAGAATTGCCGGTTTGTGCCACGGATTTGTAACTGCAAGTTTTTTCTTCTTTATTTGCTACTGCAAGGATCGTAGCAATGCACTCCTATCCAACCATGAACTAAACGGTCACAAAAGCTATACGCATACTAACAGAGCTATCGTTACGATCTCTCATTATCACAAACATCGTTGCGCTTGTTTGCCGTCGTTCTGCGCGTAATTATCAAAATTAATCCTGATCGCGAGAGCGATCTGCACTATCGTCGGAGGTAGTGTAAGAGCTTTTATAAACCGGAAACGTGCCACGTTATTCTGTCAGTGTTTTTTTGTGTTAATATCAAGGGAGCTGTTGGTGTGCCTTGTATTTTTCGTGTTGTTGTTTGTGAAATGAAATTGCTACTGTAACAATAACAAAGATCCATGAAAAAGCATAATGTCATGTGATCAATGCGAACTGCATAAAAGTCGACCGTGTTTATCGCGGTTAGCATTCTGTTCCGCCGTGATTTTACTTTGTAAGATATCCAAAGCGCAAACATGTTTGAATCTATCTAGCTGGAAATATTATAGTTAGTTGGCCAATTAGGCACGTTTTATTGCTTTTCGATATCAGTTCCCAGTGCGACGCTATTAGCATAGAACGCCTTGTTATTCTCATTTATATCGAGTTGTTTTGATGTTGGACAGACGATTTCAGAAGAAATGTATCACTCTTGTGAGAAAAAATAGGAAAGAAAGTTTGAAATTCACCAAGGAATGATGCCTTTTTGATGTTTTTCACAAAATTTTGGGAAATTATGCGCGATTATGCGGGATTTGACGGATTATGCGCATTATGCGGAGAAAGCCAAATTATGCGTTTCTGCACCAGCGCATCAAACCACGGGCCCTGGTTTGAGAAAATTATGAATGCTGATCAGGCTTTTCTTAGAGTCACGGTCAGTATTGTTCGTCCCTGTTTCAGAAAGGCTGTGTTGCATTTTCAACGCAGTTCAATGCTGCGTTGCTTGTCGGAATTTACCCCTGTCCAGGCCCGGCTAATAAAAGTGCACAGAATTATTATAACTGCAGCAATAGAAAAGCTACTACTACTATGTTGCTGTCTGTTATTTTGAAAGGGTATTTTGCATCCCAAGAGGTTGAGAGGTAAAGCAAGCCCTTTGAACTGAAGCCTTGTGCATCTCCACTTTCGAGTCCATTTGAACTGAAGCGGAATAACAATAAAATACCGCAACAACCTTTATTAAGCTTATTCTTTGCTCGATTCCCAAGAACTAAAAAAAACGTTGCGATATATATTAGTTATTTTTATATTAAGTTTAATTCCACAAAAGCCACGTTAGGGCCATTCCATTTTTTGTCCACACACAGGGCTTGGTTTACTATTTTCTGAGGGGTTTCCCCGAAAAATATGTTTTCTGAGAGTCAAAAATACGGAAATTTGTCATCAACCGGTAAATTTTAGCGCCATATGCCATTTTTTCTTAGGGGTTAATTGAAAAAAAGCAAAATTCTGGGGGTCCTCACGCAGAATTTATTTCTTAGGGGTTAATTCTTGACGATGTCATCAACCCGGGGGGTGTGGATTTAAAATGGAATGGCCCTTAGAAAAAAGCGAAAATTTTGTAACGTGCAAAGAGTAAAAATACCGCCCAGACTTCAAAATTCACTAGTTCACTTTGGACCTGTAGGCTAATACAACTTGCTTGCTCGAATAAATTTCTACAAAACGTATTAGATCAAATTAACGATTGTGATATATGCTTGCTATAAGTTTACGTATCCTATGCCCAACCACGTTAGAATAGCGCAAGTATTGTTGATCTATTTGTGTCTATTTTAAAACGGAAGTTCAACCAAAGACGAGAAGTAAAACCGCAGGACTTCAAAGTTCAGTTCGGACTTAAGAGCTTACTCGTTGCTCGATTTTCACAAAACTTGAATCAAATAAGAGTTTGTGACATGCTTTTTGGTTACTGATTCGACACGTAAGCAAATAGCGAAAGTTAACTTATGTTGAACTTTGAACGAAGGCTTTGAACTGAAGCCGAAAAGTATAAATACCGTCGGACTTCCAAAGTTAAATTCGGACTTGTGAGCTTATCCCTTGCTCGATTTCCACAGAACTTGTGTCAAATGAAAGGTTGCGATATGCTGTTCGATTACTCTTAAGTTTTTTGCCTGATGCGATCTCAAAAGGCACGTTAGAAAAAGGGCGGTTTTTTTTTAGCATGGAGTCCCGTTGAACTGAAGCTGAAATAAAGCGCAATGACCGCAATGAACTGAAGCGTCGGACTTAAAAGTGCTATTCGGACTTGTGAGCTTATTTATTGCTAGATTTCCACAGAACTTGTATCAAATGAATGATGATGCTATTTACTTGTACATCTCCGCTTTCGCTAAAGCTTGAAGAGGCTTCATGTTCTTCAGATCTTACGTCTGTGATTGTGGAACTGAAATCAGTTCCCAACAAACTGAAATTAGTTCGTGGGACTTTTCCACGACACCAATTGTTAACAGGCTTCTCTTTCTTCTTCGAGCAAAGATTACTATAATCTGTTCGCGGCTTCTTTGCACCGCTCATAATTCTGAACTCAACATCCAGAATGTTCAGAATCGACGAAGGTGTGCATATAGTTTATACAAAGAAGAATCTCTACTGATTACGGCAACGTTGTTTTACAACCACAAGATCGCTGCTGGCATTCTGGCATTCTGAGCGCGGGCTCATGAGCACACGACAGGAAACGCGTCCATTTCCGTTCACAGTTTTCATGAACAAAAGACGGATTTTCGGGTGCTTTTATACCTCATTCCCAGCCACTTGAAAGTTTATGTTTATATTTATATATCATAATCCGCAAAGCGTTAACATCTGTAGCGGATATGTAAGAAGTTAAAACAAAAATAAAAATGTTATAATTTATGTATATGGGAATGCTGAAATAAATTGTTGTTGTTGTTGTAATCTTTTAATTTAAACATTTTCCTAACATTTTGTAAAGTTCGACACAGTAAAAACTAATGTGATCAGCAGGATGTTTTATTGCATTCCATTAACTTACTGTTTAGACGATAAATGAATGAAATGACTATCCCACAACTCCCTGCGCGCCCTGATAAAACTATCCAACAAGTCTTTGCGCGCCCTAAAAAAACAGAAAGCGTCTGGGTACGAGGCTGAGCCAATCACATGAGAGCAGGTTTTTGATAGTTAATGTATGCGCTAAAGTAATGATGTCCTAAAAACAATAGCCATTCTGCCCGATGACAATAAAATTAAAAGTAAATGTTTTTAATTTTCCCGCTATGGTCAATCGATTGGGTCGCGGTATTTACTTTTGTAAATCTCAGATTTGTTTGTTTTTGTTTTGTTTTTCATGATAAAAATACGTTTTCCATCGTGGTGTCATGATCATTTTTACGTCATTGTGTCGTAATTCTAAAGGTTATCATAGTTTTGACGGTGAATCTATGAAAGTTTATTAGCTAAAAAGACGCTATTGTTAATATCTAGATCGAAGCCAGAGATACGCTTTAATGATTTTTTCTGCTTCAAAATTTCAAGAAACAAAATATGAATCTATTTCCTAAGCAACTACACAATCGTAGACATTAAAAATGTTTTTTTTTCGGGAATGTTTTGCATACAAGATCGACTCGCCTTAGTTAAATGCTCCAGTTCACATTAGTTACGAACCAAGTTAATGAGGAGACTAAGTGCGCGCTTGCGCATTACGTTCAAGCACCAATTTAATTGATTCAAGAGGCAAATTAGTATTCAACTTTAGACGGGAGACTCAAACGGAGCATAGCAACACGACTGAGAGCATTTGTTTTTTCCTTTATATTTCCCTGCACCAGAAATAATGGCTCCTTTTAATCATTCAGACATTATGAAGAAAGATGACAATATCCCATGCAATGCACAGTTTAAAGATCGACAATTCGTAGGGTGAATAATTTTGCTCAAAGCGTTGCTATGCAAATCAGTGTTATCTGGAATTCAAAGCGCGTGCAAACTTCTTCCGCAATTTATGACTTACTCGGCATTTTCCCAACGAAATGAAACCTCGCACAATTGTTATCAATGTTTCCTTGAGATAATGTGCTAATATATAGATTTAGCAACTGGCTAAAAGCGGAGCTCCTGGTTGCATATTCTATCCTGTGTTGATGAGACATGAAAATGTCTCCATTGTGCATAGCCTGACACCGCCATACTACGTGACTTTGGGCTCATTCCTTCCAAGATATATATATATATATATAGCTTTTATTGGTTTGATGATGTCATCGATGACATCATACCACGTGACCATGCCGGTGCACCCCCCTTACCACTTAGACAACTTCACCCAAGTTTGGTTGTCCGAGGTTCATCCCTTCCCAAGATATATTGCTTTTCTGGTTTGATAACATCATCGATGACGTCATACCACGTGACCGCGCAGTTGCACCCCCCTTGCCACATAGACAAGCTCACCCAAGTTTGGCTGTCTGGGGTTCATCCCTTCTCAAGATATATACATTTTCTTCTTTGATGACGTCATATCACGTCACAACGCTGTTGCACCCCCTGGCCAAATAGACAGATTCACCCAAGTTTGGTTGTCTGAGGCTCATCCCCCCTTGCCACATAGACAGATTCACCAAAGTTTGATTGTCTGAGGCTCATCCCGTCCCTAGATATATACCTCTTTTGTTTGATGACGTCATCGATGACGTCATACCACTCGACCATGATTTTGCACCCCCCTGGTCACTTAGACAACTTTACCCAAGTTTGGTTGTCCACGTTTCATCCCTTTTCAAGATATATACATTTTCTGATGACGTCATACCATGTGACCACGCTGTTGCACCCCCTTGCCACATAGACAAGTTCACCGAAGTTTGGTTGTCTGAGGCTCATCCCGTCCCTAGATATATACCTTTTTTGTTTGATGACGTCACGATGACGTCATACCGCGTGACCATGATTTTGCACCCCCCTGGTCACTTAGACAACGTCACCCAAGTTTGGTTGTCCACGTTTTATCCCTTTTCAAGATATACACATTTTGTTCTTTGATGACGTCATCGATGACGTCATACCATGTGACCACGCTGTTGCACCCCCTTGCCACATAGACAAGTTCACCCAAGTTTGGTTGTCTGAGGCTCATCCCGTCCCTAGATATATACCTGTTCTTCTTTGATGACGTCATCGATGACGTCATAGCACGTGACAATGATTTTGCACCCCCCTGTTCACTTAGACAACTTCACCGAAGTTTGGTTGTCCGATGTTCATCCCTTCCCAAGATATATACATTTTCTTCTTTGATGACGTCATCGATGACGTCATACCATGTGACCACGCTGTTGCACCCCCTTGCCACATAGACAAGTTCACCCAAGTTTGGTTGTCTGAGGCTCATCCCGTCCCTAGATATATACCTGTTCTTCTTTGATGACGTCATCGATGACGTCATAGCACGTGACAATGATTTTGCACCCCCCTGTTCACTTAGACAACTTCACCGAAGTTTGGTTGTCCGATGTTCATCCCTTCCCAAGATATATACATTTTCTTCTTTGATGACGTCATCGATGACGTCATACCATGTGACCACGCTGTTGCACCCCCCTTGCCACATAGACAAGTTCACCCAAGTTTGGTTGTCTGAGGCTCATCCCGTTCCTAGATATATACGTTTTCTCATTTAATGGCGTCATCGATGACGTCATACCACGTGACCATGATTTCGCACCCCCCTTGTCACTTAGACAACTTCACCCAAGTTTCGTTGGTTCTTCCCTTCACAAGATATAAACCTTGTATTTAGCTCCGCTATAAACTGGTCATGGGTTGCCTGTGCGACGACGGAACCACGAACGGAAGTAAATAAACCGGAAGTCCATAACATCAGAATCGTTCGATTCTTTTCTCCTGCATGTAGCTATGGTGCTCCGCTACGCGGGCGCCTTCGGCGCCCGCGGGAGCTCCGCTATAATGAATTTTAAACCGGTACGGTTTTAACATATTATTTCACAAGTTTTGATACCCACTTCATCTCAAAAGTTCAAAATGAATAGGCTCATTGTCATGTTGTTGCTCCATAATATTGCTTGATAAATTTGAAAACATTAATATGTTTGCCTCTGCATTTCACTAACTGGAAATTTAATCAGAAAGTAACCTGGTTATTTGTGCTCGTGATTTGGGGTTTCTTTTGTAATGTATAGACTGCAAATGCACTCTCGTTCAAGAATGCTACACACGATACACAGTGACGCGCGCCCGGATTCAATTGAAAATCAAACGCAACACTCAAAATTCGTGTTCTAAATAAATAAATTGAACTCTATGCGATAAAGTTATTTGTGCTTGCGATTTTCTTGCGGATTTCTTTTTTTGTAATATATAGACGAAGTCACTCGGTAGAGAATCCTATACGCGAGCCTTGGTTCATTTGAACATAACAATTGAACCTAAACACTCAAAATTCGCGCTCAAATAAATAACTACAGATATGGACAAATTATTAAGATCAGAACATTATTTCATTCGTTTACCACAGTAATTATATAGCCAGCTCGAAATCCCATTGTGCCGGCAGATCGATTTTTCTTGAATCGTCCAATTATTTTTTAATTGGATCACGCGCGCTCTAATTGGACAGTTCGCGCTAAAATTGGACAGTTTGGGTTTGAACATGGATGTTATATAATTAATAAATAACAGGACTCCATGCTTGTCCAATTAAGAAAAAAATGGATGATTCCTCGGAACTCCAAATTGGACTCGGCCTGCGGCCTCGTCCAATTTTGGAGTTCCTCTGAATCATCCAATTTTTTCTTAATTGGACAGCATGGAGTCCTATTATATATACTAATTGGCCTGGTAAACTAAATATTGACGCAGTCGACGGTATCATATGGGAACAGCTGCTAACAGCGACTATTCATCACCCGAAGAAACGTTTTCCTTTCAGTAAGTTTGCAGCCTACGAAAATATCGTATCTAGGAAAACACCGACGTTCCTCTTGAGAGACGGGACCCCCTTGGAATTGAGTTGGCTCACAAACTCAATAAAATCTCCCATCTCTTTTGCGTTGCTTGTTTTGCCTGTTCCGCTGTGACTGGGAGTAGGCTGGAAGCGGTGCTTTTCAAGAGTCCTTGGTTAGGGCTCAAAAGTCAATATAAACGTGCTCACTCATCGAAATGTGTGCGTCTCTATGAGCTTTCATGGATATGCCACACAAGAAAGAAAGAAAGCCTTACAAAGAGAAAGAATATATATAGTTGGTAGATGGCGATATCTTTGGAATTTGCATTTAAAACACTCCAGCTGATCTGAGATCGTGACGTCACATGACGTCACGGAAAAAGTGGGTTATCACCCTGCCCGCGATACTTTTCAGCGGTATCACCCATTAGGCTCTCATGTTCAAGGAAAATAATGGCGGACTTCGAAGGGAGAAAAAAGCCCATCCTTTTCTCTGGCTTTGGAGGTCCACATTTCTGAAGTGATTGTCCTAGTTTTCACTCAAAATGCTTACTTAGTAGCAGAGTTTTATGAATGAAAGAAGAATCCAACTTTTAACTTGCGATTTGTTGATTTTTTGGCTGGTTTATTTTCTGGCTCCCATTCGTTCCGCACCCGATACCCGCCGACACTACGATAAACTCCCAGTTACTGCTTACAAATGCCAACTCTAAAAGCCCTGACATAGAGGTTACACGCTTGGCAAGGAGGTAATGGCTTCTTCATAGAAGGAATTGATAGAAACAGCGTACCATATCTTGTCGAGAGCCCTTTTTTCTGTACGAGATTCCTAGGAGTTATGATGCGAGGAGTCCGAAACATTGGCGTTAATCCTGCTTCTGGTTGGTCTTTGTCTTTATATATAAAGCAAGCAAGCAACCCTAAAAAATGGCACACTTCTGTACCTACAGCTTAAACAAAACGCGCTATTTTTTTTTTACTTCGTTATATGGATGTTAAAATTGTTTCTAAAAGCCAGAAGAGGCCTAAAATCAAGATTGTAATCCTGAACAAAGCAAAATTAGACACGAAGGCAGCACTTTCTAATCAATTATTAGAAAAATAATAATGACCCCTGTACAATGTTTGTACTGTCACTGTGTTTACATGTAAATGAGACACTAATCAATCAAAGAAAGTAAACAAACCAGTCACCATACAAACACTTTATTTCAGATACAAATACAAATCAATATTAGTATAGGTAATCATACGACTTCGAGTGCAATTTGAAATTAATTTGCACGAGTGAGTTTTTTCAAAAAGTATCAAAATTGCACGAGCCCGTAGGGCGAGTGCAATTTGAGCTTTTTGAAAAACTCACAAGTGCAAATTAATTTCAAATTGCACGAGAAAAGTCGTATGATTACTTATTAATAATATACACGCAAAAATTTTCAGAGAAAGTCAGGTTTCAAGCGGCCACATTGTGCACCGAACGCATGCCAGACAAACGAGCAAAGTTTACAAATCCTAACTTGACAAGCTTAAATAAAATGAACTTGACACAACAATTTCATTTAAAAGGAACAGGTGGAGTTCTGTTTTGTCAATCATCAAATTTATTTCCGATTCCAAGGTAAAATAACATAGCAGAGCCTGAATTTAAGTTACTAGGTTTCTTTATTTAGGTTTCTTTCAGTGTGTGTTCGGTCAACCGAAACACGCAAAATATTGTCCAGAAAGGTAGACATAGCTTCCACAGAAGACATACCTGAAGTCTTCTCTTTTGTAAACTTTCTTGTAACAGCTAAACAACGAAGATTTACAGGAATTTGACCCCGGGAATCTTTGCGTATCAACAAGTGCTTTTCGTGTAGACTTGTGCAGTTCATTTTTCCCGCTAGGTTCGTGCAATCAACGAAGATTTCCCTTCATTTCCTTCCATAACAAAGAACCCAAACTCAAACAAGTCTTGCTAAAGTCCATAAGGAATTCACATTTTGCTTTCCACAAGTTTCGGAAGATGAATTTCATGAACAGAAACCGATTTTTCTCCCTCCATACAATCGATCTCCATCTTGGCTGGCTCAACAGAATCGAGTGGCGTGACTCAGCTAGCGCGCATTTGATTGGCTCGTACGCAAAATCCATTGTTGTATAAGCCAATAAGAAAGCGAGAAATTTGTAATTTGCACTGAAATTACATCTTTTTGCACTGAAATTACATATTTTTGCACTGAAATTACATTGAAATTGCACTGCTCTCGACCAATCAGAATCGAGAAATTTTTGCGTGTATATTATTAAGCCTGAAATAAATGCTGATTATGGCTTCACTAGCAGTGTTGGGAATGGTTTCATTGTCATTTACCTATTTACTAAGCAAAAGAATATTGAGTAAATATCCGAAACCTAATTAATGTTTTTATTGTGCTTTGCTATGCCATGTGAACAAATGGTGCTATGGTTGTTATAACTGTGGAGTTTTTAAATATTCATGAACCCAGGGCACAGATGGCAGTGACGTCTCAGGATTTGTTCCATCTACCTGATAACATGAAAACAAGACAAATCAGGCAAATAAATAATAATCATAATAATTATAAAGATCAGATGATCTGGAAAATTGACAGGGCTTTGTAATTAATAACAGAGCAATGCTTGCATATTTTCCTGGTCTGTGGTAGTTGAATCCCAAAAATTAGTTGAATTTTGAAAGCTATGTTGCTTTTATTTAGATTTTGATAATCCTTAGAATAAGCAGGAAGAACTGCAAACGTTTTTCCTTTTCCAAAAAATGCCTATAGGCCCCTCAGACACTGCATTCCATGAAACTGTAGCTAAGGCTACCAAGAATGTATTATTTGTTTTAGGCTGTGCCAAGCAGCCAGCAATTAGCCATGTTCTTTGGGGCTGTAAGTATAGCCTTCTTGGATTTTATATGAATCAATCTGACACTACCATAGAACTTGAAATTAAAAGACTTTTTGCAGTCACAGTAAGGATGGCATAGCGGGGAGGCTGTGGCCCATTAGAAGTGTACCAAGTACTATTTGGAGGTGCAAATAATTTCAAATTTGCTAATTGGGGGTTTTGGGGGTCCGTACATCCCTTATACTTGTCCAAAAATCTTCATACATTGGAAATAATAATAATAATCAACTTTCTTTCAAGAGAGTAGCATGAGACAAAAACTTGTTGCCCTCCTGTAGTATTCATTCTTCACCCTTATTCTATTAAATGTATCAGTTAATTCCAGTAGTGACCATGCCCATTTATCATTTTTTTAGAAAGAAACATGGTTCATAAAAACCATCCGTCCTACATTTATCACATTATAAACCACAGAAATCCTCGTTTTATTGCTTAAGTATGTTCCCTGTATTTTTCAACTTTAAGGGCTGGTTCACGGTCATCATAGCAACAGAAAAAAAAACACATCTTAGAAAACTGGCCATAATTTATATCACATAGAAAATTTGGATGATTTTTTTTTACAACAAAAATGCACTCACATTCCACTGCTTGGGTTGTGACAATGATCAGACCCTTCCCTGCTTAGCAGAGGCCACTTCTATCTTGTTTTGTGTTTTGAAGTAGCTTCTTTTGCGCAGTTGAAACACACAAGAAATCATAAAAATTAAAAGTAAAAAGAAACGCGCAAGATAAAAAGTAGCCTCTACTCGCAGGGAATTCAGACTCCAACCAAAGTTAACCCCTAGTTGCTACAGACAACATATTCGAAGAAATATTCCGCTCTTCGAGACAGACATTTCGAAATGTCCTTTTTAAAGGAAAAACTTACGTTGTATTGTAGTAGTCAGTAAGTATAGACGTAGCCTTGGCTCAGAAGTTCGGCTGGACGCACTGAGAAATAATGGTTCAAGCACTGCAGCACCACTCCTTGAGGCTGATCATGATACCAATAACAATCTCAAAGTCTCCCCGGATCATCGAAGATCATTTCCAGAGCTTCTTGCTCTTCTGGTTTCACATTGTTTTGTACACAAAATCACTCGGAAGTTCTCCCTGCCAATCTCGACCTATCCAATCTCGAGCTGTTTTTTGAAGACAACAACAGAAATTTGCAGCGTGGCATCACGCAATAGTCCTGTGACTCATTCAGGCCTTGTCGAGATCCACAGCATACGAAACGAAGTCGCTCAGACGGCAGAAAACAGTAAAAAGAGAAACTCAATAAGCGAAAAACTGATCTCCCCTTCGAATTCTGAGTCCCACCATCTTGCAGGCCAGGTTACCAAGGGTGATAACCCAGTTTTTCAAACTCCCTCGATTCTGATTGGCTAATATTTTTTCTCGGATCAGCTGGCTGTTACCTAACGTGTGCCACTCAGCAATCAAAAGTTACCTGGCATCAGTTCAACCCTGTATATTTGCTGTATTGCTATACACTTTAGGACTTTAGCTGAAAACTCATCTTTTTAGGCTCAATTTTAATTAGTATTATCTTAGTTTTTTATGATTTTTACTTATTTTTACCCTGTTTTTACCATATATTATTTGACACTTCATGTAATTGCCATTTCTCTTTTTTATTTTATTTTATTGTTATGATTTTACTCATTTTTATTTTGTTTTAACTATATTATAATTTTTCATTTTATTTATGTCATTCTAGTTGTAAAGCGCTTAGAACGGTCGTATAAGCGCTATACAAATGCATATTATTATTATTAGGGAGCATTCATTATTTATTCCAGGGGGTGGCTGGCAAGATTTTTCATACAGCCCAGAAAAACCTCTTGACCCCCTTCCAAGTATCAATAAAAACCTCAGAGCCCCATTAGGCAATTTTTATAATAATGAACCCCCCCCCCCCCCCCCCCCCCTCCAGTCTATGTGATTCTTGACTTTTCAGACATCAGGAACTTATGAATAACAGAGGAACCTCATGAACAACAACAGGTTCAAAATGGCCGCCGTTACAGATAATATCTCTTTAGCCTTCATTTTTAACTCGTGGGTTACTATGGTAACCCCGAGTTGTAGTGGGGACCCGATGTCACTCACTCCGGTGTTAGCTTTTTCTACATTAGCATAATTAGCATAATTTATGTTGATTATTTGTTTAGTTATGTGTTCATTTTACCTACCCCTCCCTCGAAACATTCGCTTATCTTTTCGCTTCCCCATCCACTTTGCCGTCGGTCACCCATCCAAATACTAACCTTGCCGGATCGTGCTTAACTTTAAAAGATTGCCGAGTCACGCGTTTACCAACTGCGCCACGGAGACTCAGGAAAAACTGATTATATGTGTCAAACGTCCCAGGGTTTGGTTGGTTCTCTGTCTCACAAGTTCACAGTGTTTTGAAAGGCTTAAAATTACTCTTACGTTGTTAAGTTGACTATGTACGAATTCGAACAATATTCGGCGACCGATGTGAATGCTCTCATGACCGTGGGATACGAATCTCCGATGTGAATGCTCATGACCGTGAGATACGAATCTCCCAAACTTCGCCGGCAAACTTCAGGTTCACTCAGTTCACTGTCTCGCAAGTTAACTGTTCACTGGACTTATATCTTCCCTAAAGCCGAAAATCACGACTTTTACTCATCGAACATTGTTGTTATGTCTTTGCCAATGAATCGTATCCCGTCAACGGTTTCAGTTCGCGGCTTGAAATTAGCCGAAAATCACGACTTTTACTCATCGAACATTGTTGTTGTGATGCTAATGTCTTTGACAATGAATCGTACTATATTCGCACTGGATCCCATTGTACTATATAAGTTATGGGAAAGTAGGCCTGGCTACGCTGATCTGACACTCTGCAAGCAGGTTTAAGCACCACTTCACTACCTACTAAGTCCTATCCATAATTCTGAATTACCCATAACTCAGAACTAGCCCATAACTCAGAACTATCCGGCAACTCAGACATATCCTGGCATAATTGATGACTATCCTCTAGGCTTACACAAAACTACTACCTACTAGTTCTTTCCATAATTCTGAATAACCCATAACTCAGAACTAGCCCACAACTCAGAACTATCCTGCAACTCAGACATATCCTGGCATAATTCATGACTATCCTCTAGGCTGACACAAAACTACTACCTACTAGTTTTTCTCATAATTCTGAATTACCCACAACTCAGAACTAGCCCACAACTCAGAACTATCCCACAACTCAGAACTATCCCACAACTCAGAACTATCCCACAACTCAGACATATCCTGGCATAATTCATGTCTTTCCTCTAGGCTTACACAAAACTACTTTCTACTAGTCCTCTCCATAATTCTGAATTGCCCATAACTCAGAACTAGCCCACAACTCAGAACCATCCCACAACTCAGACATATCCTGGCATAATTCATGACTATCCTCTAGGCCAACACAAAACTACCCGAAACTCAGAATTATACCGTAACTAGAACTACCCCATAACTCAGGGAAAACACTTGCAATCACAGTAACACACTTTATAGGGTTGGGTCGAACCGACGAGGTCGAGCGCAGTACTAAGGCAAAATAGACGATAGACAGATTGAGGAGTTATAGGTTAAGGCGTACCAACATAAAACTCGCCATATGTGGCTAAACAAAAGGGGCACAAGCAAGACATGACATATAAGACCCAGAACAACCAATAGTCTCCCCAAAACTCAACCCTCAAGCTCGTTATGTAGGGAATATCGCATGCAACTAACATTGTGTATATAACTGCACCACTAGGCTAAGTATAAGGGGTTTACTGGGTTTGGGGCTGCACCCCTGCCCATAAATATACGTCTATGTACTGAAATGGCTATACGCTGAGGCAAAAGGGAACACCCCCCAAACCCAGCAAACCCAGAATGCCCCGTCCGAGGACAGGGCACTGGACGGATTCCAGATGTCCCAAGGGACAAAAGGAACCGACATTGCCCAGAGGACATTAGATAGCCTCTCCAGGAGTGCTGAGAAGGGGGATGCGACCCATGAAAATATAAATATACGGCGAGGTTCACCCAGTCGCTCACATACACAGAAAATGGAGAGAAAATTTTACGGCGAGGTTCACCCAGTCGTCCACATGCGCAGAACATGAAGTGGAAAAAATTTGTGGCGAGGTTCACCCAGTCGCCCACATGCACAGAAAATGGAGTGAAAAAAAAAGTTAAAGGCGAGGTTTACCGAGTCGCCTATGTGCATAAAAATAGAGAGAAAAATTATATGGCGAGGCTCACCCAGTCGCCCATGTGCATAAAAAATTGAGTGAAAAATTGTATGGCGAGGTTCACCCAGTCGCCCATGCGCATAAAAATTGAGTGAAAAATTATATGGCGAGGTTCACCCAGTCGCCTATGTGCATAAAAATAGAGAGAAAAAATTATATGGCGAGGCTCACCCAGTCGCCCACATGCACAGAAAATGGAGTGAAAAAATTTACGGCGAGGCTCACCCAGTCGCCCACATGCACAGAAAATGGAATGAGAAAAAAAAGTATTACGGCGAGGTTAACCTAATCGCCCATGTGCATAAAAAGTTGAGTGAAAAATTGTATGGCGAGGTTCACCCAGTCGCCCATGTGCATAAAAATTGAGTGAGAAATTATATGGCGAGGCTCACCCAGTCGCCCACATGCACAGAAAATGGAGTGAAAAATATACGGCGAGGCTCACCCAGTCGCCCACATGCACAGAAAATGGAGTGAAAAAATATATATATATATTACGGCGAGGTTCACCCGGTCGCCCATGTGCATAAAAAATGAGTGAAAAATTTACGGCGAGGTTCACCCAGTCGCCCATGTGCACAAAGCAATGACGGAAACAAGACAAATGGCGAGGCAATTACCATATAAATCCGTGGTAAGCGAACTAACTCTGCCAGACTAACAGGGAGCGGGAAGATAATAGCTACAAATTGTGCTGTACTCAGCGAACACATAAGCAAAAATTGTAATGGCAACAACTAAGTGGCAGACAAGCAGGGATACTGAAAGCCCGCTTACCACAGAGGGAGCGTGACGAGATGGCGGTAGAGAAGAATGGCCGATAGAAGTATGACAAAGTATGCTCCAACACGCGGCCAAGTCGGCTTCGGGGTTCGCGTATTTATTTACGAAGGAAAACGCCGGTAGAAGAGCTCCCGCGGAACCCGGTACGACTGTGGACCTGTAAATATAAATGAAACAGTTCGCCCTTGAGTGAAACGGCATGGAGGCAAATGACAGGATATTATAAAGCACAACATTTGAATTCAAACCGAAATTGCAGACGCCACCGAGCGAATAGTAGACTGCTGGCAGGAAGAGGAAATAAGTGGAGACGATGAAAACCTGTAGGCTTTAATTGTAGAATGGCTGTGAAGTCTTGTGCAGAGTATAGAACTTTTAGTCGGACCAGAGAGACGTCGACGGCGCGGCGTTCTCAAACCAACTGAGACTGAGACATATGCTAATGAGTTGATCTCTTATATGCGTACTACTGGGACCCAGTGCGAATAGTATCCCGTCAACGGTTTCAGTTCGCGGCTTGAAATTACTCTTACTACGAGACTCGTGTTTTAAAGTGCCGAGAATCTGCCAGCTGCCGCACTCTCGCCACTGCTAGACTGTTGTCACGCCGAAGGTTATAAAATATTTTTTGGAATCAAATTGTAAACCGCCCTCTCTAAAACGCTCTATTTTTGCGGGCCAAATGGCAAACAGCGGGCCGCAAATACATTTACCGCCCTCATTCTGATTGGCCGTGGTGGCGCTCTACTGCCACGCTAGACCAATCAGATCACGCGGATACCATTTTAGTGCGAGCTTGTGGCGGGAATGCACTCGGTGAAAATTTTTCGGCGAGTTTCTAACTTTCTCTCGTTTCTTTATCGCCATGGAATTAAGACAGGAATTAAGCAGCGATTCATCGCCAAATCACACCGGTGAGCAGAAACCTCAACAACAACAAGCTTTAGTCTCATGTTCGAAGCGAAGGCGAACAAGTTGTTTACTAGAAAAAGAAAATATTGTGGAACCGAAACATAAACTCGCTATCAGTCTGGGAAACAGTACTTAATTCGACAGCCACGGACAGAACACCGACGAAAAATGGAGGGCTCCGGAGATATTGGTTGAATTTATCTGGTTTTTGGTGTGCTTTCGTTTCGCGGGTCGAGGACGGGAGGGATGGCAAGAGCTGACTAGAAGTAAGCCTACAAAAAACAGTTAATATATAGATTTAGCCACTGGCTAAAAGCGGAGCTCCCGGTTACATATTTTTCTGTGTTGATGAACCAAAAAAATAATAATAGGCATGCATGGCCTGTGGAAGTAAGATAAAGAACCTCTTTCAGAAAAAAAATAGGGTACTAACCCTTCCCAATGGAATGGTTCTAACAAAGAACATGTGCAATATAAAGAAAAAAGGGATTATTTGTAATGAGTTTTTTTTAATTGAAATCACAATATATATGTACATTTTATTACATGAGCAGTGTATTTTTAATAAAATGTCATTCCAGAAAATACAGATACCAACCATGATATGAGCAAAGAATAGGTGGCTGCAAATTTTGGTCTTTCTACTCATACCTTCTTTGTATATTTATTGAAATTCCACTGCAAAAGAACATTTTTTTTGGGGGGGGGGAGGGATGGGTTGAGGCCTCAAAGGGGAGGGGCATCCTAAATCTAAAGCACCATAAGGGGAGGGCCATTCTCATTTGTGAGCATTTCGGGGGGGGGGGGGGAGGGGGGTTGTCACACCACACTTTTACATGTACATGTTGCTTTCCATGAATTAATTGTCCATTTAAAACTACCTTTGTTATAACAATACTCATATTACATCTTAAATTCATGATACATAGTTTTCTTGAAGGACTTGGAACATAACATATACCAATGTAAGGAGAGGGTTGTACCCAGAGGGGGGACTCTAAGGTTAAAATGCTAGGGATGTTGGGAAACTCGAATTTTGACCCTAAAAAATACCTTGGAAAAAAGTTCCACCCTAAAATATTGACTGCAGTCTGGAAATACCATAAAAAATACCAACAATGTTGACAGATTAAATGCTATTCTGGCCGTTTATTTGATATACATCAAATGTATCCTCGAGTTTCAAATACACTAGTCAGATCATTCTTTGAAATATTTTGTACCTTGTGAGAACCCCCTAAAAAATACCAGTATTTTTTCTTACCATACCGTTTTTTATTTTAGAACCCCTAAAAAATATCAGATTGCCGATTTCAACCCCTAAAAAATATGATGGTCAACCCTAGCATTCGAATATAGGGAGTCCCCCGGGGGTTGTACCTTTTGAAGTCCCCTGCAGATGGGGGGGTTCCCTGCGAGCAGTGGTTTCATCCTCTCTTAGGCGGACAACAAGTGAGGGAGAGAAACCACTGTAAGGAAGTGCTTATTAATTATGATGGCATAGCGCGGGGGGAGGGGGTTTGCCTCCTCCTGGTGGGGGGTCAAAAAAGTTTTGCTACTGCCAAAGGAGGGGCTAAACAGAAAACGAAAGTGGAGTTGCAGAGAACACTGACCCCCCCCCCCCAACCATAAATAATGAACACTCCCTTAGCAAGTACCTTCTGACAGCATTGTTTATCCTTCAACTTCTGACAGCATTGTTTATCCTTCTAAATTTCAAAATAATAATAATAGCACTACAAGGTAAAAAAACCTCCTTCAGAAAAAAAGGCAAGCTTTTGCGTTGGGTTTCAGGGGACAGAGAAGCCTAAGAGAAGCCTGAAGTACAGGCAAGAATATTCAGGTGCAAAGGAAAATTGCACAATTTATAGATGATAGTGCTCTCTCTCCTAAAACACATTATGTTGAAGAGTTTGTAAAATGGGAAAACATGCTTTTTTATTTAAATTTATTTGGGTTTAAAGTCTATTATACATTTTGTATACGATTCCAAATAATGTTTGTCTGTTTGTCTTCCCCCCTCTCCCCTCCCCCCCTCCCAGCCCACTACATTGCCATACATAGTCTCTAATCAGCCCCCTCACTTATGTTCTGCCGCCCATGTACTACAGTCATTATGTTAATATTATTTTTGCCTTATGCCATGGATGGCCTGTCCAAGAGCGATCTCTGGCTGCTGGTCACCGAAATAGAAAGAGAATTGGTAACCAATAAGTTTGATGAATGACTGTAACACAGATCTTCTTTTCCAGTCTAAAAAGCATATAGCGATGGATATTATTATACATTTTAGTAATGGAACATACTGGAGTCCCATTATCTTTGTAAAAGCCATAAAATGAATAACATTCAGTCTTTCAGATTCACCACTTTGAAAAGAGTATATTTAAAATATGTTGATTTTTTATCACTCCCTCTTTCCACTGTTTGATTGCCTGGGAGGACTCTTTCATCCCAACATATGGCAATGGAAGCATTAGTTTCAGACACATTTGTACTTATGCTATGGTAAGAACTTTATTTAGTATTTTAGGAATTAGTTGCTTCCGATAGATTAAATAATATGCTTAGGAATGTTTTATGTTGATAGTGTCGGCCAGCAGGCACTAATTCAAGGATTTCTGGTGCATTAACAGTTGTGTGTGGTTCCAGAAAATATCCCCCCCCCCCCTCACTCCACGGAAGGGTGTTGAAAAGTGACACACCCCTCTGGAATTTCCAAAGGAAAATAGCTGGGTATTTGCATGAAAAAAAAAACAACAAGTAAATTGACCCCCAACCACTCTAGAATTTCCAAGCCCTCATGCGATGAATACTTTCTGGAACCACACAATTTATGTGCTTTTGCCTTACAGTCAGTACTGAGGATATTCCACTGAGTGTGATGACTGCAGGAATTAGCAAATCCTCACAAGATTTTGAAAAAAAGACTTTGAAAAAAATTACATGAAGCTAAGTCACAGATACAATGATTGTAGGTTCACTTTTTTTCATTTTTATGACTGGTGAAATACATGTGAATTATCCGAGGTTTTTATTGAACTTGAAAGGCCAAATATCATGAGGGAGATTATATTTTGTTCTAAGAAAACATGCTATTTTGAATTCCGTTATTTGTTTCTTTTCCTGTAAATTTTCACTTGATGATAGTGGTTGAGTGGTTTCACTTGAGTGGTTTCCATAGTCCATGGTATATCTTCCATTCTCGACTGGAAGAGCGACATATGAACACAATGCGCGTTTGGAGAAATGCGAATGTTGCGAAGTATAGTTAAACTTTTATTTAAAAACTTAACTTAAAAGTGATTTGGGAGCCTACAAAAATAAACTCAAATAAACTTGCGCTACAACTGAGGACGTAATCGGTATTTGGTATCCAAGATATTATACTTGAAAAAGTGAAACAAAATAATCTAATATGATTAAAATCTCCACTTGCCTGTTATATGTGGAAAACACTGTGAAGTGCTCCCTATTTATGAGCCAGAAAAATATCTAGGAAAACTGCAAATTAAATCAAGCAGTCAAGAGTTAGCTTAGTAGCTTGTTTCCTCAGTCAAACCTTTCCCTGCTAGCAGAGGCCTCTTTTCTCTGCATTTGACGCTGGCTAGGGAAGTCAAACCTCAGCGAAATGGATAAAATATTCAAAAATTTTAAGAGTGACAGGTTAGTAAATTCAAGAATTACTGTACCATTGCCTAAATCGGAAGTCTGGAAGCGTCTTGGGAGTTGCATTGCATAGTTTTTTGATGACCGACGTAAAGTTCGACGTTCAATTCATTCAAGATGGCTGCTTTTGGCAAGCAAATAAATATACTTAAATTCTCCCAAACTACAATATCACTCAAAGCTATGGCAACGGAAGTAGAATCGCTGTCAAACTGAAATCACTTAAATGTGACGGTATTCCACTTCGAATCCTCAAATAAACAACTAACGCAAATCTACCGAGCAGCCACAATCGTTTTTAATGAGCTTTCATAATTTTCCAACTAGCGTGGCGAGCCTCCGGGGCGCGAAAAAACTAGAATGAAAATTTAAAACTTTTTAAAGTTAAAAGTTAAAACTTTTTAAAGTTAAAACTGCGGTTGAATCTTAAACTTTTTTCGTGGCAAGGACCTACCTTGAGAATATGTTTCCTTGTCTTCACGGCACGACGACAGTCTTCCGAGTTTCAACCTTCGGTCATCCCGAAGGCGTGGCGAGCCTCCGGGGCGCGAAAAAACTAGAATGAAAATTTAAAACTTTTTAAAGTTAAAAGTTAAAACTTTTTAAAGTTAAAACTGCGGTTGAATCTTAAACTTTTTTCGTGGCAAGGACCTACCTTGAGAATATGTTTCCTTGTCTTCACGGCACGACGACAGTCTTCCGAGTTTCAACCTTCGGTCATCCCGCGCTGTTGTTCTAGTCTATCTTTCCTTTCCTCTGAGACTACGAAAAATGTTCTGCTTCTGGTCACCTTTTAACGTTGTATTTATATAGTCTCTGCCTTTTAAACATCTTAAGGTTTCGACATGTTAGCCAGGGTAACCTCCATCCTCCTACTGAATACATTAATTTCCCGTTCTCTGTCGATCGAGCGGTCGTTTTGTTCGCTCGCTGCTGGTTTTTCTCCCTCACTCTAGTCTCTAGTGCCACTGACTTCGCTTATTTTCCCTTGTGAAACTCCCTAGAAACTCCCGTGTTCATCGACATATCAGTCTCGACTTCATCCCGGTAAATCTGACTTTTAGTCTAAAATACCTTGATTTCACAGTTTGTTTCAGAAACGTTTCAGTTTTTTGATGAAGAACAGGAAAAAAATTTCCTTCACTTGTCGACAATTCAAACACGAAATGACAAAATATCTAAAAGAAAAAAATCCCTTTTCAAATAAAAATCGACAACTAAAATTCAAGCGCGCGCGTGCTCATTTTCCCGCTCAAAACTGGTGAGCTACCTGTGCGACGACGGAACCACGGACAAACCGGAAGTCCATCACAAAACAGGTCGATGCATATACACTTTTGTGTTGTCTCTTTTCCTCCTGCATGTAGCTATGGGGCTCCGCTACGCGGGCGCCTTCGGCGCCCGCGGGAGCTCCGCTAAAAAACATTTGCCATGTTTTCATTTGTATTGCCTTTTGGGATTCTTATTACCCTGCTAGCAGAGTAGATTTTTATGTGCTTTTAAATGTTGTGATTCTTTTTGTTTCATGTATTAACCTAAGTTTGTAATCTCAGCGGGCAAAATAATTGTGAACGATACGATTTTTTTGCCTTTATCTAAGCTTACAGTATTCAATTCGGCTGGACGAACACTATCATACTTGTATTATAGTGGCCTTGTGTAGTGATAATAATGATAATTATGGGGTTCTCCCATGTTTTTGGGGCGGGGGTGCTCGTCGGGAACTTCGATTTTACCCCCAGGTACCAAGGTACCAACAAGACGATTTTTCCCTCGTAATTTTCTCTTGTATTTTTTTGAGAGCGGAAATACGTCTGAATTCAGGCTTCAGACAAGCGTGATTTGCTAGAACGGACCCCTAACTGGTACCTATCTCTAAAAAATGGAAAGTTTTCAAATTTTACCCCTAAAAGGCACTACCACGAGTACCCCCCCCCCCCCCCCCCCACCCCCTGGATTTTTTCCGGGAAATTTCAGTTTTCTTTAAATGAGCAACCCCACCCATTCAATATGAGAGCCTTCCCCTGTCCTCTTCACTCTTCATTACCCACGAGTTGGCGATAGCTTATAGCTTTGATTACAGTACGTACGGAAATTACGGCACAATACAAGTTTACATCTTTAAAACGCATTCACTTCTACACGTATGCAGAGTTTGATGTGTTTCTTGGTAAGATGTTTAAGAGCGAATGCACAGAAAAATCGAGCAAAGCGTGGCCACAGTTCAAAACCTTATCTACCCTCATTTTCAGTTTATAGGAAGGTTTTGATGAATTTACAAAACTGCTGGGGTTTATTTTTCGAAACGCGAACGATTTTAGTAATTATTTGAGAATTTCGATTTTGCTGTTTGGTGCCCCAGCCCGGCTTCCGACGAAGGCAAAATTACTCAACTTCAGAAACTTGCTCGGCGCGACTTCGCAACTAAATTCACAGGTAATCTAACACTTAATTTTATCAAAACAGATGTCTAGCATTCTATTTACGATGGATTTTCGATTCTTCGGCGTAAAATAGAGGCGAGCAACCATGCCATTTAACGGGCATTTTACACGTTCTAAAATAACAGCTAAAATCTAACTCGAGTTTTCGGGATGTGCCCATTCTCCAAATTGCATCATCTTCAGGTTCTAGAGCCTAGAGATATAGTATTTACCTAATATCCAAACAGAAGTTTGGTATTCTTAGCGAGCGCTTTAGAATTTGGGGACGAATCTTATAATATTTCGGTGAAACGGACCTTAAATTTGACCGGCTGTACGAACGTCACGATGGTAATATTATAATTCTAGCCCGATTCCAACACCCAATTCGACCCTTTTAGAAATTCCAGCAGCTATGTAAAGGAAATACAACTTACCATAGGATAAGAACCACTTTGGTGTGCATATTTTGGTGAACTTGTAATAGAACTTGGGTTTGTTGATCAGCTCGCATTCTCGACTGGAAGAGCGACATATGAACACAATGCGCGTTTGGAGAAATGCGAATGTTGCGAATAATTCAGAATAACTTTTAAAGCTATGCAGTGCTTAAAGTACCTAATAAAGTATGTCAACCACGAAAAGGATTGGACAAGGAGACGAAATGAAAACAGCTACAGGTCGTTGGAGCTGAACAACTTCGCATTTTGTATTTGTTGTTTGCGTGGCAGTCGCAAAACTGGCGGCGAAAGCAAAATTATCTTTTGAGGGTAGGGTGGGGGATGAATTCACTCTCGGAAATAAACAATTTTAGTCCCTCTTCTAGAGGTATATGGGGTCAAGCACAAAACTGTAGTGCCATTTTAGGCACCAAAACGACCAGAACCGCATCCATTTTGTACCAAATTATCAGTCTCGCGAGAGTTGCAAAGAAATGTATCAACTCTTGCTCGTGTAAACCAGAAGGAAACACGGAGCAATTTCTGTGGTCTCTTTTGTTTTAACAAAGACGCTTTAAACAAGTGCAACATCAGGAGAGAAAAATCACCGAGATAGCGCCGACTTGCTTTTTTTTACACAAGAATTGTCCCCCCCCCCCCCCCCCCCCCCCTTCATAAAATTGTACGGGGATTTTCCCCCGAGAGTGACCGGTGGACCTCTCTTACCCTGTTATATAGTAAAATTAGGAAAAAGGTACCCTTTTAATATACTGAATTGAGAAAAAGGCAAGCGGCTTAAGTGTGCCGAAACAAGATGCAACCACAGAAAGCATGAGGTTGTATTGGTCTGCGCAATGCAACCTGGGAAGGATAAAGTCGTGTCGCTTGCCTATCCTCGAACACGGCACCTGGAGACCTGGACACGTTGTGTCGTCGTTGTTGTTATCTATCAAATAAAGATGCACTGAAGAGCTCTTCATTACGGCCGACTCTGCATCCCGGGCCGTAATCCGGGGGAGTTTTTTGTTAGGGGTGTGCCGCCGAAGTCTCTCCAAAATTGAAAAGCCCTCGTTTTTTATACCCAGTACCATAGACATTCAGTTAAAATTGTATATCCTACCGCCGACCTAAAGATGTAATGCTTTTACAATAAACTGTCTTATATAATGACTAAATGCGACACAACTTTCTTAAAATTTGTTTCTAGGATAGCGGTACAGAAAAATTTGTTTCTAGGATAGACGTTACATAGAAATTCGTCATTTAGACCGCGCTTCACGCGATGAATAATACTAATCGTCATTTGCGGCGTGCATTGCCCATGTTGTCTGCATGGTGAATAAGACAAAATTATATGATCATATGATATCATATGATTATTTCTATATATTGTCTTGTATATCACATTTTCATCACATTTTTATGTATATCATAATTTTTATTGCACGGCTTCAATGTAAACCAGTCCTTTGGGCTGATGAACCACCGTGGATAAATAAAATTACTATCTATCTATCTATCTATCTATCTATCTATCTATCTATCTATCTATCTATCTATCTATCTATCTATCTATCTATCTATCTATCTATCTATCTATCTATCTATCTATCTATCTATCTATCTATCTATCTATCTATCTATCTATCTATCTATATCTATCTATCTATCTATCTAAGACAGCCTTTGTTTCCCACACACAACGGGGAGGGGGGCATATACAAAAACACAAGGCAGTTTTATGAAAGTAAAAACTCTTTTGCGCGAAAATGTAGAGCCAAGCATGTGAAAATACCGCATGTTTGGACGGAACTTTGATATATGCAGGGTGTAAAATCCGGGATGTGGAGGAGAGTTGGGGAAAAACTGGGTGCACGAGTCCCCCCGGCCCTTGTAAGCGCTACGGCACTGCACCAAAAATGGAACTTGTTCTATTTTATTTTGCTGCGCTCAGCCGAATAGAAAACATCAACAACGAGACAACTAATAAGGACAATGATGTGGAGGAGAGCCGACCAGCAAATAAAAATTTATTGACAGGCGGTTAATAAAGCTGACGTGGAGTAAAATACGAAGGCGAATGGACTTATTACAAGACCGTCCCTAGGTACAAAAAAATAATTGGTAAGCAGAAAATCATCAGTGCATAGGCTAAAAGCAACCCTCGTACAAAAGTACAGAGTACTTGTTTACTTGTTGTCAAGTGAACAACGCGAAGCTGAAGAGCGGAGGGGAGTGAATGACACAAAAGGCAAACACAACTATCTTATCCCGTGAATACCGTAAATAAATACATTTCTTCTACTTTTCCTCTGAATTAGGGCGCGCAACGAAAGAAAAATGCGATCCTCTCTTTCTATACAGGCGTATTGCCCCAAATCCCCCCCCCCCCCCCCCCGTACGGTCACTTATGCCCTTTTACAAGTGTTTTTCTCACAAAATTGAGACGCATTTTCGGTCGCTTTCAGGCCTACACTGCCCAATAACAGTTTCCTTGGGGTACCATACCTCCATCCTCTAGACAAACAAGAAGAAACTACAAATTTATCCCGAAAATGAATTCCCTCCTCCTCCGCCCCCCAAAACATAATTTTGCTTTCGCCGCCCCTTTAAATTAGCGACGGTCACGCAAACAACAAATACATGCTGCGAAGTTGCTCAGCTCTCCAACGACGTGTTTAGCTGTACTTCTCCTCCCTTTGTCCATAACAGATTTGGTTCTTCTGCTTTATTAGGTACAGTTTAAGCTCTGGAGAGCTTTTGAATTCTTCTGAAAGTTATCTCAGGCAAATAACTCGTAACATGTCTTCAAACGCCGCGTTCATGTTTTCGCTCGCGATCGCGAGCTGATTAAACAAATCAAAGTTCTGTTACAAGTTCTCCAAACATATGCACACCAAAGTGGTTCTTATCCTATGGTAAGTTGTATTTCTCTTTACATAGCTGCTGGAATTTCTAAAAGGGTCGAATTAGGTGTTGGAATCGGGCTGGAATTATAATATTACCATCGTGACGTCTCGTAAAGAGGTCAAATTTCAGGTCAGTTCATGTTTTTCACCAAAATATTATAACATTCGTCCCCGAATTCTAAAGCGCTCGCTAAGAGTACCAAACGTCTGTTTGGATATTAGGTAAATATTATATCTCTAGGCTCTAGAACCTGAATTTGAGGCAATTTGGAGAATGGGCACATCCCGAAAACTCGAGTTAATTTTTAGCTATTATTTTAGAAAGTTTCAAATGCCCGTTAAATAACATAGTTGCTCGCCTCTATTTTACGCTGAAAAATCGCAAATCCATCGTAAATAGAATGCTAGACATCTGTTTCGATAAAATTAAGTGTTAGATTGCCTGTGAATTTGGTTGCGAATTCGCGCCGAGCAAATTTCTATAGTTGGCCGATTTTGCCTTTTTTCCGCCGGCACTAGACGGTAAAATCGAAATTCTCAAATAATAACTAAAATCGTTCGCGTTGCGAAAAACAAACCCCAGCAGTTTTGTAAATTCATCAAGACCTTCGTATAAACTGAAAATGAGGGTAGATAAGGTTTTGAGCTGTGGCCACACTTTGCTGATTTTGCTCGATTTTTTTGTGCATTCGCTCTTAATTTTACAGGCTTTTACAATTTTACAAAGAACATGTGAGCATCTTGTAACAAAAGTGCCCGAAATCGGAATGTTGTCCCATCGGCTCATTTGTAACATCCGGTCTAAATTAAACCTTATACACATACCTATTATCCCATGCTACTTTCCCGGGTCTGCACGAAGGGTGCTACGAAAACCACTTTCTAGGCCTCTTTTCAAGACCTGCTCCTAATGACAATGAGCCTATTCATGTGGAACTTTTGAGATGAAGTGGGTATCAAAACTTGTGAAATTATATGTTAAAACCGTACCGGATTAAAATTCATTATAGTACATAATCTCAAGGAACCATTGATAAAAATTGCGTGGGGTTTCATTTCGTTGGGAAAATGCCGAATAAGTCATAAATTGCGGAAGAAGTTTGCACGCGCTTTGAAGTTTTTCCAGATAACACTGATTTGCATAGCAACGCTTTGAGCAAAATTATTCATCCTACGAATTGTCGATCTGTAAACTGTCCATTGCATGGGATATTGTAATCTTTCTTCATAATGTCTGAATGATTAAAAGGCGTCATTATTTCTGGTGCAGGGAAATATAAAGGAAAAAACAAATGCTCTCAGTCGTGTTGCTATGCTCCGTTTTAGTCTCTCGTCTAAAATTGAATACTAATTTGTCTCTTGAATCAATTAAATTGGTGCTTGAAGGTAATGCGCAAGCGCGCACTTAGTATCCTCATTAACTTGGTTCGTAACTAATGTGCAGTTAAACAGCCCCTGACAGGGTCTTAGAAATATATATCTGTAAGGAACGTAACATTTTAAAAACGGACATGTAAATTGTACATAAGTGTCCAGTCTATTAATGACACTAAAGCAGCATAAGTGGTAGGACTGACTTTTCTGGACAGCGCTACAGTCTACTAGATTTGCCTCATTGAATCCCATTGAATAACAAAAGAATCTCATTAAATAACAAACAAATGCCGCAAAATAGGGCCGTGGAACACATTTTTGAGCTGCTAACATCTAAAACCAGTTTCTAAACATCCTAAGGATTCCAAAAACAGTATGTCTCGTTACTAGTTCCGGGGAAAGGAGGGTACTGGTGAACCCCCTCTATCGACTAGACTATAACGTTAGCTCTAATGATCTCATTCCTCTTGCAGTATGCGGTTTGTCTATTTCTTCCACGAACTATTGGATTTACAGAAGTAAGTCACGAGTGCAATTCATATATAGATTCAACGGCTTGAAAGAAATTCGCTTCTTCGTTGAACCATTCGATTCTTGACGTCACCAAACACTATATAATTACACATCCTTGCACTGAACCAATATCATTACTATATCATTAATATCATGTATGATTTTCAAGGCTGACATCCTAAAGCTAAGAAAACAAATGGCCTTTGAGATCATGAGAAGAAGTATCATGTGAGTAGTTTGTAAGACCCAGAGGGTGGCATACTCTTCGGGCATTAATTTTAGTCTTGTACTGTGTCCTAAATTGTATCGGCATAACGGTGAGCTAAATAGCTGATTGTTTTTACAGGGAAAAAATTAAGCAACAGCTCGTCCCATGCCAAGAGCTTCCAGGAAGGCCACAACGAAATCGCAAAGTAAGGGCACATTCTGCATGCATCAGGGGCTAACCTCACAGTACGCAAGATAAGGAACGGGCTTAAAAGATTTCCTCGACATTTTTGTTGAATATGCTTTAATAACAAGTAAAGCAGAATTCGCAGTTCTCGGTAAACTCTCGCTACCAAAATAAGGAAGAATCATAAGGGCGTTTCTATTACAACGTTTCTTCTACAAGGCCCTCGGTGTTCTTTATACAAAACAAAAACATCGTCCTTCAAAATAAAAGGAGACAACCATCGCGAGAACAACAATTCGCGGCTGCGGCGGGCTTAAAGGCCATTAGTATAATTACTTAAGTCATTATAAGGAATTTCGCGTGTTGATTAATCGAGAGGTTTGTTTTCTCTACCGGTTTTTATAACATTGAAAGGATTGGGAGTCCGCAGTAAATGAGAAGGGTATAAAACGTTTTGGACCATATTATGAACGTACCATAGAATGAACCTGCACCGTACCATGAACCTAATACCATTGAATGAACCTAGGACCGTACGGCGAACCTAGGACCGTAACGTGAACTTGGGTACCATAGCGTGAACCTAGGACAGTAGAGTGAACCTGTGTACCATAGCGTGAACCTAGGACCGTAGAGTGAACCTGTGTACCATAGCGTGAACCTAGGACAATCCCTGTCAATCCAGTTTTATCATGTTTTATTATTTTTTTCAGGCCTATTCCGCCTCCAGTTTTTTGTTGTTTCTGCTTTAATACTCACATTACTTCCTCAACAACTTGACACGACCCACAGCCTCATGTTTACAACCTATCACCCCCCTCTAAATAGCCCTAAATAGCCCTAAATAGCCTCGCTTCCATGCAAATCCTGTGATTTCCACAGGGTGACCAATTAAGACTAATTGGCAAAATGGGCTATTGCCAATTACAGTAGAAACCCACTCGCATACTATCACGAATCCTGCAATCTGATCGGCTCCGCTACTCACTATCTATCACGTAATAGATAGTGAGTAGCAAAAACGCTAGCACAAAACTTTCTAAAACCATGAAAATCAATACGTTTTAGCAGCAACTCGAAGGTAGTACTAGTGGGTTTACTAAAACAATTAGACTACTCGTTCTCGTTTTCTATGAGTCAAATAGTCAACTCGTTAACTATCTATTGACTCATAGAAAACTCGAACTCGTAGTCTAATTGTTAAAATGTATCTTTCACAAAATGAAGCGCAAATAAGCAGGTACGTGAGAAGAACGAAATCGAACAAAGAATTAGCGCGCACAATTAAGCGGGCAGGCATTGCGGCGGTCCGGATCGTAAGATAACGGCCCGATCGCGAAACAATCATAATAATGACAATGACAATGACAATGACAATGACAATGACAATGACAATGACAATGACAATGACAATGACAATGACAATGACAATGACAATGACAATGACAATGACAATGACAATGACAATGACAATGACAATGACAATGACAATGACAATGACAATGACAATGACAATGACAATGACAATGACAATGACAATGACAATGACAATGACAATGACAATGACAATGACAATGACAATGACAATGACAATGACAATGACAATGACAATGACAATGACAATGACAATGACAATGACAATGACAATGACAATGACAATGACAATGACAATGACAATGACAATGACAATGACAATGACAATGACAATGACAATGACAATGACAATGACAATGACAATGACAATGACAATGACAATGACAATGACAATGACAATGACAATGACAATGACAATGACAATGACAATGACAATGACAATGACAATGACAATGACAATGACAATGACAATGACAATGACAATGACAATGACAATGACAATGACAATGACAATGACAATGACAATGACCATTCCCCAAAAATTCGGTTCCTTTTTCTTGGGGGCCTCTTACAGAAGCGCAAGCATGAATTTATTTCAAATAACCACCTTGAGCTATTTGGAGTGCCCTTATCTTGAGCCCTCAGCGCTTTTGAAATAAAAGAGAAGTACTGTTTTAAAGAAAATTAAGGGATTTTAGACGATGGACTTCAAGCAAACGGAACTGCCCTAATCGGTACATGTGTTCCTTTACGGATTTTCAGCGTTGGAAAACTTGAGCGTAGGAATTGTTCAAACGGTTGACCTAATTTCAACAAGACACATCGATTTTGCTAAAATGTGAGCAATTCCCTTGAAAAGATCATCACATTTATATAGCTTTTCCGGTATTTCCAATGTTCCCACTGTACTTCTTCTAGATAATGCTAGATGGGTTGGGAACATCGGATTTAACGGGAACACGGGGAAGAACTTGCAGTCGCAAATGCATGTAATGTCAAATCAATGCTCTGGGTTAATGTATTACAGTATTTGTAACTGGAAGTCTGTTCCCACTAATTCCACTGTTCCCAGTATACTGAGACCTTTTATATGACGGTGGAAGGGATTCCCTCATATAAATAATCTCAGATGGGTTGGGAACATCGGATTTAACGGGAACACGGGGAAGACCTTGCAGTTAATAAGACTGGAATATACTTAAATCTTTATTTAATACATACTATATCACTGTAAGTAATTAATATAATTATTAATTATTAATATTAATGTTATATTAAATTATACTAATATTCTTATTTTATTATTATTATTATTAAATATTAATATTAATAATAATATAATATTAATTATTATTATATAATAATAGTAATGTATGTATTACTAGTTAATATATTAATTACTTACAGTAATATAGTATGTATTAAATAAAGATTTAAGTATATTCCAGTCTTATTAACTGCAAGGTCTTCCCCGTGTTCCCGTTAAATCCGATGTTCCCAACCCATCTGAGATTATTTATATGAGGGAATCCCTTCCACCGTCATATAAAAGGTCTCAGTATACTGGGAACAGTGGAATTAGTGGGAACAGACTTCCAGTTACAAATACTGTAATACATTAACCCAGAGCATTGATTTGACATTACATGCATTTGCGACTGCAAGTTCTTCCCCGTGTTCCCGTTAAATCCGATGTTCCCAACCCATCTAGCATTATCTATTTGAGGGAATCGCTCTTGCATCACAAATAGTAGAAGTGTAGCGGGAACATTGGAAATATCGGAAACGCTGTAATGTATTGGTCTGTATTGTCAATGCTATAGAAATTGCATTGATAGACTATAATAGCTCATAGAGACTATACTAGCTCATTGTTCTAAACAATTCCAAGGATATATTTACCTTCATTTATCGGAGCATTCAAATGAAGTAACAAATATTTTGTTATTTATGGATGCTCTTAGATAATCAGCTGGCCTTGTTGACTAAGATCAATAGTTTGAATAATTTTTGACAAATCATGCAGATCACTGCATTTCTACAAGTAATTTGGCACAATACATAGTAGTTCAGGTTATGTAAGACGCGGCAATGTATGCCAAACCTCTGTGTTCACTAATGAGCTTTGATTCACTAGACAAGTTCGTTAGTAGGACTATGTTATTCCAAACTTGTGAGAATGCATTTCAGATATGAAAAAAAAAACTCGCATCAATACTTTCTTCGAGCAAGATGACATAATGCATAATAGAGGTTATGTAAGACATAGCAATGAATGGAAAACCTCTTTGTTCGCTAATGAGCATTGCTAAATTGGCGAGTTTGGTAGTAGGACTATTCGGTCCCAGGAGGATGTAAATCGATTCGTCTATAAAAGCTGGCTGCAAAACGACGCCGTTGTCAGTTCTCAGTTGAAGTCATGGCGAGCGTTCCAGCTAAACAGCTAAATAGCAAGGTAAGAGGTTTTCTACCCTACAGACATTTGCGCCGCTTACTTTATGGGCTAAAATGTGGCTAAATGAGTGTTTGTTTATTTTCTTTCGACAGAAAATTCGAAGTGCTATAGTCAGCAAGATCCTAACTGCAGTGCATGGGTGCTCACTAGTTTCCGCTAAAATCGCGTGTGGAAATGGCGAGGACGATTTTCGTAATGCCGACAGTTTGTGGAGAGACGTCCTGTAAAAAGAGAGACGAATGCGACCAAGCCATCAAGAAAGTGAAAGGTGTGGCATTCTTTTTTTCGGCCGTGTCAGCAAAAGAAATCAAGGTCCCAAGTCATGCACAAGAAGATGGAGAGAATCCAAAAGAAAGCAAAGTGTTCCTGCCAGCCATATCCTATTGGATAGCATTGAAATCCACAAATGGGATGCGTGTATCAACCGTGCCCTTCCACGCAGCATTACTCGAATGTGGAGTCGAGGCAGACCCAAAGGCGTTGCCCGCATGTTTAAAAGGAAAAGAAGAAAGTTGTGCGCCCCCATTGTGTACAGTATTAAAGGATCACAATAATGCATTTCTCCAAAAGAAAGTGGATGGCTCGTTCGCGCACAGTCTGGAGGAGATCACGGGGCAGATTTTGGAAGAGCCAATTGGAATGCCTCGAGGCAGCGAGCACGTTGTAAGGCTGCAGGTCGTGTCGCCCGTTTACGCCGCTGAGCTCCGCAACAAAGGCATACCAGCGATGTCACGTGCCGGGTTGGTGTTTGATGTGTTTGGCATTAGTGAGGAGCATACAGATCTAGTCCGCCCAAATCAAGATCTCGCATCTCCAATTATCGTGGCCATTAACGACATAGAGAGAGCAATGAAGAAGTTGGAATATGCTCTTCATAAGGGCGAGGTCTTTAAAAAAGTCCAGGGCTCCCGGTTCACTTATGAGCATTGCTGTAATGTAAAAAATTTCCTAACGCTACTTGGCAGAAACAAGAACTTGAAAGAACCCATAGTTCGACATATGAACCAGCTTGTAGCCGTACTTGGAGATCCCGAGAGTGAAATGTTTGACCAAATTGCGATTAACCACAACTTGATAGAAGTCGCGGAGGGCTGGTGCTTCACATTGGATGGCAGACAGTTCGTCCAGAATGCAATTGATAAAGTCGGGAAAGTATCTCCAAGAGCCTTCATCAATTATGCTTACGATAAAAGACCAGAACCTGGTTATTTTAAAGAAATCCTTAAAAACAGCCTCCAGGAGAACGAAGTGCGTCAATTCTGTGAATATTATCTACGACTGTTGAATCATGGTGGTAAACAACACACAGAGAAAGTGCTCTGTTTGGTTGGCGAGCCCAACAGTGGAAAAACGTCGTTATTCACACCATTAACAGCAATCATCCCTAGCAGGTAAAAACATAGTTATCGACGTGGTCTACAACTTTTGACAAATTAAATTAATCATTGATATTTGCTATTGTTTCAGGTACATTGCAATGATCTCCAAGCAAAAAGCTTTCAACAAGAGCATGATCGACCAACAAACCCAAATAATCTTTCTTGATGAAGCATACGCCAATATGCTGGAGCCTGATGACTGGAAGGTAAATGCTTAGCCAATTATATGTTCTATTTTGTTTTACCGAGTACTGACCAGTGTAGGTAGTTCATCGACAGGAAAATCAGACAACCTGAGTTCGCGAATGTGTAAACTTATTTGAAGATTAATTTCTTGACAGATGCTGACTCAAGGTGGCCTTCTTGCATATGACAAAAAGTATCGGTCGGCGAAGCCGCTGGAAATACGATGCCCGATGTTTATAGCATGCCAGACGGATATCGATTTCGGAGAAGAGCACAATATGGCAATGGAAGTTCGTCTCAAGAAGTTCCACTTCAAGAAACTACCAACCACAACACAGGCGGGCGTTCAGCAGTCCCTGAAAGATCACTGCATGGATTGCCTAGTGTGGGCAAGTTCTCTGGCAGAAACACCTGAAGACGAATTGCCTCAGCAACTTTTGACAGATCCGAACAGTCACGAAGTCATAACTGAGGAGGAGAAAGAAAGAATCGGAAATCTGAATCTGGAGAGCGAGAGCGAAGGTACCGACCACGACGAGGCGAACCAATCTGATGGGGTTGATAGTGAAAACGGCAACAATGAGGTGATTGACGAAACAAACCGACCAGAATCGGAATTCTTTGAAAGAAATCTGAAGAAAATCAGTGCGAAGCAAGCGAAAGAGCCCAAGCAAAGCCTTGTCCAGCGTCAGCTAGAGCTAATTGGCGCAGAGGTAAAGAGGGTATCAGACGAATGTGAAAATCAACTCCAAGACAACGAAAGCGCATTTCTGTCACAAACGAAGCGCCGCTGGATTGAACTGGGAATGATGCGTGAAGAGGATGCCCCTCTGCTGGTGTCTGTGGTGGGTCCTTTTCATCCAAATATTGAGCGCTCCAGAAGTGAGTTTTTTGAGCGAAAGAGGGAAGAGGAGCTGAGACAACTGGACAGCACAGCTCGGGCATATTATGCAGATACGTGGGTGTTGGAAAAAGAACAAGAGTTAAGAGACCTTCAAAAGCGAGAAAACGCAGCGCAAGACGGTAATGTCAAGTGGTTGTTGATGTACATGATCGATGTAGTCAGCAATGCGCTACGCCTCAAGTTTCAAGAGAAAGAATTACCCGGATTGAAAGAGCATGTCCTACAAGAGCGCAAGAAGAAAGCAGTAGAGATGAGATGGCTGTCTAACAGTCAGGCGGAAGTCGTGGAAAGCATCTGGGATCCAATGCCATTTACTAGCGAAGCTCCAGACCCCGAAGAAGATGATGAAGATCGAGATATGTTTATCACACAAGCAAGTACGTCTGTCCAAGACCCTCACTCAAGCCAGCGTGACACCCAGCTCAGTGAAGAAGGCTTCCTTATAGACAAGCGGAGGAAACGACCACCCTCCTCTAAAAGAGCCTCCGCGCTAGTGCCAAAAAGGGGGCGCATCACATATTACCTTAGCCAAGATCAGTTCAGCCTATAGACTTTAATTAACGTTTGAGATAATGTAGTAGTGTTTACAATCAAACGACATTTTTCTATCGCAGCAATGATACAATGCATTTTTTTGAAGTATGACTGGCATGTTGAATTCCATGCATTCAAGTTTGATAATAAACTGTTAGTATTAGATTTCACAATCATGTCTCTTTATTTATTTGAATCAAGTGTGACGCTACACGCTTAAAGTCCTATCATATCGTAATGTTCCAGGGGTCTCCAGTTGACAGATTCTAACACTCGAAGCTCTTCCTCGATTATATCTTCCCTTTTCACCGGCGAAGAAATAATGTCCATGAATAAGTTATTTTTGGCTGAATCACTGTCCCCTAATTTGACTGCGATGAACAAACAGGCCAAGATAAGTTCTCTGAGAGTAGACTTTTTCCTGTCCTTGGTCTTGTTTAAATGACGCCAGAGTAGACTTTCTGCCAACATAGACGTGCTTCGGGGGAAATTGAGGGCACAAATCCCTTCAAGAAACTCGCCTGCGAACTTGATATCTTTTAAAGCGAGTTCAGGGTGTTTATCCACAAGAATTTCCATGTTTGAATGTTCGTGTCCAGAAGCAAAAGAGGTCGAATCTTAAATTTGCCTTTGCATTTATGAAAGCGCAACATTCCCAGCATGCTTTTCTAAAAGTTCGTGATTGGTCCATTTATTTTTTGGAATATTTCGCAAATCGTCGTGTTGCTCGACATAATAGCGAATTGGCTGTTCTTCCCTTTTGAAAGTGAAATTCCGAGTCCCTGAGGATAACTTTCCATTGTCCAAAACCATACCTTTTGATCCCGGCTTTTAGATACTTGTCCTCCTCCTGAGTAAACAGCAGACTTTTTCTCCTCGAAGAACTCGTTCCTTTAGTTTTGAAAGCATTTTCGTGCTTCAGTGATGACAGAGCAGCAGGACTGGCAGGGGGCGTGACTTCCTTGATGGCTTCCACTTCGTCGGTAGAAGAGTCGTCTGATTTTCCTCTTGTTCTTGCGAAGATGCAGACTTGTCCGAGAGGCGCGCGCGAACATCCTTGTCAATTTCCGTGCCCTTATCGCCTTGTAATTCCTTGAGAAATGTGTGCGCCTTCGTTGCGACATCGCGCGATCTTTGCTTCTGGTAGTGTACCCTGGCAACCACAGAAGTGTGTTTCTGGTCTTCTGAGATGGTGCTTTGCGCAGAACTGCTTAGTTTTAACGAGCTTGCAGTCTCTACTATTTGCCGATAGCGCGTAGGATGGACGTATTTGCCGGTTGCGTCAAAGACCAATTTGCTCATTGACTCTCCAAGTTTGCTGTGCTGACCACCATTTCTAGTTACCAAAACATAATCGCAACTGGGCTTTAGCAAAGGACGAATGTGAGCGATAAAACCATCTAGCACTTGCATGCTTGTGTCTGTCAAAAACAGCGAGTCAAAGCCATATTTACCAGCAGTTTTGAACATTTTCTGGTCGATATATCCACCGTTGGTCTTTGCGCTTTTCACCATTTCAACCGTCAAGTACTGATAGGTCATTGGCCGAGAACCTTTCACCTTAATAAACAAATACAACGCGAGGAATTTAGTAGCGAATGATAAATCCAGAGGCGATGCTGCGCGTGGCTTTTCTTTGCACATTTTAAGCACATTTTCGTAGCGCGGCAAGTAACGCCCAACCGCTTCCAAGAGCTCTTCTAATGTCGCCCAATGACCTTTAGCCTCTAACGACTCTATGTCGAGGTCGCCATTCCACTGAATGCGCATCATTTTAGAAACTGTTCTGCGCACCTTTTTCAAGTAGACCTCTGTCGTATAAAGGCTGCTTATCACTGATTTTGACGCGCCATTTACCTTTCGGAAGTCCGCCAATTCTCCAATAGCGTCGATGTAACTCAGTCGTCCTGCATGGCCAAGCTTCCAATCGTCTTGTAGCATATCAACAAATTTGAAAAGAAGCTTAGGAGAACACAAACCAAAGTCTATTATGTCAAATGTCAATTCCTCTTCGTCTTCGCAGCAAAACTTAAGAAACTTTAAGCACCTGCTGACCATTTGCTTGGCTTGACGCTTGCTTTTGCACCCTCCTCCTGTGCCAGTCAGCCAGAAGTTAAGTTGCTTGGCAATGTCACTTGAAGTGTCAAATGAAGGAATGGTTTTCGAATTGCGCACAGTATTTTCAGGAGGTTCTTGTTTAACAGTTGGCTCTACGATCTCCTGGACAGCTTTGCAGTTGGGCTTTTCATCAAAATAATAGAACCACCGATGCTTTTTCTTTACGTGTTTTCTGCAGCCTCGCTGGGTGGAGAATCCATCGTGTTTACAATCTTGAACTGGACAGTAAAAATGGACGTCTGTTTCATCTTCTTCTAAGTGAAGCCTCTTTGGCTTAGGCGAAGCATTTGGGAATTTTGACCAGTTGACCACTTCTTCGCTCTTGCTCATCCTTCGCCGAGACCAAGACTGCAAATGCGTGAAAACTAGAACGGGCTTACCTTATATTCACATTTGCTCCCTAGAGAGTAACACATTTCACTAGCCAATCACAACTGTTTCGGCAAAAGCTTTGCCCAAACTTGTCCTTTTGTTTGAGCTTTAAACAACCGAACAAGTTCAGGCAAGTCCACTTTTAACAAAAGGGCAAGACAGACAACAGGCTTGCGCATGCTCTCATAAGCAGACAAACAAGCCTGGGCGTGCTAGTTGTTTATAAATAGTTTAGCCAACTTACCTTGTTTTTTGCTTGTAACATCCGCTGTCCGAGCACCCTAACATTATCAGTCTGTGATGTATGCACTACACTTAATTCTACAATCACTCGACCCTCAGTTATGCTGTAATCCGTGCTTTCTTCACATAGGAACAAAAGTTCACATTTAGTAGAAAAGGAACTTTCAATGAAAAGGAACAATGCCAAGAGTGATAGTTCCTTTGTAGGACTGTTCGGAACTAATTATGGCAATAGGGGAACAAAAAGAACAGTTATCGGAACAGGTGTTCCTTTTTATCGCAAGAAATTAGGAACACTTGGTCCGAATTCCCTTTTCGCAGAAATCAGTACGGAACTTTTGTTCCATTTCACTTTTAAACGGAACAAATCGAGTAAAAAGGAACGTATTGAAAAGGAACAGGTAGTTCCTGATTACTCTAATAGGAACCCAGTGTTCCTATTGTTGACCAATTAGTTCACTTTTACACCTGAACAGTTCCTTTCTATGCAACGTGTTTGAGGTCTCTTTGCAGCTAAAGGGACTAAAAACAAAAATGCGCGGAACATTCGTGTTTCAAAAACAAGGTCGGCTTTCGTGTCGCATCAGCTAAAATCCTCTTTTTTAACTTTGAAACCCACAAGAGGTCCGATTTGGGCTTTTATTCAACGAATAACCAAAATTAAAGATCATTTAGGTCCAAAATTTAGCTGTCATCACTTTTGGGGAATGTATATGACCATTCCCCAAAAATTCGGTTCCTTTTTCTTGGGGGGCCTCTTACAGAAGCGCAAGCATGAATTTATTTCAAATAACCACCTTGAGCTATTTGGAGTGCCCTTATCTTGAGCCCTCAGCGCTTTTGAAATAAAAGAGAAGTACTGTTTTAAAGAAAATTAAGGGATTTTAGACGATGGAACTGCCCTAATCGGTACATGTGTTCCTTTACGGATTTTCAGCGTTGGAAAACTTGAGCGTAGGAATTGTTCAAACGGTTGACCTAATTTCAACAAAACACATCGATTTTGCTAAAATGTGAGCAAATCCCTTGAAAAGATCATCACATTTATATAGCTTTTCCGGTATTTCCAATGTTCCCACTGTACTTCTTCTAGATAATGCTAGATGGGTTGGGAACATCGGATTTAACGGGAACACGGGGAAGAACTTGCAGTCGCAAATGCATGGAATGTCAAATCAATGCTCTGGGTTAATGTATTACAGTATTTGTAACTGGAAGTCTGTTCCCACTAATTCCACTGTTCCCAGTATACTGAGACCTTTTATATGACGGTGGAAGGGATTCCCTCATATAAATAATCTCAGATGGGTTGGGAACATCGGATTTAACGGGAACACGGGGAAGACCTTACAGTTAATAAGACTGGAATATACTTAAATCTTTATTTAATACATACTATATTACTGTAATTAATTAATATATTAATGTATTAATAATACATTACTATTATTATATAATATTATTATATGGCAACGATAGTACGCGCGCTCTGATTGGCTAACGAGCTGGCGTAACTCTCCGTAATGCCCACGGGCATTATGGAAATTCTTAATGCCCGCTCGCAGTTCACGACTGGCAAAAATTAATCTCCTTGAAATAACATAAATTCAAAAAGATTTTCAGCGAAATTCACAACAAGGAATACTTGAAAGAGTATAACACAAATCTAACTTGTGACAAGAGGAAAATAAAGGCCTGAATATCAGAAATGACCTGTTTACAAAAGCAAAGCAGAGCCAAAAATTACTTTAAGAAATCGAGTCTATCAGGAGAAAATGAGAACTGTGAAGGGAGTCAAAAGATCAGCAAAAGGTAAAAGCAACATGTAAATTAAAAATTTTATTGGGAATTCAAGAAACTTGAGAGCTAAAAAGAATAACAGAAAGCGAGTTCAAACTGTGTGCTTAGGGACGTGTCATTATTTAGCGGGGGGGAAGGCTCCTATTTTTGTGGGGAGGGTCCTAATTTTTTTCGCGTGTCTAAAGGGAGGGCCCACATTTTTTTCACTCCTGTTTGGGGAGGGTCATAATTTTTCTTCAACAACATTTGGACGATGAAGAGAGTGAAACAGATGCAACTTCTATATCATCTGCTTTTTTACTTAATGAAAATTTCGGCGCGCTTCGCGCGCATAAAGAATGACATATTATATGCTCTTTCAGCAACGAATACGCTACTCTCACGCCGTTCATAACAGCAATTGTATCTTGATGAAAAAAGGCAAACTCTCCAAAAATGCCCTGCAATGATAGGCCTGACGGGAAGTCACTATGTTTGAAAAAAGACCCCATAGGTATTAGCGTGAGTTCGACGTTACAAGCATATAGAAATTTGTCATTTTGGCCGCGAATCATGAATCATAATAACTTCGTCATTTGCGCCGCGCAGTTGCGCGCATGAATAATATAACCTTGTTGGCTCAGAAACCCATCAATAGGGAGAAGCTTTCATCTAACCTATAAAGTTAAGGTAGCGTTCTTCCTGGGCTCCTGACAGGCTTTGATTACTACCGTACACAAAACATGTTCATCTACCTTTTCTCTTAGGCTTGATGAAATGCGTTATCAAAATTCGGGCGCGCTTCGCGCGCAACGAAAGAAAAGTGCGAGCCCCTTTTTCCGTAAAATGTCTTCAGTACTAGGTCAAATAGGGGACGGGAGGGGTTGGATCACGTTAATCATTGTACTTATAGAGGGAGGATCACAGCATTTATTACCGTTTACCCAAAATCCTCTCACGTAAATAATCGAGGCGATAAATAATGACCGCGGTTCCTTAGCTTTGACAGAAGTAAGAAAAAAGTATTTCTACTTTAAGAAAAGAAAAAGACATTCGGACAAGAGTCTAACAACAGATTTTTCAGAAAATATCAATTACATGGGGAGGGTCACAATTTTTTTTACCTACGACTGGGGGAGGGTCACAATTTTTTTGTTATGTTCAAGGGGAGGGTCCAAATTTTTTTTAGCCTTATTTGGAAAAAATGGGAGCCCTCCCCCCGGTAAATAATGACACGTCCCTTACCGATAACTGATAGTGAAGTCGTTGATTTCCTTTCTCTCTCCATCTCCAAGTTAAATTCATTCTTACTTGACGTTTGCTTTTGCACAAAAGCCGGCTAAAATAACCATTGCAATTTTCTGGAGGATAGCTTGTGAAATATCTTCTTCAGGTTTAACTCTTCTTCCGTATTTTTTTAAAAGCCTTTTCCTAGTGCAACAGGAGCAATGTTTTCCCCAATGGTGCTAAAAAAAAAGTCGAGCCTTAAGCTCAACTTCCCGGTTGCTTGCCGTTTGAAACGTCTGTAACTTCCTCAAAAGTTTCTCACAAATGACTAAACAACATTATAAAATATCTGTAAAAGAAAGGATTCCGAAGTATTTGACATCCATAAGAGATTTAGAGCAAGTCTGGCGTGGTTTGTACACACAGGTTTGTTCTATCAGTTTGACTCAGAGAATGAAAAACTCTGAATGAACTCGAGCGCGACGCAGGCGCGTGTCTGAGTTATTTCGGCGGGAAAATGAACGAGGCGATCGACTTCCGGTTCGTAAAAAGTTTGTAGAAAAAGTGCCATATAATAAACAACTTACTAACCTCGACCGTTCGGGCATTACGTGAAATATCAAACCTCAGTTTGATATTTCACGTAATGCCCTCACTCTCGGTTAGTAAGTAGTTAATAATAATTAATATTATATTATTATTAATATTAATATTTAATAATAATCAATAATAAAATAAGAATATTAGTATAATTTAATATAACATTAATATTAATAATTAATAATTATATTAATTACTTACAGTGATATAGTATGTATTAAATAAAGATTTAAGTATATTCCAGTCTTATTAACTGCAAGGTCTTCCCCGTGTTCCCGTTAAATCCGATGTTCCCAACCCATCTGAGATTATTTATATGAGGGAATCCCTTCCACCGTCATATAAAAGGTCTCAGTATACTGGGAACAGTGGAATTAGTTGGAACAGACTTCCAGTTACAAATACTGTAATACATTAACCCAGAGCATTGATTTGACATTCCATGCATTTGCGACTGCAAGTTCTTCCCCGTGTTCCCGTTAAATCCGATGTTCCCAACCCATCTAGCATTATCTATTTGAGGGAATCGCTCTTGCCACACAAATAGTAGAAGTGTAGCGGGAACATTGGAAATATCGGAAACGCTGTAATGTATTGGTCTGTATTGTCAATGCTATAGAAATTGCATTGATAGACTATAATAGCTCATAGAGACTATACTAGCTCATTGTTCTAAACAATTCCAAGGATATATTTACCTTCATTTATCGGAGCATTCAAATGAAGTAACAAATATTTTGTTATTTATGGCTGCTCTTAGATAATCAGCTGGCCTTGTTGACTAAGATCAATAGTTTGAATAATTTTTGACAATCCATGCAGATCACTGCATTTCTACAAGTAATTTGGCACAATACATAGTAGTTCAGGTTATGTAAGACGCGGCAATGTATGCCAAACCTCTGTGTTCACTAATGAGCTTTGATTCACTAGACAAGTTCGTTAGTAGGACTATGTTATTCCAAACTTGCGAGAATGCATTTCAGATATGAAAAAAAAAACTCGCATCAATACTTTCTTCGAGCAAGATGACATAATGCATAATAGAGGTTATGTAAGACATAGCAATGAATGGAAAACCTCTTTGTTCGCTAATGAGCATTGCTAAATTGGCGAGTTTGGCAGTAAGACTATTCGGTCCCAGGAGGATGTAAATCGATTCGTCTATAAAAGCTGGCTGCAAAACGACGCCGTTGTCAGTTCTCAGTTGAAGTCATGGCGAGCGTTCCAGCTAAACAGCTAAATAGAAAGGTAAGAGGTTTTCTACCCTAGACATTTGCGCCGCTTACTTTATGGGCTAAAATGTGGCTAAATGAGTGTTTGTTTATTTTCTTTCGACAGAAAATTCGAAGTGCTATAGTCAGTAAGATCCTAACTGCAGTGCATGGGTGCTCACTAGTTTCCGCTAAAATCGCGTGTGGAAATGGCGAGGACGATTTTCGTAATGCCGACAGTTTGTGGAGAGACGTCTGTAAAAAGAGAGACGAATGCGACCAAGCCATCAAGAAAGTGAAAGGTGTGGCATTCTTTTTTTCGGCCGTGTCAGCAAAAGAAATCAAGGTCCCAATTCATGCACAAGAAGATGGAGAGAATTCAAAAGAAAGCAAAGTGTTCCTGCCAGCCATATCCTATTGGATAGCATTGAAATCCACAAATGGGATGCGTGTATCAACCGTGCCCTTCCACGCAGCATTACTCGAATGTGGAGTCGAGGCAGACCCAAAGGCGTTGCCCGCATGTTTAAAAGGAAAAGAAGAAAGTTGTGCGCCCCCATTGTGTACAGTATTAAAGGATCACAATAATGCATTTCTCCAAAAGAAAGTGGATGGCTCGTTCGCGCACAGTCTGGAGGAGATCACGGGGCATATTTTGGAAGAGGCAATTGGAATGCCTCGAGGCAGCGAGCACGTTGTAAGGCTGCAGGTCGTGTCGCCCGTTTACGCCGCTGAGCTCCGCAACAAAGGCATACCAGCGATGTCACGTGCCGGGTTGGTGTTTGATGTGTTTGGCATTAGTGAGGAGCATACAGATCTAGTCCGCCCAAATCAAGATCTCGCATCTCCAATTATCGTGGCCATTAACGACATAGAGAGAGCAATGAAGAAGATGGAATATGCTCTTCATAAGGGCGAGGTCTTTAAAAAAGTCCAGGGCTCCCGGTTCACAATATGAGCATTGCTGTAATGTAAAAAAATTCCTAACGCTACTTGGCAGAAACAAGAACTTGAAAGAACCCATAGTTCGACATATGAACCAGCTTGTAGCCGTACTTGGAGATCCCGAGAGTGAAATGTTTGACCAAATTACGATTAACCACAACTTGATAGAAGTCGCGGAGGGCTGGTGCTTCACATTGGATGGCAGACAATTCGTCCAGAATGCAATTGATAAAGTCGGGAAAGTATCTCCAAGAGCCTTCATCAATTATGCTTACGATAAAAGACCAGAACCTGGTTATTTTAAAGAAATCCTTGAAAATAGCCTCCAGGAGAACGAAGTGCGTCAATTCTGTGAATATTATCTACGACTGTTGAATCATGGTGGTAAACAACACAAAGAGAAAGTGCTCTGTTTGGTTGGCGAGCCCAACAGTGGAAAAACGTCGTTATTCACACCATTAACAGCAATCATCCCTAGCAGGTAAAAACATAGTTATCGACGTGGTCTACAACTTTTGACAAATTAAATTAATCATTGATATTTGCTATTGTTTCAGGTACATTGCAATGATCTCCAAGCAAAAAGCTTTCATTTACAACAAGAGCATGATCGACCAACAAACCCAAATAATCTTTCTTGATGAAGCATACGCCAATATGCTGGAGCCTGATGACTGGAAGGTAAATGCTTAGCCAATTCTATGCTCTATTTTGTTTTACCGAGTACTGACCAGTGTAGGTAGTTCATCGACAGGAAAATCAGACAACCTGAGTTCGCGAATGTGTAAACTTATTTGAAGATTAATTTCTCGACAGATGCTGACTCAAGATGGCCTTCTTGCATATGACAAAAAGTATCGGTCGGCGAAGCCGCTGGAAATACGATGCCCGATGTTTATAGCATGCCAGACGGATATCGATTTCGGAGAAGAGCACAATATGGCAATGGAAGTTCGTCTCAAGAAGTTCCACTTCAAGAAACTACCAACCACAACACAGGCGGGCGTTCAGCAGTCCCTGAAAGATCACTGCATGGATTGCCTAGTGTGGGCAAGTTCTCTGGCAGAAACACCTGAAGACTAATTGCCTCAGCAACTTTTGACAGATCCGAACAGTCACGAAGTCATAACTGAGGAGGAGAAAGAAAGAATCGGAAATCTGAATCTGGAGAGCGAGAGCGATGGTACCGACCACGACGAGGCGAACCAATCTGATGGGGTTGATAGTGAAAACGGCAACAATGAGGTGATTGACGAAACAAACCGACCAGAATCGGAATTCTTTGAAAGAAATCTGAAGAAAATCAGTGCGAAGCAAGCGAAAGAGCCCAAGCAAAGCCTTGTCCAGCGTCAGCTAGAGCTAATTGGCGCAGAGGTAAAGAGGGTATCAGACGAATGTGAAAATCAACTCCAAGACAACGAAAGCGCATTTCTGTCACAAACGAAGCGCCGCTGGATTGAACTGGGAATGATGCGTGAAGAGGATGCCCCTCTGCTGGTGTCTGTGGTGGGTCCTTTCCATCCAAATATTGAGCGCTCCAGAAGTGAGTTTTTTGAGCAAAAGAGGGAAGAGGAGCTGAGACAACTGGACAGCACAGCTCGGGCATATTATGCAGATACGTGGGTGTTGGAAAAAGAACAAGAGTTAAGAGACCTTCAAAAGCGAGAAAACGCAGCGCAAGACGGTAATGTCAAGTGGTCGTTGAGGTACATGATCGATGTAGTCAGCAATGCGCTACGCCTCAAGTTTCAAGAGAAAGAATTACCCGGATTGAAAGAGCATGTCCTACAAGAGCGCAAGAAGAAAGCAGTAGAGATGAGATGGCTGTCTAACAGTCAGGCGGAAGTCGTGGAAAGCATCTGGGATCCAATGCCATTTACTAGCAAAGCTCCAGACCCCGAAGAAGATGATGAAGATCGAGATATGTTTATCACACAAGCAAGTACGTCTGTCCAAGACCCTCACCCAAGCCAGCGTGACACCCAGCTCAGTGAAGAAGGCTTCCTTATAGACAAGCCGAGGAAACGACCACCCTCCTCTAAAAGAGCCTCCGCGCTAGTGCCAAAAGGGGGCGCATCACATATTACCTTAGCCAAGATCAGTTCAGCCTATAGACTTTAATTAACGTTTGAGATAATGTAGTAGTGTTTACAATCAAACGACATTTTTCTATCGCAGCAATGATACAATGCATTTTTTTGAAGTATGACTGGCATGTTGAATTCCATGCATTCAAGTTTGATAATAAACTGTTAGTATTAGATTTCACAATCATGTCTCTTTATTTATTTGAATCAATTGTGACGCTACACGCTTAAAGTCCTATCATATCGTAATGTTCCAGGGGTCTCCAGTTGACAGATTCTAACACTCGAAGCTCTTCCTCGATTATATCTTCCCTTTTCACCGGCGAAGAAATAATGTCCTTGAATAAGTTATTTTTGGCTGAATCACTGTCCCCTAATTTGACTGCGATGAACAAACAGGCCAAGATAAGTTCTCTGAGAGTAGACTTTTTCCTGTCCTTGGTCTTGTTTAAATGACGCCAGAGTAGACTTTCTGCCAACATAGACGTGCTTCGGGGGAAATTGAGGGCACAAATCCCTTCAAGAAACTCGCCTGCGAACTTGATATCTTTTAAAGCGAGTTCAGGGTGTTTATCCACAAGAATTTCCATGTTTGAATGTTCGTGTCCAGAAGCAAAAGAGGTCGAATCTCAAATTTGCCTTTGCATTTATGAAAGCGCAACATTCCCAGCATGTTTTTCTAAAAGTTCGTGATTGGTCCATTTATTTTTTGGAATATTTCGCAGATCGTCGTGTTGCTCGACATAATAGCGAATTGGCTGTTCTTCCCTTTTGAAAGTGAAGTTCCGAGTCCCTGAGGATAACTTTCCATTGTCCAAAACCATACCTTTTGATCCCGGCTTTTAGATACTTGTCCTCCTCCTGAGTAAACAGCAGACTTTTTCTCCTCGAAGAACTCGTTCCTTTAGTTTGAAAGCATTTTCGTGCATTTCGTGTAATTCCTTGAGAAATGTGTGCGCCTTCGCTGCGACATCGCGCGATCTTTGCTTCTGGTAGTGTACCCTGGCAACCACAGAAGTGTGTTTCTGGTCTTCTGAGATGGTGCTTTGCGCAGAACTGCTTAGTTTTAACGAGCTTGCAGTCTCTACTATTTGCCGATAGCGCGTAGGATGGACGTATTTGCCGGTTGCGTCAAAGACCAATTTGCTCATTGACTCTCCAAGTTTGCTGTGCTGACCACCATTTCTAGTTACCAAAACATAATCGCAACTGGGCTTTAGCAAAGGACGAATGTGAGCGATAAAACCATCTAGCACTTGCATGCTTGTGTCTGTCAAAAACAGCGAGTCAAAGCCATATTTACCAGCAGTTTTGAACATTTTCTGGTCGATATATCCACCGTTGGTCTTTGCGCTTTTCACCATTTCAACCGTCAAGTACTGATAGGTCATTGGCCGAGAACATTTCACCTTGATAAACAAATACAACGCGAGGAATTTAGTAGCGAATGATAAATCCAGAGGCGATGCTGCGCGTGGCTTTCCTTTGCACATTTTAAGCACATTTTCGTAGCGCGGCAAGTAACGCCCAACCGCTTCCAAGAGCTCTTCTAATGTCGCCCAATGACCTTTAGCCTCTAACGAGGCTAAAGGTCTATGTCGAGGTCGCCATTCCACTGAATGCGCATCATTTTAGAAACTGTTCTGCGCACCTTTTTGAAGTAGACCTCTGTCGTATAAAGGCTGCTTATCACTGATTTTGACGCGCCATTTACCTTTCGGAAGTCCGCCAATTCTCCAATAGCGTCGATGTAACTCAGTCGTCCTGCATGGCCAAGCTTCCATTCGTCTTGTAGCATATCAACAAATTTGAAAAGAAGATTAGGAGAACACAAACCAAAGTCTATTATGTCAAATGTCAATTCCTCTTCGTCTTCGCAGCAAAACTTAAGAAACTTTAAGCACCTGCTGACCATTTGCTTGGCTTGACGCTTGCTTTTGCACCCTCCTCCTGTGCCAGTCAGCCAGAAGTTAAGTTGCTTGGCAATGTCACTTGAAGTGTCAAATGAAGGAATGGTTTTCGAATTGCGCACAGTATTTTCAGGAGGTTCTTGTTTAACAGTTGGCTCTACGATCTCCTGGACAGCTTTGCAGTTGGGCTTTTCATCAAAATAATAGAACCACCGATGCTTTTTCTTTACGTGTTTTCTGCAGCCTCGCTGGGTGGAGAATCCATCGTGTTTACAATCTTGAACTGGACAGTAAAAATGGCCGTCTGTTTCATCTTCTTCTAAGTGAAGCCTCTTTGGCTTAGGCGAAGCATTTTGGAATTTTGACCAGTTGACCACTTCTTCGCTCTTGTTCATCCTTCGCCGAGACCAAGACTGCAAATGCGTGAAACCTAGAACGGGCTTACCTTATATTCACATTTGCTCCCTAGAGAGTAACACATTTTACTAGCCAATCACAACTGTATCGGCAAAAGCTTTGCCCAAACTTGTCCTTTTGTTTGAGCTTTAAACAACCGAACAAGTTCAGGCAAGTCCACTTTTAACAAAAGGGCAAGACAACAGGCTTGCGCATGCTCTCATAAGCAGACAAACAAGCCTGGGCGTGCTAGTTGTTTATAAATAGTTTAGCCAACTTACCTTGTTTTTTGCTTGTAACATCCGCTGTCCGAGCACCCTAACATTATCAGTCTGTGATGTATGCACTACACTTAATTCTACAATCACTCGACCCTCAGTTATGCTGTAATCCGTGCTTTCTTCACATAGGAACAAAAGTTCACATTTAGTAGAAAAGGAACTTTCAATGAAAAGGAACAATGCCAAGAGTGATAGTTCCTTGTAGGACTGTTCGGAACTAATTATGGCAATAGGGGAACAAAAAGAACAGTTATCGGAACAGGTGTTCCTTTTTATCGCAAGAAATTAGGAACACTTGGTCCGAGTTCCCTTTTCGCAGAAATCAGTACGGAACTTTTGTTCCATTTCACTTTTAAACGGAACAAATCGAGTAAAAAGGAACGTATTGAAAAGGAACAGGTAGTTCCTGATTACTCTAATAGGAACCCAGTGTTCCTATTGTTGACCAATTAGTTCACTTTTACACCTTTCTATGCAACGTGTTTGAGGTCTCTTTGCAGCTAAAGGGACTAAAAACAAAAATGCGCGGAACATTCGTGTTTCAAAAACAAGGTCGGCTTTCGTGTCGCATCAGCTAAAATCCTCTTTTTAAACTTTGAATCCCACAAGAGGTCCGATTTGGGCTTTTATTCAACGAATAACCAAAATTAAAGATCATTTAGGTCCAAAATTTAGCTGTCATCACTTTTGGGGAATGTATATGATAATGATAATGATAATGATAATGATAATGATAATGATAATGATAATGATAATGATAATGATGATGGTGATGATGATGATGATGATGATGATGATGATGATGATGATAATGATAATGATAACCATTCCCCAAAAATGATGGACCTTTTTCTTTATTTGGTCGGTGATGACGCTCGACTAGCGTTCTTTGTAAAATGACTGCGACTTTATCTTGAACACACCTTCATGCATGTTTTGATCGAATATAGCATCAGTGGTAAATTTACTTTGGATGCTATAAGTGTTTTTAGTAGCACAGATGCCTGCAAATGTGGAACTGCGTAGAAAGGAACAAATGTTCCCATGTGTTCAGTTCCGATAATAGCATGAGCTCCGTCTAACGCTTGGCTTTCAATGATTCAAAGTCGAACAGTTTCTGAAATACGTACTTAACAAATTTGTCACGACATGGCGGACATCAGGAAGCCAACAGCCCCCTTCAGTATTTCAGTTAACTTACAGTTAATATAATTGTGAAGTAATTGTCTATAACTGCTATAACCGTTAAAACTGTCATATCGTCATGGAAGCAATAGAACTTCTCTTGGGATAAAACGGTTATAGCGGTTATAGCGGTTATAGCAGTTATGAGGGTACCACCCCTCCCCTTCAATATTTCAATGAACTTGCAGTTAATATGATTGGGAAGTAATTGTCTATAACTGCTATAACTGTTAAAACAGTCATATCGTCATGGAAGCAATAGAACTTCTCTTGGGATAAAACGGTTATAGCGGTTATAGCAGTTATGGCAGTTCTGAGGGTACCCCTCCCCCCAATATTTCAATATTCAATAATAAACTTACAGTTATTATAATTATTTATATTAAATAGATAAGTTTATAAATTAAATATTAATAATGTATTTAATAACTATTAAAATTAATTATATATTTAATAGTTATTAACATTAATAAGTAATGAGTCCCCCCCCCTCCTATTACAATGAACTTACAGTACAAATTATTGGTAAGTAATTTCCCATAACCGCTATAACCGTAATAGCCGTTATATCCGTATTCTGCCCGAAAGGAAGTGAAGTTCTCTCGGGGTAAAACGGTTATAGTGGCTATTGCGGCTATGAGGGTACCACCCCACCCCTCCAATATTTCAATGAACTTACAGTTAAATTAATTGGTAAGTAATTTTACATAACCGCTATAACCGCCAATACTGTCATATCCGTATACCTTGGAAAACATTAAAGTTTTCTTGAGGTAGAACGGTAATAGCGGTTATGGCGGATATAATGACTACCACCCCTCCCCTTCAATATTCCAATGAACTTATGTCTGTGCAGCAATAGAGCTATAAGGGTCATTCCTTTAGTATAACTAACTATTATATTGCAATTGAACATTCAACGCATTTCTTTCACACACAAAAATGAGCAGCCAGACGTGTTTTACAGTGTTATAATTCTATGAAAATACCGACAGAGCCAGCCACTTTGGTTTACCTGTAAGAGTGTGTTCAATGAACGAGTCGACAAATTTGTAGACAAGTTCACCAGACTTTTTCGTGTTTCATTCAAGCAAAACTTCGATGGCAATGCCGTTTCACAAAACAACAATGTATTGTTTTGGGATGCATGTACACTTCTATGAAGAAATACCAGGATTTTGTTACATTTCTATGAAAGATTCCAACGATTTGTTTACCTGTAAGGGATGTTTGGACAAAATTCATTTCAATGAACGAGTCGACCATAAATTCCTTCTTTATGTGATTGCGTAAGCACGGTCACCAGGGATTTTATGAATGCTTTAGTCCATCAAAGTTCGATGGCAATGCCGGTGTTAAAAACCAACAAAGTGTTGTTTTGAGGCGTACATTCCTTTGCCGACGCTAACATAAAAGTTCCGCAACCGCTAGCGTTAACTGTCAGTCCAAGCAAGAAGTCGACAGAGTGGCAGGTAAAAAGTTTAGCTACGTTTGCTCGTTTAAGTTCGGCTGTTTATCTCATTTCCCTTGATTTACGTCAAATTCAGAATTCTAACTCTATACAACTACTTAAACAGACCCTCGTTTATCACAAAATCGTCGGTGAATAAAGCCATCAGTAGATTCAGAGAGGAAGTTTGCGTAATAATTTTGATCAACCGAGCATCGCCTAGTCTAGTGAAGAACCAAACGTTTTCAAGAGCTTTCATCAGATAATCTGGTTCTGAAATTGAAGTGCGAATAACTACAAAATCCGATCCACTAAAATCAAATTTACCATTTATGTTTTTCAGAATGCCAGCAACGACTCCTTCACGACTGTTAACGAAAACAGCGATACGAGACAAACTTTTGGCAGATGTCATACCAGTAGTGGAACGCACTTGCTCTATTATTGGAGTAAAATGTAATTGGAAGGTCCAAGGTGGTTTGCAAGGAATCCGCTCGGCGTGGAGAGAAATAGTTAAGAAGCGTAATGAGTGTGATGTGGTTATACAGAAGACACCAGGCGTGGCTTTTTTCTTTTCGGCCATTTCTACATTCACCACGACAAAGGATAGCAAGGATGACAAGGAAGGCCACACCGAGGAGGACGAGGAAGACGGTGAAGATAATGATCAAGCTTCAATTGATGCTCCGACCCAATTATCTCAGGTACATTGCGTGAAACTTGATTCATTGTAAGTAAGTCTGTGACCAAACAGAGGGCACGCGTTGCCGAATTAGCCGATTGGGCACTTTTAATACACCATTTTTACGATTGAGTGCATCGCCATTGTTCTCATCCGTTGTTACAAGCCTCAAGCGACAACATTTTAGATGGCACAATAAAAGTAGTAGTATTTTTCCAGACAAAGGCTCTACCAATCATTAATGTAACAATTGGTTTACCATAAGCGAAACTCCATTTTTGCACCTTGGTGACCCAGAAATGGTACACTCAATCGTTAAATTATCAAAGAGCATGCGCATTTTTGACGTTCTGTTTTTCGTGTAACCCCTTCTTTTGTTTTCTACTATAGTCCTCGGGAATCGCTCAAGCGGCTCAACAAAAATTACACCCCTCTATAACTTACTGGGTTGCAATACAATCACAGAACGGCATGCCCGTTTCTGCACTAGTTCTTCATAGAAGACTCGTTAAATGCGAAGTAGAAGTGAATTCCACTAGAGCGTCCAAGAAGAAAGGGGACGAACGACTTCAGAAGCTATGTCAGGAGGTAAAGGATCATAAGAACGCGCTGATGTCTTCACTTGTGAAAGAGTCTTTCAGTAACTATTGGGAAGAATTAACAGAATATTTAGAACTTGGAACTCTTCCCGTCACTCAATGCGACAACGTCGTGCGACTCGTTGTGCTATCTAAAGAATTCGCTACCAAGTTGCGTCCAGCATTACGATCCCTGCGAGAAGTTGGACTGGTATTTGATGTTTTCAGCCCTCACCAATTAGACGAGGAGACAAGTGACAGCCCTCCAGCAAAGGAGCTTGCACAGCCATTGACAGTTTTGTGCAATGACGTTGAACGTATATTGACCAAGTTACACTATGCATACAGAGGTGGTCAGGTGTACAAGAAGTCCACAGGAGCGCAATTCACCTACCAAAGAATGTGTACAGTTGGATCATTTTTGCATTCATTGCTAGGCAACCCAGACTTCAAGGACCGACTGATGAATCACATGCCACGTTTGAAAGCCCTTCTAGAAAACGAGGACTGCCAAGCCATCACCCAGCTTCAAATCGACAAAGATCTAGTTGAAGTAAATGATGGATGGTTTTGGTCATTCCAAAAAAGGGATTTCGTTCATGGTACGCTGAAGGAATCTGACGTTGGACAAATATCACCACGAGCATTCGTCAAGTATGACCATGGCCAAGATGACGTAGATGCGGGATACTTTGCTGGTATTCTGCGAAACAGTTTGTCCCCAGACCAAATCGAAATGTTCTGCCAGGACTTCCTTCTGTTGTTCGAGAAGAGAAGACATCACAAGCAAAAGGTCCCCTGTCTTGTGGGCCCTTCAAACAGTGGGAAGACATCACTCTTCCTGGCAACGTGCCAAATAATAGAACAAAGCAAGGTTGCAAGGATCACAAAACAGAAGGCCTTCAACAAGGCTATGATCAAGAAAGACACCGAATTGATAAACGTTGATGAGGCAACCGAAACCTTGATGAGCATTGATGACTGGAAAGTGATAACACAAGGCGGTTGGACGGCCCACGACCGAAAATGGAAGACCGCAGAAGGATTTCAGAACGATGCGCCGATGTTCATCACATGCCAAAAAGAGCTCGACTTCAAGAGTCCAGAAGACAACGAGGCAATGAAAAACCGTCTGAACATCTACATGTTCCAATCACTACCAGAAGTAAATACTCGAGCTGCCAAGTGGATCAAGACGCATCCTATGGAGATAATTGTCTGGTGTGCAAGACAAAGCAGACGTCCACTTGATAGCGACGTAAGTTGACTCAAAACACTGTTATAATCGGTTCTTTGTTAAGACCCCGTCCACAATGATTAATGTTTCAGCAAGTTCAGATTTTTTAATTTTCAAAGCACTCAAAACAGACTCTTACTTCTCTCCGTTTCTTTGTTAAACACTGACTATTCCTCTTTTATAGGATGAGGAAGTAGCACAACATGACAACGAAGGCGCAGTGCCGAAAGACGACCTTGAAAACATTCTGGCGGTGCGACTAGACGATGAAGAGGCGTCGCCGGGCGAGTCTGATAATGAAGACCAGTCAGTGAATGAACAGACAAGCAGTGAAGACGAGGGTTTGGACTGTTCATACGATGATCAGATCGCTGATCTCAACAGGTATCCCAGTAGTGAGATAGTAAAGATACCTTATGTGGAAACATGCTAATATTTTCTGTTCTTCTCTGTCGACAGGGCTAAAGACGAGTGTGAAGATAACGCAAAAGCAAGAATGATAGAATGGATGGTGGAGGAGGTGAAGAAGAAACGACGAGTCCTACGACTTGATGCCAGAGAAGGGCGAATAGCGTTGCGGGAGCGAGAGATAGATAACCTGAGGAGACATGGTGTTGGGGAAGAGTTGCTGCTTCTTCTTCCAAGTCAACCAGGGGACCCAGTACCGACGCCTCTTCAACAGGAGATCGAGGAGGCGCAAGCTGAACATCGCCGGAAAAAGAAAGACGAAGAAGAAAGGCTGCTCCAAGCACAGGCAGAGCGCTTCTACGAAGACGAGTGGGTAATCCCAAAGGAGAAGGAAATGCTGAATTTGCGTAAACAAGAAGTGAATGCCAAAGATGAAGATACCAAGCGTGCTTTGTCCTATATGGCGAGCGTTGCACGAGACGCGCTAAGATTGCGCGTTCTCGGATTGGAGGTACCTGCAACTGCAAAAAATTGTTTCAACGAGAAGATGCTTGCGGAGAGACGAAAGGCCGTAGTGAAGCTTGGTCTTATCAAGGCTAGTCAAGTAGCGGTTATATCCCATCCCTGGGAACCACTTCCCTTCACAATCGGCGAAGAATGCGAAGACAATGAGATCATCCTGACGACTCCTATGTCTCAATCAAGGCCAAGCACTAGTGGTACTTCATCTCAGAGGTTTCTCATTCATCGCACGCCAAAACGAGGAGCAAGTCAGAAAGGCGCCACTCCTTCCGTGCCAAAAAGAGGGCGTATTACTCATTTCTTCCCTCCAAGTCAGCAGTGATTGAACACATTTTGCCCGAACAACCCGATACAGTGTGTAGATTTTCGTTAAATGTCTCGTAATAAGTCGCACGTGTTTATTTATTATTATTTATTATTTACTATTAATTTCTTAGGATGAACCAGAAACGAAAGGGCCTAACGTAAGAGCGCATTACAAATTTCTTTTCGAAAACTTGCTAGGTGGTCAGTCTGTAATAATGAGTTAAATCGATATTGATGTATTTCAAAAACGAGTTAAACAATGTAGATCGTCTTTCATTAAAATTATAAGCAATGAGAAATATGATCGGGTTTGCAATTAATAAAGTTTGATGTAAGTAGTAGCTTGCAAGGGCCTCCAGTTAATGCATTGCTATATGTTTATTTGAATTACCAGGCGAAAGAAATCTACAATGACAATAAAATCACGAGCATTTAAAAAACATCACCGTCTGTTGTTATGATCTTGGAATGCCGTTTATGTTATTGCTATCATTACTAAATCATCTGAACTATCCATTGCTTCGTGATCTCGTTGTAATTCATGCTACAACACACAAATCTCATTGTTCCAAAATATGGCGGTGCTCCAAGGGCCTCCAGTTCAGCGACTGCAAAACATTTAGTTCTTCCTCGATAATGTCTTCCCTTTTGACTGGCGGCGAGATGATATCCATAAATATGCTGTTTCCTTTCGTGTCGCTGTCTTCTAACTTAATTGCTATAAACAGGCAAGCGAGAATGAGCTTCCTTAGGCTGGACGTTTTTCTGTGCGACGTTCTATTGAGATGGCGCCATAACAGACTTTCCGCCAATATGGCCGTTGACTTGGGATAGTTACACGTACACATATCTTCAAAAAACATCCAGGCAAATTCGATATCCTTCTGAGATAGTTCAGGGTGTTTTCTGTGAGTCTGTCCATCCTAGCTCGAAGGCGCTGCATCAGGTAAAGAGGTTGGACCGGACTGCGTCACCTCATTTTGTAGTACAGGAATATACCCAGCGATCTTTGAGGGCTTGCGAACGTTTTCAATTGGTTCCCAATACCGTCCCCATGACAACAAATTGGTTCCTAACATACCTAAAATTACTTTGTGGAGAATGACGGAAATCTTCGCGCTGCACGACTTAGCAAGGAGTTGGCTGTCCTCCCTTTTTGGAAATGAAGTTCGGGGTCCTTGAGGATAGCTTTCCATTGACCAAACCCATACCTCTTAAGTCCAGCCTTAAGATATTTGTCCTCTTCGGGGGTAAACATGACATTCTTCCGTCTCGTGGAGCTTAACAAGGCTTTCCCTTTTAATGCAGTTTCGCGCTTGAGATTTGGCGTACAAGCGGGGAGTTCAGGGGGCGGAACTTCCTTGATTGTTTCGACCTCGTCAGTAGAAGAGCTGTCTGCTTTCTCGTCTTGCTCTTGGGAGGATGCACTAGACTTGTCAGAGAGCCGTGCGCGCACGTCGTTTTCAAGCTCTGAACCCTTGTCACCTTGCAATTCTTTGATAAACATGTGCGCCCTTGTCGCAACGTCGCGCGATCTTTGTTTTTGGTAGTGTACCCTGGCCACAACAGAAGTGTGTTTTGGTCTTCCGATATGGTGCTTTGGGCACTGCTGTCCAGAGTTCTCGAGCTTGCGGTCTCGACGATCTGTCGATAGCGGGTGGGATGAACGTATTTGCCGGTCGCGTCAAACACCAACTTGCTCATTAATTCTCCAAGTTTGCTGTGCTGGCCTCCATTTCTTGTCACGAGGACGTAATCACATGTTGGCTTTAATTGCGGCCGAATATGGGTGATGAATCCTTCAAGCACTTGCATGTTTGTGTCGGTTAAATAAATAGAGTCAAACCCATATTTTCCTGCAGTCTTAAACATTTTCTGGTCAATAAATCCACCGTTTGTCTTGGCTTTTGTGACCATGTCAACAGTCAAATACTGATACGTCATTGGGCGAGAACCTTTAACTTTGATAAACAAATACAGCGCGAGGAATTTGGTGGCAAATGATAAATCTAGCGGCGATGCTGCGTGTGGACGTTCCTTACAGGTTTTAAGCACATTCTCGTAGCGCGACAAATAATGACCAACTGCTTCCAAGAGCTCCTCTAATGTTGCCCAATGTCCCTTAGCTTCTAGTGCGTCTATATCGAGGTCGCTAGTGCACTGAATGCGCATCATTTTAGAAACTGTTCCTTTTTCAAGTAGACTTCCGTGGTAGAAAAATTACTTAGCACCTTTGCCGACGCTCCGTTTACCTTTCTAAAATCTATAAGTTCTGCAATTGCGTCGATGTACCCACCCGCCCAGCATGCCCAAGCTTCCATTCATCCTGAAGCACGTCAATAAACTTAAAAAGCAGATTAGGAGAGCACAAACTGAAGTCTATTATCTCAAATGTTAGGTCTTCTTCGTCTTCGCAGCAAAATTTCAAGAACTTCAAGCACCTGCTAACTATTTGCCGAGCTTGGCGATCACTTTTACAGCCACCTCCAGTGCCAGTTAGCCACGAAAAAACTTGCTGAGCAATTTCACTTGAAATGTCAAACGTAGGCATTGATCTCAAATTACGCGCAGAGTTCCCAGCAGCTTCACGTTTTACAGAGGTACTCACATTCTCTTTAGCAAGGTTGATATCAGGCTTTTCGTCAAAGTAATAAAACCAAAGATGCTTTTTCTTTACGTGTTTTCTGCATCCTCGCTGTGTGGCGAATCCATCGTGTTTGCATTCTTGAACTGGACAGTGAAAAAGGCCATCCACTTCGTCTTCCTCTAGGTGAAGTCTTTTAGGCTTGAGCGAAGCATTCGGTAATTTCGACCAGTTAATTACCTCTCCTCGTTTGCTCATCTCACTCAGAAGTCAAGACTAAAACGATTGAATCTCCAAACGACGCTATCGTTTTATACCACTTTTTGTTCTCAGGAGACGTATTTTTGAGCTAGCGAATCATAGCTCTTTGTGGTCATATCTGCCCAAACATGCCCTTTTGACAATACCCAAGAGAGTTAAACAAGCCCAGACACGAAATGTCGATGAAAAGAAGACGTGACACTTTGCTTGGGCTTGTCAGAAAATGACAATTAAACATGCCCAGACTTATTCTTACTTGTTAACACAAGCTAGTTAATATGCAAGTTTATAGACGTGCCTTCAATATTAGACAAAACTCGCATTGTTTTTTTTAAAGAAGACTTACCCTGTTAAAAAGGAACAATGCGTTCCCTTTTATAGTTAAACGAATCGTTCCTTTAAGGTGCTAATCGGAACCGTTTGGGCAATTGAGGAACGAAAATAGCATTGTTCGGACCTGGTGTTCCTATATGACAACTAATTGGGAACAATTGGTCCGAATTTTTAGATCGGGCCAGTTCACACAGGAACTATTGTTCCTATTAAGTAAAAAGGAACGCAGTCGAAAGGAACGATTGGTTCCTTTTAACTTTAAAAGGTCCTTTTGTTCCGTTTATTAGTCAATTGGTTCCTTTCACATCTTAAGGAAAAGAACAACAGGGCCTTTCTATGCAATTTTAAATAGGTCTTTTCGCTGTTAAAAGGAATGAAATCAAAAACGCGCGGAACACTAGCGCTTTGAAAAACTTGTCAGTTTTCATGTCGCGTCAGTTTAAAAGCAAATATCGAATTATGGTAGTCATAATCAGGTCCAAATTCAAAGACAGAATTTTTATGGCGATAAAGAGAGTAATTTAGGTCCACTTATAAGCTGTCATCACTTTGGGGAATGGAAATAATGATAATGATAATGATAATGATAATAATTCTACAACATCTACAAATGAGGGGCCTTGCAACGGGGGTTACCCATCATGCAAGACATTGTTCTAAAATCGATTGACACGCGTAATCTAAATATTTTATCGAACAGATTGAAGCTAAAAAAATTTATAAGCGTTTTTGCACTGCATTTTAAATATCGAAAAGCAACTTTTGCTTTGTTTTCATTCAGAGTGGTAAGGAGATGGCAAGAGAGGCGGCCGCGTACCATGTGGACGAGATGGCTAAAGATGAGGAGGTGCTAGTGTTCGAGGAAGTAGAACAAGACGAAGAGTCGACACCCGACGACGATCAAGAGAGGCGAAGAACAGAGAACGAGGGGGATGGAGAAGGTGATGAATTAGGTAGAGTGGTAATGTAACAATGAGGCATTTAAGACATGCCCCTTCGTTTTGAACATTGAATTTAATAAATAGCTAATGCAACTCAATTTTTCCCTATTCGTCTTGATAGATCTAGAGGAACTGGACAAGGCATCAAAGCTTTTTATAAAATTGCAAGTGCCACATTTGAAATCCCTTCTGTCTGTCGAAACGAAAAGAAGAGGAGTGGTCGGTGAACGGCTTCGAGCATCAATGTTGCTGCCGGGAAGCCAGTACAGAAGCCTGATAGAATCAGAGTTCTGGATCATGAAAGAATGGTTTGGGGACGGGAAACTCTTTGCTTTCCAAGCAGAGCTTCTACAGCAATTCAGCGAAGACGCTCCTGTGGACGATGAAGGCATGAGATTTATCAGGTTTGATAACATGTTTGGCGTTAAGTCTCCTAGCCGCATGGTATGCGAGATCTTCCTACCAGAGCTGTTGATTCAGTATGAAATGTACAAGAAAGATATTTCATATGATGCCGTCATGAGAAGTATATTCAAACAAGATGGCCACACCGTTTTCCACAAGGCCACATGCCAACAGGTGCAGGAAAACGCCAAAGCTGAATTGAGTGGCTCGGCGAGGAGAAAGAAATCTAACCCTAGGAAGTTAAGCAAGAAAAAGAAGATTTCTTAGGATAGATGTTTATATTTATCTTTATGTCTTGGACTAAACGCAACTCAAAACATGTTAAAGTACTTTGTAAAATATTAAAAATGGCGTTTTCTGCTTTTCAAGAGCTTTATCCGTTACAAAGATATTTGGGTTTATATTATAGGTATATGCGTCATCGCTGAATGTCACAATAGTCGCCTTATTTGAATATGAATGGTCCTTTTGTTTGATTATGCCTCGTTCTATTAGAAGACGACTATATGGCATTCAGCGATGAAGTAGATACCATATTATACGCAAATTCGCTGTGTTGCTCGAGGTCACATGATCAAATTGGTATTTGTTAAAGGATTGATTGATTTGAAACTGAGCAAACTGGATAAGAGACTTGGACTCAACCCAAGGTTAGCGTGGATGATGTTTTCCGTGGTTGCTATCGTAACAAAATAGTGTCCAATTCCCTTTAAAGATTGTTAGACTATCCAAATGATATGTTAGCTAAGTTATATGTCTTCTATAGACCCTTTTACAAAATGGCGGAAAGTTGCACGGAAGCGAGGCTGGAAATATAAACATACATTACCGCTGCGCAGGGAAGCTTTAGCTGGTGAATGGAGACCGAAAAACTATTTAACCATTACTAGTGTTTTCTGATTTTCTTTTCTTATCGGTCCCTATTCACCAGCTCAGCCTTTCCAAACAAATTTCCGCCATTTTTGAAAAAAGGTCTATTTGAATTATATGTCATCTATATACTTTTTATGGTTGGGGTATTCTGGGACCAAGATTGTTGCCATATCAACCAGCCTATTAAGGAGTCAGAGTTTAGGTTCACTCTACGGTCCCACAATTCACGCAATGGTACCTACACTAAAACACCTACACTAAACCGAGACATAGAATTGTTTTAAATTTTCATCAAATGTTCTTTATTAAATGCTTGATAAAACAAGTATAGCGAGAGACCCAGGGCAGCATGAACTTTTTCCCTGTTGGCTCTCGAATTCATACCATTTTTCACCGTTTCGTCGATCGGTATTTTTGAAGCAGACACTCTGGCGCGGTTAATGATTAACCAGGGTTATCACTATGCATCAATGGACACGTCTTAGCATAATATTTAGTCAGAGAATATGTCCTGGTGATCTTGTAATAAAAAGGTGCAGTTTTTTGTGTGCATTCCATATGGGTTCCGTCAAGTTACCTAAAACGCAAAAATGGCGCTTCGATCTTTCAACCCTCGTATCTCCTTAACCGAGACATAGAATTCCTTTAAATTTTCAACAAATGTTCTTTATTAGATGCTTGACAAAACAAGTATAGCGAGAGACCCAGTGCAGCATGAACGTTTTCCCTGTTGGCTCTCGAATTCATACCATTTTTCACCTTTTCGTCGGTATTTTTGAAGCAGACCCTGGGCGTGGTTAATGATTAACCAAGGTTATCACTATGCATCAATGGACACGTCTTAGCATAATCTTTAGTTAGAGAATGTGTCCTGGTGATTTTGTGGTAAAAAGGCGCAGTTCTTTGTGTGCATTCCATATGGGAACCGTCCAGTTACCTAAGACGCAAAAATGGCGCTTCGATCTTTGAACCCTCGTATCTCCTAAACCGAGACATAGAATTCTTTTAATTTTCATCAAATGTTCTTTATTAGATGCTTGACAAAACAAGTATAGCGAGAGACCCAGTACAGCATGAACTTTTTCCCTGTTGGCTCTCGAATTCATGCCATTTTTCACCGTTTCGTCGGTATTTTTGAAGCAGATACTGGGCATGTTAATGATTAACCAAGGTTATCACTATGCATCAATGGACACGTCTTAGCATAATATTTAGTTAGAGAATGTGTCCTGGTAATCTTGTGGTAAAAAGGTGCAGTTCTTTATGTGCATTCCATATGGGGTCCGTCCAGTTACCTAAAACGCAAAAATGGAGCTTCGATCTTTGAACCCTCGTATCTCCTAAACCGAGACATAGAATTCTTTTAAATTTTCATCAAATGTTCTTTATTAGATGCTTCATAAAACAAGTATAGCGAGAGACCCAGTGCAGCAGGAGCATTTTCTCAGTTCGCTCTGGAACTCATGTGAGTTTTCACCGTTTCGGCGGTATTTTTGAAGCAGATACTGGGCGTGGTTAGGGACGTGTCATTATTTAGCGGGGGGGAGGGCTCCTATTTTTGTGGGGAGGGTCCTAATTTTTTTCGCGTGTCTAAAGGGAGGGCCCACATTTTTTTCACTCCTGTTTGGGGGAGGGTCATAATTTTTTTTCAACAACATTTGGACGATGAAGAGAGTGAAACAGATGCAACTTCTATATCATCTGCTTTTTTACTTAATGAAATTTCGGCGCGCTTCGCGCGCATAAAGAATGACATATTATATGCTCTTTCAGCAACGAATACGCTACTCTCACGCCGTTCATAACAGCAATTGTATCTTGATGAGAAAAGGCAAACTCTCCAAAAATGCCCTGCAATGATAGGCCTGACGGGAAGTCACTATGTTTGAAAAAAGACCCCATAGGTATTAGCGTGAGTTCGACATTACAAGCATATAGAAATTTGTCATTTTGGCCGCGAATCATGAATCATAATAACTTCGTCATTTGCGCCGCGCAGTTGCGCGCATGAATAATATAACCTTGTTGGCTCAGAAACCCATCAATAGGGAGAAGCTTTCATCTAACCTATAAAGTTAAGGTAGCGTTCTTCCTGGGCTCCTGACAGGCTTTGATTACTACCGTACACAAAACATGTTCATCTACCTTTTCTCTTAGGCTTGATGAAATGCGTTATCAAAATTCGGGCGCGCTTCGCGCGCAACGAAAGAAAAGTGCGAGCCCCTTTTTCCGTAAAATGTCTTCAGTACTAGGTCAAATAGGGGACGGGAGGGGTTGGATCACGTTAATCATTGTACTTATAGAGGGAGGATCACAGCATTTATTACCGTTTACCCAAAATCCTCTCACGTAAATAATCGAGGCGATAAATAATGACCGCGGTTCCTTAGCTTTGACAGAAGTAAGAAAAAAGTATTTCTACTTTAAGAAAAGAAAAAGACATTCGGACAAGAGTCTAACTAACAGATTTTTCAGAAAATATCAATTACATGGGGAGGGTCACAATTTTTTTTACCTACGACTGGGGGAGGGTCACAATTTTTTTGTTATGTTCAAGGGGAGGGTCCAAATTTTTTTTAGCCTTATTTGGAAAAAATGGGAGCCCTCCCCCCCCGGTGAATAATGACACGTCCCTAATGCAAACAATTCTCAGGATTAAAAGTAAACAATCATCCGTATATGATTGTGATTTATTTTATAAAACTTTACACAAACCTTGAAGATTATAAGCTATATACACTGATGTGAGAAGCATTACAACTGTGATGTCATAAGAGTTCAGCATTGTTAGCAAACCGTTTTGTTTTTGAAGAAAATCATTCGTCCCCAAACCTGATCTCAGCCTTTCTCTGTCTTTTTTTTTCCTAGAACAAAAATAGACGGGGTGATTGTCGAGAAAATCAATTTTGGCCCTAAAGGCTGGTTTCCATATAATCGCAAATGCTTTGTTTCTCGACTGAAAACAATGCGTAGTACTAGTTTCGTGATCTGCGATCGTTTGCAATTATATTGAAACCAGCAATTGGTTGTTTTCAATAATGATAATCACTCATTCTTTGTTAACGTAGACATTTGATGTCGCTTGTAAAAAAAAAAATTCTCTAAGTTGTAGGATATTTTTCTAGATATTGGCATTTTGGTTTCAAAGTTTAAGGCTTAGGACATACTCGCAAATGGATTCCAACCTCGTAGTGCGGCGAGACTTAATTTATTTTACCTTTGCACACGCGAGAGTAACCCAAAACAGCGTGTCACAAACGAGGTAAATTAATATGAAATTGTAAAAATAAAGTTGTTCGACGTTTTGTTGTTACCTTTCGACCTCATGGAATTAAAGTTTCACCCCTAAGTTGTAGTTTAAGCTACAATAAACAAGAAGGAGGTCCGATGTTATCAAATGCCAGCCACTGATAGTGGCGTCGCACAAGTTTAGTTCGTTTACGTTACCTACAGGCAAAATGTTAAATAACTTTTATCTAAATGCCAATAAAACATTTAAATGCGCTTCATATCGTCTTTATGTCTCGTAGGACCCAGACAAAAACACTTTTTTTTGCAGGAAAGGCAAAGACATGATGACATTGTAGTCCAATGCATATCTGGTGCACTTAATTTCCTAGTATTGTCCTTTACGCTACGAAGGTTCTCGTCACGTACGCGGCCTCAAAGGAAGAACTTGCGACATTAATGGCGTTACACTGTAAACAGACCATGGGGTAACTTATTTTAAGAAATGATTCCTTTGATGTGATGAAGGAGCTGGAAGGAAATTGCCCGACAGCTCTTATTGTCGTATCACGCTACCGTCACGTAAAGGACAAAGGAGTTTGTGTACTTTCACTATCATGCGACGAAAGGCCAAACAGGGTCAGATAACAGAGTCAATTATCTTGTGTCAACACACTGAGTTACCGTACCATTTGATAACATCAAACCCAGCGCATTTCAATTCTTTTTGCATCACCCATCGTTGTAGTAACATCGAGGTTATTTCGCAAGATCTATACACATTAGTCCTGTCACGTTGTACGCTCCATAACTCAGGTATAAAACTGAAAGTATTATTGCTTTCTGTCAGTAACATGTGTACAAACGGCATCTCGTTGCCTTGGTATGTTTTGCACGATTCACAGCACAGTACATAGCTTCAAAGCACGTGCTTTTGTAAAGTAACGTAAACGAACGATTGAGTAGCGTAAAAGACGTAGCTATAAGGAAAAAAATGGAGGATTTGACATAATTTCAAGTCGTAAAGCATATTAAACACGTATTCCTTCATATCCTCCAATGTTTCTAATGAGTATTGTACAATTGATTCTAATTTAATCTTTTTTTTCAATGAATACCCCAAAGGTATTATGGCCAAATCACGAGCAGAAATTTCGCGTGCATACCGGGAGAGGAAAAAAGCTAAGGATAAAGACTTCGCAAAAAAAGAATCCAGGCGTGTTCTGAAATACTACACTCCATCATCGGAGCTCGATAGAGAAGCTTTAGAGAAAAGGAGGGAAAGAAGCCGAGAAAACAAGCGCAAAAATAGAGCGATAAGGAATTCAAGGAAAGATGTTGATGGACCAACATTGAAGGTAAAAATAACTGGAAATTCCTCAGTCAATCGTCGAAAAATGAAGGAAAAAAGTCAAAAGATCAAAAGTCTCGAGGAAAGAATAAAGACTTTGGAAAGAGCGAACAAGAAAATCGCAAAAAGAAACGAAAGGTTATTAAAGAAAATGAAGCCACCCAAAGAAATCCCTTTACCAGAAATGACCCCTCGCTCACGCACCAATGCCCAAATCGAGCAATCAGGCACAAAGCAAGTGCCGAACTGTTTGAAGAAACGTCTTTTATTCGGCAATATCGTTATTGACGAAATAAAAGATTCACTGAAGAAAAACCGCTCTACCGCTGGAGCAAGGACAATACGAAACGTAATAAGCGGCAAGGTGGTGAAAAAGTATCGAGTTTTTCGCCAGCTTAGCAACGAAGTCGGCGTTTCCCGAACGTTTCTTCGAGCAGCGCAGACCAAAAACGTGGCTTGTACGAAAAAGAAGAGTCGCCTTCTAGAGCTTCGAGAGAGAATCAGGAAAAATGTGGTTAAGTTCTTGGAACGGGATGACAATAGCCGAATGATGCCCGGAAAGAATGATGCCAAAAAATGCGGCACAGAGAGAGTCCAGAAACGCATTTTGAGTGATTACCTTTACAATTTACGCCTAAAGTACCTCGCGGAATATCCAGACGAGCACATCTCTCAGGCGGTGTTTTACAAGATGAGACCCTCCTACATGATGCTGGCAAGTTTTGCTTCACGCGACACATGCCTATGTCAACAGCATCAGAACATGGCGCTGCTTGTAGGCTCCATGAAGAACATAAAGATCACCACGACTGCAAATCCGGATACGTTCATCAAGGAGAACGATGATGAAATGGTGCTGAAAATTCTAGACAAGATAGAGGATAATGCTAACGTTACGTTTGAGCAATGGAAAAGAGTGCAAGAGGAGGATGGGAAGAAAAGGATGAAATTACTGAGTTTTCAGGCCTCAAAGAAAGACTTTTCAGACAAGGTCAGAAAGTCTATCGCGACATTTCGCGAACACGTGCGGCGTCATCACGAGCAATACCGCCACCTGAGATGCCTGAAGAACAACCTCCCAGCTGGCCATATTGTAGCTCAAATGGACTTTGCAGAGAATTACAACTGCCAGTCTTGTGAGGAAGTGCAAAGTGCGCACTGGAACGGTCCAACTATGGTTTCTTTGCACCCAATAGTTGTTTACTACAAGGTCGAGAATGAACAAGGCGAACTCAAACACAAAAGCTTTGTGTTTGTTTCAGACGAGCTGCAACATGACGCCTCTGCAGTATATGCAATTATGAAGGCCCTTCACAAGCAGTTAAAGAGTTTTTGCCAAACCTTACTCATGTGCATTACTGGACCGACAGCCCTACTTCCCAATACCGAAATAAAACCATCTTCTCTGTTGTTGCAAACCATACTGAAGAATTTGGAATGGCAGCAAGATGGAATTACTTCGAGGCGGGGCATGGCAAAGGTCCTTGTGATGGCGTTGGCGGGACAGCCAAGAGGATGGCCGATGAAGCCGTTCGTTCCGGCAAAGTAAAAATCGAGGACGCACAAGGCTTCTACAGCTGGGCTACTCAGTCCGAAAGCACCACTAGTGTGAAATATGTTTTTTATACTAAAGATGACGTAAAGGGTGCCGTTGCAGCTCTGGAAAAGTATAGCTCTACGCAGACAGTCCCGGGCACGATGAGTGTACACGCTGTTAGCGCTATAGCACCACACACAGTGATAACCCGGACGACTTCCTGCTACTGTCCTTCTTGTCTCCTGGACCCCAACCAAAGCGGGTGTGAGTGGAAGGCGGCAATGCTGAGGCAACCAAGCACGTCAAGTGTCCAGCATGAGCTCGCCGTTAAGGTAGATGATTATGTTGCTGCTGCCTATGATGAAGACTGGTATGTCGGGAAAGTAGAGGACGTGGACAAGGAAGACGGCGAGGTGCTGGTGACCTTCATGACAAGGGCTGGAAAACACCCAAAGTACAACTTTCGATGGCCTGCCAAAGAGGATGTTCTTTGGCTTCCGAGAGCATCTCTGATCTGTGTCATAGAGCCACCAACTCAAAACAGCAAGACCCGTAAGACGTACAGTCTGACCTCTGCCACAGTTGATCTCATCGAGAGGAGATTCCGTCTTCCTTGAGAGGAGTCGTTTACGTTACCATTTACGAGTTAAAATGGCAAAATAAAGTCCAAAAAGACTTTGGGCGTTTAAGAAATGGCTCACTGACAAGGAAATTAAAACATCTCAGCAAACAATAGTAACTTTGAAGGCATTATAAACTTTCATGCCTTTTTGAATTTGATAGTCGTTTACGTTACGAAAAACTATAAATGTACTTAAATCCATTTATAAATTCATATAGTTTGATTCTCGGTACATAAAACATGGTAGGCATAGTTTTCAACACTAATTTGAGTTTCAATGTCATGTAAAATTGTCTGGTGACAACGAATATCGTTTACGTTACACAGGAGTCGTTTACGTTACCTAGATAAAAGTCATTTTTCTGTTTCTCGGTTATGATAGAACGAAAGCACCCGACCTACATTTGAAAAAGTAATACTTATAGATGAAAACTAGTGAGCAATGATCGTTGAATGTGCTCTGAATTGAGAGAAGGAAGAAAACAAGAAAGGACAATTATTTTTTCCCTAAAATTGGCGACTTATTGTAAATTGTTTTTGTAAATTTCTGGTTTTGATTTTCATAGACGAGGCTATTTTTGATTTCATATCATAGTTTGAACATACACCGCCATGAAGTACAATGAAACACATTGTAACTGGAGTCATAGCACTCATTCTGGACAAACATCTTTACACCTGGAGCTCGAAAATTATCCCATTTTATTTAGAAGAACGGATGAAAGCAAACAGCTGTAAATGTTTAGGTTTTAAAGATATGGAGAAACTGTTTTGAACAATGCATTTTGAAATGTTGCGCATTTAAATAAAATACTCAACGATAAGGTACGCTGTGTTTCATTTTTCAACTTTTTTTGGTCCAATTGTCTACGTTAACTAAGAATGAGTGTAATAATAATAATCCTTTATTCCACTTAAACCTTACTAGGTACATGGGAAGCACATGCATATTCATAACAACTCAAATTGACACATTAAATCACATATAAATCTAGCTGTTAAAGGAATTATCGATTCATCTATCATAGATACACAATAAACAAATAGATGTCTATCACTGAAAAGAGAGAACGTTGAATTCACACCCTTCAGGCTGTGCAAAAAGTTACTCCTTATTTTAGAAATTTTTTCATTTGAACAAAACGAAAAATAATGTAATTCATCTCCGACCTCATCTAAATCACGGAACGCACACTTCCTCAAGTTATAATCGGTCCCCGTGTATCGTCCAGCTTCAACCGGGAATCGATGTGCAGAAACTCTAAATCTTGTAACCGCTTGTCTACATTGGACATTGACTACACAAGATAGATAACGAGAAAACTCTAATCGTGGTTTAACAAGATTCAGAGTTTGCAACTTTCTGGAAATTTGGATCTGACTTTTCCATTCCACATCAAAACATTTATTCAAAGAACTTTTCACACGGTTCGAGATTGATCCAATGCTCTCATATGGAATCGTAAGATCAATTAGTTTTCCTAAACCTCCCAAACTCAATGGAAAATCTGAAATAATAACCCCCTGACAATTGGACTGAATCCCCCATCTCGCCGCCTTCCCAAAGAAAGTATCCGCATAAATCACATTTGAAATCCGTTGCCAGTATTTGACTACTCTGGTCAAAATTTCAATTATTAAAGGTCTTCTACCCAGCTCTGCATACACTCCAATGTTGACGGATTTAGTGTATCCCTAACAAGCGTTTACAGAATTTAAGATGTAATCTCTCTAAATCGTTTATCGTCTTAAATAATTTCTCTTTAAAACTTGCAAAATTCGGTGTTCTGCCAAACTCTTGAAAGAAGACGAAAAGCATAGCCATCCTCGTTCCTAGGGTCCTCCTCCTCATATCTGGCTACTCGCTCAATGAGAATAGAATAGGACCCTGGAAACGAGGGTGGGACAAGCCTTTTTTTTTACTTAAAGTTTGTGTCCACGTCTCTTTTTACGGACTTTTCAATTGGGTTTGACTCTGAAATGAGCGACCACATTATCAAAACTGCACAAAAAAGAGACAACCACGCTACAAAAGTAGCCACTATGCATGCCTTGCGTGCCTATTTTTGTTCTTGAAATAATTATTCCTATAATAAGAGGCACTGTATGCTTGGTGTCTTTGACGCTCTGTAAAAGCTTCCAGATTGTCTGTTGATTGTCTTCATTCAAACAATTTTGTCATCATTCTTCATAAAATATAATAATTTGGCCCCTTGCTCAATAATTGCACACTAACTCATTTTACATATCTATTTTTCTAATGTTGATTGGATGGCAATGGTAATAATGTTTCGTTCCTTGACTGGTTTTTCTCTGCCAGGATAATAAACAGTGTTATTATATAAACACCAATGAAATACCGGGTGATCTCCCGCGCGAAAACTTGATATCTTCACACGTGAAAATAACATGATATTTTCACATGTGAAGATATCACACTTGCCTTTGCTCAATGCTCGATTTTTAAGCTTAACTCAAATAAAATTCGAATTTGGTATTTCAGTGATGTTTATATAATAAACAGAACATTACATGACCTCTTGTAGATACGAATTTTATCTTCTCGTGTTAAAAATTAATCTCACTCGTTCGCTGCGCTCACTCGTGAGATAAATTTCAACACTCGAAGATAAAATCCGTATCTCCGCGCGGCCATGTAATATCCTCTATTTATTATATGAACTGCAGTGGGATACTGAGTGACATCAAAATGATACAATCGGTATCCCCACCCCCACCAGTGGGGATACGATTTTTCTCAACACATGTGGTGATATCAAATTTCAACCAATGAGCTTTCAGTATTTTCGCGCGCTTATGCAAATGACGTGCTGGCAGTCGCTCTGCAAAAAATAGTCGCCATGTTTTGCTTTAGTTTTCCGATTTCGCAGTGGATAAATCAGCTCTCTATCATATCAAACATGGCAAGTGCGCAAAGGTTCAAGCTAGATTTTACCAATGAAGATCTTACTGAATTCATAGACCAGCAGGAAAACGCTAACATGAAACGAAAAACTGAATTACGACGTCAAAATTTTAAGGGAGTTCATTCAGGAACCAAATCCCGAACTGCTTAGGTCAACTTCAGTCAGGTGAACAACAATACTCGTCTCTGCCAGATAATCAACAAGAGAGGATATCCAACATCTTCTCCTTCAGAGGTCCAGCTAGTACACTAGTATTGCTGCGGCAAGTTCATGAACGACGACAAAACAGCTCCCTGCCGAGTAGGAAATACGAGTGTGTTCGTATGCAAAAAATGCCGGCAGAGACGGTGCAACAAACTGCTTCGACAACGGGATTTGGCTCTCTCATTTAATACTGGAACAATTACAGGTGGAACGTTAAATATCAATGTGAACTTGCAACAAAATAGATCCCCTGAAAAACGAGAGAGTTCTGCAGTTTTTGAATGGAAACAAGTAAGCTACGCTTACGAGTCGATACGAGCTTTGGAAAGTAGGGACGAGAGTCTGACAAGAAAGTAAGTCAGGAGTAAAGTAAGGAACTTGCCGATCATTAATGACACAATAAATTTGTGGGTTTTGTGCACTCTTGGTCATTTTAATTTGTAGTTTGATGATAAAAACTTGTTTTTTTGAAATTGAAAAATGAAAAGACTTCTAAAGTTTATGAGAGATAAATTGGGAAACCACCGACTTAGCTAATGTGTTTCCACAAGCCTTTTTCGAAAATCATTGAATTTGTAGTTCATATAATAAACAGAATATTACATGGTCGCTTGGAGATACGAATTTTATCTTCTCGTGTTAATATTATCTCTCACTCGTTCGCTGCGCTCACTCGTGAGAGATAATAGGGACCTTAAGATCCAGGACGGGAGCGAGGACGACGGCCGACCGGAAGTAATTTAGTATATCTGAGCATGCGCAGTAACGATAAAATCTATTTTCACAAGTTGCGTGACGCCGTCCTGCTCCCGTTCTCTCCCGTCGAGGACGGCAAAATCGCAAGATTGGCGTTGTAGCTTTTATCGAGTGAATTTTGCGCCTTTTTTCCCTTGTGAAAGTACTGGCTGATATAAAAATGGACATTTCACCACCTACAGAGGAATCTTCAAAGGAAAAAAATACCAAAAAACCTGCGTAAGTACATATTTTTGCTGTCTTTTTGCATGGTGTTTACTTTGTCGCTTGCCACATGCCGGGTCCGAAACACACTTTCTTGCCGTAAGCTTTCTTTCGCGAGATTTTCTGTCTTCCTTTATAATTTAATATTACTTTCCAGGTTTAGTTGTAACATCTATTTTGTTTAACTACCGATGATTATCAAAACCACATAATTTTGCCGTTTTTTTAGTTTGCTTTCTTGTCTAAAATTCAACAATTTGTTGAATTTTAGACAAGAAAGCAAACTAAAAAACTGCAAAATATTCCCTGCAACAAGAGGAGCTCTTTACTCTACTCGTTATCCCACTAAACGTTGATTTTCATATTACATCAAGGAGGTTGCACTTAGTCTTTCACGCATTAATTGAACATAAAAAGTGAAAAGGATTGTCCTATTTTTCGTTGGAAATCCAGGGGATGGGGGACTCGAGTTGGAGGTACAAAACCCTTTCTGAGATTGCACTTTGGCAGCATTAAGTTTAAGTATGTGACTTTCGGTATTTATTTTATGTAAGCTTAATTGATTTCTATTTTTTATCACAGAATGTTTTGGAAAGAAGAACACGATATAATATTCGTCCGGGAGCTTCTTGCCAATTGTGCCTTTAGGGGGACAAAGCGTGGCACAGTTCAAAGAGGAAAAAAATGGGATCAAATAGTAGATCGACTTATGCAAGTGGAGACCCCAAATTCAAGGTTGACCAGAGAGCAGTAAGAGAAAGGTATAAAAATCTAGCAAAGGCATATAGACGTAGATTAAGAGAAGAAGAGAGAGCCAGTGGAATAGAAACTGAAGACTTGACAGAAGTTGATCAAGGTTTGGAAGATCTAATTTTAAGAGAGGATGAGGCAGATAAAAAACAAGAAGAAGCTGCCACCCAGAGGAAAAAAGAACCAGGAAGACAAGAAGGATGCAGAGGAGATTAGAAAGAGGGCCATGGAAAGACTGGGAGAGAAAAAGAAAAGAACAGAGGATGGAGGAAAGGGAAAGAAGAGGAGAACAAGTGCAAATGAGACGCTAGATTTCCTTAGGGATAGAAATGAAAGAATAGATGAGATCAAAAAAGAGGAATTGGAGCTGAAGAAGCAAGAGTTGCAACAAGAGGCTGGAAAGAATGAAGCAATGCTCAAGATGTTCGGAGAACAGCTTCAAAATCAGCAACAACAAGCAAACCAGTTTCAATACATGATGCTCAATATGTTTACAAAATTCATGGAAAAGAATTAAGCTGATTGAAAACTGATGCAAGAATTATGTCACATTTTCTTGCACAAATTGGTTAAAGTTATTGTGTCTTCAAAAAGCTTGATTTGTGTAGATATTGTACATGATTGAAAACTGATGCAAAAATTATCTGTCAATTTTTGCACAAACTGGTAAAAGTTATAGCGGAGCTCCTTGCGGCGGCCGAAGGCCGCCGCAAAGCGGAGCACCATACCTAAGAAAACAGCGTCAAAAACTGCAAATATAGTATTGGGTACCCTGTGTGAGTTTATTGAGTAACCTGGGGAAATTGCTAGGGGTCGATCCGATTTTTGGACGTCTCAGGAAGCCCCGGATGTTGTACGTGTTCCTGAAGCCTGACGTCACAATAGCGTCCCGGATGTTGTACGTGTTCCTGAAGCCTGACGTCACAATAGCGTCAAGCATGCTCAACTAACGGGGGGAGGGGCGCCGCGTTGAGTGCTCAACTAACGGGAGAGGGGCGCGTTGTCAGGGGGGGGGGCGGGGTGTTGATGTTTACGTGAAAGCTAAAATCGCACGCACAAAAAGGGCTGCTAGCGGCTGAAAAAACGACCTACAATAATTATTCAAAGGAGAAATGCCCGAAGAAGAAAAGAAGAAGCCATGGAATCCAAAGATTTGGTAGAATGGGGAATAATAATCAAGTTGGAGTATTTTCTTTGCCGGCTTGCTCCTGAAATTCTTCCTTCCAGTCGGAGTTTCAATCAAGGCCGACAAATAGACAGCTAACTGCAGAACCGTGCTATCACTTGCACCTCAAATGATAAAAATACGCGAAGAGGAAGCGGAAATAAACTGGAAACAAGTTTCAAATTTTCTATTGACAAACGTCTTTGTTCATGACCACCACGTGACCCGAAGCGGCAAGATTAGTGAAAGTAAAGTTGTGTAGTTGTGTTCCTACATCACACGATAGCCTGCTCTGTTTGTTTTCGAGAGGAGTCGTTTTCACGAGGAAAAATTACAGGCTGCAATTCTATTTAATTAGACATATGTTCTACTTCTCCACTGAATGCGAAAGTGTCAGGACTATAGCTGAATTCACAGGAACTGAAAACGTTTGTCACGAGTTACAGTACAACAACAATGGCGCCCAAAATCAAGCGCGGGAGTTTTCGTGTTTTGCCGTGTTTTGTGGGTTCTTCAGCTCCCTAAAGACATGGAATAGTATTTTATTTTCACTGCATACCTATTACCGCATTATGGTAAGCTAAGTTATGGGATGTGTCCGCGACTACCATGGGCAGCAGTAGGCATGCAGCGAGGGCGAGGAGCATGTAGTGTCCCCAACCGACACCAGGGGAGGTAGGTGGGGCAAAAAACCGCTTGACCACCCGTTACGCCGATAACTGACAACGGAACACAGAAGACGCCGGAAATTTAAACTATAGGGGCCGCAAAGCATCATGCACGCCAGTATGCAGCTAACACCGATTGATTGGGCGATTCCGATAAACTTTCACGATGCGCTAATTAATATGCAGATGAAAATAGTATTTTATTTTCACTGCATACCTATTACCGCATCATGGTAAGCTAAGTTATGGGATGTGTCCGCTCCTACCCATGCCCTCGCAATATTCATTGCTGACTATGCGAAAGCCACAGAAAGTGGAAACGTGGAAAAGGAAAGATCGTAAGATGGGATAAAATGATAAGATAGGATTGGATGATAGCTCTTTAAAAGACTTCTCTTTCCAATACTCAGATTTCCTCTTTAACAAGACAGAGGGTTCTATGGTGCCTCTTTAGCTCAAATATCATTGAAAGATCTATAAGAATGAACTGTTTTCTCCAAAGCGAACTGTCGTCGTTATTGCTTTACCACGCAAGTACTAGTAAATTGTTGGAAGTAGGTAATAATAAAATACTATATGGATTGCTATAGCGCATATGCATTTCTGTTCTAAGCGCTTTACAATATAACAGTTAAATAGGGTGGCTTCACACTTAGGCTTCGGCTGAACGACAAAGCAGCAAGAAACATGACGACCACCAAAGCGACTGAAGCGAAGCAATTGCAACCTACAGCCTTCAATCACATCGCACGGCGAATGCAAGTGAGTGACGGTTTTGAGTTTTCGAAAAGGGTAAGGTACTGTACTTAGATTTAAAGTATACGCTGCGTTATACTTAGATCGTACTTCGGCAGTTGAAGACGCGGCGTAAACATAACTACAAAGTATCTTACTTGAGCAGTCAACATGGCGTTCACACTGAAAGTAGCCCTAAGCATACTCAAGACCTCCTTACGAGCGTTAGTGTGAACCCACCTAGTATGAAAAGTATGGTGTCCTCGTCTATGTCACTTGTGCGGCCACAGACGGCTGTGAGAATGGGGCTGTTCCACGTGATTGGATGGAATTAGTATCCGCGTCATTAGGGTAAACAGGCCGTACAGCGACGCGCAGGTTGAGTCTAACAATCTATGAAAGCGGAACTGTGAAAAGCGGCCTAGAAAACACACCGAAAGGCCAACAAACTCAGGAAACTGTCAAAAGCAACGCACTGAAGAAAGGCCAACCATTAACGAGGTAACTAATTTTACGGGAAAACTAAGTGCTCCTTTTGGATAAAACGCAGGGGGTCCTTTTAATTTCAGGGGGTGTAACCAAGAAGGCGGAAATTTAATTCCCTGAGAGACTGGGTGCAAAGGTAAGGCCACGCCTGTAATAACTATTAGTGAGAACCATGTGATCCCCAATTTCCATGCCTTTTCCGAGAGCGTACAGTCAAAGTCGTTAACCAGTGTTAACCAGATTCTCTACCGCCGCTTTGTGTGTGCTCATTCCATGAGACTTTCAAAAGAGTTAACATCCTCTGAAATGCCTTTCCGGTTATCTCGGGATCGGATCTCACGTCCGGGCGTGTTGAAGATGAACCTCGCCCCAAGGGCGCTTATACGCGTAACAGAACAACATAACTATGTCATGTTCTTCGGGCCCCAGGGGAAATAATCCAACCAGTCATGGAGAAAGCGCCAGTTCTGGATTTCCGTGAGGGGTCTGCCCCTGTGATTAGTGGAATACATATCAAGAACATCTCGCCAAAAACTGTTGTTTTGTCGACGTTGCAAAACTTCCTTATTAAGAAATTCCCCCTTACCTTATTTGGATGGTCTGTAAGTACTTTCCCTCATATCTTAGCGAAAAAAGCAGGAAATCTTACCAAAACTTGCAGATACTGGAGAAACATCATTTTCTTGGTAGCCATTTTGTTTTTGCCCCCCGACGAGGGACCTGAGACACGTTTTGAACACCACAGGTAACCCGCGCGGATTTACCAAAAGAGACGACAACACTTTCTAGATACGAATATGCGATGCCCTGGGCTACCACTTGCACATACAATCTGCAAGATGGGAAGCTTAACTGAAAGAGACGATTAAGTGTTTGAAGGGATACCATGGCGGATGACAAAATTCTCTCTGAGGGCTATGAAAGCATCCGTTTCATCCTGCGGGACGAGACAGTCGCATATAACCCTAAAAAGCTTACAGAAGTGAAGGAGATGTATTTCTCAAATGTGATGAAATACCCTGCTTCGATAAGGATCGATAACAGACGATATATGCCGCGGCCTAGGTGTTCTGATGGCTCGGGGCAAAACCAAAGTACGATGAAGGGAGGTAATTGTATCACGTGACGGACATCAATATACTGCGAGAGCGGAGTTAGAGCGGCTTACAAAGTCATGGTATAAGAAGGCGCTCACTTTCCAACCGAAGGGCAAAGTATTAAAATGTAAAATAGAGGTAATCCAACTGAAAATAAAAGCACACTCTCGGAAGAAGGGTTAAATAACACATAGTGTTGCCTTTGACCCAGAAGTATGAATCCTGGCAAATAAGACACACAGATGATCCAGCTTGAAAGGGAGATCTGTATCCAAAGGTAACAACAACCTCTCGTCGTGGCAGACGACTCGGTGGCATCATGGCTGTAAAACGTTGGCCTGCTTTTAGTGAATTGGCCCACAAAAACATTTTGGAATTCTGATTAAGTTTTGTTGCCATGGTAACGGTGACTCGCAATCCGCCATATTATAAATAGCAATTTCTTTTTCATGTTTGTACGCTAGTCTTTCTCTAACCTAACTAGATATGTCTTAATAAAGACATTTTCCAACAATATCATGTATTACAAAAGCAAGTGAAATAACTTATAATATATATAGTTTACCTTAGGCAACACCTAGTTCAACTTAGTCCGGCAGCTATCTTGTATTTCTCACATACGTATACCTGATGAGAGAGGGCATGAGCTGCCCTCTTGAAACAGGCCTGTAGTAAACGTAACGTGAAGATGAAACGTTGAGTTGTCTTTACCGTACTATTATTACTTATAATATATATATATATTTTTTTCATTTCCTTAAGAAATTCCAAGTTATCCAATTAGCTTACCTGAGGATAGTTGTCCTTTATAAATAGATGACAACCTTTAACTTTCACCTTCTCCTGTGCGAGTTAAAGAGGTCTAAATAAAACAATCCAAGATAGCCGCCACTCTGGCCACTGAGTCACGTGATAAGCGCCTCCATGGTGACAAACTAGGTTAAAATATAGCTCTTCTTGAAACTATTGTACTAAACAATTCCAATAATGATCCATAGTAACATGAGATATGAAGAATAATCCATTTTTCAGGCAAATGCGTTTTGAGCCATGCCTTAAACCCACTGAGGAGGTCTCGAAGGCTAAACAGTAAGTGAGAGGCTAAGTATGGTTGGAAAACATTGTCGACCTCTCCCCAAAACAAGATATCTCCAGCGGTTTTAATAATCGAGAATTAAGGCACGATAGAGAGTTATAACAATGGGCGGTAAAGGGGCGTAGCAAAATTTATACTCGAAGAAATGCCCTACCCGGACGCCGTCGCGAATGATTCGGTGAGGATCTACACCATGACGGTTAGGCAAATATGCAAGAGACTCCATACTGGTAAGTTACCGTGACCATTCCCGCCTTGAAGAATTTTGGGTCACGAAATTAACCGGAGGGGCCAACGAAGGGTTGGGTTCCCTGTGTGATACTACAAACATGAGTATCCGTTGCATCTTTCTTATTTCTGCGGCAGCCGTTACGCGCGAGATGAAAAACAAAATTACCGCTTGCTTAACAAAACAAACAAAACGATGCGATAACTAAAAGGGAACCCAACCCTTCGTTGACCCCAGCCCTGAACACGAAGAACAGGGTGGTATAGAACACAGAGCAGGCTCCCCAGGTCAACGAAGGGATAAAGGGTACACAAAAAGTATAGAACTTATAAACCTGACAAATATTTTCTAAACGACCAGCGGGGTCCCTGTGGTATGGGAAAGCACAAAGATACCGTCATTAACAGCCTAGCTGTATGTATCATCCCTGTGTAGAACTAAACGAGATAGCATAGGGCGCGTGGTGGGGAAAAGGAAAAATGTATCACACTGTAGTGGCTGTATCCGAAGTGTTTTTTTTTTTTATATAATAGATATATTTATATATTCCAGCAATGGTCGAGGAAAGTGGTAAGAAAGAAATGACAAATAATGCAAGCAAAGTACTTCAGTTTATTATTAAACACAAAGAACCTGCTCTGGGTAAGCAGTTTACTACCATAACTGGACCTGGTACGTTGACCACCACGCGGCTTCCAAAATGGAGGCAGCTTCTATGGCAATTTAGTTAGTACAAGGTCTAATAAGATCCAACATCTCCTGGGGATCAGTAAATACCACTGAGCGCGTGCGGATTTAATACGAGCTGCAGCAAATTTATCGGCCTAAGCATGAGTTTTTTTTTTTTTTTTTAGTATGGCACAAAGGCGCCTCCTGTGTTTCCAACTTGCTATAGCGCCTTAACTGTCCTTTACGGACCCTATGGTGGATAGGACAGAACAAGAATATGTATGCTGTAATTATACGAGTAAAATAATTAATAATCTTCACAGTTCCCTATCCCCACATGGTGAAACGAGATTTAAGTACGCTTGGACACACACAACACTTCTAAGACAGCGCACGCTTGAAGAATGACCACGGATGACACCGCTTGTTAAAGTGCGAAAAACCTACAATGACCCTTTAACGCATGACTAGACTGACTAGATAAGACAATAGCGCTGTTCACGCCGACGTCATCTATTGTTGTTAATATGCCAACGAGAGATCGATTGGTTAACAGAACAAAGGGCGCTATCCAATCTACGGTTGGAACTCATAGCATTACAAAGGCAATGTTGATATACAGTGAATAGCGATATAAATCGAGGTCCTGTCTCTTAAACCACTACACTTTATAGAACTTGAGAACTAACCACAGAATGATATATCTAAAAACACTCGTAATTGCAAGCTACATGCATAAATTGCAGTCCGTATCTAAGGGATCAGACATTACATCTGTAAACCGCAACTGAAAATTGATACGGATATTTGCGGTTTACAAAATATATACAAACATTTACATATACTGTAACTCACTAAAGACTACAGGTGGCGCGTAATTTAAAAATGCGAAAACGCTGTCGAACGAAATATATAAGGCAAACCAGAACCCGGATAATCATACAGAAAATTTGAAAGCTGCAAAATTAACGAAACTATATCAGCTCTGACACACGGCAAAGGCGGACCTCGATGAGACTTGTGATGACAACTCTATAGATCAAAGACCAGTATGTTCAAAGAGCTACGAAATAAAATAAAACAGGCTAGAAATATGTACATAATAGGGTCAAAACTGTACGAAAGACTAGGCTAACGAGTAGACCTAAAACAGCTAGATAAACAACAGTGTGTGAAGCAATAAAACAACCGAGCCCTCGCCGATGAACTGGAAATTTAAGTACGATATAATTTCAAATGGCAACTAGTAATAGACAAGTGATGCAGTGAAACAAACGCGTTATGAACGAGCATATAGCTCATAATCGATAGCGTATCACTCAATAACTTTATTCTTTCTATTCTATTACGTAAAGTGTCAGCAGAAATGTACACATAGGAAAATCGCTGCAAACAAACTTAGCCTACAAGCGGCTTCAAAATAGGATGGATGCATCGCTAGCTAACTAGCGGAACCAGAAACACAGATCTTCGCCTACGAGCAGTATCCATAATGTAGCGTAAAAATACTCTTCGCCAACCAGCGGTATGCATATAGCAGGAATGTACCTTCGTCGAGCGGTATCCATAGATACTGTATTGTTCGCCAATTGCGGTATTCAGAGATATATATAGACCTTCGCCTACGAGCGGTATCCAATTTACTCTTCGCAAACATGCGGAATTCAGAGCTATATAGATCTTCGCCTACGAGCGGTATCCGTAAATACATCCAAATATTCTTCGCCTACGAGCGGTATCCAATTTACTCTTCGCAAACATGCGGAATTCAGAGCTATATAGACCTTCGCCTACGAGCGGTATCCAAATAACAAATGATATACTCATCGCCAACTAGCGGTATCCAATGAAATATAGATCTTCGCCTACGAGCGGTATTCAAAATAGAGTGTATTCTTCGCCAACTAGCGGAATCCAGAGAAATAGTTCTTCGCCTACGAGCGGTATTCCAAAAGATAAGGTATATTTTTGTAGGCCAACTAGCCGAGTTAACAACGCAAATATATTGAACGTGAAATAACTAAGACTATAGTTACCTCAACCTGTAACGTCTGGAGAGCAGCAGGACAAGTCACGGCTGGAATTAGGAGCGACGGGAGCAGGTAAAGAATCCGCCATTATAGATAGGAGCTGGTGTCGGTTGGGAGGCTCAGCAAAAAACCAGGCTTGACCACCCGTTACGCCGATAACTGACAACGGAACACAGAAGACGCCGGAAATTTAAACTATAGGGGCCGCAAAGCATCATGCACGCCAGTATGCAGCTAACACCGATTGATTGGGCGATTCCGATAAACTTTCACGATGCGCTAATTAATATGCAGATGAAAATAGCTTTGAAAGTCACGGATATAATGGCTGCGGTGTTGATTGGAAACTCACTGTTCGCTGGAGTTGGACAAACATTCAGTATGAAGTGGATTAAACTGCAAGCTCTTGGGTAAGAATGTTTTTTTGTTTTATGAGAAATATTTTCTCTGACCTAGACGATCTCTTCCGTACGATTTAGAAAAGACGATCATAGACTTTCAACTGTGTTTTGGCCATTCATTGAATTACAGAATTGATTACTTTAAATATTCTATCTATTGATAGCTATCTATTATTAAGTTATTTCTTGAAAATTTGTGACCTGTGTTTCAATTTGTTTGGATTCTCCGTGAGTAATGCACTAGTCAATAGAAACCCCACCCCTAGGGACCCAGGGAAGGGTGGCGTTATCGTGGGGGTTTAAAGCATTTTAAAACAAGAGTCTGTTCAGAGTGGGTGGTGGATTTGACTGGTTTTGATTCTGGAAAGTGTCCCCACCCCCCGGGGAATGTTTATTTGCTTTCAAATAAATTATTTCGGTCAATTCTTTCAATTTGATTTTGGCCATGCAAATCTACATGTTAGCTACGATGCAATTCATTGGAATTATTCGATTTTAATGCATTTTTCTGTACTTGCATCCCTTGTTTCATATAGGACACCACACTAGCTGAGGCCCACTCCCCTTTGACAATCATAGAAAGGTGTGTTCTTTCTTTGATGCTTGCAAGAAAAGGGTGATTTCGGAGGCCCCAAGGGTAGGGGCATTTCACAGGAATTTCCTCCCGATGGAGTGGGGACTTAAACAGCTTTTGTTCAGGGGTAAAATCAAATCCCCAACCCTTCCCCAGGTCCCTAGGGGTGGGTTTCAATTGACTAGTGCATAACTGGTTTGTCCCCAGCCAAATATAAGTTAAATGTTATGCATCAATAATATTTTCCTTGCTCAAAGGAAATTCAGCAGTGTGCACAAAAAGTTTTCCCATTTCTGTTGGATCAGAATAAAGAGAGCCTCTGTTATATGTTTCTGCCGTAATTTCATTGTTTTCACCTCTTTCAAAAACCCAATAGAAGTATCTTGATCCAAGTTTTTCAGACTTTTCTCAGGGGGAGCATGCCCCCTCAAACAGAAATTATTTTGTTTTTCTGTCTCATTTCTATTTTCTCTCCCATATTCTATTTTGCTCCACCCATAATATGGAGTTATGTATTTGGAACACTTTGGACTTTGCGGCCTTCTGCTTAACACCCGTATGGCCAGGAGTAGTGTCCGGTCCAATATCTTTTGAAGGGTCTGCATGCAAGTATAGTAACTTGTGTTATTTCCATTATGAAATCTAGATGGCAACCTGTTTCAATATACAGCTGAGGGTTTTATAGAATTGGGTCGACATAGAGTTTCATTGTAGTACTCCAGGGTGGAGAACTTTGACATTATATTTCTCCGTTTTTAATTTTGTTGTTCATGGCATACATTTAATTTCCAAAATAGACCAAATCAAGGAAGTAATTCTAAGTGTTTCAGTAACTGGATTTTTGGCCACTTTGCCAAAATTGCCCAGAATCCTGGTAAAATCTCTCCTGGTAAAATGTCTCTGTCAGATAATGCAGTTTTTCCACTGAGGAATAAATATTGTCCTGAATAAATCATGAAAGTTATTGTGTCCCCTGGTTATTGTGTCCCCCAGCTGACCCCCAGCCAGTAATCCTCCTTGAGAGGGGTAGGCTGTATTGGAAAAAGTAAAAAAGTAAAGTCCCCCCTGCCAAGAAGGGCGTTGAAAAGTGACCCCCACCACAGTATTTGAATGGAAAAGAGCAGGGAGCATGCTAATTCTGACTGTAAGCCGTGGGACATGTGCCAAGCAATAAAATAAATCAAGCCAATCAAGCAATCAAATTTATTTGAAAATTTAATCATTACAAAATTTGAAACTGCAAACGTTTTTAGGGTTGAAAATATTACCAAATATTTTAGAGGGATATTTTTCGGATAGTTTGCAGGGATACAGCTGAGGCACCAAATGAGGCAAGATATGGGGATTAGGGGATATTTTGGTCCCCAGACTTGCCTCTAGACAATCCCTCTGTGTTGAAATCAAACAATTCACTTGTGACCGAGACAACTCTGGGCTGAGAGATATGGTATTTGTTATTGTGTCCCCTGGTTATTGTGTCCCCCAGCTGACCCCCAGCCAGTAATCCTCGTTGAGAGGGGTAGGCTGTATTGGAAAAAGTAAAAAAGTAAAGTCCCCCCCCCCCCCCTGCCGAGAAGGGCATTGAAAAGTGACCCCCACCCCAGTATTTGTATGGAAAAGAGCAGGGAGCATGCTAATTCTAACTGTAAGCCGTGGGACATGTGCCAAGCAATAAAATAAATCAAGCCAATCAAGCAATCAAATTTATTTGAAAATTTAATCATTACAAAATTTGAAACTGCAAACTTTTTTAGGGTTGAAAATATTACCAATTATTTTAGGGGGATATTTTTCGCATATTTTGCAGGGATACAGCTGAGGCATCAAATGAGGCAAGATATGGGGATTAGGGGATATTTTGGTCCCCAGACTTGCCTCTAGACAATCCCTATGTGTTGAAATCAAACAATTCACTTGTGACCGAGACAACTCTGGGCTGAGAGATGTGGTATTTGTTTAGGGACAGCATAAAACTGTATATCTCAGGGGTCATATGAGTCAAGAAATAGGACAGGGCAATTATTGTTAGGGGCTGCTGTAAGGTCTAACAGCCCTATCAGTCTCAAACAGCATAGGGCTGCTATTAGGGACAAAGCTGGGAGGAAGCATTCCTTACTCGCACCTCTAAGAGGCAGGGCACATAATGATCAACACCTACAGCCCTAACAGCCCTGGCTGGCCTGACAACCCTAACAGCCAACAAACCTAACAGCCCTAACAAACCTAACAGTCCTAAACAGCAGAGAGGAAGCATTCCTAAAAGGCAGGGCACATATTATGATCAACACCTAACAGCCCTCTGTTAGGGCTGTTAGAGCTGTTAAGACTGTTAGGGCTGTTAGGTCTGTAAGTGGTGTTAGGGTTGTTGTGTTTATCATAATTTGTGCCCCAGGTCTTTTAAGAGGTGGGAGTAAGGAATGTTTTCTCAATGCTGGTTTTGCTGTTAGGTCTGTTAGGCCTAACAACAGCCCTAACTAGAATTTCCCTGTCCTATTCCTTGACAGGTCAGGGGTTGGGCCAACTTTCTTGATTGTGCGTGCCCCATGTGTTAGCCACAACACCAAGATATTTGCATTTTTTTTGCTCATGTGAAACAGGTGCCAGTTTTGTCCCTACCCCAAAGTTGTCCCAGGGTCTTCTACATCGTTTTTCAAAATGGTGGTTGACTCGGGAGAAAACCCTGGGGGAGGCTGAGTCACATGACCGTTTCACAACAAAGGACAACCTCGTTCCCATGTTTTCAAACAGTGGTCATGTGACTCAGCCTCCCCAGGGTTTTCTACTCGACCAACCGCCATCTTGAAAATTACCCACAAGACCCTGGGGACGAGGTTGGTATCTCGCCTCATGTGAACAAGCCCTACGGGTGTCTACATTTTTATTAGTTGAGTTGTCCTCATGCTTTTTGTGCAGAAAGGCAATAATATTAGTCTAAATATAATAAATGTATTTTTGATACTACAATTAACTACTACCATCTTTTATTCCTTATAATAGTTGGGAGCTCCGCTTTTAGGCAGTGCCTAAATCTATATATTATTGTGTCTTCAAAAAGCTTGATTTGTGTAGATGCATGTACATTTCTAAGACTATTTATTCAAATGATATAAATTTCACATCTTGCATCATTATATTTGCCTCAGCCATACTTGTAGAATGTTTTTCCCTTTTTCTCTTGGATAGAGTGGAACCAATCAGGAGGCAAAGTCAGAAAAGTAAGACTTGCATTTAGTCATGACATGAGAATTGCAGATTTAATTTAAATTGAAAAAGTAGAAAGACGTTGCTCTGGACCAATACAAACACCGACTAAACACAAGTCTGGTTTACTTTCGACAGTCCTCTGAAATCCGCTCTAAGCAGGGAGATGGGAGGGGAGGGGGTTAGGGGTTAGGGGGTCCAATTGGCCTAAATTTCCAGGGAGTCATACAAATACTGCATTTTCCCAGGTCCTTAGGGTTATTTCCTCTGTGTATCTATGGTGGAAAAAAAGATCAGTGAATGTTTTCAACACAAGCTTTTATGTATAGATTTAATTATGGAATACATAGTAATGAAACACAGATTTGCAGACTTGGCATATAGAGCTCACTTAAAAGCATATAGTTGAGCTCACTTACAAGCATATGGAGTTGAACGACTTATGCATTTATTAATTCCATTTCTCCCATAATGCACTGAACATTTTGACAACTCCCATACAGACCACTTTTAAAGTTATAAAGTAACTTACCTAGCAAATATTCAATTGAATATTGAAATACACTTTGAGGGGAGGGCACCAAACTTTTTAGAGCCTAGAAGGGTGGGGCTCTGAAGTATTTAGCAAACACTGAGAGGGGCTCTTAGTGTATTTACATGTAGCTAATACATTTCACGCCATCTTTCAATCGTATTATCTTAACTGTTTCCCTGGGATGCATTACCCCTAGACCCCTAGGGAACTTGTTATATTCAGGCTTTGGGTTAGTCCTGAGGCACAAATTCTGTTTATATCCCCACTTTCTTTGTTCTTCTAAAACTTAAATATAACAAAATGGATATGCCTTGTTTCGTTCAAAGGAGGGAAGGAGGAGGGGGGGAGGGGGGGGGGACTTAAACCAAGAAAGCCACCTTTTTTCGAATTTTTTCGAAGGGGATATCACCCAAGAAAATTGTTTTGCAAAATAAAATTTCATTCCCCCTCAGTATATGAAGGAACATACCCTATACTAAACAAAGTAATCCTCAAGTGATGGTGGATCCAGCTGGAAAAACTCTGAAGTGGAGTTGCCATAAATACAAGTAAGTGCATTTCGGAGAAGTGCACAGAAAATATACATTTTTCCAATAGGACTTAAGCCTAACTTCAAGTTTTTCTTAAAGTCTAGGAATTTATAATAATTAATAATGTCTCCAAAAATCCACTCAACCGAGGTGCGAACTTCTGAACTTTGCTCATAGATTGATTGAAATTGATCATTGGGGGTGTTAGAACGCCAAATTGAAATGGTCTTTGGAGATGTACTCTGTGTGGGTATGCAGGATCCCCATAGATGCACATCGCTTGGCCAGTGGGAGAAAATGCATGCCTTTCAAGATCATTGAGAAGATTAGACTCATCGAGCATAGACGCATCATGTTTTCTCCCTGCTGAAAATAAATAGACTTTAAAATTTATATATTATACAAACATTCAATTCATATAAGGCTATCCAATAAAAAGTAACAAGAAAACTATTTTAGGGCACTAGAAATTGAATGATGCTCTAAATGCAAGTGGTGCCGTTCTACAGCTACATGTATCTAATATTTCTGCCATTGGTACATTAAAAGTGGTTTAGATTACTGATTCAGATTAATAATCAGATGATAACTGCATTAACCCTCCCCAAGTATATCAAACCTCAGGCATTTTGAAACTCACAAAACCTTCATATTCAGGTTCTTATACATGTACATTTATTTTAGGATTTTTCTCACCAATTCAGGCTCATAAGGTTATTTTTCAAAGATGCAACTTGACAACCTGATACATAACTTGACAACCTGATGCATTTTGATACTCCTTGCAAATTTGGGTGAGGACATTTTGTAATGACAATCTCATCAATAAATAAGTCTGATTAAAATCAATCAATATAAGCCATGCAATTCCAGAAGAAAACATAGTCTTACCACAGAGGAAATCATTAGGGGAAAGAACCCACCCACTTGAATTTCCTGAATTAAAATTGTAGCACTGGTATAGAAAATGAGACTTTTATTCCTGGAAATCACAAGGTGAACTGCCCATTCAAAATATAACTGGCCTAACTCCCTCTGTGGAATTGAGCATATTTGTTTCTGTTATACTATTGGACAGTATTTTGCATCCATGTAAGAACAATTGATTGCTTACCAACAGGCCCAAAAAGATTTGCGATAATACCATTTGGCAGAGCAACCGACTGGAACTTCAGTCCATGAACCCTTTTGTGCCCATTATACACAGCTCTCTGCATTTCTCCCGGACGGCAGATGGGCCTCACTGTTCCATCCACAAACCCAAAACAATTATCAAGGCGGCTGCACCTTTTGCATAAACTGCATCTGCATAGAGCTGAAGACTTGCAGGATTAAGGAGATTGTGATTATACTGAGTTAATCTGTGGGCATGGATGCCATATATGTAGTCAACTACACTGCTGCAGATCATACTCAGGACAGGAACAGGGCGAGCGAAGCGATGAATTAAATCTGAAAACCTGCATGGGTAGCTAAACCTCTTCAGCATGATGCAAAGACCTTCTATTCCATCAACCACGGAGCCCTGACTGCATGTAAATGTTTCTGGTATGGCTAAAGCCTCAGCCAAAACGGGGATATCACCCGGGGGGGGACTCCCTATATTCGAATGCTAGGGGTGACCGTCGTATTTTTTAGGGGTTGAAATCGGCGATCTGGTATTTTTTAGGGGTTCGAAAATAAAAAACGGTATAGTAAGAAAAATAGGTATTTTTTAGGGGTTCTCACGCAACTAAGGTAGTGTTTTTGAAAGTCGAGAGGATACATTTGATGTATATTAAATAAACGGCCAGAATAAAATTTAATCTGTCAAAATTGTTGGTATTTTTTAGGGTATTTTCAGACTGAGGGGTATTTTTTAGGGTTGAAATTTTTTCCGACAAGGTATTTTTTAGGGTCAAAATTCGAGTTTCCCGACGGTCACCCCTAGCATTTTAACCTTAGAGTCCCCCCCCCCCCCCCGGGGGATATCAGCTTTAGCAAAACGGAATTCAGCCTTGCACTCCGTGTTGTCCATGTCTTCAAGATCGAAATGTTCGTACAATTCGTACGGGAAATCAGGGTTCTTGGAAGTATAAGCATCATATAACAAACAAAATTCCTCATCGTCTATAACTCCGCTATTATAACTTAAAACCAATGCATCCCTTGCAGCCTTAAAACTCATCTCAAAAATAACACATCCCCGACTATAAATCAAGCTAAAACAAATGAAAAGCCAATTTTTACTCACACAAACAAATGACGAAGCGTGTAGGCGTCAGGTTTAATCCATTCGTCATGCCAAATAAGCTACAATGATTTCACATCAAAAAAACTCTTAATCAGCTCTCCGAAACTATTACATGCGGCTGAATAAAACGAATATACAGTATTGATATTCTAGAATAAAAATGGCGTCCCCGTCGTGAAAATCTTAGCAAAAATTATGTGCCGTCGAGACGAGGACCTCGGCCTAGTCCTAAACGTCCAAGCGTGCGCCGTCGTCCTAGCTCCCGTCCTGGATCTTAAGGTCCCTAATATCAACACTCGAAGATAAAATTCGTATCTCCGCGCGCCCATGTAATAGCGGAGCTCCTGCGCGGGCCGGCGCAAGCGGAGCACCATACCTAAGGAAATAACGTCTCGCATAACTATGGAGTTGATTTTCAAACGTCACGGGCTTTCTTGCTCATTTTGCTTACGTTATTGACAGCGCCAAGTCAAATGATTAGGGCGTTGGAATGGTATCGCCCAAAAGATTAATGTGTCCAAGTTTGGTTGCCATAGGTTGTTCCCTTCTTGAGATATGAATTTTTTTGTTTCTTCCTGGTATTAAAGGTATAGCGTACGTCCGTCCGTCCGTCCGTCCGTCCGTCCGTCCGTCCGTCCGTCCGTCCGTCCGTCCGTCCGCCGTACGCGGAAACTCATGGGAACCCTGTGGTATACTAAGAAAATTAAAAAATCTCGGGAAGGGATGGACCTTAGACAACCAAACTTGGATGAAGTTATCTAAGTGGCAAGGGGGGTGCAACTGCATGGTCACGTGGTATGACGTCATCGATGACGTCATCATAGGAGAAAAATGATATATCTCAAGAAGGGATGAACCTCAGACAACCTTCACGCGCGCAGAACGAGTGCGCATGCGTACGCGCCTTCCCGCCAAAATTTGAAAAATAACTGTTTCGTGATAGCTGTGGTTTCAGAGCCCACAAAACTGCAAAAAAATAAGAAAACTACTGAAAAAATAAGCTCCAAACTTGGTGAATAGCAAGTCTAGTATATTTTGCTTGTTTTGTGAGTTTAACTTTTTATAATTTTCTTTAACATTTTATTTTCGGCATTTGAACTGAGAAACCTCGTAGTGGCATCTGGATGGCTGTGGTTTTGGTATGTTTTGTTGTTGATCTAAGATAAGTCAGAGGGCAAAATCACTCCAATCCTCGGTAATATATAGATTTAGCCACTGGCTAAAAGCGGAGCTCCCGGTTACAAATTTTTTTAACAAGACAAAAAGGTTGCCATTGTACGTGAATAGATAGCCTTGCACCGTTATACCACGTTACTAAGCACTTGTTCACCCAAGTGTGGTTATCTAAGGTTCATCCCTTAAACGATGTAAACCTTTTCACGTTTGATGACGTCATCAGTTAAGTCATACCACGTAACCATGCAGTTACACCCACCTTGCCACTTAGATAACTTCACCCAAGTTTGGTTGTCTGAAGTTCATCCCTTCTTGAGATATATCATTTTTCTCCTATGATGACGTCATGAATGACGTCATACCTCGTGACCATGCTGTTGCACCCCCCTTGCCACTTAGATAACTTCACCCAAGTTTGGTTGTCTGGGGCTCATCCCTTCTTGAGATATATCATTTTTCTCCTATGATGACGTCATCAATGACGTCATACCACGTGACCATGCAGTTGCACCCCCCTTGCCACTTAGATAACTTCACCCAAGTTTGGTTGTCTGGGGCTCATCCCTTCTTGAGATATATCATTTTTATCCTATGATGACGTCATCAATGACGTCATACCACGTGACCACGCAGTTGCACCCCCCCCCCTTGCCACTTAGATAACTTCACCCAAGTTTGGTTGTCTGAGGTTCATCCCTTCTTGAGATATATCATTTTTCTCCTATGATGACGTCACCAATGACGTCATACCACGTGACCATGCAGTTGCACCCTACTTGCCACTTAGATAACTTCATCCAAGTTTGGTTGTCTGAGGTTCATCCCTTCTTGAGATATATCATTTTTCTCCTATGATGACGTCATCAATGACGTCATACCACGTGACCATACAGTTGCACCCCCCTTGCCACTTAGATAACTTCACCCAAGTTTGGTTGTCTGAGGTTCATCCCTTCTTGGGATATATCATTTTTCTCCTATGATGACGTCATCAATGACGTCATACCACGTGACCATGCAGTTGCACCCCCCTTGCCACTTAGATAACTTCATCCAAGTTTGGTTGTCTGAGGTTCATCCCTTCTTGAGATATATCATTTTTCTCCTATGATGACGTCATCGATGACGTCATACCACGTGTCCATGCAGTTGCACCCCCCTTGCTACTTAGATAACTTCACCCAAGTTTGGTTGTCTGAGGTTCATCCCTTCTTGAGATATATCATTTTTCTCCTATGATGACGTCATCAATGACGTCATACCACGTGACCATGCAGTTGCACCCCCCTTGCCACTTAGATAACTTCACCCAAGTTTGGTTGTCTGAGGTTCATCCCTTCTTGAGATATATCATTTTTCTCCTATGATGACGTCATCAATGACGTCATACCACGTGACCATGCAGTTGCACCTTCCTTGCCACTTAGATAACTTCATCCAAGTTTGTTTGTCTGAGGTTCATCCCTTCTTGAGATATATCATTTTTCTCCTATGATGACGTCATCAATGACGTCATACCACGTGACCATGCAGTTGCACCCCCCTGCCACTTAGATACCTTCACCCAAGTTTGGTTGTCTGAGGTCCATCCCTTCTTGAGATATATCATTTTTCTCCTATGATGACGTCATCGATGACGTCATACCACGTGACCATGCAGTTGCACCCCCCTTGCCACTTAGATAACTTCATCCAAGTTTGGTTGTCTAAGGTCCATCCCTTCCCGAGATTTTTTAATTCTCTTAGTATACCACAGGGTTCCCATGAGTTTCCGCGTACGGCGGACGGACGGACGGACGTACGCTATACCTTTAATACCAGGAAGAAACAAACAAATTCATATCTCAAGAAGAGAACAACCTATGGCAACCAAACTTGGACACATTAATCTTTTGGGCGATATCATTTCAACGCCCTAATCATTTGACTTGGCGCCGTCAATAACGTAAGCAAAATGAGCAAGAAAGCCCGTGACGTTTGAAAATCAACTCCATAGTTATGCGAGACGTTATTTTCTTAGGTATGGTGCTCCGCTTGCGCGGGCCAGCTCCGCTAAAAACAGTCATGATGCAGTGACAAACCAGCGTGGAATCAGTTCTTGGCTTGGTCTTCGACACAGAAACGAAGTGAAAACCCGATGTTGTCAATTTTCGTGAGATGCAAAGTCAAAATTCCCGGTCCGAATGATGAAACCATCAAGATTTTTTCGTTCTCGAAGATTTAGAAAATACGAAGTACCAAATCATGGCCGTGTACACTTTGCCAAACAATGAGGGAGTAACGTTTAAATATCAACCCATGTACTGTCCTCCAAATTCACTACCTTCAAATGAATAAAGGTACGTCCACACTTCGTGATTTTGATCGCCAAAAGCGAGGCACCAAAACACATTTCATTTTGATAATAATCACTGTATTATTCTGCTACATGAACTTGAACCAATTTCCTTCTTCATTAATTAATACGATCTGGTTTTGGCTGGTTTCTTTCAGGGTTGATATAAAAAGAACACGAAAAAAATCGATTGACACATGGTCCATTAATATATGATTTACATGCTTGAAACAGAAATGTAGTCCCAAGTAATCATATTTTGGTGTGGGCAATGTGAGAAAGTTATAGAACATCTATATAATACATGTTTAACCTGGTACCTATTCACATAAGGTCCATAAGTGTTCACATTCGTAAGCAACTGTAATGTATGATTTTGCCAACTACAAGGCATCTACTACAACAATTATTGCTTCAAATTTATTTATTTTTTGAATACTACTCAGTGACATACCTCGCTACACCAGATCATGTGATCCTGCAGAGCCACTTTTCAGAAAACCTCCATTCTTGATTTTATAAAATCGCACCTGCATACTACATTTTAGACTTCAATACTTTTTTTAAGTTTGAATCATAAAACAAGCACAAGTGTACCACTCTAGAGAGTTTATCAATTGATCTATAGTGTATACAATTTTTTTTTTGGAAATGGGCAATTCCAGAAAATATATGAATGGGGAGGGTAGAGAATGGGGAGGGTAGAGGGAGGGGTTTTTGGAAAAGAACTGTCAGTGTATCTGTTCTAAAATGTAACAATAAAAAGGTAAAAATCAAAAAAGAAAATATATGTGCCCTGGGGAGATGGGCTGCACTAGTTTTTTACCTCCCCCCCCTCCCCATGCATCCAGAATTTCCCAAATGGCTTATCCCCCCCAAAAAAATTATTGCATATATAATCCTGGTGTGCATGTAGAATTCCTGAGAGGCTAAACTAACTTCTAGCTCTGAGAGCCCCGATGCAGACAGAATTCCGAGCTTGAAATTCAGAATGCCACCCATCCAAGGGATACATATATTTTCTCGAAATGCACAATATATGACACTTGAAACTCTGAAGGTTGCCTATGTGCCTTAATGCACATGAATACTGAAATTTGCAAAAATTGTAATGCAGGGACTGCAGAGCTGGGAGGGGGGGGGAGGGGGTTATAACTAAATAATGTTAGTAGAAACCCACTTGCATACTGTCACCAATCCTGTAATCTGATTGGCTCCACTACTTACTATCTTCTTAATAGATAGCAAGTAACGAAAGTGCTAGCACAAAACTCTCTAAAACCATGAAAATATATATGTTTTGGCAACAACTCCAAGATAGTATGCTAGTGGGATTCTACTAAAACAATTAGACTACTCATTCTCCATGCTACGCACCTCATTAACTAACTATTGAATCACAGAAAACTCGAACTCATACTTTAATTGTTAAATATGAGCAACCACTATATGAACCTGTCCAGTTTCATAAATTTACAAGCACAAATTCTATTATTGGCATTTCATTGAAATCATGAAGCCTGCTATCTGATTGGCTTTCCACTACTCACTATATATCTCTCACAATGTGAGAGCAAGAACCCACTTTATACTATCACATTCCTTCAATCTGGTTGGCTCAATAGTTATTAATAAAATTTTGAATTGAAAAGGCCCTACTCACGAGTCAATCAGTCAACTCTGCTTGATATACCTTGTTAGCTATCTTGACTATTGGCTCATAGGAAATAGTCAATTGTAAAATGGAAAACAATCTAATTTATTTGTAATTCTAAAACTCATGAATAGTCAATCAGGCAAACACAATGGAAATCAGGACCATGAAGGCTGTTTGTATACCCCGATAGAAATTAGCATTTTGGGGAGTCCATGAATATTTTCAGGGAACAGCTGTTCTGATTGGTTGCCATATCATAATGGTGCTCAATCAGCCAGGAACGGTATAGAACTGCTGCGCACTGAACTGAATCTGATATAGAACTCCGGTGACGTCAGAGTTCTATATCAGATCCAGTTCAGTGAGCACAGTTCTATTAAGTTTGACTCGCTGAGCATCAGTAATGATAGGACAACTCACCAGAACAGCATGTTTCCCCGATAATATTCATGGAGACCCCATCTCTTACAAAAGCTCTGTGGTCATGATTTCCACCTTTTCCCGTAACCTACGAAAAAAGAACGCATGTTAGAAATGAATGCGTGCATTTTGTAAAACGATAGTTCATTTATCACATTTATTAATTTTCGGTGGCCATGATTTAAACATAACAACGACTCGGGAAGTGCCGACCACCCTTCTGTGAACATTTCGTGAAACGAGCCAAAACGGACATCTTTGACAATTATTTGTAGTAATACTTGAGTTGAATTGGGCTCAAAATCATGCACAGATAAACGAATTTAACTCACACGTCCAAGTTACTCTACTTGGCGAGTCCGTACGAACCGCACTGCTTTGTTAAACGAGAATGAATGGGCAAATTGCATATGATGCATTACACGCATGACAAAGAAAATTTCGTCAAGAAATTTGAATCATAAAAAGAATAAAAACAATAGGAAACACTGCCCCCAAAACTAATGACATAGCCCTTTCTTTACAAAAGCCAATCAGAAAGCCCTAGCATTATTATAGGTATCCCTAATACATTCATTTCTTTTCTATGACATTTGAACGGCATTTCTTTGCTCATCATATTATAGGTAAATAAGTGACAGCTATTCCAAAGGGAATTCTTCTCTTTTTGAAAGTCATGTAATTATGAGCACCTTTTATCCCAACACAGAAGATATGTCAATTATTCGGAACGCCTCTCTAAATACACTTTCGTAATGAAAAGCTCTCATTGTCAATCTTTTGTTTGCCATTTCAAAATAGCTAAAACAATACAACTTGAAGCCAGTCTATATCAGATTTCTTATTCTCGATTTCAATGAAGTAGTTCTCACAAATTTATTTCCTTTTTTTTTAAACTAGCTTGGAATTATGAATATTACTGGCAACCGTTTTAGAAGTAGTTTACAAAACTCGCTGTCATGTTTTATCGGCAGATAGAAACACTCGGCTTCGCCTCGTGTTTCTATCTGCCGATAAAACATTCCAGATCGTTTTGTAAACATTACTTATAGCATCGGCCATTCAAATTCAAATGTTTATTTTGAGAACTATTTAAATAAACATATATATATCAACATTTGCCAATTCAGATTCCTAAATTAATTAGGGTTTACATGAGCCTACATTCTTATGCATGCTCCGGTTGTGTACTTTTCTGTTCACAAATCTATATTGGGCAATTCCAGAAAATAAAGGTACCCCCCCCCACGGGCGGCACTAGTTTTTGACCCCCCCATGCATCCAGAATTTCCAAAATGGTTTACCCCCCCGTGCATATAGAATTCCGGGTAGGTTAAACCCCCCTCCCCTTCAGAAATTTCAACTTTTACCCCCTCCCTCCGGAATCCAAATAATCACCACCTTGTTTATTATTGCGAGAAAAAGTAAAAATTTGCGAGAGGGAAAAGTTGCGGAGAAAAAGGCAAAAGTTGCGGGGGTTGTTGCGGGAATTTATTAAATTTGCAAAGTAAAGAAAACACAAAAAGCGCATAATCTTGTTTCAGAATATTAATACAGAGCATGATAGTTTGATTTTGAAGAAAAAAATACCACCGGCATTCACAACATCCACTGAATATGAGCTCTACATTTTTAGCGTGTTTAACTAGTAGCTAACTGGCTATTTTGTAAGATTTGAATTGTAGGGGCAAAGAATCGGATGATATTATCACGGAAAAACTTGAGACTTTCGCCATTCGATCGTGAAATGGGGGAATAGACATTTCAAATGAAGTGTGGAAGCTATTTTTACTTGCAACACACATTTTCAAATCGCTTTCTAAAACAATTTTTCCAAATATAACCAATAGGAAAAGACATTAGAATGAGCTAGACCACGCGCGTGAAATGACGTTATTTTCTTTCTGAAAAACGCTATTTTAGCAGACTGAAAAACACGCGAACTCCTTCAGAAGTTGGGCATCTTCAGACCCCCCCTTGTGACAAGAAATCCAGCTTCGAAAACCCCCCCTTGCAATCAGAATTCCGAGCTCTTAAACCCCCCCATCCCTTCGGAATTTCCAAATGCCGCCCGTGGGGGGGGGGGGGGGACCTTTATTTTCTGGAATTGCCCATTGTGTTTAGTTTTTAACTATGCTGTAAATCAACTAATTCACCTGAGAAGAGTTTTTAAGTTCCTTCCTTCATCCAGTCTATTCACTGATCCATGACAACTCTATTTTCTTTGCAAATTGCATACCAGTCAACCGAAATTTTTAGATTCTCCCTCATAAGGCAGGTAAATACAGAAAGTGTATGAAAAAGTCCAGAGTGACAATGCAGGTGAAATACAGTAAATGTATGAACATTTTCACAATCACTTTGTGGGTGACAGGCTTCAAAATCTTGTGACACCTGCCTAATGTGGGTGACTTGACAGCTATCAAATTGCTTCAGATGCCACTTGATGGTATCAATCGATATCATTCTTGATGGCATCAAGGCACAGGCAACAATTCTCTGCAATCACTGCAGAGCTACCATGGGAAATCAGCCAAACTACACTTCCTATACATTTCTCTGCCATGGATGCAGCAGCAGACATGTAACAAGACCCTACTACCATTTCCAAGTAGTTGATATAACATTCATGTAAATGCCTGTGACCTTCAAGGACAGGCTGTGGAGTCAGCTAGCCATAAGCCGCTGACCAGGGCACATTATTCTTTTTTTAAACCACCCGCACTTTGTTGAAACTTTTATTTTGCTACACCCACACTGCACTGCACTAAAGCCCAGAAGAATCTTCAAGATAGAAGGATATGGGCCCATATGGAAGGAGAAGAAGAACGTTCTTTGGAGTTCAAGAGCTAATGCATTACTGGGATGAAAACCACTTATCCTGAATGGCATGACAATCTGTTTTGTTGGCCATATGCTGAAGACATTGGACATCCATCAAAAGAGTGAACGTAACTCGCTCTCTCATCTGGCAAGAAATCATGCAGTCTGGTAGTGAACACGTGTAGCTAAATATTTTGTAGTCTTCCACTAAAAATGAAAAACAGAAATGATAAGGATAGAACCAACACCACACTGGATTAAATGAGCTATGCCAAAGTTCTCTATGACACCAATCGACTTTAACCACCATCCAGAGAAATGTTTTAAAGATTCAAATTATTATCATGAATATATAATTCTATCGAAGTTTCACTTCTGTCGCGGTAACCCCTGCCATTTATCATCCCTTTTCAAGATCAATCACTGAAAATCGTCAGCTGTTAGAAAGATTAAATAAAAAATGCATCCTTACCTACCTTGAGAATTCTTCGTAGTAGCTGAAGATGCTGCATTGGCAAAGAAACTGCCAATTTTGTTCCCATAAGTGCGACTAAAAGGCCGCCATCTTGGAATTTTCTGCTGTCTCGATTTCGCGCATGCGCACTCATTCTGTGCGCGTGAACAGACAACCAAACTTGGATGAAGTTATCTAAGTGGCAAGGAGGGTGCAACTGCATGGTCACGTGGTATGACGTCATTGATGACGTCATCATAGGAGAAAAGTGATATATCTCAAGAAGGGATGAACCTCAGACAACCAAACTTGGGTGAAGTTATCTAAGTGGCAAGGGGGTGGAACTGCATGGTCACGTGGTATGACGTCATTGATGACGTCATCATAGGAGAAAAATGATATATCTCAAGAAGGGATGAACCTCAGACAACGAAACTTAGATGAAGTTATCTAAGTGGCAAGGAGGGTGCAACTGCATGGTCACGTGGTATGACGTCATCGATGACGTCATCACAGGAGAAAAGTGATATATCTCCAGAAGGGATGAACCACAGACAACCAAACTTGGGTGAAGTTATCTAAGTGGCAAGGGGGTGCAACTGCATGGTCACGTGGTACGACGTCATTGATGACGTCATCATAGGAGAAAAATGATTTATTATATAAACACCAATGAAATACCAGGTGATCTCCCGCGCGAAAACTTGATATCTTCACAACTGAAAATATCGTGTTATTTTCACATGTGAAAATATCACACTTGCCTTTGCTGAATGCTCGATTTTTAAGCTTAATTTGAATTTGGTATTTCATTGATGTTTATATAATAAACAGAACATTACATGACAGCTTGGAGATACGAATTTTATCTTCTCGTGTTAAAAATTTATCTCACTCGTTCGCTGCGCTCACTCGTGAGATAAATTCTCAACACTCGAAGATAAAATTCGTATCTCCGCGCGGCCATGTAATATCCTCTATATATCTCAAGAAGGGATAAACCTCAGACAACCAAACTTGGGTGAAGTTATCTAAGTGGCAAGGGGGGTGCAACAGCATGATCATGAGGTATGACGTCATCGATGACGTCATCATAGGAGAAAAATGAAATATCTCAAGAAGGGATGAACTTCAGACAACCAAACTTGGGTGAAGTTATCTAAGTGGCAAGGTGGGTGTAACTGCATGGTTACATGGTATGACGTAATTGATGACGTCATCAAACGTGAAAAGGTTTACATCGTTGAAGGGATGAACCTTAGATAACCACACTTGGGTGAACAAGTGCTTAGTCACGTGGTATAACGGTGCAAGGCTATCTATTCATATACAATGGCAACCTTTTTGTCTCGTTAAAAAAAATGTAACCGGGAGCTCCGCTTTTAGCCAGTGGCTAAATCTATATATTATCCTCTATTTATTCTCTTAAGAGCCGCTGCCTGTAAATATCGAACATCGTCCGACAGATCAAAAAAATTGACCTCCAGTTTATTTTATAAAATGAGCCCACATATGGAACTATTTTCGAAAATGGAGTTTAAAATTTTCAGCGAGTTTAATTTTTCGAGAAATAACACTCAAAATAGACCCAAATAAAAGAGTACTTTTGCCAGTAATTCATTTATTTTATTTCCCGATTTATGAAAGCTTTTAATTCATATTCATTTCCATGCGCTAAAAATAACTCGGCTTTGAAAGTAATTCAATTAACATCGGCTGGGAAAACAATTGAAACAGCAAAACCATGAGGAGTTTTGCACTTCGAAGCCTAAAAATACAAAAGTTATCTTATTTTCCAGTTGGCAAAATAAAAGGAGCGATTCTTTTCAGGAGCAACTAGTGTACATGTTGGGAAAATTCCTCCTCTAAAAAAGATGTGTAAATTCGTAGTGAATCAACTTCTCACGCAAGTACTGTCTCGCTTTATGCTAATTATGTTCACAGATTGGAAATTTCTAAATCTGTATAATTACTAAATCTAAAGCTACGACAGCTAACCTGACTTCTATGACTATTTCTATAATAATAAATGCCTTTTTAGAACAATTCAAACAAGTAAATGTGAATATTTCCCTTCCTGGCATGAAGTCAATTATGCAAAAGTGACTTCGACGTTTCGCTCTCGTAGAAGGTAAATATTTGCGGGCCGCGATTAATTTGTTTATATGATAGAAATGAAAGGTTGGGAATAACGTAAAAACATTTTATTGAAAATTTGATGCGCACCAGCTGAGATTGTTGCCCCTGAACTCTAGTCAAATTTAAGCAGAACGATTTTTGCTTTTGACGGGGCTCATGTAGGGTCCTGTAAATTTTTGGAAAATCAAAAGCAAAAATAATCTTACCGTTTTCCAGCCATCTAGATGACATACTTTTATGAGATCGAAAACAAAATCTCAATATCTTTCGTTTTCAGGCTTTGCGAAGCTTTCCAATCTAGGCAAAATTTTGCGATTTTCGGTGTCGCGACGAGCCCTATTTGGGTGAAATCAGACTTGACGAGATTTCTCGAAAAATTAAACTCGCTGAAAATTTAAACTCCATTTTCGAAAATAGTTCCATATGGGGGCTCATTTTATAAAATAAAGTGGAGGTCGATTTTTTTTTATCTGTCGGAGGATGTTTGATATTTACAGGCAGCGGCTCTTAATTTGTTGCTCGCTGTAGAAAACAGGGCTCCTGTGTAGATACATGTTCGAGTCTTGTTTACATGTATATAATTTTCCATATGAAGTCAGTGGATGACAACTTCATGGCGAAGAATGAGGCGACATTTTGTTGTCACGTGACATGGTCTGGCGCGCTCAATTCAAAGGCGCTCTCTGATTCTCTATTGTGAAATACAAAGGAACAGGGCCAAAACACGCCAATGCCTGAAACTAATCCTCAAATTACAACTACAGAATTGCCGCGGCTCGTTCTGTAGGTACCGGAGCTGACCGGAGCACAGTATACGTAATTCAATAGAGACAATGGACCCGAGACAAAGGACTCCAAGTAACACAAAGAACGAAGCTAACACAGAATACAATAGTCTCCGGTACCTACAGAAAAACCCATTGCCGCTGGTAATAAACTAGATGTTGGTTATTGTTAATGACACTTCAAACTTTGTGTTTCGCTTTTTGCTGACCCAAATACGCGCGTATTTCAACCATCAAATTTAGCTCAAACTTTGGGGTATTTTAGGCAGAAAACATATGGGCTTCACACTTCGTGGATTAAAATTTGGCGATTACTAGAACATAAAAGCAGCAAGATATTGGTTATTGGTCTTTAGACACAAATCTCTTACCCTGCCGTTTTTCATACAACATGAAGAAGTATTTCGACAATCAAAATTCAAAAGAATTTTCACGGCCAAGATCTCCTCCAAAACTGAATATCTAATGGGAGTTGAATCTCCCGCGGGAAAAGCTCAAGTTTGTCATCTCCGCCACTGACCACTGAAGAGTATGTTGTGCTGGTTGCTTAGAGGGGTTCATTATGTCACTAGGCTGGATCTACAAAAAGGAAAAAAAAAAAGAAAATCATTTAAAATGAAGAACAAAAAATAAGAACACTTTTAATATTGCTGACTGAAAGTTTTGCTCAACTGAAAATTCACATTTCTTTTGCTAAAAGATTCAAATCACCCAAATCTTGTGTTTGTAATTATGAAGCTTTGATGAATTGGGGACCCCACTTCTGAGTAGAAGTCTCAGCTTTTTTCTTAGTTTTCTCCTGCCTAACAGTTGCATTATTCTTTTCCCTGGAAACATTACCATCTAGATGGCTCACTGCCACTCTTTTGTCTCATGAAATCTGTAGTACGTTTTCTAACGAGCTCCTGAAATAACTCTGCATACTATCATTGATAATCCCTTTCGTGTTTCATCACATAAAAGCACAGAACTACCTTAGGAGGTAATGTTTTCACTGGTAGTGTCAGTTGACAATGCTGTGAGTAAAAGCTCATTGGTAATAAAAAAAGCCGCCGGTCATTTAGCAACGGGGATCGATTTGATATTTCGTTTGACCATAGTGGCCATCGAACACATTACACCGTTTGGTTTTGCAAACCATAGGCCTCACAGGCTACTGGAAAAAGTTTGAAAAATAGCCGAATTGTTTACAAAATGTCTTAAACATCTATAGAAACAAATAAAGAATACTTACTTTATGATCTGGTATGTATATTGTGATTATTCTCGGTTTTGAGGGGAGAATTTGGGTGTGAACCGTTCAAGCCATCCACTGGTGACTCGTTCCAACAAGACAAGAACACTCAAGTCGAGTCAAGTCAAGTTGAGTAAATTGAAGTCAAGTCAGTCGGGTCTAAGCGAAGCCGAATGGAGCCAAGTCGAATCGAGTAAAGCGAAGCCGAGTAATGTGAAGTTGAATCACAGGTGACCCAGGACAATTGTTTCTGTACTTGTCTTTAATTGTAATTAGAATAAACTGATCATGATGACGTCATAAACAATCAACTGTAATTAGGATTCTTCAGTAATAACAATAAATATGGATGAACCAGGCTAACATCTACAAAACTGGTGCCGAAACCCGCTGCAAAATGTCGAAAGAAGAAATTGCTAAACTAAGATCTTTAAGGGGAGCATATAAAGGGCATTGTACGCAGGATGTGAAACGCGCGGAAAGAATGATCACAGAAGATGCCGACGAATCGGAGTTAACTTCATTGCTCGAGCGTCTAACGAGACGGATCGAAGAAATCGACGTGATGGACAACAAGATAACAATGACTCTTGAGGGAACAGACATCGAATGTGAAGCCGAAGCAGCTCTGTCCTTCCAAGATAACGTGTCCGATTGGATACACAAACTAAAGATGTTCATCGAAACGAAGCGAGCGGTAAGATCGATCCAAACTAGCAATTTAGCAAACTCCCAGCAGTCCCAGCAGCCTAGTCACGATTCAATGAATATTCACCTTCCAAAAATTAATATTAAGACCTATGGCTGGAGTCCATTAGAATTCCAAGCATTCTGGGACCATTATAACGCAATGATTCATAGTAATGAAAGATTGAACAGCATACAAAAGTTTAATTATTTACATGGTTTACTAGAAGGAGACGCCGCGCGCGCAATCGCCGGGTTTCCCTTGACAACGGAAAACTACAACAACGCGATCGAACTGTTGAAAGAACGTTTTGGGAAGAAACAGCTTATAATTAATGCTTATATGGAATCGTTGACAAAATTGCGCGCGCCAGCTTTAGAAATCCAACAACTCAGAGAATTTTATGATAAATGCGAAACTAGCATACGCGGCTTAGAGGCGCTTGGAGTACAAACTGATTCATATGGTAGTTTATTAATACCCACATTGCTAAAAAAGATACCGGAAAGCCTTTGTTGCATGATGCTTCGCACAAATCCTTTAGCTGACAGCCATCTGGACGATCTACGGAAAGCGCTAAGGCAAGAAATCGAGACTAGAGAAAAGGGTCATCACATCTCAGCAGGACCTTCTACGGCAGAAGACGCCTTTATTCCTACAGCTGACGCCTTACTCGCCGGAGCAAAACCAGGAAGATCAGGACAAAGCCCAAACAGATCAAGAGGCCCAAGACCATGCGTTTATTGTGACGAGAACCATCGCCCAGATAAATGCGCGAAAGTAAAGACATCAGAGGAACGACAAGCAATCTTGATAAAAAAACGAAGATGCTTTAACTGCCTCGGGCAGAATCACATGAAAGCCAAATGTTTTTCCAAAGGCCGCTGCATGAAATGTAAAGGCAAACATCACACATCAATTTGTGAAGAAACTGAGAAAGCGCAAACAGACTCCAAGCAACCATCGGAGAAGAAGTCCCCAGAAAAAGACTCCAAAGACGCTGCACACATGGGAGCAGCAGTTGTAAACCAAACACATGCGCCACTGGTATTGATGCCGTCCGCATTAGTGAAGCTGAAGGGAGAACTGCGGAGCTGTACCGCACGCATCCTTTTTGACTCAGGAGCACATCGATCCTTTATTACCAAAGAACTAAAGGATAAATTGCAACTGAGATCCTTGCATACTGAGTTATTGAACATAACAACGTTTGGTTCACGTGACGCACACAGAAAGTCACTAGAAGTAGTCCAGTTAAGCCTTCAGGCAAAACAGGAGGTTATCAAGATATTCGCTCTGGTAACCCCAATCATTTGTCCTCCCTTGTTATCGAAAGGACAGGGAAAAGCAATACCTCCCGAACTAGCGGAGCTGAAATTTGCTGATCCATGTAGCACAAGGGATCATGATCTAAAAGTCGACATCTTGATTGGAAACGACCACTACGGTCAACTTGTAACTGGCAACATGAAAAAGTCAAACGACGAAACAGTTATTGCAACAGAAAGCAAATTCGGGTGGCTGCTATCAGGCCCAGTCCCGCATCAGGGAAACGCCCTCTGTCAAACAATCGAGATTCGCTCGTCAGAGGACACACTTAACGAAACCCTCACGAAGTTTTGGGAGATGAACGAAATTCCCCAGAACACACCTGAAAACAAGGTCCTGGAATCATTTGAGGACACGATTATATTCAACAAAACAACTGGCAAATATAATGTACAGTTACCATGGAACGACTTAAAACAAGATTTACCATCTAATTTTGAGCTAAGCAGAAAACGCCTGAATAGCCTGCGTTATAGTTTAAAAGCAAACCAAGAACTGATGGTAAAATATAATCAGCAACTCCATGATCAAATAACACTAGGTTTCATAGAGAAAGTAGAGGACATTCATACCAACGCAGGAACATTACATTATATTCCACATTTCCCAGTCTTAAAATCTGAAGGAAGCACACAAACACGAATCGTATATGACGCTTCCGCCAAGAAATCGGAAAAGTCGTTGTGTCTCAACGACTGTCTCTATACTGGCCCGAATTTGATGAGAGACCTGTCAGCCATTTTACTTAAGTTTAGAGCACACACATACGCCTTTACGGCCGATATCGAGAAGGCATTCCTGCAAATAGAACTTAACGAGAAGGACAGGGACGCAACACGATTCCTTTGGCTAAAGGATATAAACAAACCAACTGACGATTCAAATCTTGAAGTCTTTAGATTCTGCAGAGCACTATTTGGAGCTGCATTTGTAATAGCAAAAACTAAAGTCGCACCTGTCAAAACGCAAACACTTCCTCGACTAGAATTATCAGCTGCACTCCTAGGAGCCAACATTCTGAAATACTTGCAAGAAATACCTGGTTTCCTAGACAACGACTGCACGATCATACTGTGGAGCGATTCACAAATAGTCTTGTCATGGTTAACAACCAAGAAACACCTTCAACAGTATGTCCTCAATCGAGTCATCAAAATAAAGGAAATAACATCAAATCATTCATGGAAATTCTGTCCAACTTCAGAAAATCCTGCAGACTTATTGACACGTGGTCTAACTGCACAACAGCTTAAAGAAAACGACCGGTTTTGGTTTAACGGACCAAAATGGCTAAGCAAAGAAAAAGAAGAATGGCCAAACAAAGAACAAGGCGAAGGGGTACAAGAACCTGAAATAGTCAACAATTACGTGAAGGCAGAGGACACGCCAAACATTCTGAACAGCATAATCCCAACAAGGTACAGTTCATGGGTCAAACTTCTCCGTGTCACCGCAAATGTGTTCAAGCTCGCAAACAGATGGAGAAAAGGGAGCTGCAAAGATTACCTGACAGCAAAAGATCTAACCAAGGCACGTAATGTCGTCATAAAAGCTGCACAACACAAACACTATGTGAATGAAATTGAGCACATTAAGAACAAAGACAAAGCGAAATCTCCAGCGCTAATACAGCAATTGCGACTTTATTTGGATGACCAAAACCTCATACGTTGCCGAGGAAGAATTGAAAATTCAACCCTGAAGAAAGATGCAAAGTTTCCAATACTTCTACCAAGAGATGACCACGTCACGACATTAATAATACAAGCAATGCACAAGGCAGTAATGCACGGTGGCGTGGGACAGACCCTCACTCAATTGAGACAAACGTATTGGCTCCCGAAAGGAAGACAAATCATAAAGAAAATCATCGGTAAATGTGTGGTTTGCAAAAAGGTCCAAGGAAAACCATTCAACTCAGTTATAAGTCCACCTTTACCAGCATCCAGAGTCTCAGCAACCCAAGCGTTCCAGACAACAGGTATTGACTATGGCGGACCTTTGTATGTACGCAATGGCCCTACTCAAGTAAAAGTCTATATCAGTCTTTTCACATGTGCCACAACAAGAGCTGTACACTTAGAAATAGTCGAAGACCAAACTGCAGAGGCATTTCTAAGAGCATTCAGAAGATTCTCTTCAAGGCGAGGCATACCGAAGAAAATCATCACAGACAACGCCAAGACCTTTAAAGCCGGCGCAAAGGAACTGATCAAGACCCTTAAACATCCAACCTGTCAATCCTTCCTATCTCAAAAGGGCATAACATGGGAATTCATTACTGAGCGAGCACCATGGTGGGGCGGCTTTTACGAAAGACTTATTGGACTTACCAAATCATGTCTAAAGAAAGTGCTCGGCAAAACATCCTTAACCTTGTCAGAATTAACAACAATACTGACCGAAGTAGAAGCCACACTTAACAGTCGACCTCTTACCTACCCTAATGCTGACCTCAACGACGAACCACCTCTAACACCGTCGCATTTCCTGTGTGGATACAGAATATTGACCCTACCAGATCCTCTGCAAGACGATGACGATTACAACCCATCCGTAGAAACAAGTCAAAGTGATATTGTGAGAAAGGCAAGACATCATCAAAGGTTAAGAGATCACTTCTGGAGACGGTGGAGAGCCGAGTATCTGACAAGTCTCAGAGAACACGACAAAGTCAAGAGCCAATCTGGAACAAGGAATGTACAACACGGCGACATCGTTCTTATACACGATGATACACCACGGAACAAATGGAAATTAGGTATAGTTATACAAGTGCATCCAGGGAAAGACGGACTAACAAGAACCGCGACACTACGAACAGCAAACAGGAGGGAACTCTCGCGTCCTATTGAAAAACTCTATCCTTTGGAGGTGCAAGCATTTGTGGATCAACGGAAAATTAGATCGACAACGGAAGATCACGGAAAAGAAAGCGAGAAATCAGAACGTCCACAAAGAGCAGCAACCAAAATTGCAGCTCAAAAAATCAAAGAACTCTCTCACTGACTTTCATACTAATGATCAGAAACATTCTGACCAGAACTTTCTACTACTCTCGTAATATTAATGGAAAATCGTGTAAATCATCCAAACTATACTTTCAACTTCGCCGCCCGGGAGGGTGTCTTTAATTGTAATTAGAATAAACTGATCATGATGACGTCATAAACAATCAACTGTAATTAGGATTCTTCAGTAATAACAATAAATATGGATGAACCAGGCTAACATTTACAAAAGTACTACAACATGAATAAATATCTGCGGTACGCAGTTTAGCAGATATGTGCTTTCTGCACGCTCACATTGTAGAAATGCAATGCATTTCCGTGCTTTGTCTTTTATCTTTTTGCATAATTAGCATAATCTTTAGTATATATAACTGAATTGCACAATTATTCAGTTCTTCGGTCCTCAACGACGCGCTTTAGTTGCACCACACTTCCCTGGTTGCACCCTCAAGAAATTCTAGTTTGAGATCTGTCTAATTCTAGAAGAAGAATTATGCCTGAATCGCCTTGTCCACTTCCCTCGCGATTCAAGAGTCGAAACTACTACAACTTCTATACAGTTTGCCGTCCAAAAAGCTAACAAAAGAATCGGGAGAGGAGCTTTTAAGCAACTACATACCGACCCAAGAATCGTACTTCTAATTGTTCGTTTGCGGGAGATCAGCAGCCTCAACTTGACCACCAAGATGAGATTCAAGTTCTTGGAAAACTGGAGACAAGTTAGAAGCCAAATCCTACGACATCGTTCGGCGGGGCACCTTATCGCCATATAAGATAAGTTTTTCGCTTGTGCTGCTGCTTAAGTTAAGTACATGTATTATGTTCTTGCTTGCTTATCATGTTAAGGTGCCTTACACTCCTACTACTTGCCTACTGCTTTGTTAATACCTTCGGCGTTATGGTTCTTAACCTGCTCAGGACCATAACCAGTATTCTCCAGTAATTTGTGTCTTGAGTTTATTTCTTGTGTAAGTTTATTTCTTGTGTAAGTTTATTTCTTGTGTAAGTGCAGAATGAATAAATATCTGCGGTACGCAGTTTAGCAGATATTTGCTTTCTGCACGCTCACATTGTAGAAATGCAATGCATAATTACCATAATCTTTAGTATATATAACTGAATTGCACAATTATTCAGTTCTTCGGTCCTCAACGACGCGCTTTAGTTGCACAAACTTCCCTGGTTGCACCCTCAAGAAATTCTAGTTTGAGATCTGTCTAATTCTAGAATCGCTTAAAACTTGCTATTAACATTTAAAAAAAAATATATATTTTATTGATATCCTTATTAATTTTTGACCTGACATACCTATACACTGCTTCTCTGTTTTGTCATATTATCGTTTAGTATAGAGTATAAACATGCATTCTCTTGTTTTGCAGTGCAGAGTACGGCAACCTGTCTACACCTGATGTAAAGCTTCACATCTCAAGTGGCAGATCTTTCAGTACCCAGTCTACTCAACGGAGCCGTATTTCTGCCTGACTAGAGGAACAGGATATTAACATGAGTATTCATCTTATTGAGGTGGAGTTCTTATCTGTGTTAAAGAAGGGTAGAATTACTGAATCAGTACCTAATACCGTTTCTGTTAAATCTGTCGATTAATTTGGAATAGGTACCTCGGCACCTTATCTATTGAAGGAGATTTCAGAATTCAACTGTTTATAGTTTATCTCTTGACGGTTTTATTTACCAACCCGATTTTCTATCCGCACAGGTCAGCAGCCTCATTTAGCAACAATTTAGCTTTTTCGGTTGGAAAAGTCTCATTTTTGACCCTAATGCAGGTTTGTTACTAGCCCACGGTTTTATCAATGGCATTTTTTCACTCAGCTTGTTGCAGCAGCATCGATCAGTTTCGGTATTTAAGCATCGGCGCCTGCATTATAGTAGTTTTCTTTTACAGTCCCTATCCACTAATTGCCACCGTATTTTCTTAAGCTAGCGATGTAGCTTTTGGTGTTTTTGCACTTATTTTATTCACATTTATATTCCATACTGTCCACCTGTCAGCTGGACGGACGTTCACATATGACACTGGGCGCGCATGAGTTCTACATTTCGTGAATTTATAGTCATGTATAACTACTACTTATACTAATAACTAGTAATAGTTCTCACTAGAGCTGCCCCCGTGCTTTTTAAACTGCAGATGTAATAAGTATTCAATTAACATTTTTACAGCTGTTTCAGACAACACGCGAACCCACTGTTATCAGCTTGTTGGAGTTTGTCAGTTGTATTTACAAAATCGTTAAGATACATGTGAAATTCTATAAGGCGAAACTCTACAAACAATTCTAACCAAAAGTACTAAAAGCCGTCAAAACTCTTACGAAACTCTAGCGAAATACCGAAAACTCTCTGAAAACTATTGTGTCACAATTCCAAAACGACTATTAATACACATTCTTACTCAGAAACACTTGTGCACAAAAATCTTGTTTGAAAACTCTATGAATATGAATACTTGAAAGCCTAAAAGCCAATTGATCTTTCCGGAAATACTTACAACGGAGAACAGAACACAAGACTTTAGACTCTCGTTGGCTGTCTCTGCTTTTGCTCTTTTTCAATCGCTGCTCCCTAATAACCTATATCTGCGTTTTTATACCAGCTATCACCTAAAGCTGCTAAAGAGCTTATAATAGAACTTAATTTAACAGAACTAAAAAGCGCGTTCCGCCCTTGCCAGATTTCCGGTCAACAAAGGTACTAAGCGGCAACCATTACACAGCAGACAGCGCACACAACGGAAGAAGACAAAAACGCCTACTTCTCCCTTGTGCTGATGTAAAAAATAATAATTCTAAAGTCCTCTTTCTGAGTTTTGTGAACTTATGAAATGTAAATCTTGTCGGTAAATTATCACATTCTTAACGGGTATTCTCTCCTAAGATCTCCTTAGTATCGTGACCAAATTTTGGAGTCGATATGCAATATTGTTTGTCGTTTTAAATTGAATGAGACTCGAGCGTCATTTTCACTGATGGCTGTCCAACAAGAAAGGCCTAATCGAGGTCGTTCTTACGCCAAAATGGCTTGGGAACACAATAAAAGCAGGATCTGGATATCGAAAAGGGTCCACGAGACATGGAAATTGTTCAAGGGCTACGGTATTTTCACCTCAGACAACGATTTTGCAGCTCATTTGCCTGAAAACCCCTAAAAACTTACCATAATGTTGCCTCCTGACGAATGAACTCCAAATTATGTTTCCCTGAGGCGACGTCGCGCGGGGCGTGGGTACTTTCCCGCGAAAACGAAGTGTCCCGTGATTGGTTTATTTAAACAGGGAATCCCCGTTTTGATTGGGATCGGCGGTCTTTGCTCGAGCATGCGCGTGCCGTGACAGTCCCGCTTTAGGCACAATATAACCATTTTGAATGCTTTACCACTATTATGAGGTTTAGAGCTCTTAGCTTAAAGAACGTCAATCCATCTTGCGTGACATTTAATTTTCTGGTCCATAAAATTCTATGCTAATGAGGTGCCGAAAGAGTTGAAGTCGATTTCCTTCAAAATTTAGCCACCTTTTCAAGTTTTCATTAGAATCTTATAACCTCAACAGAATCAAAACATTGTCACGGACAGACGTTCTTTAAGCTTTGTGAAGATTCAAGTTTTTCTCTAGACTACACAGCCACAGCAGCTCAACATTTGCTAATTCTGAACTATGGATTGCACTGACTGACTTCGGCTGAGCGTCTCCTTAGAGTTTTGGTGATTTATTAAATGTCAGTTTATTGTGAATGTTTATAATTTTTATGTCCGCCAGTGACAACAGTAGAGGTCTCAAACCCACGCTTACGAAGAACAGCTCTTTGTTAGGCTCTGCCAATTAATTTGCGCCCTTTGCGAGTCACGTGATCTGGTCATCCAATCATAAATGTTACCCAAGACCTTTTGCGGACCCTTTGCGAGTCACGTGATCTGATCATCCAATCATAAACGTTACCCAATATCTTTTGCGGGCCCTGCTCCGACGAATCGAGATTTTTTCTGGCATATGTACCATATACCCTTATATTTTCTCTTTACGCGGGGGATTCTATAATGCCTCCTCGGGTTTTGGCCTCTGGGCCAAAACCCTGCGGGGGCAATAATAATAGTAATGCTTTATTGACAGTTCCATTGAAATTGCTCTTACATGTCATATCTAGATAAAATATTTACGCTGAATAAGATAAGACTAATAAGACTATATAATCTATATCTATTTGCGCGCTATTTTTAATCTTTCTAAATCCGCTTAACCCTATAACGGATTTTCGCGGCGCGTATTTTCTTGCGCTAGTGATAAGTTTCGTGTTTTTAATAACTTCCATAGACTGTTCATCGTCAGCGGCATGTTCACGCACGACTAGACGCGCATGATTTCTACATTTCGAGAAATTGTAGCCATATACTATTACTACCACTATTACTACTACTACCTCGACTAATATTATAATCGTTTATTGAAAATCCATTATATTGCTCTTGAATGTCAAATTAGAATAGAATATTTTCACTGAATAATATAGAAAATCTATTATAATACCTAAAACATTATACAATCTGCATCTATTTGCGCGCTATTTTAGTCTGAAGCTGCATGATTAGGAAATATAGAGAGCATCAATAAAAATTATTGATAAGTATAAATAAGTTGTAAAATCAAGAAAGACTTGCACTTGCAGAGAACACTGCACGATTTCAATGCGTTAGATATGTTTCCAATGACGCACTCATCCCGTTTGAGTTGCTAGGTAACGAAACCTCACTGCTCACGTGATCAGTTGTAACCAATGGGGTCCGCGCACTTTGTCCAGTAAACGAAGATGGTATATTAAGTATTGTTATCTCACGCTAATCAGTCGTGTAAATTAGGGCACGACGCACAGTTTTCGTTGGTAGCGCCAGGCCTCATTTACAAGCCATTGTCCCATATATATTTCAGGTTTGCATATCTATGCTATTGTCCTGCATGCTCAGCGGATTCCAAGACCTTTTTATTATCGAGCTGATATTTTGAGCCGGTCAACAACAGCAACAACAACAACAACAACAACAACGACAACAAACAACAACAACAACAACAACAACAACAACAACAACAACAACAACAACAACAACAACAACAACAATGATTGGTCCATTTATGAAGCCTTGAGTAGCACTTTAAGACGCTAAGTGGGGCGATTTTCCATAGACCACATGAACGTCTTGCTACACGCTCAATTGCCCATTCTACTCTAATAAGCAAGAAAAACTGGATTTGTCCATCAATTGGTTTAATACATAGACGCTACCAGTACGCTCATAATGTCAACATCAGGGTCCGGTTGCTCGAAAGTGGTTTATCACTAATCCAGGATTAATTACCATGGCGAGTCGATGGTTTTGTTCAGAACTAAACCTGGTTTAAATTTAATCTACCTTAATTTGAACAACCCGCACCAGGTTAAGAAATTTAGGCTACGTCGTACTCCACTTTTAGGCGGGGCTGTCTGCGCTATTTGAGCGAAAACATCAGACACAACTACGCCTTTGGAAGCTATAGCGCGCCATTTAGGTGCGCCAGTTATACATGATCAAGTACGTCATTTTTCAGGCGGGATTGTGCGCCATTTGACTAAAATGTACGCTATTTGGGTGAAACATGAGACACATCTATACTTTTTGGGTGATATGGCTCGTCATTTAAGCAGCATCACGCGCCAGTTAGACATAACGTACGCCATTTTGAGCGACAGATTACGCCATTTAGGCGGGGTTTGCGCAGTTTTAGCAGAAGGTACTTCAATACCTTTTGAATGATATAGTACGCCATTTAGGCGGTATTGAACGCCAGTTAGACATAATATATAGATTTAGGCACTGCCTAAAAGCGGAACTCCAATGTTTATACCTCTTACAGAACGACTAATTCTTATACAATGCAATAATATCATAGCAAATTTCTGACAATAATTGCCCTATTTCACTATCACGTCATATCAAAACACTCTATTGTTTTTGCGCTATGAATCATGGTCGCCAGAGGGGACAGCAGCATTTAGAAATGACCAAAACTAGACTATAATGGACTATAATTGATAAGCCAGTTGGCTAAGGCAAGTAACGTTTCTGTGCTACTTGTCCCGATGGGACTAGTGATCAAAAAAGTCAAGGTCGAGCACTCACTCATATCAGTTGGGTGGGGGTGCTCGTTGGACAAATAGAATTTGAAGAGCTGTGTATTGTGGACATGTATTTAAACCCAGAGAAACATAACTTCCCATTACAGAATCCTAGAAATCTGGCAAAACCTAAACATCTGAAGATTTTTTTCCTTGGAAGGAGTTGCTTAATAATACTGAGTTTCCTAACTACCCCTAACAGAATCCTAATCAGAAAAGTCAGAAAAGAAAACCCTTAAAAATCTGTACTGTAGTATAAAAATCATAATCATAATCGTGTTTCCAAAAAATATCCTTACCCCCTCTATGTAATTTCCAAAGAAAAAAACAGTATTTGTATGGAAAAGATCAGGTAAATTGACGGCATTTCCAATCCCTTCGTAGGAGGGTATGGATAATATGGAACCAGACATTTCCAGAAAATATCCCCCCACAAAGAAGGGTGTTGAGAGGAGACCCCCTCCCCTCATCCCTCCAAAGAAAGTAAATTGACTCCCCACCCTCACCCCTCCGGGATTTCCAATGTCCTTCCATGACCTACGGATGGAAAACGGGAGACAAAGCAGGTCATTCAAGGTGTTAGAAAAAAAATAAAGAACTGAAATGGAAGAGCAATTTTATCCTACCCAACTATATGAACTCTTCCAATCAAAACCAAAATCAATTTATGTCAAATGGCCCCCTTGGATGCATCACAAGAATAATGTTACTAAAACTAATAGAAAATATCCGAAAACATAGCAAAATTTTGTATGGGTGACCAAAACAGAACAAGAAGAACTACTTTGCAAAATCACTCCATCATGACAATATTAGACGGGGGTGCTCGTCGGGAAAATTGATTTTGACCCCAAGGGATAGCAAAATGGGTGTGGCAAACAGCAAATTTACCCCTAAAAGAAAGCAAATTTGGCGTGGCGACCGCCGAATTTACCCCTAAAAGATAGCAAATTTGGCAGGTCAAAACAAATAAAAGCGAAATTTTAGGTCTTTTAGGTCTTTTGGACCTAGCGCAAACTCGCCGAGCGGCTGCTCCCTAGGCCAAATTTGCTACAAATCCATTCTTCTCCAGTAAAAAAAAAAAGTCCCTTTGTTCGGGAGGTAATGGATTTATTTGGAGTCGCACAATTTGATTTGCATGAGTTTGTGGTGTTTAAACAAAGGCCCGTAGTCCTTCCGACACTGATGAAAGGCCTTCCCTTTTTATAAACGTTTTGGAATTTTGACAACTTGCAGATCAAAAGGTCTTGTGGTTATAGAACAATTAACATATCTAACCTGACGGTGAAAACTGGGTATAACGTGCTGCGTGTAACAGAAACCTGGCGAAAACTAGTCAGTAATAATAATTCTTTATTCCATAAAATACCAATTACACGGCATATAGGATACACTAACAAATATATAGGTACAAAAGAAAAGAAAAAAAGATTACATAAGGCTTAATGAGACTCATTAGATTCTCGAACCATCACATTAAAACGTTCGAAAATATCAAAACAAAATTTGGCAGTTACCTTTACGACAGACTCGTCACACATCGACAATAAGTAAACGCATAGATTACGCAAACCTAGTTGGCCAAAGCAAACATTCAGTTGCAAAATGTCAGTCAAAAATAATTCTCTTTGATGAACAAAAGACGCATGGTTACAATACATCAAATAATGCGTCTCATCTCCAATTTCATTAAGATTGCAGAATGAACATTTCCTAGAGTTATAATCAATATTAGCATATCTGCCAACTTCCACTGGTAATCTATGTGCGGATAAACGCAGTTTCGAAACTGCTTGACGATGTCGAAAATTAGTAACCGAGACTAAATATTTCTCAAAACCCAGGCTAGACTTCAAAGATCTAAACAGCCTTAATTTTCCACCGGTCCCTTGACGGACGTTAGTCCTCCAGTGCTCGCAAAACATATCATATAATTGTGTTTTAATCTGTTTGGACACATCCTTAATCTGTTCAAAAGGAATTGCAATACTATCTAAAGATCCAAAACCACACAAAGACAAGAGGAAATTAGCAAAAGCAACCCCACGAAAGTTTGATGACACACACGAAAAAGCCGCTTTTCCGACGAGACTGTCCCGGAAAATAGGATTTGTTATCCGTATACCAATACCTGAGAATAGTACAACGATTTGAACTATCAGGGGTACCCTACCTAATTCTGCATACACAGCCATATTCGTAGACTCAGCCAGTTAACAAGACACATGCCTTAATCTTATTACGCTATTTTAATTAACAGGGCAATCAATTAATTAAATATCACTGGATGTGTCTGTTAGGACCATTTTGTTCTTCGATGAGAGAACAAAAATGGTGTTTGGAAAGGAAAAGAAAAATTTAAGATAGATTCAGCAACATGCCAGCACCAGAAGCCAATGATTTGGCCCATGTTTAAAATTCCTTTCATATTAGACCACTTTGTCTGCATTACTATGAGGAAGTCACTGACCCGTGAATCATATCGTTTTATCGACATAACCATGTCTAGGTTTCTATTGGTCGTCGGGAAATCCCTAAACACAAAAGGATGCTAGCGTGCCAACGACTAGAGCGGATGAGCTTTTTTCGTCGCTATTAGTAAGCTCTTCACCTCTTTACCAATCGCACCGGAAGCACTTGTATTGGCAGGGCCAAAGGGACACGACGCGCAATTTATCACTTACAAGAGCCGACGTATCAAATCAAAATAAACGCCATTCATGAGCGCTCTGGCGTCTTGAGACCTAAGAGTTTTCAAAATAGCTTTACCGCCGGATCTGTGCCGAACAAGGTCATTTAGTCAATGGAGATGCTCTTGAAAATCCGTCCAAGGCATTTGCGATATCTGTAAATATTCAAACTAATATGATATTTACAGGAATTTATTGAAGTGGTCTGTCTGAGTTGATATTTCTTTCATGATCAATTTTCCATTTTCTATTATAAAACGCCTAAAAACAAACTGGTGCTTTGTAGATGGTTTGCATTGTACAGTAACAGTGTCTAACAGCAGTAGCAGCTAGTAGGAGTCGCAGCCCGGTTGAGGGGGGGGGGGGGGGGGGATCCCATATTTTTGGTCGGGGATGATCGTCGTATCTTTTAGGGGTTAAAATCACGGGTTTTGGTCTCTTTTAGGGGTAACCTTGATCTGCAATAAAATTTAAGGGAGATTGGTATCGTTTAGGGTTCTAACACGGCGGCAAACATGACCTTCAAGAAAGAGAGAGAATACTTGTTGACAAGACGATAAATTAGACAACATTCAAGGCAGCATGTCAATCAAAGACGGAAATTTATTGATGGGTATCTTTTAGGGAAGAAACTGAAAATTCCCGACGCGATCATCCCCGACCAAAAAATATGGGGGAATCGCAGAAGCTCCTCTATAAGTTTGGTTATTCCCGCGAAACCACGTACAACTATATCGTTAATCTACAGTGGTGCGAATAGTCTTCCAATTGAACTCCGGGTCGCATCCCTCTAAAGTTTCAAATGTCAACTAGAAAAACTCGATCTCTTCTAATTCCAGACCCGCGCACGGCAAACATGTAAACCAGTTTCAGTCATGTCCAGTTATGTATGTAAACTATATGTATGTAATGTGTACTGTGTACTGATGCTTTCACCGTGCAAAATAAAGTCCATGTAAAACAAATAACAATAAAGTCCATGTATAAACTAAAAAGCAAAATTATTTGCGCAATAAAAATGTTATTGCTTGCATGTAAATGGTTCTTATTTTTTATGACTCAAATAGTAATGTCATGACTTCAGCAAAGTGGTATATACTCCATTTTCTAAAATCATTAAAGTAATTCTCAATCTTACTGGAACTTGTGTTGTTGATTTTTTTTCATTCAGAGGCACATGATCAAAACTGTCGAACTTTTCGTACTGATATTAAGCTAGAAATGTTGAAATCATGAATTGTTTTGTGAATATAGATTCCTGAATGTTGCAACTTCTTTTTAGGGGCCGACCATTTAACTCTTGAGGGGGGGGGGGGGGGGGGGCTTTTTTGAAAAAAATTTTCCTGCACGGCCCGAAGGGCCGAAAAAAATTTCCTGCAAAGCAAAATGGTGACTAAAACCCTTCTTTCTTATTGAAAAAAATTCTCACCGCATAACAGAGGTTGCACTGACAAAAAAGCCCCCCTCCCCCTCAAAAGTTAAATGGTCGGCCCCTTAGGCTAAAGAGGTTCTGAGGGTCGGACCATTATTTTTCTGAGGGGGGGGGGGGGGGGGGGGAGTTGCTTGTAGCTGCAAATAATTTTTTTAGGGTAGCGGTCTTTCTGCAATTTATTTTTTTAGATAATTTTAATAATTGTTTTTTTACTTTATTGAAACGCGGCTTCAAAAACGTTTATTTAGAGAGCCTGCGAGTATCAGGCACAAATCAATCATAAAATTGTCTGCTTGAATCTAGACTGAGATTATAGATATCGCCGACCCAAAATCCAATTTGCGCCGGCAGCATGGGCGCGAGGCCCATGCTCAGGGGAATAGATAGGCAATGGCAAGGAACCATGTTCATGGTTCTTGGTCATGATGACGAAACTACTCATTTACAGACCTCCTCGGCTTGGGCGTAATGCTTTCCCATTTCAGATCACGTAGCATTCCCATGAGTATTCATTCTTTGTTTTTCTTCTACCCACAGACAGAGGGATAAATAAGAATAAGGAAGAATATTATTGAAATATTATTCAAATGAATGTAACGTGATCTGAAATGAGAAATTGTGAAATGTAGGTATTGATTATCTCCAGTCAGTGTTTCTGTTTTTTTTTTTTTTTTTTTTTGAGAACATGAAGTTTCGGCGTTGGGGCCTTTGGGCGGTCTGGGGGCATGTGACCCCAGGGAGAAATTTTGAAATTTAGTGTCCCAAGATGGCGCCGGAGATGTCACAGTTGAAAACCTCTCTACAAACAATTTATTTTCTGTTTATTACGATTGCAAACAATTCATTTCAGTGTTTTTGGCTCTGCAAACAATTTATTTCCAAATTTTCAGACAACCCCCCCCCCTTCAGAAAAATAATCGTTCGTCCCTTATATAAGGGGTGCATAACAGGAAACTTTTAGACTTACAGGTTCTTAAATTCTATATATAATGAAAGGTCGACGAACAGCTTAAATAATCATCGTTTAAGCTGTTCGTCGACCTTTCATTATATATATTTTTCTCAGTTCAACTGGTTGACAGGTCCGTTTATCAGGATCCAGCTTGGCAAAATACCTCGTCCGCGGATTTTCATATTTTAGTCTTAAATTCTAGGTTCTTACTCGTGGGTCTTACTGTACTCTGGAAAGGAAGAAAAAGAAGTGGCGAATCGATCTTAGTAGAAAACTAACCGTAGCAAACGTGCATCTCGCTGCCGAGTGTTAGGTGAAAACAAGGTCCCCAAGCCTACCCTGCTGGGACAGTCTAGCATGTTTTTGAACTCCGGATCATCTTACGAAGATAAACATTGAACTGTTCACAGGCCATTAAGAGACTTGCTCTATGCCCCCGCATGACATCGCATGAATCCATCCGCGAGAAATTATTCGCAAGTTAATCATCATGTTTCGGGAATATGACAAGAGACAGATGAAACTGGCTGCGCGAGCCGATGGCTGTAAGCATTCGAGTTCATGACCAAACCAAACATATTAACCAGCGATTACGGCTAGGTTCCATTCCAAGACGAGAGATAGAGGAGCACGTCGCAAGCCGTGCGTCTTATCTCGGCCATCGCATTTCATGAATTCATTGGCTAGTCACACCGTGTCTACCTTGCTAACCATTTGAGACCAATACAACATTCCGGCAGGGAATTTTCACCGTGATTCCAGCTAGAACAAACTTTGCAATGCGTGCGTCGCAGGCCAGAGCCATTGGATACGTTTTACTGCTCCTCTCAAACCAAGGTCGGTAGGATTTTTCTTGAGCGCGCCTGTAAGTCTTTCATGTGTTTACGTCTGCTTAGGGTTCGCTGGGATTCACTTAATCCCGTCGGCTCCCCATCAGTTGTTCTATATTTACTCCACTAACAAGCAACGATTGTCAGTTAAGCTTTGAATTGCAACAGTTTTTGATACTAAGATAAAATAGCTAAAAGAACTAAGTTGTAAATTGTAGATCATTCCAGGGGATTTCTTATCTACACTTAAAGAATGCATTAACATTTCAGTTTTTCAGTGTCTCGGAGGTTCTGATGTGGAATTTGACTTGGATCAGGGACATGTTTTTGGAAGGCACCCATATATAAAGCTGCTGAGCAAACCGGGAGAACATACATCAGTGCGTTGCTCGAGGCAAGCCGTTATTCGCTTGGACTTCAGTGGACCTTATAAAAGAGCCAAGTTTGAACTATTCTACGGCGCGGAACCAAAGGCATGGACCTTTTTACTCTCTGACTCTCCCGCGGCTTACGGCTTTGGATCAGACCACAAATATACGAGTAACTGCGCCTCTGTGCAAGTGTTCAACAAGCAGCTCAGAATTTACAGCAACGTATTGCCAAACTACAGGCGGCAAAGTCTAAATGGACAAACTCTTATGGATGTAATCGACGATATTACTAATACTGGCACGAATTTAACAGTGGATGCAAGCGATGAACTTCTAGCGTGGAAATCTGCAAGTGAGGACAGCACAGATGCAGATAAAATCCGCAGTCCGTATCTCTTTACTTTGTCTGGACAGAGAACCGAGTTTGGACCCCGAGAGTATTTTCTATATGCGGCTTTTAACAGAGTTCCGCTTGGGAGTTTTCATAATGGTTCAGGACTTTGTCACGTTCGTGTTACCTTCAAGCGAAATCAAGGTAAGTTGTGAAAGTATTCCTTGATACCCCCGCAAACTAAGTCGGTGCCCTTCCATCTGTTTGAGAGTATTTGCCTTGTGATTTGTATTTTGATTTGATTCGTATCCAATTTGTTCCTGTGAAAACTGCGCGCATTATGCAGGCGATAAGTCGTTATTCTCATCCTTTTCACACCTGATTGGAAGTCTTACAGACAGAGTAGCATTAACAGGGTTTAACCCAAAAACAAACAAGTCTATAGTATATTCTATTTATATTATGATTTGTATGTTTATACAAGCCAGTCTCGATAATTATCCAAAGTCTAACCGCACTAGCATCTTTGATTGAGAGACGTATAAACGCTCATTAACACTTCTATGGACAGACATATTACACACCGAATAAAAATGATACAGGCTTCGCAGTTTGATGAAAGCTACCTTCGAATCCTGTTAACAGCGACTGAATGACAGGAAGCTTTCAGAGCACGTATAAGCGGAAAACTGGTCGATACTCTAGCTGAGGCCCTTTGGCGCTACTGAGTATATCTATATCTATTAGTTTATCTATTGCGTCTAGAGTTACGGAGTTCCTGGTGGAAACCAAAGTACACATCCCAATATTTTCGGTGCATTATCACCCGATAGCTGAGATGCAGAGATAAAAAGGCCGCCAGTATCTTTAAATTGAATGCTAGGTTATCTTAACTACTTCGCTGATAATTGGAATATACACATGCCAAATAGAGGGCATAAAATCGCAGTGTATTATAATCTTCCATCTAGTAACACCTCAGCACCAAAATAGAGGGCATAAAATCGCAGTGTATTATAATCTTCCATCTAGTAACACCTCAGCACCGAAATGTTCAATAGATGCGAATAACATTTATTTTTAGGACTTCTGGTTTTCTCACCAGCATCTCTCACTAGGATACCTGACTAGCATCTGTCCTTTTTTCTCGAATGTCCTTATAACTAGGGTGAAAACTAGCTACGCATTAAAACAGGAAAGCACTGAAACGATTTTGTGCAGGACAATATCGAAAGTTCCTTGCTGAGAGATATCTGTGCGTGTAGAGTGGATCTTTCAGGTTCTAAAGAGACAAGCGCATGGAAGAAAAAAAACACGGATAGTACTTTTCCACATATTGAAATCTCGCGCAAATTGCGTCGCCAGAAATATTGAGCATGTTTTCCTAGATTACTAAATAAATGCAGCCATTATATAGGACTGTGAAATGATTTCATGATAAAAGACGAACGGAATCTGGTGATGACGAAATAAAGAGGCGATTATACACGCATACACCGGATCGGCAAATGTTTCGCGCAACCGAGAAAATAGGAAAGAGCGGGAAGAACATTTGCTGATACTTAGCGGTGGAAGTAAAGGCTCTTGATGGTTTATCAAAAAGTATTCCGTCCATCCTATGCATGCGTAATCGATTCCAAAAGGCCTCGTATTGTAATCGCCCAATCCAAAGAGGTCCATTTGAAGTAGTAGGGAGCCGATATAGGCCTAGCAGGACAGTCTGTCGAGCTGCGCCACGCCGATATGTCAGCTATCTTTTACGTTGGCGCTTATGCTTAACAAAAAACACGTTTAATTCAAAACAAATGTGTCAGTATATTTATATATACTGTTATTTCAAAACGAATGCGTCATTATATTTGCTGTGATACAAGGATCCCGGGTTTTTTTTGGAAGAAAGAAAAGAAAAAGAAACGCCCGAGCATATACGCGTCAATCGGGCGTAAATCGTTTGACCCAAATCTTCTCAACCCATTAATGAGTTTATAAGACCAAGTAATACCAAGGCTCTCTTATTACAGACGGCGGTCTTAACTGACAACCCTCGATTATTGTGCAACTGACTTTTAAGTTAAAACTGCTTATACACTGGGTTCTTGGTATGAGGCCTCGAACATCTTGAAACTATTTGGTACTCCTCAAAATGAACAGGCAAAATTAGATAAAGGCTGAAAACGATGGGCGAGAGAGGGGGGCATCTTTGTAATATCCAGAATTGCAAACCCTACTAATACAACGAAAGGAAGATAATTTCTGCGAACCATCAGCTGGGAGTTTTTGTAAAGATCTTTTCTGTGATTCTGACAGCACATCATTTGGCATGTTCTGTAATTGGATACCAACATCAAACTTAGCTATAGTGCCACCCAAAGTAACAATACGCACCAAAAGGGTATTGGAGTTTTCGATGCAATGATAATGGTATCAGTGCAGTCTCTTTCACACAAATACTATAACAGGCCTGTGGACTGGGGGATTCGGGGGGTTCGTACGAACTTCCCCGCCGGAAAATAAACGGATGGTCTGAATTCTAAACGAATGAAGTATGAAGATGATGACCATGGTCCGCCTTTTTTCTAAAACGAACCGAGGACTATTATAGAAGCACGGCCAACAGGGAACTTTTTTTTTTAAATGTTTGGCTTAGGAACTGGCCTTTGGCCAAAATGTCGTGAACCTCAGTCCAACAGAAATCCAGAAAATTTGATCGACAGGTTTTTACATGCATATACGAAGTAGGTAGGTAGGTAGGTAGGTTAACTTGTGCCGACAACTACAATAAAAAACTAATTTCCACAGAGGGCGTGTGGATTACATATGAATACTTATAATGAATACTTATATGAATACTTATAATCTTAACACTCGATTAAATAAGGCTAAAATGGTGCTAAATGCGATGACTTATTTTTTGAAGAGCTGCCCTAATAAGTAGGCAAAGGACGCACAAGGAGGCTGCCTACAGTTTTGCATTTGACCGCCTAACTTTGAACGACCACAATTCTGAAATATACTTACCTGTGGATTTGAAATTTTGACCATTTGCTGTAGAAAGATCGAAGTACAAGATGATGCACGGTTTATTGTAATCAGAGTTTCTATAGGCCGATCCTTGGTGACGTCACTGTTTACATTCACGAAATTTTAAAAAGCTGCATCTAGCTTTGAAAATGCAACGAAAAGCTCAAAATAAGTTCATGTTTCCATATCATTTTTCAGGCTACTTGAGTCTTTTCAAAATTGTGTGAAATCATTGGGGCAAAACGCTTATTAGCTCACATTCCTCTAACTTGAACGTTGCACCACGCGCTTAGAATTCATTTCTATTTTGCGCTATAGCAAAGCATATTCATGCGTGCAAAAGAAAATACAATACCACTCATTGGAGTATATTGCTATTGCAAGGTGTGATCAAGCGACCTATTGCCAGGGTTGAACAGCAAGGTTTTTGTTTCCCATTACATCGATTGTTATAATTTTATATTATATACTTAGTAATAATGATATATATAATGATATAGTATATGTTTAAGGTAACTCGCTCCAGAGCTGGACTACCAGGTTATAGATATCGGGCTATAACTTTTGCATTTTTTGGCCGATTCCAGTAATTCTTTTTGTAAATCAAACACAAATAATTAGCTGCGAATTTTCCGATCTTTGCAATCTTTTTTATCTAAGTCATAATTCTTACATACAAAAGCGACCCTATAGTTTTAAATGCCCTCTCAGAAAAAAATATTGCTGATATTTTCGGCTGAAATCTTGGCGATACTCACTAGAAGACTTGAACTTTCATCTGTCCAAGTTTCAAAAACTTCGTAGGAGTAGAAATGTAGTAGCGAAGTCGAGGTCGAAGTCTCACCACAAATAAAGCCTTTCGCTAATTCATGAATACCCATGAATGTAAATATTTCTTGCGCACTAATAAAAGCATTTCACCCTATCAATTTTTGGGACACGTTACCTAGATGCATGTTGAACTATATGCTAAGAGCGATTGCTTTAAATCCAAACCACTTAACTTTAGAAGCACCGTTTCTTTGGGGCTTAAAATCACAAAAACACAGAAATTTATTGAACCCCACAATTTTTGGCCTCAAAATCAGATTTTTTTATCAAAAGAGACTAAACGAATTGAACTGAATGCTTTTGAAAGCTATTATGCAGGTTTAACTTAAATTTGAATGTTTCATTGCCGCGAATTCTAATTTTCTTCTGCAAGCTAACTGCGCTCTCTCTATGGCCGCAGGTTCATGCCTGTTATGGTGAAATGCTAATGAACAGGCACTCAATGGAAAGGGGGGCATTGTTACATAGCACATAGCAATATAGCAATATAGCAATAATAGAAGTGATGCTTCGTTTGATCTATTGTAATAACAACACTACGAAGTCACAGAGGAATACGTTATCTGCCAACAGTTTGTTCCCATACACCGCTGCATTCTATTTTTTATGACATTTTTCTGCAATCTTTCAACTTTTTTTCTCCGTTTGGCCGCCTTGGCAGTCCTTTCAGCAACCCCTATGTTGTTCAAGGAGTTAACGATCAAACGATCAGCACAATGTATTTCGGAATTCGAAACTCCCTCCACAATCTTACAATTCCGCTTTATACATAAGCCGGGCTAAAGGAGACACAAAGAATTGTTTCCTAATGCGGCGATATTTGATCCCTAAGGAGAGACAATATCAGTAATAAGTAAACAAAAAGACCAGATGATTTTGATGTTGATTTTCACAAGATTGTAGTCGCAAGTTGAGGCGAGAAAGGCAATTAAATTGTGACGCACTCTAGGGAACATACTGCTGGCAGATGACGTATTCCTCTACACTACACATGTAGTGTTGTTATTACATTAGCGTTCTTTCGTATCTTATGTTTTTCCAAAACCTTTGTTTTTCCCTTTGTATTTATGCTTATCATTTGCATAAATTGATATGGACACCACGCGACACAAAGGTCCACATTTAAGGGTTTGGAATTCAGACGGGTCAAAAGAGAATGTATACTAAGAAAGACTGAAAACACTGTTTTAGTGATTAAATGGACAAACAGAAGATTGCGATCACTTTGGCATAATACTTGCTTATTCTTTTAGCGAATTTTGACTAGCGGTTTTTCAATAAAAACATTCAAACTACGCTTTTTAGCACCCCCCTACAAAAATTCCTGGCTACGGGCCGGAGTGCTTCATGTTCTGACTCGAGAATTCTCCCAGACAAAAGCTGAGGTTTTCAAAACTCTATGAAGACACAGATAAAATGTTTTATTTCTTTTATAAAATTTCTAAAGCGAGAACAATAATCATTATAGCGTGAGGAGAAGTTTCAATAACGCATCTGCTGATTTGCCACGTTATGGCGACATTTCTATGACCTTCATAGGGTTTTGAAACGCAGCTCTCGACCAATCAGAGCGCGCAAAGTATCTCAATTATTTTATAACTGACTATAAGTGTTTTTAGCCATTCAATGGAGTTGTTCCGCGTAGGAACCTTAGAGATGCAAATGAGGCAAGCCTTTTGTTTCCGGTTGACCAGAATCAATTGGAAACAAAAGGAAAACTTCATTTGCATCTCTAACGTTCTAACGCGGAACAACTCCAATGAACCCGAATGACATGTTCTAAACAAAACGTATATCAACGTTGAATGCAGACTTCCAATGCTTCTCTCATTTTCATCGAAAGAACTGCGAAATCCATTCCGTGTTGAAATATTTTTTGATTCTCAAATAGAACAGTTGTTTTTCAGCTTCCAACATATTTGTTGGCGACTCAGACTGCATGCTACAAGAAAGAAAAATGCAACAATAACACTGCTAATTGTGTATGAATATGAAGTCGTGGTAACTGCGCTTTGCAAAGACTCTATCAGAACAACAGACATTGCTGTTTAATAGTATCACAATTATGTCAATTATCTTTAGACATACAATCTGTAGAATATCAAGGCCGGGTGAAAACCATAGCTTTATTTACTCAAGCTACGCCTCAGTGTTCGAGCTTAGCCTGTGCGAGCGATGCGAAACCTAGGAATTACGTCTGACACCGCTATAATAAACTGGCGCGATAGCGAATGTAAGCGCCATTACTAATTTGTAAGATTTGTAAGTGCCATTACTAAGTTGGCTACTCCACAAATCCTCCAGCGTCTATGCCTAAAGCGACTTGAGACAGAGCGGTAAATTTTTAAGTCTTTTATTGGATGTTCTATCTGAACTCTGTCATGGCGCAGACGCTCGTTGAAGTTAATCATGCCAGCTGTTAGCCTCCTTCCCCCGCGCCTAGAAAAAAGGCACAAGCAGCGGAAAACCCGTTGGATAGCCACTGTCTGCGAGAATAAAGCTATTTCGTGGAAGTCTGAGTGGTTGGTGCGGACCCATTCGTGGTAGATAGTCAAAACTTCCCGAATCAGTCATATGACCTAGAAAACCTGCCTGACCATAGGTAAAATACCCTTCATTGTCTGCTATAACGTGCCAGTTCATAAAATGAATACCCCGATCCCTCCTATAATAAAGGCGTTGTAGTTGTATATTTCGGGGGTCTGTTTATCTGTATCGGAGTCGCGTCTATGAGTCCCACGACATCTAGAAATTCGGGCATTACGCCACGCATTGTATTCCAAACTGGATCAGGATGCCATGTTATGTACTCTCTCTCGTAATGAACAAGTGCTATTGGTAGCAGCGTATGAATAGTCTCAGCTAATGTTGTCTCGCTTACTCCGAATAGAATCCCTAGACTGGAAAAAGTTAGATAACTACGAAGCCACACAAACAGCATTAGTACGCGATCCCTTAAGGTGAGCGCATGAGGTCTTGTTTCGCGAATCCTCTCTCTCGGCTGCCGCGGATTTCTTATATACAACTGGGCGTCATGTGCTAGGCGAACAACAACATTGGCCAAACTATTAGGGGTTTCTCCCGTTAAGTTCCAAAACTGCGTTGGGTTTATTGCCAAATGCGTCCATAGTTCAGTCCTTTCTCCCTGAACTCTAGGATATAATGCCCTTAAAGCAGCCGGAAGAGGTATTATTCCATCGGCACCGTTTGCAATCTGTAGACACCAAATCAAAGAAATCAGAGCTGGAGGTTATTTCAGCTGGAAAAAGTGGTACTTCTTCAAATTCCTCCTCTAGTAGCAAGCATACTTGAAACCAGGTTATCAAACTGGTAATCGCAATAACGCAATATTCTGGCAAAGGGGGAAGTCCATCCATTACAAAGCACGTTTAACAAAACCGCGAATTTAATTTTCTTGTTATTTATAAGTTGCTGATTAGAAAGGAGGCGTTTTAAAACAACAATCATTCAAACAAGTTCAGGCCCGTAGACAGGGGGTGCACGAGTACGTTCGCACGCCGTGTTTACACCCCGTGTTTATCTCGTGCACCATAAAATGCTACGACTTCAACTGGACCGCCTAAGGTTTTTCAGCCAATCAGGAACCGAGATTTTAGCAATCTAATTATGTTGCTATTTCAATGGCATAATTATTTTCACACTCAATTCCTTCAATCAGATTTCCCATGAGAAAACTGCGTTTGTTGCACTGGAAATGTTTTTGTCAGCCTTGTGACAGGTAGGTCGTGCACAGGCAATGTTTTATGATGCGTTATTCAATATTGATTGACATCTCAACCATACAGCCGTGGCAACTTGACTCCAATTATTTCGTCTTTCTTTTTTTAATAAAGTTTGGCACCTTTTTCTATCGTGATATTTAATAGTTCTGAAAAGCGGTTTAATTACTAGCTGTATAAATACGAGACTCACTAGTAACCACGACAGGCAAGTGATCATTTCTAGTGAAAGATGACTTCATATGTATCACGGCCGAAAGGCACACCTACCCTTGAGGATGCTACGAGAGTTTTTGGCAGCGCCTCAAGACAGCCAGATCGTGAGTATAATTCCTGAACGTCCTGAACGTTTTTGGTCCCGCTACAGCATTTTCCTATAGACTAGAATTTTGCTCTTGTTCGCGTCTCTAATGTTCGGTTTCTATTTTGCACAAGAAAGCAACAGGCAAAGACGGAGGGACGCGATAGGAGAGGAGGAGAAACTGCTCTATCGACACGGCCTTCAAAGACGTGGCAATAACTGAAAGCAAATCATGATGTTTATCTACGAAAACGGCTATCTTTTGCCTCCGGCTGTGTTTGAGAAGTATAGGCAGGCGGTCAGCGATCCGGGCAAAGTAACACCCATCCAAAGCCGGTTGGCCAACATTGGCCGAAAGCTCAGGTTAGCAATGTCCACGATTTAGTGATTTTCCACATGAATATTTTGCTAGCACCCTTTTATTGGACTCGTGGTGCTGAAACAGGTGAAGCATGTAAGATTGCACAAAGCTGATCGGCGAGCTGTCAATAGTGCGGGTCATTTTGCAGCTCAATAGGAAAAAAATATCGTGTAACCAGAACTTTAAATGCTAATCATAAACATGCCAAAATATTGACGCTAGCATATAAGCTATTAACTAAAATATTATCCTTTTTATATTTTCAGAAAATGTCCAGAGGTACAACAAAGGGAGACGTGTCATACAATTTCCACGTCAGGCTGTACTGTCCAGCAACTGGCCGTTAACATGCAGCACGCAAAACAAACAGAGGAGAACGACCCTTTGGTAGCTGCTGATGACTTTGACTCTTACTCTGAAGAGGAACAAGAGGTAAATACCGCCAAATTGCGTCTGTGCGTTGGGAGGGGAGGGGAGGGATAACTATGAACATACCCAATTTGCAATGTAAAATGATAGGCATAATGATATTATCGCCAAGGAGAAAGCCACTCTTGAATCAAAAGGTACTCGCATTTGTAAAACTATCTCTGATTAGGAAAAATAATTTCTTCTTCAAGCCCAAGGAGGTCAACCCATTTTTGTAAAGAACAATTGCCACACTTAACAGTAGCAAATTTCGCTTTCTCTAAAAATGCGAGCCCACATGTCTTAAACATTCAAGTACTGGGCGGGGAAGATGGATAAGCAACAGGGGACTTTTTTGTTTATGCCATGCGCAATAACCGCTGCTCTCCAAGTTTACATTGCAGACTCAACTCAGGGAAAAGCACTGTTGAGTATCACGAATTTGTAATCAAATAGCGCTCTATTTCTATTTCTCGTCTGTTTTGTTTTTAATCTGAAAGCGGGAAGGATAAAATAAAACGTTCATTCAGCTGCCTGTATATTGCAAATAAAAATTGTTTGATTTTAGGATCTGTGGACCTTCATCTGCGACTGTTTAAGGAGGCTGCCTACAATTTTTTCTGCTCTCCACCACCAAACTTTGTTTGCCTGCTGTTCAGGCTCAAAAACATGTACCGGTCTGAACTTTCACATGGTTACCCTGGAGGGTTTGAACTTTGTTGTAGTGTGCATTGTGTTGTGATCGGAGTTGCTATAGCAACGTTATAACCACACCCTTGTTTATAATACGCAGCCATCAGACGCGTTGCGCGACCTAAACTTTTCAAATGACACCCCTCGCACTAATCCCTGAGTAGCTAACATTAATCACAGCAAGTTTGGAGAGCATTCATTGGGCCGATTTTATGTTATTCGAACGGACTTTTTCAGGCTCCAAAATGTCAAAGTTATTTATGCCGCAAAGATTTCCTTGAAAAAGAATGGCTAATATCTGCGGAATTAAAAGATCCTTGCCGCCCGAATAATCTACAAACCCAAGGCAATGTACCAGCCAAATTTCACTTCTTGGAATGCTTCCGATTTTGTTTGGCATGTGTTCAAGCAAACTGCAAAATTTGAGAAATTATATTATAAATCTTACGTTTGTTATAAAATTTACACTTTTCGCCTCTGACAAAAATCTCATATGATTTTTTTTTGATACTTCCGTAAATTAATCTTGAATATATACCAAAAATAACCCTTTAAGTCTCGAGTTCATTGAAGTATTTTAAGGCACCGAGAAAAAATGCTAAACTTCACTACTCTTTCGGTTTGCTCGAGCCGGTTTTTGCCATTGTACTTTGTTTTCACTTGTTGTAGCTTTCACGTGATTTTCCCTGTAATCAGTGAAGCGGACTACATTCCATCATGGGAATCAAACATTGCTTCTATGGCTCAATGATTTCTCCGCGCAGTTTGCCGTCACGCTTGTTAGGGAAGCGGCAAAGCGTATTACAGATTTTGTATCATGGTTTTTCCGAGAAAGGCGAAAAGGGGGATGACAGAAGGTCTGAGAAATTGGAGGGCGAGTGGTTGCCAGCCCGGTAGAGGCGGGAAGTTAAAGACCGCTACTCTGCCGAAGGTACGTTTATCGCTCATCCTTAATTGTTGAGTTGCATTGTTTATCCGAGACGACGATTTTAAAGTTTTTACACTGAGCCCGAGAAATTAGTTTTAAAACGGCAACATGTCTCGTTTATCTTTTAAAACGGCGTCATGTCTCGTTTCCTTTTATTTCCTAATTTTTGCTAAAAAGAATACATACAGGAATTTAATGTAGATGAATGAAATGCAGAATACAGTGCGAAACGGGGGACGTGACTGGTGGGCCAGGGTAACACATCGCTTATTTTCGGGAAGGAATAGCCCGAATATTATTCTTTTTGCAAGTCCGCATTCTAATTATTTGCTCAATTTCTGACATAATTAAATGATAATTTTGTTAGACATCAATTTTCAATATCGTGCGATAAAGCCGTGAAAACAACCGTATCAATGAATAAATACACTGTCGCTTATCGGCTCTGTTAGCTAAACTGATATCCGCGCTTTTAATGAAATCGGTGTTAATTTGATTGTGTTAACTAATATATTTGTCTTATTTTATAGATGTTATCTTGTTCCTCTCAGCACCCTAAACAAAAGACAGCGAATATGGCCAGAGCATCAAAGAAGAAACGCAAAGAACGCGCGAAAAAGAATTTGGCTAGTGCTCGAACAGCCCACAGTAATGAAGATTCGACTTCTGATTTGCCGCCATACACCCCGCCCGTTTTGCGATCGGATCATCCTTACAAGAAAGTGCAATTAGATCAAAACTTCATAGTGAACATGGATGTATTTTTTGATGCTCTTCAGATCTGTAAACACTGCAAAAAAGGTCCACTCGACATCCGGAATATCTGTAAAGATGCTAGGAAAGAAGGCGTCTGCGCGGTTATCCACGTTCTGTGCACGAATTGCGACAAGGTTAATATCGTCCGATCGTCGGAGGTACACCGCACAGGTTCACGAGGTCCCCCGACATTTGATGCGAACTCTAAGGCAGGGTTAGCCGCTATTCATGCGGGAGTCGGATATACACACGTGTCAGGGATAATGGAAACCATAGGAGTCCAGGCACCAGCTAAACGAACCTACCGAAAACGAGAAAGGGAGGCCGGTTGCGCAGTGGAAGTGGCAGCTAAAAGGAGTTGCATTGAGTCGCTAGAACAGGAGAAGCTATTATCTACAACCGAAGGCACAGGAGAGTTTACAGACTTAATTGTAAGCTATGACATGGGCTGGCGGAAGCGCAGTCGGGCTAACGATTCTTCGTCGGGCATGGGTTCAGCCATTGGGCTGCGTACTGGAAAGGTAATTAGTTATGGGACAAGGAACACCAAATGTCGTATTTGCGAGACGGCAGAGAAAGAGCACAAACAACCGAGGGAGCATGACTGCCGCAAAAACCATTCGGGTTCTTCCAAAAGTATGGAAGCAAATGTAGCTGTACAACTCTTTTCTGAGGCCGTTGAGCACGGTGCAAAATTTACGACCTACATCGGTGATGACGATACAACCACTGAGGCGCGTTTGAATAATCTGGCGCCTTACAAAATAGAAAAGTGGTCTGATATAAATCACTGTTGCAGGGTGCTCGGGAACAGGCTATATGGATCAAAATCCAAAGTAAAAGGACTCACCCCGACTGTGATAGAGTATTTAAAGAGATGTTTTTCATTCTGTGTAAATCAGAATAAAGACAAACCGAGCTCTTTGCTAGAGAGCCTAAAGGCGATTGTTCCACACTCATTTGGCCAGCATGCCTCATGCAAAGACTGGTGCAGATACAAGAAAGATCCGGAAAATTACCAACATGCCGACCTCCCAGGCGGCAAAGACCTCGTAGGGGATGATCTAAAGGCATGCATTGAGGATGCTTTTGAGCCATTCATGCACATGGATGTGGCCAAAAAAATTGCACCGGCTGGCTCTTCGCAGGCTAATGAGAGTCTAAACAATGTAGTAGGCTCAAAGGCGCCAAAGATTAGACACTATGGTGACTCGGAAAGTGCCGATTTCAGGACTGCAGCCGCAGTGGCCCAGTATAATGAAGGTCATAACTATCTGTTAGACGCTTCTAAAAACATGGGCGCAAATACATGCCCCTCTACGGAATGCTATGCTACACGATTAAACAATAAGCGAATTGCTGACATGAAACGTAAATCATCTCGTTCTTACAAATTAAGACGGCGGAACTTAAAAAAGAAAAAAACACGAGAAACCTGTAGGCTTGAGACAAGAGAGGGGGTGATGTATCAAAGTGGCGTGGGATTGACGCACACAGACGAGCAGACCATCGATGTTGCCACACTAGATGACTTGAATGATAGCTTGAGTCCAGTCCAATTTTCTGAGTATACGTCCCTGCTTGACTGTGTTGATACCACGGAAGACGAAGGAAATAATCACTGTGCATCAAATTGCGATGCTTTTCTTCTCTTTGACTTGGAAACAACCGGGCTAGATCGTAATTCAGATATAATCCAAATTGCATGCTGTCCAGAAGCTGGCGCTAGCTTTTGTAAATACCTTCTCCCCCGAAGGAGCATCTCCAGTTCAGCTTCCAAGATTCATGGCATTACTGCTGAGTTTCGAAATGGCCGAAAGACGCTGCAGAAACATGGAAAAGAGTTAGAATGTGTAACACAGGAAAGTGGCCTTAGGGAGTTTTATGAATATTTGAAGCGGCAGTGCCCATCAAGCAGGCCCATTGGTCTGATAGCACACAATGGAGATAGTTTTGATTTCAAAGTTCTTTGTAACAGTCTAAAGAGAAACAGCCTGCTAGATGACTTTGTCAACCTCGACATCATGCTTATAGATTCCCTAAAGGTTATTTCGTCCGAAAGAGAACTAAGCGAGAGTCCTCTGTTCAAGTGCCCGAGCAAATCCTTAACCGGTTTACATGAGTTCCTATTCCATGAACCTTTCTCGGCCAATGATGCTCTTGATGATTGCCAAGCTCTGAGGCGTGTCTTGTTTCAGTCCCAGCTGTCCTTGAAAGAAGATCTTGTCAAGGCTTCTCATTCCCCTTCATCGTTCGTGACAATGATGTCTAATGCCGAGGATGCGAAATCACGGAAGGCTACACTGGAACGGATCCCTATCAGTCAGGGCATGCGGATCAAAATGGCCTCGGAGGGCCTTAGTTATGACGTACTTAGTAAGATCAACAGCGTTGGAGGTATCAAGGGTCTGTTAGCAGTGATTGCCTTGCCCAAGACTTGGAACGCAAACCACAGCGAAGGCAAACCCAGAGTGATAAAGAATCTCCGAATACTTAACCTGATATCCGGTCATTTTCGAAGTCAAACATAATTAGTGGACTTAGACCCCGTCCAGAGGTATCCGGCTATTTTTGAATCCGCCTTTTTCTTTCCGGGTATAGTCCAGTCCCTGAACTCTCCTTCGCGGCTCCGTTGTTTCCTGTGGTCGCCGAAAGGAGAGTCCAGAAACCTTTGGATGCGCATGCGCTAGATCTGACCAAGAACTTGGGTTTTTTCGTTAGTGCGCATGATCCAAACACCGCTGTCGAAGATTGTTTGTTGAATTTTAGCGGTTACGGTCACAAGGGCGTCCTATCTTGATGGACAAAACTCATATAGCCAACAATCAATTTCCGACAACGGTATTTGGATCATGCGCACTAACGAAAAAACCCAAGTTCTTGGTCAGATCTAGCGCATGCGCATCCAAAGGTTTCTGGACTCTCCTTTCGGCGACCACAGGAAACAACGGAGCCGCGAAGGAGAGTTCAGGGACTGGACTATTCCGGGTACGGCTATCGTCCACACGCACCCGGCCATTTCGCAGACAAATCCGGATATTTTTGAATCCGCTCTCCAGAGTGGAAATTTTTGAATCCGATAAAATTTCGGATACGTGTGGACGGGCGAATCCGGATATTTTCTGATACCATGACGTCATGTGTCTGCTGAATGGCGCGGCGCATGCTCCGTAACTAATATTTAGAGAGTTGTCTTGGGTACTTTACGTGAGGACGGGCGAATGCAATTCGAATACGCTGTGATCACATTACGTGTGGATGTTGATATTTTCGAATCCGGAAAGAATAGTTTGCGGATCAAAAAATATCCGGATACATGTGGACGGGGCCTAAGATCAGGGCCGTAGCAAGCCTCCAAAATCTTTAGTCGAGTCAAGCTGAGATCGATGGGTGATCGATGAGTGTTGAATTTGTTTTATTTCTCACTGGCGAAGTATATTCACTTTACGTTTAGTTTTCGACAATCATCTGCAACCCGCTATATGATATTACTATATGACATTGCTTCTAATCTCGCTATTAGATAACACCATTTTTAGAGCAAAGATCATTCTACACTCCTCGTGGGGGACTCTCATATGTCGTCGAGCGGGGATGCTCGTCGTATCTTTTAGGGTTAAAATTCGGGTTCCAGGTATCTTTTGGGGTATAAGACGAAAAAAGGCCAATTTTTTTCCAGAATGGTATCTTTTAGGGTGTTCGGGGCACAAATGCGTGACGCTAGTGCTGGTACTCGGTAGGCTCGATAGTGGCTGTTAGTCCTGTTGAAAATGGTATCTTTTAGGGGTTACAATTCTGGTTGACCACGCCTAGATTGGTATCTTTAGGGTAAACTTTTATTTTCCCGAAGAGCACCACCACCCGATTACATATAGGAGCCCCCCTCCCCCCCCGGGCTACACTATATAATAATAATAATAATAATAATAATAATAATAATAACTTTATTTCATGAGGGCAACATATTACAGTCAAGACTGATAAACTTTTGGCCCTCCCTAAAATAAAATATTAACAATGTCTACAAATATACAACTAACTACAACAAAAGATAATGCATATTCTATTACCTTTTAGGTACAGACCATGACATGGATTGTTGCAGTCGAAATGCCTCCAAAAATAACCCGTAAGCTTCTGAGCTGGAAAAATAGATTCCTGCAAGCCGGTTAAGCAGACGAAAATAGCAGCTAGGGCTCTCAAAAAATACCAGGCACTCCTTCCATTTTCTTTTTTTTGTTTTGGCCGAATGAAGACAAAATAATTTGAGTTGCCTTGATTGCTAGTGTTGCTAAATGCCTTCTCTTTTCACGTGTTGGCTTGTGACTTACCTGAAAAGCCATTTAGTGACAATGAATATCGCGAGATAAGATCCAACAAATAGATAATAGAAAACATTTACAGCTTGGATTTGCAAGCGTTCAGGCTGGCCATATAAATGTTTAACTTGACAGATAACTGACTTTTCTCAGACATCTCAAATGATAAAAACACTAGGTAAACAATTCAGTATTTTTCTAATCAACAGAATGCAAAGAGTTAGAAAGCTCAACATTATCAAGTTAACGTTCATAATAATGTTGTTGGCTTGTTATTGCGTGACATTGTTTGCTACGCTTTGCGAGTCAGATGAATGTTGAGTCAATGGCCCATGAAAACTACAACACTCCGATCACAACAAAATGCACACTACAATAAAGTTCAAACCCTCCAGGGTAACCATGTGAAAGTTCAGACTGGTACAGGTTTTTGAGCCTGAACAGCAGGCATACAAAGATTGGGTGTTGAGGACAGAAAAAATTGTAGGCAGCCTCCTTAAACTGGGTCAGACTGAAATTCAGACTGCAAGTGCAAGAAAAATGACGTTGTTTTTGTTTAGCAATCGTAACGATTTCCTTTTTTATCCTATCAGTTTACCTTTGATATTTCGGGGCCTTCCAGTGGAATTAGATCAAGTGGAAAGATGTCATAGTTTTGGGTTGAGAAATAAATATTCTGCACCATGCAGATACATAAATTTTGCTTGAAAACCTGGTCACACTGTTTTAGTATAATGAAAAAAATAATGTCATGGTGACCAAACAAACATGTTGATTAGTTTGTGTGATAACTTTATTAGAAAATGTCTGGACAAGTTTCACCATAACCTATCCTGGAATTCAATTGATTTGACTACTGATGATTCACAACCCCAGATTTTGTATCTAACCAAGCTGGGATTTTGTCAAACATGTGTAAATACCCAGACTGAAGGGTACCCACCCTGGAAATACAAGCTCAGTTTTCACCACCCTTCCCTGGGATTAAATGGTGGATTATGTCCATTAAAAGAATGAGACTCCAAATTGGTGAACTTTTTATTGTGCTATTAGTATAACTAACAGAGTATTCTGACAAGTTCTGTAATAGTGGAACCTGGGCAGTTGACAAAATTACACCTGTTGACAACATTGGGTTTTGAGGTGGCAACATAATTTTCACAAGAAAAATTGAATCAAAGAGGATTTTGATAGAGCACTATGATGTTCTTCTGAGCAGTAAACTATCTGTAGTGAAAACTCTTAAAAGGAGCCCCTGCTATAGTTCTACTTCTGAAAATCAATCGATGAAATGCTCTCGTAATACTGTAACATCTAACATGTTGCATCCCTGAACCACCAGCACTTGTGCTAGAAATTGCTATTTGGTTGCAGGATGCAGTTGTTTTGTGTCATCCAGACAAGAATGGCATTATGTTCCTTTTGTGAATTGGGCATATACATGTACACCTACACCTTCAGAACCTGCAACACAGGGAGCTCACCTTTACAGTTTAAATCAAGAAAAATAAAAATCTTTCTATTTTTCGCTGAATAAAACGAAAGGAAATCTATTTTCTTTGCGCTGCGTTCTGGTCTTTTCTGATTGGCTAATTATGCTTTGCCCAGACTCGCCCACTAGGGCCTCATTACCACGAATGGCTTCCGTCTGGCGCTAACCTCGTAAAAAGAGACAAGGGATGAAACAACTTTGAGTAGCCCTCGGAAAACGCTTCTAAAAAAAGAAGATTTAGGAATTATCGCCCAAAACTCGAGAGAGTTATTGATGAATGATTGCTTTCAAATCCTGGTGTGATTCTAACACAATCAAGCTAAATTCAAGCCCCCGCGAGGCCACAAATTTAAACCTCGATTTTCGTCTCGGAAAACCGTACGCCGGGGAGGACGGAAGTGAAATTCTCGCTTCCGGTTTTACGCCAGGGCAGCACACATGTGTCGCATTTTAACGCAGGAACAATGAGCTTTGTTCTACACTTGTTCAAATGTTTTTCGTCTCAAAACATTCATTTCTGAGCGAATGTCTGTTTGAATCAGCGTTCCATGAACTCTCGAAATGCTTCAGTTTATATTATTACAAAGAAGCGCTCATTTCTGCGCGAATGTCTGAAAAGTACGAGTTATTTCTTCGCGTGAAACCACTTCTCCCTCCTACAATCAGTGTATACAATCCATTATTCTTTGATCGGCAATGGAAAGCATCGGGGATGGAAGCTGAATAAGTGGACCTTGATTATTCCTTATTCTTTGATATTTTTCTTCAATTATTCATTATTCCTTTTCATTATTTAGGCGTTATTCATTATTCAAACAACCATTATTCATTATTCATTTAATGTAGGGACCTCTTATTCATTATTCCTCGACTTTTCGACGCAATTATTCATTATTCATTTGTTCGTAAGACCCGTCATTCATAATTCATTATTCAGCTTCCACCCCCGAGAAAGCACAACATTCCGCTACTTCATTGTTGCCACACTGCACTGAGCTCAATTTATTTGCAAACTTTCAAAATAGTTCCCGATCTTGAAAATTATAATTATAATTATTTGTTTGTGTCCTTCTACAAATTAGGTCAATAAGCTGACTATAACGATCACTTTCCTAGAGTCGACGATGGCAGTCACTGTTGCCAAAAAAATAACTGGTTCTCTTTAGTTTGAATAGTAATCTATCCCAAGTGCCCCCTGCTCCACTAAGGCATACGGGAGAGTTACGGGTAATGCAAGTCCGTAAGCCCAGGAGCCGGAGGCAGATGGTGTGAAAAGGGGAAGGGAGGGGTGGGCAAAGTCACACCGATTCACCGCTTAAGGAGTTTATTAAATTAAAGAACACCAACATTTCTTATATGCAACATCCCATTTTATTTACCCGCTAAATGACAATACCGACTATCCCCAAACTACCTGCCGGCCTCTCGCTTAACCAACTGACCACGAGTTAGTTTGAACTCACACCTTTATACCGGCGTTACGCATGGTTACACTTGGGATAGTAATCTATCCCAAGTGCCCCCTGCTCCACTAAGGCATACGGGAGAGTTACGGGTAATGCAAGTCCTCCAGCGGGAGCAGAGCCCTCACAAAGGGGAGGCGTGGCGCCACTTTAAACCTTCCATTATACCCGTAACTTAAATCCCCTAACCCGAAACTTATTCCGTCCCCAAAACTGATAAGGGCCTATGTGGAGAAGAAAGGGGAAAACCCAACTAGGTTGTTAAGGTCTCTAAATTCAATACCAAGAGTCTCAGCACTCCGTGTATCTGCCTGAGCTAGAATGCTATGGCTAAGTTTATCGGCGGTCTGTGCCGCCTTTGAAGCTGTAAGAACTTTGTCCACTTGTGTATAGTGGTCCACCATTTGGGTGGAGCACCAGCCGATGTGCTCAGCAATTTCTTTTTTCGATGCGCCTAGTAAGCTCAATAGAATTGCTGCGCCACCGCGGAAACCGTGAATTGTCTCATCCTCATGAATATTAAGAACCTTAAGGTATTTTACCAGCCGGGCTTGGGCTGCAGATGCTAAGAGTGGAGCGTTAGACACTAAATTTCTTTTGGAGGTTGTGCGAAAGAGGAACCCGGCGCCAAATTGATACCCATTGTTTTACAAAGATCCCTATAGAACGTAAGATTGCGGACCGGGCAAAAGGCTGGGTTTTTACATTGTACAACTGAGAATGGCCTTGAGGCACTACCCCTCAAACATTTACCAATCCTTTGGTGAACGAGGAGGGATTTGCCATCAGGACTTTGCAAAACGTCTACAGTCTTTAACCTGCCTAGGTCAGAAGCTCTTTGACCAGTAAAGAATTCAAAAGTGAAAAAGACTAGATCACGCGCGAAAATATATTTGTCAATTACTGACGTGGATGAGCTGGCAAGCAGAGAACGGAGGTGGAACACTATTGCCTTGAATTTGTCAAAAAAGATTGGGGCGGTTTGTCTAGGAGTTACTCTAGCCATTGATTGTTCTGTCTGAACTGATTTAAGGTATTGTTTAACCGAAAAGTGAGTTGCGGGGTTTCCCCAACCAAGGCGATCGTCCCATTCTCCAGCTCGTTCAACACTATTAAATATGGAGCGCAGCTTTCCAATAGTGGAATCTACCGTTCCAGCTGCAAGCCGCGTGGGACAATTACACGGACAAGAACCTTTAGAACCAAGAAATTTACAGGTATGTACATGAACCTTTGTTTTCCCCTTACAGTCTTTCCAAACTAGAAAGCGAACAATGTCTTTTGGTATACAAGAGAGTAGGGTCTTAGGCGGATCCAGAGCGCCAAGGAAGTTTAGAAGTTCCTGTTCCAATTGTGACTTTTGCTTTCCATAGCAGGAAGAAGTAAGGGTTGATTCTAACTCTCTTATCCTCACATCGATTACTTGGACATCGAACTTCATTCTTTTGTTAATTTGAGAGTTGGGGTCGCTGCGGTCGCTTACGGTTTGCCCAATTCCACACTGCTGGCAAAATCGGGCACAGTCGTCATTAGGGTAGCGACAGTTTTGACACATCCTGGCAGGACGCCAAATACGTGGGATAGTCTATGACAAAAAAATAATAAGTTCTAATTTGCAAGAATTGTTGAAGACGCGGCTTACATCCTAAAAGCCCAGAGGTCCCAGCGGAGGGGTCTTGATACGAAAGTTCCTTGACGGGTGGGGAAAAATAGTATTCCCTCCTGGCCTTTGACACCTAACAATGTTGCGTCAATGTTGCGACCACTGACCAAGGGCCACCAGAAACGCCTAGGGAAGATATCCCGAACGATGATAGTGAATGGGCACCCAGAAGGGAGCAGAAAGCGCATGACCGGACCGACAAGCGCCAGGGGGGGAAACACATAGGCATTCTCGCTGACGCCAATGGTCTGACAGAATATGTTGGTTCCCGACGATCCGGGGGTTGGCCAAGGGGAAAATGTCGTAGCGGTTCCCCATCTTGACCGTGCTGCGTGTTAGAGTCGAGGGACATCAGATCCAAAGTGTGGGGTCCCCATCGAGCTTCTAGCTTTCTCCAAGGCTGGGTACCGAGCATGCAATCTGAATCAGAAAGGGCCCTGGACGGGGGGTCGGCCAAGTTTGCTTGAGAGGGGACGTGAAACAAATTCAGAGCGATGTTAAGGCGGAGAGAAGTCTCGAAGATCGATTTGATGACCACATTCAATTCATCGCTTTTGGCGCCTTGGTTTTTCCAGGCGTGAGCAAGAGGGAGGCTATCCGTACGCGCGTCAACGCGGCAGTTACGGAGAGAATCCGCTCCAGCTAACAGAGTATTGTGGAGCGCATAGGCCTCTTTAATTATTATCGGCTTGGAACTTTGATCCGGAGACCAATAGTCGCGGATATTGAGAGGTTCTGAGTTAGGGGAGTAGACAAGTCCGCCCCATCCCGAGTTTGAAGCATCACAATAGAACTCGACGACAAGGTGTTTTTCTTCAAACCAGGGGAGGTGCCCTTGCCAATTATCGAGCAATCTCCAATATGTAATTTCTTCTCTGAGATCTTTTGATATTCTAATAGGCTTGTGGGTCTTTCTACGGTTGGCTCCGATTGCACGGTAACAAGTACGAGTATAAAGACGGGCTGCCGGCACTGCGATTGAGAAGGAAGTTGTTTTTCCGGCGAATCTTTGTAATGACTGTAAGTCAATCTCTTTTTGGGCAAGGATTGATTCTCTGAGAAGGCGGAATTTCTCCTTTTTATCCTCTGGCAAAATGAATGCTGTGAGATGTGAATCGCACAGGTATCCCAGAAAACGGATGCTCTGGGAAGGGTGCAGAGTGGACTTAGAAAGAGCTAGCGTGTAGCCCAGCGAAGTAAGTACAGATGTAGCAATATATGCTGCAGCTTCGGGTTTCTGAAAATTCGACCAGTTGCAGCGTTGGGGAGTTACCAACTGGCCCATGTGGCGGTCGTCGATATACTGGCTACAGGGTACATTGAGGGTACGAATATAGTTTGTGGCGAGCAGACCGGTGGTATGGTACACATAAGCGCTGGCCTTCCAGCCGAAGGGGAGCGATGCATAGACATAATAGCGCCCGTCCCATTGTAGACCAAATAAAGTCCGGCTTTCTGGAGTTAACAGTAAATGGTCGTACCCACTTTTGTCGTCACAGACAGTTTGAAAATGATCACGTCCCACATATCGAGGGAGGTCAGATAGATAATCAAGAGTAAAAGGCAAATCACGGACCCAGAGGTTCAGAAATCTCTCATCATGGCACATGCGCGGTTTGCTGGGCTCGACGGTTATGGGCATGACTAAATGCGGCGGATTTACATGCCCGACGAGGCCCCAGAACAGCAAAGAACCATTACGAACTCTATCGTGTATAGTGGTGCCGATGAACTCTTTAAACTTTTCGCATGAATAGCTGTTAGGAAATATCCGGTGCGGAGGCTGAAGAGCGTCATAATGTTGGCCCGCAAAGATTCCTATATATGGAACAATGAAAGACCATGCATCTATGCCATTTCTAACGAACGACAAGACCTCTGTCGCCTCGCCATCGCGAACAATTTCCTCCCAATAATCGTAATGGTAATGAAGTTCGCCCGGCACAAAAGATGAGGGTCTCGAAAGATTATGTCTTTGGGGCTTGCGAGGACCTTAGCCGCTGAAACCATACTAGGTGGGGGCCTAGGACCGACAAAGCTGGTAGGTAGACCCTTCCAATCACACCACTGCACACAAAGCCTAGGACTGTAATTGCGGGTGTTTAAAGTGTCTTCCAATCGAGGACGCTTGGAAGAGAGAGTGCCCTAGAAAAAGGTGAAGGGTATTACAATTAGGGATTTAACTACCCACCACATTGCCGGTCCTAGGCAACCCCTGAGGGCATGAGGGCGTAGAAACCCTTGCCTAGGCGCACGGCGAAAAACCAAAACAGAGACTGACCGAAAAGATTCTATCAGAATTGACGGACTAACAAAGTAAAATTGTAAACGCGATTTAGCGATTTAGCGTGCGCATGCAAGGACATGCGCATAAAAACATGCGTTACAGTTCCAAAATGAAATAACCTCCTTAGAAAATACTGGCATCTTTTAATTATTACCTTGCACCCCACGAAACGCGAATAAATCAACATCAACTGAAATAATACAAATCGATTGTTAAGGTTCTGAAAATAATGTTGCATATAGAAAATGAGAAAAGGCCTGTACGAAGGTGCTTTAATTAAGATACCAATGGCGTAGGAATTAATATAGATTTAGCCACTGGCTAAAAGAGGAGCTCCCGGCTACATATTTTTTCTGTTAACGGACGCGCAGTATTTTCCTGCCGACATGAAATACAGTTTCTGGGTTGCCTGTGGTAGAGGCGCGCAGACACGGACGCGCCCCCGATACTCAAATGGGAATACCGCTGAACCATGAAAAATGAAATCGATCGTATACCGGAGTTCTATTGTATTCTTCCTGCGATACCTATGGTGCTCCGCTCCGCTACTAAGACGCTATGTTGCCATAACAATGAAGATGTTAAACTTAAGATCTAACTACTCGCGCACGAGTAAAAGTGTTTCCTGAAACGGCGGTAGCTAAGGCAACCATGTGTGAGTAAAAAGTATGTCGGCATATATAATGCGTGAGAAATGATGCTAGCGAAAACATAGCTTTGTTTACGCAAGGGAGAACAAACACCGGACTGGCACCCAGAAACAAAAATACAATTCGCAATTGCTGTTTAATTGCAGTAATAATGCAGACTGAAGGGGAGAGGATTGTGCCCGCAGACTAATCAACCCGGTACGCGCTATGCGTACCCTACAATAGAAAACCGCGTTGCGCAGGTAAGATACAGTCGCTAACGGCAAAACGAAAACATGAATCGGAACGATAAATATGTTAAGAGCGTTACAGACGATATCCAGAAGGCAGTGCCTCTGGAAGTGACCGAATTGGCCACACGAGAAGCATGATGCCCTGCCACGCCCCTGACTTGAGCCAGGGTATCCCCAGCGAGAGGCCCATTGTCTGCCTCTCCACTGACCACCTGGCTGGTTATTTGCCCAGCGACCACGCCCAAACTGGGGACGTCTGTAAGGCTGTTGGGGCTGCCTGGCTGTATCTTTCTTTATCATCTTTGCAATGGTGGTGGCGACCACGACATCTTCCTTAGTACCAAGAAGCCTAGTTATTACCTCCCCGAACTCTTGCCTAAAGATGTAGGGCCTTGTCTGCCGCAGGACTGCCTCATACTCTGCAGCTTTTGGGTCGCCATTACACCTAGCCTCGTCTGCAAGGTTCTGCAGGGCTGAGAGAATCATGGAAGGGTCTCTCAGCCTATAAGGCGCGCCGGCCAGCTGTCGCACCATTTGCAAAGCAGCGGCAACCCCTCCAGAACCAGACCCTTTAGATGCTTTGAGGACCGCAAGTTCTGTCTGCAGTTCTTTAATTTGGTCCACGATCTAAATGTGTAAGAGAAAGGGGGAAAGGCGGGGATAAATCACATGCCCACTGTAATATATACGCTCGCTTTACTAAATACAGAAACATAACCAACGGCGCGTAAAAGGGAATTTGAACTAAAAACACACGACTACGAATTATCGGCCAATGGGTAAAGTATAGAAACATTTAATTTAGAGGTTGTGTAACAAAACGAACAGATTTTGAAGATCGTATAGCCCGGGAACGTGTCTGAATATGTAATGGATGTAACGCCCATGGTATGACGAAGAACAACATAAGGCCCTAAACGACAAGCATGGCTAACTTTCTAAATGCAAATGAGATGAAATGGAGGTAAATTTTTTAACGATACGAACAACGAATTTTGCCAAAAATTGAGGTGCGCAACGGATGCCTGTAAGTAAAATACTAGAAGACAGAGTCGGACAGAAGCGAAGGTAGCTAAAACTACTACGTTAAATTCCATCCGGTCCGCGCTACTGAAATAAGCATGAACTCCGAACTAGGTACAAAAGCTGGGAGACTATACCTGGGAGAGAAGCCGCCAAAATAGAATTAAGACAAATATGGAGTAATTCGGTCGCTACCGAAAACGGTGCTAAGAGCTGTAAAATCCATAAAGTCTTATACCGGCCATATGAGGAGAGTAGTGAAATATGTATGGCAACAATTCAGTAAAACAAACAACCGAGCAATTACAAGCAAAATACATGATAGTGAAGCACAATAATGTGAAAACCTGAGCTGACCACTACAGCGATACATGAAATACATATGATAGTTATGAGCTGGCCACTGATAAGTCTGAATACCAGCGATACAAATACATGATTGCAAAACTTTGTAGAATGGAAATTTATACTTGAGCTGGCCACTACCAGCGAACATGAGATACATTATGATAGTGAAGCACTTGAGCACGATACAAAAATACATGATTGTAATGTAGAATTAAGACTTGAGCTGGTAATTACCAGTGAACACGAGATACATGATAGTAAAGCACTTGCGCTGGACACTGCCAGCGAAAACAAAATACGTGATTGTAAAAATGTGGAAATTTAGACTTGAGCTGGCCACTACCAGCAACATGAAATATAAAATACATGATAAAAAACTTTGTAATGTGGAAATCTAGGCTTGAGCTGGCCACTACCAGCAACATGAAATATAAAATACATGATAAGAAAGCTTTGTAATGTGAAGATCTAGGCTTGAGCTGGCCACTACCAGCAACATAAAATATAAAATGCATGATAAGAAAGTTTTGTAATGTGAAAATCTAGGCTTGAGCTGGCCACTACCAGCAACATAAAATATAAAATGCATGATAAGAAAGTTTTGTAATGTGAAAATCTAGGCTTGAGCTGGCCACTACCAGCAACATGAAATATAAAATGCATGATAAGAAAGTTTTGTAATGTGAAAATCTAGGCTTGAGCTGGCCACTACCAGCGACTACAAAATGCGTACAGTAAAGCCATGTGCTGTGAAAATCTGGGCTTGAACTGGCCACTACCAGCGACTACAAAATGCGTACAGTAAAGCCATGTGCTGTGAAAATCTGGGCTTGAACTGGCCACTACCAGCGACTACAAAGATACATGATTGTAAAGCCCTGTACTGTGAAAATTCAGATCTGAGCTGGCCACTAACAGCGATCACCAAATACATGGTAGAAAATGCAACGTAATGAGGGCATGAAGCCACAAGGTGTGAAAGCATCATAGTTTTGGCCCCAACCAAACACACTACCAGAGACAGAGACGAAGTAAAAAAGGGATAAAAGAAAAGGTTTATACCTCGTTGGGTTGATTTTGTTGAGGCTCATCATTTTGTTGAGGTTCACCCGCTTGAGCTTGGGCGTCTTCGGGTTCCACATTAGCAGGAAGGACGACCACGGCATCATTAGGTACTTGCTCCGCCATAGCTATCTAACGGACCGAAAGCTTAACCAACTGACCACGAGTTAGTTTGAACTCACACCTTTATACCGGCGTTACGCATGGTTACACTTGGGATAGTTCATAATTGCAACGTTGAAAGCACTCATCGTCACGTAGCGCTCATCTTCAAGCATTCGGTCGATCGTACGCGTAACGGTCACGACAATCACAATTCACTTCCGGTCTTTTGTAGCAATCTACTTCCGTCCTCCCCGGCGTACGGTTTTTCGAGACGAAAATCGAGCGGTTGTTTCATCCCTTGTCTCTTTTTACGAGGTTAGCGCCAGACGGAAGCCATTTCGTGGTAACGAGGCCCTAGTGGGCGAGTCTGGGCAAAGTATAATTAGCCAAACAGAAAAGACCAGAACGCAGGGCAAAGAAAATAGATTTCCTTTCGTTTTATTCAGCGAAAAATGGAAAGATTTTTTATTATTTTTCTTGATTTAAACTGTAAAGGTGAGCTCCCTGTGCTGCAACAAACAATGCACAAAAGTTACTTCTGAATGTCCTACCCTCTATTATTTTTTTATCAGGTGCTTCTAAAAACTTTTTTAATGCATAGTAACTAGGAGAAGTGAAATGAAATTTGTATTATTACAGTCACACAGGTTGTTCTCTTTGCTCTTAACACTGATGGACAACTTTGGTATCAAATTGCAATTTCTCGTGAGCAACTTTAATTCGCCACATGTCTGAGCAATGGAGGGGCAGACCATAATTGAACGATTTTGGAAACAAAATATTTCAAGTTCTGGTACAATATCGTGAAGACAGATACAAAAGATTTTTTGGAATTTGATTCAAGCAAGATGTTGATCAATGTTGCTAGGCAATATTGCAAAATTGTAGGGAAGAGAACATCTTGTTTCACTGTAACATGATCTACAATTTCCACTCACAAGTCAAATGGTTTATTAAAAAATCCAATTTCCCACCAAATTTATTTTTAAATTCAGTATGTATACACAACTAGCAGTTCTTTTTTATACCAGCTCAGATCTCAATTTATTTTGCTTTCTGGGCAAACAAACTGAGCACTTCAGTTCTTGCAACAGCTATTTCAGTGAAAATATTTCTAAGGAGCATGCCCAAGCATAGATGTCCTGTAGGTGAACACACCAAAAAATCCTTAACTTCCCCCATTATTTCCAAAAAATTAGCACCACACAATGAAGACATATAGAATGTAGTTTTGTTTTCGAGAGATACTTCAGTGGCACAACGAGCAGTTTTCGAAAAATGTTCAGTTAATTAATATTCATGAGACAACATTTTCAAGCAGATTTTAGAACTCGAGTGAAGACCCGATTTTGCTGCCGATCTCAAGGAAATCAAATGGTTTCATTTAAACTGGGTCCTAGAAACTGTGTGTGACTTATTTCCAGATCTAATATTCCCCGTGAGGAAAGTGGGAGTCCAAGAACAACAACCACTGAAACTCATGTGCGTAACTGTCGAACCAAAAACACATAACTTCCCCATTTTCTGTTTCATCCCCGTTAGATAAACGAATTTCAAATGATAGTACTTCCATTTTTCAACGACAACTCTGTGGCACAACGACTAGATTTTGAAAGCACATTCTGGCAAGACGATAAGAAATCGGCTTTTTGCATTACAGCAAGGAAGCTCAACGAAAGATTCCACAAAACCCCTTGGTGCGATTTCTCAAAGAGAGACCTACATAAGCCAACAGTAATTACAAGCTTACCTCTTGGGAATTCCACCACAGATCACAGACATCCGCCATATTAAATCGAAATCCTTGAATAGAGCTGCTTTGCCGAAGCGAATAGCGTAGCAATGTCAAGCTCAAACTGCTCAAATTCATTCCCCAAGTACAAGTATTGTTTCTGTTGAACTCCGTTTGTGGTTTACATTACTTATTCCCGCATAATATATAGATTTAGCCACTGGCTAAAAGCGGAGCTCCCGGTTACATATTTATAAGTCCTGCAAAAGATTAATAATGTGACGTGTCGCGACGTCACTTGCTACAGAAAACATTCGTGTTCTCCATTGCCATACTTGCAAATTCACATTTTTTTTTGTTGCATTTCAAAGAGCTCCATACCCACATACTCCGGATGTTTTCTTGACTGTACCCAAGTTTGTTCGCCTAGCGATGTTGCCTTCTCGAGATATAGACTTTTCTAGATTTAATAACGTCATCGATGACGTCATGTCACGTGATCTTGGTAGTGCACCCCCCTTGCCTCCAAAATAAGTTTACCCAAGTTTGGTCACCTAGCGATGTTGCCTTCCTGAGATATTCACTTTCTAGTTTTGATGACGTCATGTCACGTGACCTTGATTGTGCACCCCCCTTGCCTCCAAAATAACTTACCCAAGTTTGGTCACCTAGCGATGTTGCCTTCTTGAAATATTGACTTTTCTAGGGGGAAGTGGTCACAACATCTGTACTAGAATGGGACCCGATGGGGTGGTATATACCGCAGCCACCTTCTTTTAGGATTAAAAATAGCCATTTTTAACTGCGAATATCTCGTAAAATAATAAATGAATACAAAAGATTAGCCCAGCACCGTCTTCTTCATAGCGAGAGCAACGCATCCATGCAATAAAATCCAACACCCCTTACTTGAGCATGGAGAAAATGGGCATTGAAAAACGGGTGGGTAGGTACAGCACGGGACCTACCACCTCCCGCGATAAAATCGGGTCCCGGTCGAGTACAGATGTTTTGACCGCTTCCCTAGTTTTGATGACGTCATCGATGACGTCATGTCACGTGACCTTGGAAGTGCACTCCCCTTGCCTCCAAAATAACTTTACCCAAGCTTGGTCACCTAGCGATGTTGCCTTCTTGAGATATTGACTTTTCTAGTTTTGATGACGTCATCGATGACGTCATGTCACGTGGCCTTGGTGGTGCACCCCCCTTACCTCCAAAATAACTTTACCCAAGTTTGGTTTTGAGCTCCGCTAAAAATAGAGAAATTAACTCGGTCGACACGATCACGACAACAAACCAGCATTTGCTCAGCTGAAGACAAATCAGGCCGTGCATCTGCGCATGCGTCACATAAAGGTCCCCTGCTTGGATAAGCAGTTTTCTCTTAATACTATTTTGTCCTTATAGTACTTATTGTCTTTTAGATCCCATGCAATAAAGCGCCGCCACCGCTTCTACAGCCGCTGCCCAGCATTGCTGGAACAAGTTCCGAGCCAGCCACGAAGGAGACATGTAAAAGGTTATCACGTTAATGCGTGTAGTCTACTGCAATTCGTTTTTGATAAATGAAATTTACATCGAAAAACGGATTTTCACCATTTCTCGTTTAACGTTTCGATAATAATTTTTGAAAACGGAATTTGAATTTTGACTTTATATTGTTGATTTTGATATTTTTCCCGAAAATAAAATTAGATTTTTCGAATCTAAAGTTTGTCTTTTATTTTTTTGCAGAAATAGGAAACGAAATTCAAATTCAAATTTCAATTACTGTTTTTCAATGAAAAACGTTAATCAGTTTCATTCCGAGAAAATAAATTCTAACAGTTGTGTAGAGGTCGCCGTTTAGGTGCTACGAAGGGCAAGAACACTACTCAGAGGGAGAGGGTGGTATTTCCTAACTACTCTCACAAGTGCCTTTTAAACCCAAATGTCAGTGAGATTAAAAAGGAGAATATTATATATGTTAAGAGCTAGGAATGGAGGGCTATAGCTGTGAAGGAAGGCTGTCTCAGCTCGCACGTTTCAAGTTGTATTTGGCCACCACAGCCAACGCCCCTGCACCTATAAGGGACGTGTCATTATTTAGCGGGGGGGGAGGGCTCCTATTTTTGTGGGGAGGGTCCTAATTTTTTTCGCGTGTCTAAAGGGAGGGCCCACATTTTTTTCACTCCTGTTTGGGGGAGGGTCATAATTTTTTTTCAACAACATTTGGACGATGAAGAGAGTGAAACAGATGCAACTTCTATATCATCTGCTTTTTTACTTAATGAAAATTTCGGCACGCTTCGCGCGCATAAAGAATGACATATTATATGCTCTTTCAGCAACGAATACACTACTCTCACGCCGTTCATAACAGCAATTGTATCTTGATGAGAAAAGGCAAACTCTCCAAAAATGCCCTGCAATGATAGGCCTGACGGGAAGTCACTATGTTTGAAAAAAGACCCCATAGGTATTAGCGTGAGTTCGACGTTACAAGCATATAGAAATTTGTCATTTTGGCCGCGAATCATGAATCATAATAACTTCGTCATTTGCGCCGCGCAGTTGCGCGCATGAATAATATAACCTTGTTGGCTCAGAAACCCATCAATAGGGAGAAGCTTTCATCTAACCTATAAAGTTAAGGTAGCGTTCTTCCTGGGCTCCTGACAGGCTTTGATTACTACCGTACACAAAACATGTTCATCTACCTTTTCTCTTAGGCTTGATGAAATGCGTTATCAAAATTCGGGCGCGCTTCGCGCGCAACGAAAGAAAAGTGCGAGCCCCTTTTTCCGTAAAATGTCTTCAGTACTAGGTCAAATAGGGGACCGGAGGGGTTGGATCACGTTAATCATTGTACTTATAGAGGGAGGATCACAGCATTTATTACCGTTTACCCAAAATCCTCTCACGTAAATAATCGAGGCGATAAATAATGACCGCGGTTCCTTAGCTTTGACAGAAGTAAGAAAAAAGTATTTCTACTTTAAGAAAAGAAAAAGACATTCGGACAAGAGTCTAACTAACAGATTTTTCAGAAAATATCATTACATGGGGAGGGTCACAATTTTTTTACCTACGACTGGGGGAGGGTCACAATTTTTTTGTTATGTTCAAGGGGAGGGTCCAAATTTTTTTTAGCCTTATTTGGAAAAAATGGGAGCCCTCCCCCCCGGTAAATAATGACACGTCACTAACAACCATGTTCGTTATGGCAGTTTGTATACAAGCTTACATCATATACGATTTTTATTAACAGGTCGCTATGGGTTATAATTAATAAATATTAGAGTTCGAAAGAATTAGTTTCTTCTAACGCACATCGTTCCTTCCGGTACTTAATAGCTTGCACTTGTATCGACTCATAACTTCTTCTCTACTACTGGAGAAACAAGCAAACATGTGACCACCAACCACTTTAGCTAGCGAATGCCCCTCCCCCCGTGAGGAGTATTTTTTTTCTTCAAAACACCTAAACGAAGACCACTACAAACTGCTACAACTCTTTTCTATCAAATGAAACCAATGAACGTTTCTCATTAAAGAACAGTTATTTAAAATTGAATTTCAATTCCATTTTCCAATTTCTCGTAAAAAATCGAAAAACCAAATTCAGATTCAAAAATCCAATTTTGAATTTCGGCAAAAATATCAAAATCAACCATATCAAGCCAACAATTCAAATTCCGTTTTCAAAAATTATTATCGAAACGTAAATAATGGTGAAAATCCGTTTTTCTATGTAAATTTTAGGTATTAATTGCAGTAGACTACACGCATTCAATGCACGTTGTTTCCGTACTGTTTTTCATTTTTCATTTTTTCATTTTGGAGAAAATGCAAGTTTGGTTCGAAAGTTTGCAGCAGTCCATTGTTGGACCCCGAAAAATATCACATTTCCTAGTTTAGATTTTGCTTCGAAGACCCCTAACAAAATACAGATTCTCGAATTTCATTTCCTAAACAATTCGACGGTCACTCCTACCCTCGAAATATAAGGAGTCGCCTCCCCCCGTTCCGTGCTATGCCTAGCATTAATTGACAATTTTACATAAATACTATATTTCATGTCATTGTATGCCTAATTGTAGCTTCATCGACAATAATTGGTTGTACATCACTGCTGTGATCAACTTCTTACCCGCACGACTACACTGAATTTCTTTATAAATTATTCCCTCACATTTTGCAGCAGAAGAAAGAAGCGACAAGTACTAAGATGGCGACGAGTACTAAGATGGCGGAAGTAATGGCACAAGCCTCCGAGATGATGGCTTCGGCCCAGAAGGCAGCTAAAACTCACCACAAGTACCTGAAAGCAATGGCGGCTTCAAGAGAAATCGCAATATCGGTATCTACTTCATCGCTGAATGCCATATAGTCGTCTTCTAATAGAACGAGGCATAATCAAACAAAAGGACCATTCATATTCAAATAAGGCGGCTATTGTGACATTCAGCGATGAAGCATATACCGCAATATCATCCGACAGCGATGAATAAAAGCCATTTGAAAACAATTTGCGTAGTTCTTTTTTCTTACTGTACTTTCGTGTTAATGACACTGCGCACGAGAATTCTCGGTGTGCACGTGACGTCACTAGCGGCCATGTTGGATGTATGAGGACAAAAGAAAGTTCATTTGCTCCCTTTTTTTTTCTTTCATCCAACATGGCCGCCGCGCTTTGAGTGTTATCTCAAAGGAATGGTTGCACACCAAGAATAAGTACTTCAGATTTCCTTCTTTAAGCCTAGTTCCATAAAGTCGTATCTGTCGTATCAGTCAACCGTGAAACAAAAGAATAATTCCAAATAGGGGTCCTGTATTGACCGTAACTACTCCCCCCTCCCGATTATCTGATTATGATAAGTCATTGTTTCGGTAAAGTCTCCCTTTACCGAAACAATGAGCGCATTTTTTGTCCCCCAGGGAAATTCATCCTCCTTTCCACATGAAATAAACACCCATTCCTAATAAGCACCAGAATTATTTCAATGTTTTCGGGTCAGGTGGTCGTCCACGGCCACGTATTCAAATGGCAATGCAGAAAAGGGATTCGATTGGAAAGTGCCAATCAAATAATAATGATAATAATAACAATAATGATCAATGTATTTACATAGCACAATTTAACATGTAGTGCAGTTATGATCAATTGCAACTCCATTGAAAGTGTGCTTTTTAAAGTAAATATACGTGTACGTCATGTGCCTTTGATTCCTGGGAAGCCATATATTAAACTATTTTCCTATGTCCTAAATTATTCTTATAAAGTAATTTATTTTCAGTTATCCGTTGTGTTTCATACCTATGTATTTCGCATGTAAACACATAAGATACGAAAGAACGCTAATAGATCAAACGAAGCATCACTTCTGTATTATTGCCCCCTTTCATTAGTGTTTTCCGATTTAGCGGAAGTTGTATGCTTACTTCCGTGCATTATGATATTGATTAGTAATCACCATTCATTAGTGCATTGTTCTCAGTAACTACTAAAATACCGTTGTCGCATGCGCTGCTCCGAGGGGTTGTTATTGAGTGCGAACAAATCTCGTGTCAACGCAATGTCAACGCGATTTTCTATTGTAATAAAATGAAAACACGCATGCCTAAGATTGATATACAAACAACTGTATCAGCATAAAGAACTCCGATCTGTCTCAGTCTTTATTTCTTCATAGACTCATCAAGAGGGAACTGTAATCAGTATAAGCAGATTTAGTCTAAAGTATTACCGTTTACTTACTCTTTTTTTTCCTCGGTCAATCAGGCTATGGAACCTACTTCCTAGCGAACGCGTTCCAAACTAGTTTGAGGTTTTCCAAAATGGGTTGATTTGTAGGATTTCTTTTGTTTCTCTACATAAAAAATATAGTTTCGAGGAGATATATGGATTATCACCGACTGTGAAAACAATTTCGCGGTGTTCTTCAAAATTCAACATAGATTTAAAGATATTAGAACTTTTCATGAAATTTTTTCCTATCTTTTTTTTGTCAGAAATTCTACGCAATTTGAACCTAAATTCACACCCATACTTAACCTTTCAAAACTTGCTCGGAAATTCTTAGCCATTTGAACCTCTTTGAAAAGGCTAGGAAATTCTTAGCCATTTGAAGCTCTAACAAATGGCTAGGAAATTCTTAGCCATTCAGTTTGAACCTCTTTGAAAAGACTAGGAAATTCTTAGCCATTTGAACCTCTAACAAATGGCTAGGAAATTCTTAGCCATTCAGTTGAACCTCTAAAATGGCTAGGAAATTACTAGCCATTTTTTAGAGGTTAAAATGGCTAAGAATTCCCTAGCCATTTTTGGAAGTTCAAGCTGTGAAATGGCTAACGCAATATTTCTATGCGCGCGTGCGAGCCACTTGAGTGGATATCTACAACTTATTACACAAAAAATACTTCTATATCAATTAGAAAACGATTTTAAATGTCAATAATAATGTATAAACTTTATTTACAGGTATACAGGTATAAATAGTTAGTAACATAGACCAATACAATAATGATCAGCGTTTTACAGACTCTTCTATCTGTGCGGTATTCTGAAGTAGAGATTGTTTGGACAAAAAGTAAAGGCTAATGTTATTTTCCTTCCAAAAGTCCTTATTTTGGTTAGAAAAAAAACATAAATTGAGTGTCATCACTACCAAAAATTCACCATGTTTGAAATTTACAGCGCTGGGCTTGCCAGCCCCGAAACGTAAGGTGGAAATTTCCATCATGCATCGTCGGACAAATCTAATGCTAAAATTTTTGATTTTGCCAGACCCCGAAAAGTAAGGTGGAAATTTGCACCAAGCATCGTCGGACAAATATAATGCTAAAAGTCTGGATATGGCAGACACCGAAAAGTAAGGTGGAATTTCCATCATACATTGTTGGTCAAATGCAATGCTAAAAGTAGAGAGAGAGAGAGAGAGAGAGAGTAATGGAGAGGCAAATAGTGAGTAACTCTTTTTCTCTATTCAATGTCTGTTATACGCATTCTGAAGACCTTGACCGGTGGTTACCAGTCATTTAGCCACTGCGTAAAACGCAATGTTTTTAGTTCCATTATCATAACTGTCTTCTCCTGGAGATCAAACGAGCTTTGGTAGATACCTAAAGCAGAAAATAATGAATTGTCAAGAATTATGTGCGTTCAGAGTCAGAGAGTAGAAAATATATTTTATAACGTAATTATTCGCTGATGATTATGGATTCAATCAAGACGTTCATATGTTTAGATGAATCGCAAAATAACAAATAGTAGATTTTCGCGGTAAGAAATATGTTCGTGGTTCGTTGAGTCAGGCTGATTTCGGCTTGAGCCGGTGAAGAGAGTTATAATGAGCCCTGAGAATGGTAAACAACATGTAAGCCAAGAACATAAATTGTATTAACTATTATAATAGAGAGCCAAAAACTCGGGCAAAAACTGAACTACACCGTAATGCCTTAAACTTATTATAATCGCGCATCTGTAATTGTTCAGTAGCGGTTTGTTTTCTATTGCGTGTAACACTATTACCCTTTGTTTGTCTTTTATTCCGTTGAAACTGATAGTAAAAAGCTGCCTGTCGCATTGTTTTTGCACCGAGTATCTAATACTAGCTATTTAGGAGTGAGGGAAGCTAAATACTTTCCATAACAATAACAGCAAGCAGTCATTTCTGCCTATATCTTGCTGTGTACTGTCTAGCAAGGACAGAAAGCCAGTAAGGACAGAAAGCCAGTGAACATTTTCTGTGCTTAATATTGTAAATAAACTGAAGCTTACCTTTCATACTCTTCGTTTCAAACTTGATTATTTTGAATTTTGTAGTACCAGCGGTTATTTTCCGGAGCAGCCCTGGTGATTGTAACCATACAAAAGCAGCGCAGACTTCTCTTTATCCGAAGACTCTTCCTTTGCAAAGCAAAGCGAGCAATGAAGTTTATTTCCGTTTAGAGGATACCGCGCTGAAACCAACTCAAAGTTAAATTTCGAATTATCCAATCAAAAAAGGAAAGCAACTTTAATGACCAATCAAAACGCGGGATTATAGGTCAAGACCTTACACGTGACCACTCATAAACATCAACACCATGGGTGCTGCATGTTCTTGCAACGGACTGATCATTGTCCTTTGTATTTTGAACATAAGTCTTATGGCCGTCGATGGCTACAATGTCACGTAAAAGGAAAGGAAAAGCCAACCGAGGGCCGTAGACAAAAGTTGTACTTCCAAACAAAAGCAAGAAGGAAAGGCCGAACATTTTACAAACGAATAACAATATGCCCTTCAAGCTTTTAAAACCAGTTCAAAGTTTCCTCTCGGAGACATGATTGCGACATCTTCCTACTCGGGTGATATGGAATATAAGGTAAACGCTGATGTCTATAATATAAGTAATATAGCCTCGGCTATTTACCATTCTGGGTTAATAGGAGAACTTTGCGTAGGAAACCTGGACGTAAGAACAATGTATGCACTCAATAGTTGTGACGAACATCTTCGCTACAGGAAATTGTTTGCGGTTATCTATTTCTATCGAGACCGTGCTTTGTCTGAGATTTCCGCGATTTTTCATCTAGTTACACTCGAGGAATTTGCCAGTGTATTATTATAAGAAGCCACGTTATAGTTCGAAATATGAAATCGCAATGTAACATTTCCAGTCAGTCACGTCGAACAACATACTAATATGTACCTATTAGTATGTTGTTCGACCATAGGCTTCCCAGGATCATTGAGCGAACTTTAAAGTTGATAGTTTGCAGTTTTACAGTGTCGCTGTGTGAAATTTGACTGAGTTCGATAAGCGCTAAATATGAGTATCTACGAAAAATAAAAAGTTTGGAAAATACCCTTATCTAGTCGTTTAGTACTTCAATAAATCACTACTTGCATTTATTCGGTCAGAAATGCACTTTTAAGCGAGTTTTAGCCAATTTTATTGTCACCTCTCACACTACTATATGTTCTGGAAGGCTACAAACTGCAAAATTCCGAACGCTCAGCGATCCAAAAATTTCCCTCGATTTTTTCCCAAAAATCATCGTCGCTTGCTCAAACAAACCTCGCATAATAAGTAAAACTATTCAGCTTTGTTGTTTACCTTTCTCGTGGAAATCAAACCCTCTCTGGCTGATATAAATGGAGAATCTTTTCAGCCTCGTCCATTCGTCCTGAAGCAATGGCGGCCCCGCCAGTAAATCGCGTTCCAAACACAAACCGTTGAGACATTTTTTCTCCAGTCGAGGGGTGGGCCAGACATTGTCTCAGGCTCTAGTCACTTCCCGTCCTAGACCCGGTAAAATGTTTTTGCGCGTGATCATTGGATTTGAATCAATCAAGTCTATCTCGCCGTCACGCATTCGCGCGCAACAAAAGTTTTACCGGGTCTTCGAAATATGAAATCGCAATGTAACATTTCCAGTCAGTCACGTCGAACAACATACTAATATGTACCTATTAGTATGTTGTTCGACCATAGGCTTCCCAGGATCATTGAGCGAACTTTAGAGTTGATAGTTTGCAGTTTTACAGTGTCGCTGTGTGAAATTTGACTGAGTTCGATAAGCGCTAAAATATGAGTATCTACGAAAATAAAAAGTTTGGAAAATACCCTTATCTAGTCGTTTAGTACTTCAATAAATCACTACTTGCATTTATTCGGTCAGAAATGCACTTTTAAGCGAGTTTTAGCCAATTTTATTGTCACCTCTCACACTACTATACGTTCTGGAAGGCTACAAACTGCAAAATTCCGAACGCTCAGCGATCCAAAAATTTCCCTCGATTTTTCCCCAAAAATCATCGTCGCTTGCTCAAACAAACCTCGCATAATAAGTAAAACTATTCAGCTTTGTTGTTTACCTTTCTCGTGGAAATCAAACCCTCTCTGGCTGATATAAATGGAGAATCTTTTCAGCCTCGTCCATTCGTCCTGAAAGCAATGGCGGCCCCGCCAGTAAATCGCGTTCCAAAACACAAACCGTTGAGACATTTTTTCTCCAGTCGAGGGGTGGGCCAGACATTGTCTCAGGCTCTAGTCACTTCCCGTCCTAGACCCGGTAAAATGTTTTTGCGCGTGATCATTGGATTTGAATCAATCAAGTCTATCTCGCCGTCACGCATTCGCGCGCAACAAAAGTTTTACCGGTTTAAGGATTTCATATTTTCTTAGAGTATGAGGCAAACCTTTAGCATTGTATTTTGGAATGCTGCTAGAGTTTCCAACACAGTAGCTTTCTAGACTTTGAAGATGGTATTTTTACAGCGCTGTAACGGTTGGAAACTTTCATCTCACTTTTCGGAGTCTCTAAGCTTTAGCTTTACGAGTAGCATTTTATTGCTCTGGCAAAATCCGGACTTTTAGCATTAGATTTGTCCGACGATGCTTGGTGGAAATTTCCACCTTCTTTTTCGGGGTCTGGCAAAATGAATACTTAGCATTAGATTTGTCCGACGATGCTCGGTGGAAATTTCCACCTTACTTTTTCCGGGTCTGGCAAAATGAATACTATTCTGCGTCATTGATGTTTAGCCTTTTCTCTAGGTAGCACACTCACTTAACTATTACTGTTTTCACTCTTTATTGAACACAAACACCCGCATATAAGAACCTAGAATGTTAGCTTATAAAACAAGTGCTAATCTGAACTGAAAATACAGAAAACGTGGTTTATAAGCACATCTTAGCCTAATAGGTTGTTAAAATCCAGGTTCTTATATGCGGGAGATTACAGTAGTTAACGCCACTTATTTAGAGGTTCGAATGGCTAAGAATTTCCTAGCCATTTGTTCGAGGTTCAAATGGCTAAGAATTTCCTAGCCATTTGTTCGAGGTTCAAATGGCTAAGAATTTCCTAGCCATTTGTTCGAGGTTCAAATGGCTAAGAATTTCCTAGCCATTTGTTCGAGGTTCAAATGGCTAAGAATTTCCTAGCCATTTGTTCGAGGTTCAAATGGCTAAGAATTTCCTAGCCATTTGTTCGAGGTTCAAATGGCTAAGAATTTCCTAGCCATTTGTTCGAGGTTCTAATGGCTAAGAATTTCCTAGCCATTTGTTCGAGGTTCAAATGGCTAAGAATTTCCTAGCCATTTGTTGGAGGTTCAATTGGCTATGAATTTCCTAGCATATTTTTTCGGGCTTTAACGCGTAGTAGTTTTTAAACACAAGAAAAGTTGATATGTATAGTGTTTCATACTAGAGTTTTTCGTGTTCAGAAGAATAATACTTTTTTACAACACAGTTTTTGCGATTGATTTTGATGTCAGAGGAAATAATTCATATCACAATAAAGAGTTTAATGAAATTGCTGTGTTCTGTGTAAAATGCGTGTTTTTCAACATCGGGTAATGGTCATGTATTTAGAACGATTTACCGACATAGCGCCAACAAATAGAAGGGTCCGTTGTTGATTTATTGTATTGCTCTGAATAAGTTTCGAGATTTAGAGTTGTGTGATGGCTTGACTCCATTTTTTTGAGTTTTGGAAAACCTCAAACTAGTTTGGAACGCGTTAGCGAGGTAGTAGGTTCCCTACTCTTGAATCTTTCAAGTCAAATGCCCTGCCAGCTATCAGAACCTTAAAGGTTCCTGGCCACTTGCGTCGTTTGTAAGACCTGACGCCACCTAGATATTAGCGTAGGTTAATGTATTTAAGTATTATATATACTCATATATTCTACATCCTTACTTTATAACGGTCACTTTATAACGGTCTCCTTATAAAGAAATTAATCAATTTCTCAATCTGCGAATTAGTAGCTTCCTTCTGTTGGAAAGAAATCCACACGTACTGACAACAACGGCAAAGAGCATCTCTTATGCCTAAAGATACTATTAATACTGGCATAGACCTTTTGAAAACCTATAGAGTGTTCTACTTCTATTCTGATTGAGCGCAAAGCGCGATTTGCCTGTCTTTGCCTTCGATTAAGAGGCCCGGGGGTGGGGACTCCCTATATTCGAATGCTAGGGGTGACCGTCGTATTTTTTAGGGGTTGAAATCGGCGATCTGGTATTTTTTAGGGGTTTGAAAATAAAAACGGTATAGTAAGAAAAATAGGTATTTTTTAGGGGGTTCTCACACAAATAAGGTAGTGTTTTTGAAAGTCGAGAGGATACATTTGATGTATATTAAATAAACGGCCAGAATAAAATTTAATCTGTCAAAATTGTTGGTATTTTTTAGGGTATTTTCAGACTGAGGGGTATTTTTTAGGGTGGAAATTTTTTCCGACCAGGTATTTTTTAGGGTCAAAATTCGAGTTTCCCGACGGTCGCCCCTAGCATTTTAACCTTAGAGTCCCCCCCCCCGGGTTAAGAGGATTCCTCCTGGGCACAACTAGCGGTACTCTTGCTCCATAACCACCGTCTGCTAGCAAGCGAGCAGACGGTGAATTGTTCGGTAAATTGTTCGGCGTTTTATTTTTGTCCTAAAACGAGAGAAAAGAGTTTTGCAGTTTCGTGTACATGCAAAACTTTACGTATTCTAGTTTATAAAATGCATAAATAAAACTTTGCCTGTCAACTTGTGGTCCTGCCTATTTTTCTCGCGCATGCTTCCTTCTAGTTTACAAAATGAAACCATCCACTGCAATTAACAATAGTAAATAGAAACATATCCACGGGTATGAACAATGCAAGACGATGTGATACATGTACTATTCTGTGCGTAAAATATCATACCCTGTAACAAGAAGTACGATCAGACATAGGCGTCTACTACTATTCCGACGACATGAAGTTTGCAGTGTTTGTCCCCTCGATAAAATTCTGCCTGGAGAGGACCGGAAGGACGGCGAATCGGGTGAATTGTGCCATCAATCATTCCCACACCGTTCGGAAAACTCGGAAATGTGTCTAAAAATGTTCTCCATTTTTCTAACCCATGCCATCTAATCAAGTGCTGATACGCTGTGAAAAGTATAGGAACAATCTCCTCACCTAAACGTTTTTGCCGCGAGTGAAAACTAACCAGTCCTTTGGGGGTTTGATCAGTTTGTTATGTTGGTTCGATAGTTAATCGAAAACCACTATATAACCTGCAAGTTTTCCCTTTGACGAATCTTTAGACCGAAAACTATTATGAAAATATCCTTGTCCAAATTAAAGTGATATAGGCTACTATAGGCTAACAGAAATCTGTTATCTTTGAAATACACAACTTCCTCTTTCACCGAATTTCCGCTAAATCGGAAAACAATATTGAGTGCCCTGTTCATTAGCATTTTATAACAACAGGCATGAAACCTGCGGCCATGGAGAGAACGCAGTTAGCTCGCAGAAGAAAATTAAAATTCGCGGCAATGAAACATTCAGCTTTAAGTTTAGACTGCTTGCAGCCCCTTCTTCGGCGAACGACCGTAAATCGAGGGAAATGTTTTTTACCCGCGGCGCGCTTCGATTTGTTTACGAGTTACTAAGTGTCGAGTAACTCAGCGCGTCTCTCCCTCTCCTGAGGAACTCGACACTTGTAAACAAATCGCCGCGGGTAAAAAACATTTCCCTAGATTTACGGACGTTCGCCGACACATCAATGAATCATTGTCGTTTTTACCGAATGCACTCAAGAGGACTGGGTCGAGTCGCGCGCGGGCTAGTGTGGATATTTTTTGCGTGGTTACCAAGCCAAAATCAATGGTGGACAGATCGAGAACTCGAGTCTCTGTTATTCCTGCAAGTTTTCATTCAAAATCAATTTTCTTGCTATATTTGGCGAAATTCTTATCAAAAGAGGATCTCCGGTCACTTCTTTATAAGGTAAATGATTCCAAATATGGTTTTGGCCGTGAGGTGTTGAAAAGCGACAATTTGTACCCTATTCAAACTGGGCTTTTTTGACCATCTGTGACTGGGGGGGGGGGGGGCTAATTCGGCCCCCCTCTATATCTCTGGAACCACTTGAGCTATGATCATGAAACTTTCACACAATGACCATGAGCCTAAGACAAATCACCACACCCATTTTTGTCACGTGGGAGCAAAATGTAACGTCACAATGTAGTCATTCTTAATGTCTTCTCAATTTTTAAGTAATTTTAATGAACTTCCAAAAACTTGGTAAATAATACTCTAAAAGCCAACTCATTAACATCAAGATAATGTGAGATTAACACATACATTTTATTCAACTTGCGCCAATGGCGAATTTTGAAAATATTGTCCGCCATCTTGGATCCGCCATCTTGGATCCGCCATCTTGGATTTCATTTAATTTTGATTTGACTCTTCGGATAAATACTCAATAAGAGCAAAATGGTCAGAATATACAAAATACTGATCAAAGAAGTGTTTGACATTCAAAAATTGAATTAAAAAGTATATTTGTGAATCCCAGAGCTAGTTTTGAACCATATGTTAAGATGAACAAAATCTCCCTCCGCCTCCCCCCACAGATTTTGTTTTAAAAACTAATTAGCCTGTACATAAATTACTAATGAGTACAAGCTCTGATAGTCTAAATTGGGCAATGTGTCCAATATTAAGCTTGAAATATGAAAAATTCACGTTTTTTTATTTTTGCAAAACATGCATGTCAAAAATTGGTTGCCATGGAAACTGGGCCGTTAACACTGACATCATTGACACCAAAATGTCCGCAGATAAATTTTAGGAAAAGTCAGGAAGTTTCACTATCATAGCTGCAGTGGTTTTAGAGTAATCAGGATTTTACTGGAGGGGGGCTCAGTCGACTGGAAATTTCTGCAAAGAAACAATCTTGGGAAATATCTTCCTATCAATGGTAATTTCGACAATTCCCGAGGCTGGGTAAATCCCTTGGTTGGGAAGAAAAGAGGCCTCCAGATTTCCCAAGCCCTGAGTTCATCTCATTGATGGGAAAATAAATCACTTGGGAATTTATGAGTTTCACATGGTTGGGAATTCGCAATGTCTTGAACATTATTCCCATGGATGGGATTTTAGTTGGTTACTGACCCAACTTTGGAAATTCAAATACTATCCCTGGTAATTATCGTCTTCCCATCGATGGGATAAATAAACCCATGCATGGGAATGATGCAGGTGGTGGGACCGAGAGGTTCGTTAATGGCGAAATTATTTCCCATTGCTGAGAATCAGAATATGAAGGATAAGGGAAACTGATATTTGCACAGTGGAACCCCGATTTTACGACCTTCGAACTAACGATCGATATCCCCGTTTTAAGATAACATTTTTGGGTCCCCGATGTAACGATCCTCGGTCCAACGATATTCCCGATTTTACGATGGTAATCTTGTGACCGAAGCATAAATTTGTTCCCGCTACAACGATATCGATGCGGTCTATGGTAAATAAAAGTAGAACAGAAACTTTAGCAATCATACGATTTCCAAACCAATGTCTTTATATGCGTGATATTCTCGTATTGGTAAATCTATACTAATATGTAGATTTAGGCACTGCCTAAAAGCGGAACTCACACGGCGACAATAATACACACAACTTCACTGACCATCTGGCCAATCACTGGAAAAGGTGGCCCTGTAGTACCTACAATTTTACCACATTTTCACTCAGTTATCTAATTTGCACGTTCTGTAACGCCCCACCAAACTATAGTGGTTGAAAATAATTTTCAACCACTATTTTTTTCTAATTGTTATTTATAAAATAAGTAAAATGGCATTGATAATAAGACGTTAGTAAAGTGTTGTTTTTAAAATATACATTTACATGTAAAATCTCTTTAAGAAAAAGGATGAGATGTGTAGGTGTTTTTGAGATATTCTCCTCTAAATGAAACGCCACATGCAACTCTATGGTAAAATGTTTCTAATTTAATAGTGCTTATAACTTGAGCGTCAGCCAACAATCATGCCTCTCTAAAACCCTCAAAAATAGGACCAATAGACCAATTCTATATTACTAAGTTCCTACTTCAGTGCAAGAGTCAGGAAAATAAAACAAAATACCTCACATCAGCATTGAAAAAGAATAATTTATATCCTTTGTTTTATTCCCCTGAGACTCGTTTTCAAGTTATAATTACAGGAGACAGAGAAGACAGAGTCGACCTTTGAATGAGATTACCTAAAAAAACCTTTCTTCGATATTATGTGGTTCCAGAAAATACCAGGGAAGGGTGTTGAAAAGTGACCAACTCTGGAATTTCCCCAAAAATAGGAGGATAGATCAGGTAAATTTTACTGTATTTCAGGCCCTGTGCTCACCCCAGGGCCTGCAAGCTTTTTAAATGGTGCCTCATTAACATTTATGGATTATTTTACTTGTTCTGGCATTCCTGTTGTGCGACTACTCAAACCAAGGCTACCCAAGCAAATTTTCTTACAAATTTGCAAATCACGATCAAGCATATGATCAATAGATGCAACACATTTGTGTGTTCCCTGCTAGCAGAGGCTTCTTTTCTCTGCATTTCGCTGGCTGAGGTTAGCGAGGAAAAGAGACTTCTGCGCTGGGTTGAAACTCCCTTTGTTTTGCAGCTGTCCACAACCTCGCGAACCTTAGCCAGCGAAATGCAGATTGACAGCCAGCGAAATGCAAATTGACACACCCCATCCCTCTGGAATTTCAAAAACTAAAATAAAACGTTGCCTTATAATGCATAAAATAAAGCATTTCATTTTAATTCAATTCAATTCAGCCAAGAGACACAAAATTGTATGCTGGTCTTCTTGTCTTGAATAAAAAAACTTGTGTCACATAAAATCCTTAACACGAAATGCCACACTGGTCATAGAGAATTCACTGTAATTCCAGTGAGTGTGGTTCAAATCCAAAATTCCCAGGAAGGTAGATCAAATAGCATCAATCAGCAGGTAAACGTAAAAGAAGATTAACAATATAAGGGCATGCCCCTCCCCTGAAGCGCACAGGAAGTGTGAATCACAGGAACCAATTGGCGATTATTTCTGTGACATCATTTGCAGAAGAAACAAAGAATCAGGCTACTTGGCAGAGCTAGAGAATAATATGCTTTGAATATCAATAAGATGCAAAAATGAGATTATGAGCACATGCAGTAAGGCTGAATTTAGAGAAATCAAGTGGGCTAATGAGCATTTTCCACCAATGATTTAAAGGCTGCATATAAGCTTTGAAAACATAATGAAAAGCACAGGATCAGTTCATTTGTTATTTTTAAGAAAGTATACACCTGTTTCCATGTCAATTTTTATGCTTGTTGAGGCTTTTTTCAAAACCTCATGAAACCAATTGGGCAAAACGCTTGTTAGCTCACCTGTTTCTTAAAATGTGTGGTTCCAAAAATATCCATACCCCCAACCCTCTGGAATTTCTGAAGAAAAAAACAGTTTTTGTATGGAAAAGATAAAGTAATTGACCCCCCACCCCTCTGGAATTTCCAATCCCTTCGGGGGAAAGGGGGGGGGGGGTTAATTTCTGGAAACACGACAATTGCAATTAAAAATCAGTCTGCAAGAAAATTTGCTTTGGTGGCCTTGATTTGAGAAGTTGCACTTTAAGAAGACAATTTGATACAATTTGGCAGATAACACAGGCACGAGGTTTTGCTAACTCACGATGTCATGCGAAAACTGAATTCAATAATTGTTTTATTATACAAAAAATACAATTGATACAATGCGAATGACTTCATTCAAAATGGATTTGTTCAAATTGAAACTGAAGACACGGATGAGGGGCTTGGGAACGCGCAGACGTTTGGCATAGCATAGCATAGCATAGCATAGCATAGCATAGCATAGCATAGCATAGCATAGCATAGCATAGCATAGCATAGCATAGCATAGCATAGCATAGCATAGCATAGCATAGCATAGCATAGCATAGCATAGCATAGCATAGCATAGCATAGCATAGCATAGCATAGCATAGCATAGCATAGCATAGCATAGCATAGCATAGCATAGCATAGCATAGCATAGCATAGCATAGCATAGCATAGCATAGCATAGCATAGCATAGCATAGCATAGCATAGCATAGCATAGCATAGCATAGCATAGCATAGCATAGCATAGCATAGCATAGCATAGCATAGCATAGCATAGCATAGCATAGCATAGCATAGCATAGCATAGCATAGCATAGCATAGCATAGCATAGCATAGCATAGCATAGCATAGCATAGCATAGCATAGCATAGCATAGCATAGCATAGCATAGCATAGCATAGCATAGCATAGCATAGCATAGCATAGCATAGCATAGCATAGCATAGCATAGCATAGCATAGCATAGCATAGCATAGCATAGCATAGCATAGCATAGCATAGCATAGCATAGCATAGCATAGCATAGCATAGCATAGCATAGCATAGCATAGCATAGCATAGCATAGCATAGCATAGCATAGCATAGCATAGCATAGCATAGCATAGCATAGCATAGCATAGCATAGCATAGCATAGCATAGCATAGCATAGCATAGCATAGCATAGCATAGCATAGCATAGCATAGCATAGCATAGCATAGCATAGCATAGCATAGCATAGCATAGCATAGATTTATTGGAACCGTGTAAAAATATTTACATAAGTATAACTCCAATAAATTTAAAAAAAAGAAAAATACATTAATATTTTATCTAAATTTAATTTTCAATTTCACTTTTATTTGACCAAAGTTCGAGGTCCAAAGGCTAAATCATGATGGGGTGCTTTTACAAAGTAGTCGTTGTCGTTCCGTTTTGGCCTCCCAGACAAATTTTGCTATAGTTTTTTGGATATTTTCTTTAAATTTTAGAGACATTATTCTGGTAAATGCATCCAAGGGGCCATTTCGCGTAGGTTGATTTTGGTTTCTATTTCTATGGCATGGAAAAGTTCATTTCGAAGGCTTTTGTAGTTTAGACACTTGAGAATGAAATGCTCTACGTCTTCAACATCATTTTTGCAAAGAGGACATATTCTTTCTTCTAATTCTTTATATGGCCTACTATGTCTCCCGGTTTCGATCATTAGGTCATGGTTGCTTAATCTTAGTTTTGTCATGCTTATTCTATGATTTATGTTTTTGGAGTTGTTAAGATAGCTTTACAGGTCAAACCTTAGCTTGAATTTTCTAAGGGTTCTTAATTTGTTTCTTTGTCTAGGGTCTTTTCTTTTATCATCGTGTATGTTACTGATCCATGATTGCTGTTCTATGTCTTGCATTCGTTGTCTGATAAAATAAAGAATGGTAGCTGATGGATTTGGAATCAGCCATATTTCGCCCAGTCCTAAACGATTTAAAATACTATGTAATTTGCATGGCCAATATTCTTTATTTTCTTCATGTCGTGTTATGTCGTTTGAGACCTTTCGCGCTAACTTATTGTCTTCGTCACTACTCAGTTTTTGCCAGTATTTGATAGCTCTGCATTTTGCCTGGACACGGAGTGGGAATCTCCCTACTTCAGATCGGCATGCACTTGAGCTGCAGTATTTATTAACCCCCAGTAACCATCTGATAAATTTTGTGTGCACAATTTCGATGGGGTCCCTTTCTAATTTCTCCTGACAATCTACCCCCCAGACTTCACTACCGTATAACAAGATAGGGGCTATTAAGGCGTCAAAATGTTTCATGGTTACCCTTACATCGTCTCGGAGATGCTCGCCCATTTCTTTTCTTATTTATATAATGCTTTGAGCGCCACTTTTGTTATTTCTTGCTTGGCTAGTTTGAAGTTCCCTATAGTGCTCAGGTGTAAGCCCAATATTTGTATGATTTAGTGTTGCTTACTCTTTGTCCTTTATAGTAGAAAAAGTAATTATTCAAATTCTTCCGTTATTATTGAAAATCATCGCTTTAGTTTTTTCTAGATTCACTGATAGTTCCCGGGTATCACAAAGTCACCCAGACAGTCAAGGTATTTTTGTAACCCCCTGGCAGATTTTGATATAAGGACTAAGTCATCTGCACATAAAAGTGCACTCAATGGTTCGTAATTACGGCAGAGAAATGAGAGTTTTGTTTTGTGAAACTGAGGCATTTCATCACAATTGTCCACTCTCCCGGTTTTGCTAGGAGTCTCCCGGTCTCCTGGGTTTTTAGAAAAAATGTTTTTGGGGGTCTCGAAGTACTTTTGTAGCATCAGTTTCTAGATCGCTTTGTTATCTGTCATGACAAAGATTCCACGCTACACACCCTCAAATCTCCACATTTTTATTTCGATGGGTTGCAATATAGTGAATTTTGTTTGTGCTGTTATGTAGCTCACCTGATTGACATGGGGACATATGTGAGACGCATGAGGACGATTCGAACATTGTTGACTTTCTCATTTTGCCCAAGTCTCCGCTAGATTTTGTTTTCTTCTAGATTTTGTAGTTTTCTTTCCCCACTCGAGTTCCCAATTCGTCTTTGCCATTGAAAATAAATCAAAACTGCAGTGTTGTTTGCATTTAGCCACAGTGCTAGATTTTATTTGTAAACTCTGTCGATTTGATTTTTGATGAGGTTCAAAGTTATTCATGTGGCATTTTTGGGGCTTTGTTCAAGCACATACGACGACTGATTCGCGCGCGTGCGTAAATGAGTTCTTTTTTAGTTGACGTGGGAGATTTCAACATGGCCGCGATGGCGGCTTTGTCCCTCGCTGAAAAAGTCGCTTGAATTAGAACTTAGCCAAAGGTGAATCTTTTCCAACAAAACACGCCCACTGGAGAGATTTCCTTCTTCTCTTCGGGTTTATGTCCTTCGTTTTGCGATACAGCGTAACGATTTATAGTTAGAGAATATTATTCATGGCTTTGCTTTGTGTAAATATGTCACTCGCGCGCCGAGGAAAGCAAAGGCACTGGTACGTTTGTTCAAGCTGAATGAAATTTTTTCTCAACTTAAATCTTTCGAATAAGAATTATCCCTGCACATTCCTGTAAGTAATCTGTGACAGAACCACTTAGGTCTGAATGACTATGGTGCTTTCGGCTTTGCGAACTGAGTTCTTTTTTAGTTTCTGTGGGAGATTTCAAAATGGCGGCGATGGCAGCTGTGTCCCTCGCTTAAGAAATCGCTTGAATTAGAACTTAGCCCAGGTGAATCTTTTCCAACCAAAGCACGCTCACTGTCCAGATTTCCACCTTCTCTGAAGGTTTGTGAACTTCTTTTGGCGACACAGCTTTAGGCCTAAGCGGAGTGAGTGCGAACGATTTAGCCAATCACAAACGTTTGCGCAGACAACCCGATTATAATAGTATAGATATTGATATTAATCATGTAGACTAAGTTTTATTTCATTTTTTTCTCTCAAACTGCTGAGTATTTCTTGCTGAAAATTTCTTGAGCAAGTCAAGTTGAGCATTAATAGAATGTTGAACTCGCAATTTTCTTGCTCGCATGTTTTGACACCACAATCTGCCTCAAACAAACTGAGTTTACATTATTATGAATATAAAATAAAGTTGATTGAATCTGCTACGAATGCGAAGGTCTAGCTAGCTACCTAATTGAGTAAAGCCCGTCACTACTAAAAGTGTTGCGTTTCTTTGCCGCCACACAAGCATCTGAATAGAGCGCTACATTCACTGATTACACGAACGAGTCAGTTGAAGTGGTTCTAGCCATAATTTTGTATCATATTATTTCAGAGGAGCAAACTCAAGATGAATAAGGCAAGGTATTTCTTGCAAAGTTTTCATTTTATTAGGCAAAGTGTTTTGCTCTAAGACTGTGGTCGCACACACCACACACACACATCCAAGTGACAAAAAGTCCACGTAAAAGGGCTTCGTATTTCGAATTCAGGCGGGACCAAAGAGAATGGATACTAAAAATGATTAATTAGTGATTAAATGGGAAAAACAGAAGACTGCGATAACTTTGGCATACAGGCAGTTATTATACTTGGCTTGCTTTTCCTAGCGACTTTTGACAGCGGTTTCTATCTCAATAAAAATGCATTCAAACGCGTTGGTCCACTTTTCCTTATCAATCATCCCCCCCCCCCCCCCCCCCCACCCTCCCCGGCCTGGGTAGCACTAGCGTGAAATATCTTTGCCATTGCTTTCCTATTTCTGCCTCTGTTTAGAGTTTATATTTCATTGACAGCGAATTCTATTGTTCCTTAAAAGTCTGGCAAAAAGACAGCGCTAAGGCTGCTCGTCGGCGCTGTTGTGTTTTAGTCAATCAGCTGGCAAAGCTTTATATCGCAAAGTCAGAAAAGTCTGCCCAAGTGCGGCCCTGAACTGCTCTGTCGAGAGACTAACATACTAATTTCTGTTTGCGGTTTGCATACGCACTACGATAGTGCTGTTACACGGGCCGAACCTAGCCCTGCTCGTTCGCGTAGAAAGCACATGTTTGTTTCGGTGTCACGCTTACACGGGGTGCGACATTTGAAATGAGCCAGAAGGGCTAGTGTGTACCCTATTTTGACACTTTCTTTATTTTCTCAACTTGGAATTCAAATGACATTTTTTTCTTTGGCGCCGGTACACTGCCAGCAAATAAATCCGAACCCCAAATGGCTGAAGTTTGCCGTGATATGCAGTGAGCCATGCGCAACCAATAGGACGGTTGTAATGGTCATACGGGAAAAAAAGGAGTACATGAACAAATAATGCTAGCAAGGAGCGCGGTGATGATATTGTGGCGAATCCCGGGCACAAATAACAGAATTTTGATCGTGTAAATCCGCTCCGCTAAAACCTTCTTGTTACAACTCCTTCTTGTTACAACATAAGGCGCCGCACGTCAAGGACTGGTGATCATTTATCGCCAGGAGGAGTAATATGATTTTTCTATGTTTGGGAGGGCGAAAGGGGGATCTCTCGAAAGAGGGGTAGCTTCAACCAATTGCAGCAACTTTTATTCATTTGCATTTTTCACAACTGGATACGATAAAATTGCATCGCGCTTTGCTTCATTTGTTCCGCGCTTCACGCACATCGTAGGATTCACCTATCCTATTCTTGGAAAGGTTATGAGTAATTTGCGGCGCATGAGGAAGAAAAAATCTACCTGTTTTGTCAACTATATACAAAATGGCATTTTCTCCTACATTTTTTCAGGGCTTGATGAAATGCTCTTATCAAAATCACGCGCACCGAAAGAGGCATGCCATGGCCTTGATGCTTCCTATTTGAACTGCCTAGCACTAGTTCAAATAGGGAGTTTGTGGGATGACGAAAACTTTTAACAGCTCTAAGGAGCGTTATTCATAGTACTTTCAGAGGGGGATCACTTCAACTTGTTCGTTTATTTTACACCATACCAGGCTGTCGCACCCCCACACCATACCAGGCGGTAGTGAATTTGTATTTTATCCCCTAGCAAAAGGGCAACACTTTGTGACGCATTTGGAACGTCCTGAAAATTCGAGCTCCGCTAGGAGTGGAGGTGTGTCGGAATGTTCCTTACACACGTCCCTGGATGGGACACGACTTCGCGAAACTACACTACAGTGGCGCGTCACTCCAGATTTCATCTCATTCGATCGTTTCCGAGAGCAAGTCAACGTGTTCCAGCAGACTTATAGCACTCGAGAGGAGATCGCGGCTGCAGGGGGAAGAGCTAATGGTTGAGCGCCGGACAACCTTCTACGCATTATAAGATGCAACTGTACCACAGGATGTAGCACCAACAGGATGTAGCATACTACGATCATTGCTCCTTGTCGCAAGTATAAGAGAATGATCACCCCGCCTGTTGCCACTGCAAAGGGACTCTGCAACTCCCCGATTAATGATGATCTCGGGACATTTTTTCCCTTTTGAACTGCTTTTACTTTAAATACATTTATTATTGACTATTGAAACAAAAACGATAACCTTAGAGCTGTTTCATATTTTTTTGTCGCCTTTGTTAATGTTTATGTTGAAAAAAATTCGTAAACATTAACATATGAGGGAAGCGTAGAAGACCGACAACCCAAAAACTCTTTTTAAGCGTAAATGATATGCAAATACCATATTAATTGATTGAACAGCTTGTCATTCATAGAATTACGACAAATCCTTGAAAACCGGGAAGAAAATACTATTAAAACGGGCAATATAGCGCTACTTCCGGTTTCAGCCTCGTTTTCATGTTACAGGAGAGCGCGGCGTATCAATGATGCTCATTTTAGAGGCTTTCCCGTGCTAGGATTTTTTAGGACTTTTAGTATGTTGTTTAGTACGTTCAACTGACCAACATTGTGAAGAAAAACCTTCTGTTGCAATTAGTGACGGGTCAAACCATAGAATGACTGGACTATTTGTTTATTTAGCATCTTCTATTTAATAACTTTACAGCACACACATGACCATCTCAAGCTGAACATTATGAATTTTCAATTCGAGTGCTTATCTTGAACTCGCATATTTTATTTCAGTTTCCCTTGACAATGGCGGTAAGATGTCGCCGAAACGTCGGACTCTTATATCGTTAGTTTTCACATGTATATGTTTATCTAAATCACTGTTGAGTGAATGAATGATGTGTTTATTACTTTCCACTCGCAGTTCTATATATAAGAGACTCAATTACTGGGTTCTGGAAAAAAGGAAAACTACAATAAGGAAATATTACTTAGAAAAGTTTACAAAAATAATATAATATAATGCCATGGTTTCAAATACTGAAAATATCTATATATTAATATCGTAAGCCAAATCGTGTCCGCACTCGCTCCGCTAAGCGCTGAAGCTGTTCACAAACCTGAAGGGAAGGTGAAAAACTCGACAGTGGACGTGTTTTTGTTGGAAAAGATTCACCTTTGGCTAAGTTCTAATTCAAGCGATTTCTTAGCGAGGGACAAAGCTGCCATCGCCGCCATTTTGAAATCTCCCACAGAAACTAGAAAAGAACTCAGTTCGCACAGCCGAAAGCACCATAGACAACCACCTAAATGGTTCTGTTACAGATTACATCATGAATGTACAGGGATAATTCTAATTCGAAAGCTTTAAGCTGAGAAAAGTTTTCAATTCAAGTTTGAACAAACGTACACACTTCCTTGCTTCCCCCAGAGCGCGCGCTAAGTCAGGCTATATAAAATCGAGATGACACATTTACAAAGCAAAGCCATGGATAGACATTCTCTAAGTATAAATCCTGACGGCTGTATCGCAAAACGAAGGACGCAATCCCGAAGAGAAGGAGGAAATATCTCCAGTTGGTGTGTTTTAGTTGGAAAAGATTCACTTTGGGATAAGTTCTAATTCAAGCGATTTTTTAAGCGAGGGACAAAGCCAAAAAATATTAATCATAAACTAAAAAAATCTTAGAACATTTTTACTAGACTGTTTCTTCTCTCCCCTAACTGCGATATGATCAACATACAAACATTCCGAAGTCAAATGGGTTTTATGTTTTATGGCTTAATTGCGTTTTCAATTTTCGCGGGTTCTTTGACCGATTTGAGAGACGGACTCACGCGCGTGATTTTGTCGCACCAAAATAATCAGGGAGACCAGTGCAAAAAAAAAATCCTTTTGGGGGGTACTCATGCTGATAGGAGGTTATTAGTAATGTAAATCGAGCAGTTTATGGAAGGGGAACTCAGGGAATTCATGACCCCCTCCCCCCATCCACATGGACATTGTGATTTTGTTTTTCTTTTCCTGTTTTTATAAAAACAGAGAACACTTTAAGTAAATAAATTTCTTCCTTACACTCCGTGAATTTTTCACGGGCATCAGCTAGTAGCATATATAAATATAAAATATTGTTACGTAAATGCTATATTAAGCTACACTGTACTGACTCACATACTGTCATAGTTTGGCGAAATTGCGCATAGTTTGAGGAAATTGTGCATTTTAAGACCCAACTGAAGGCCCCTAGTATAATCGACCTTGACCCTTACTGACAGGTCCCCTAAATACTGCATAAACCTTTTCTGAGTTGACAAAATAAGAAATGCCTTTTTTATTTTTCCTGGATTATCCCATTTTATCAACACAAGAAAACAGCCCGTCACTTCGTGACGATAGAAGACTCAACCTGAGTACCCTCTTCCTCAAACTGCTGATTTAGATTACTAATGACCTCTCTTTCTTAAACTGCTGATTTACATTAATAATGACCTCCCTTTTTGTTTGTTTGTTTTGCACCATGTCTCCCTGACTTAGGTGGAGAAAATGAGCACGTGTGTTTTGGTGAGTCAGTCCAGCTCTCAAATCTGTCTAATAGTAAGAACCCGCTAAAATTTAAAACGCAAGCCTATTACAGAAAAACCATTTGACTTCGGAATTGTTTGTATGCTTATCAGTAAGGGAAGAGAAGAAACAGGGAAAGTTAAATTGTTCTAAGAATTTCTTCGTTTATCATAGGAATATTTAGAGAATATATAATTCATGACTTAGCGGGCGCTCTGTATGTAGGCAGTGCCAGTGGTAAGTTTGTTCAAAGGCTTGAATGACATTTTTCTCAGCTGAAATCTTTCTCGAATTAGAATTATCCCTGCACACAATGTAAGTAATCTGTAATAGAACCATTTAGTTTTTAATGTCTATGGTGCTTTCGGGAACTGAGTTCTTTTTTAAATTTATGCGGGAAATTTCAACATGGCCGCGATGGCGGCTTTGTCCCTCGCTGAAACAATCGCTTGAATTAGACCTTTGCCAAAGGTGAACCTTTTCCAACAAAAACACGCCCACTGGAGAGATTTCCTCCTTCTCTTCTGGTTTGTGTCCTTCGTTTTGCGATACAGCGTCAGGATTTATACTTAGAGAATATTATTCATGCCTTTGCTTTGTGTAAATGTGTGGCATTTATCCTTAGCATGCGCCCAGGAAAGCAAGGCAGCGGTACACGTTTGTTCAGGCTGAATGACAAATTTTCTCAGCTTAAAGCTTTCGAATAAGAATTATCCCTGCACATTCCTGCAAGTAATCTGTGACAGAACCATTTAGGTTTGGATGACTATGGTGCTTTCGGCTGTGCAAACTGAGTTCTTTTTTAGTTTCTGTGGGAGATTTCAAAATGGCGGCGATGGCAGCTTTGTCCCTCGTTTAAGAAATCGCTTGAATTAGAACTTAGCCCAGGGTGAATCTTTTCCAACCAAAATACGGCCACTGTCGAGATTTCCACCTTCTCTTCAGGATTGTGATTTTCCTTTGATGGCACAGCTTCAGGGCTAAGCGGAGTGAGTGCGGTCGATTTAGCCAATCAGAAACGTTTGCGCAAACAACCCGATTATAATAGTATAGATACACATGGTGCAAGAGTAAAAGCTTAGACTGCAAAAGCCATTGACACACCAGTTATAATTCACTGTTGGTGCAGAAGAGGCCACCCATTGACACTCACAAGCTCCTAGATTCAAGTGTAACCATACTCAAAGGACTTTACTGATGGCATATAACGGGGACGCGGGAACAAGTCCCGCGAACCATACACACAGGAAAAAAGGCACAATTTGTCCCAGGGACAAGTCTCAGGAATCAAACCAGTTTGATTCATGGGACCTGTCCCTGGGACAAAATTTAGTCCCTGTGAAGCAGGTTCGTGAAACATATCCCTGGGACTTGTCCCCTAGCCTATGCCGGCCTCAGTACTTAGCTGACAAGGGACATAGTCCCACGTTTGCTAAATCATATGAAATTCTGCTAAATCAGTAAGATAATTTTTTTAGTATTCACAATCTGTGAACAGGAAGTGGCCAATATCCTGGGCCACAAACGATTACTGGAATCCAAGGCGGCCAAGACAGCCTCTGTATTGTTGGCAAAAATCTCAGATCAATAAAATTAAATTTGACACCCCTAATTGTAAGTTTGTCTGAATTTCAGCCGTCTTTTCGCCCTACACTCCAACACTCGTTGCAGGCGAAAAAACGACTGAACGCCGACTTCCAAAAACGTGCCCAGGAATTGCGTGATTCTCAAGATCTTGAGAATGGATGGTGATTGGTCGGTTTTCTTTAATGAGTTATATTTATGCATAATTTCAGCGACAAGAGAACTGCACTCAAAGGCAGAAGCATGGCGGCCAATAGGACGGCTAATTTATATCAGCCTGGTAAGAATATAAGGTGCCTGTTACGAAAGGCCAAGCAATCTTAGAACACATAGCATGTAGAAAATTGGATTTACTCGAGGCTCGCGAACTCATCGCGAACTAGCATTTCACTTCGACGAACGAGTACAAACTTCGATAAAAATTCATTGTGCTTGTATTGAAGTCCGACTCCTCCGAGACAAAACGTCTTAAAATGATTTCCAAAACAACATCCCACCTTCTATAGATAATTATTTCATAATTCTGAAGTACCAGAGCTGCATAGTAGGAACAGAAATGGCTTTGATCTGACCACAGGCAGCCCAAGCTTACAATCTGTGTATTAAATATGTGGGAACTGTAAGAATGAATTTATATCGTTAATCTGAGAAATAAAGATATTTATATCACATACCTTCATTTGAGTCTTTCTTCCTTCCCTTTATGCCACTTTGGGTTGAAATAGTGACATTTTAACATTTGCTCCCGGGTCTATAAAGATTTGGAAGGCTGGCAACTCAGACGCCATTTGGACAAATACCACGCTACAAACACGCTACCAGCTGTATTCGAGGCCCCGAATTCCACTCAATTTTCATTATTTGGCATTTGACCTCGGAAACATTAAAGTCAGATGATGTATCTTTCCTACCAACTGAGCTATCACTTTCGAATTTGCTTTTTTCACGTTCTATTTTAACCTTTTTTAAAAATTAACCCGGCAAAAGGGATGTTCAGTACGATCTGCTGGACAGTTTGCGAGTCACGCCACTCTTCCGACTTCTTGCCGACTTCTTGTTTATTTGGAGGTGAAAGTATCGACATGCACGTTTACCGATCTGAACTGAACGACGAGTTTTCGGCCTGAAAAATCCCCGAGAAAATGATATTCTCGCCGGGCTGAGGTATGTTTTTTTCTGGATAAATTAGCCGTTCTGTGGGCCGCCATGTATCTGCCTTTGAGTGCAGTTCTCCTGTCGCTGAAATTACCAATCACCATCCATTATCAACGGATTCCTGGGCACGTTTTTGGAAGTCGGCGCGCAGTCGTTTTTTTCGCTTGCAACGAGTGTTGGAGTGTAGGGCGAAAAGACGACTGAAATTCTGGCTAATTGTAAGTAGCATTTTAGTGAAATGAAATGTTAATCATGTGAAAAATGTGCAAAAGGATATCTTCTCTGGGCTGTTTTTGTGCTACTGTGCCGAATAATTCGTTTGTGCACAATGGTTCAAAAAGATCTCAGCAGTGTCCTGTGAAAAATTTAGAAAACATTTCAAGATATATATTTACCAGGATTTCAAACAATTTCGACAAAAAGTGGTCAATAATCCAGTTACTCAAAAGTTTAAAAACCTCAATGGCTTGAGTTTGTTTTGTTTTGTCTTTGACCAGTAAAAGCATTAACGGGGGTTAATGCTCACACAAAAAGCTCACCCCCCTCAAAAGTGAAATGGTTGGTCCCTAAGTATATTTTCACTGAAAGCGGAACTGCTCACTTATGTATCGATAAGCGTGTAAGGTCGAGAGGCAGTTGTCAAACAGATATGCTGTGGACCGAAAAAAAAACGGGCTGAGATTAACCAGTGACCCAAAGGTTAAGCTTAATCAACTACAGTAATGCATTTCAGTTTTAAAATAAAATGTAGCTTATTCGATTCGAGGAATACTAGTTTGTAATTGTGTATCTGTGAAAAAAGGAAAAACCAGGTGTTCTTTTGTTCTTTATTGCGGAGGAACACATTAAGATTGTTGACACAGGTGTTCCTTTGTTCTTTCCTGTGGTTGAAATAATGAGCGTCACCACTCGGCATTAATGAGCTTTGTCGTTTATTGTTGACACAGGTGCTATTTTTTATTGCGGAGGAATACTAATTTTCGGGAGGAATACATAATGAGCCAGGTGTTCTTTTGTTTTCAACACGTGGCTGCGGTTTCTTTTGTCTCTACCACGCGGTTTTCTATTGTTCTCGATCAATAAAACCAGAGCTCCAGCGGCTTAAAGTGAAAAAATGCGGAGATAACATCATGAAATGTATAGAACAAAATGTGGAGGATGACGTTAAGATTCTTTTCTCTTTATTATCCATAACATCCATAAGTCTCTCACTTTGTCCAATTCAATGTCTTTTTGAATGAGAGACTTCGCAAGGAAAAAAGTGTCGAGAATAAGCACCGAATAGTCTTATCGTCTAATAACTTTCAATGGAAAAAGATATCAACAAAATGAAAGGGGGTTCCCATGTGTACATGGTTTGTACTAGACAGAGAGACTTTATTTATACACGGACAAAACCCTCCTTTTTAAACAAATTCTATGATTCTAACGCCAGCTGCCAGCATCGCACAAGCTCTGTTTACTGGGCGCGAATAAAAGGACTTCAGTGTTGGAGAAATTGACTATGGGTAAGCCCGTAGCCTGATCGTCTTTACTTCAATACTTGGATATTTCTCCCTACTTAACGAGTTATAAAGCCCAATAAAGTGAGGGCATGCAAAGCGCCATGGCATAATAACAAGGTTAATATGCAGCCCCACCCAAGGCGATAGCTCCGGGAAGAACAAGACAGCGGACTTATACGTATGCAGAAATGAACATATATATAGTAAGTAATATATATAGTAAGAAATAAGGGACCTGCAAAATACCTCTCAGGACTATGTATCTATCCAGCATATCGACTGGGCAGAAATTATTCTGGCGCCTGATGTCGAGAGAGAAAGGAGGCTGGTTGTAATTGTGTTTAAAATTATGAAAAGTACCCGCAAACCGACCAGGTTTCCCATCGAGTCGCACAAACGTGTGAGCTGGATGGGTGCTGAGCCTAAAGGGGAAGAATCAACTGTTATCTCACCGATTCTTAGGAAGGCATAAAAGGCAAAGATAGACATGCATTGGAAAATGATTGAGTTAAATTGTGAGCTAACAATATATGGTGTCACTTTCAAGATTTCATGGAGAATGGGCAAGGTGACGGAAGTCTACTATCGATGCAATAACCTGTCTTGTTTGTAACCCTTAAGCATCTGCTGAACACAAAATACCTTGGTTGGATCCATGAAGTTAGAAAGCCTATGTGTATAGCCTATTGCTGAGGTATAAGTGTAACTGTTGATGCTGCATAACCCTTACTGTGTAGGTGGGCAATGAACAATGCCACCGTGGAGGGCGAGACTGGTAGCTGGCATTCTAGTCGTTTAAATACCACAAAGATGAAATCCTTGACTATCCGCCAAGCACGGTTGTAAACTATAATTCGCAGATCTTGCTTAACCTCCAAACGACGCTATTTTCAATCCAATTATAAGATAGTATCAGAATGGTAAGATATTAACTTTTATAACATACTGACGTGCCAAAAAGGTAAGAACAGTGGAAATCGAGTGAAATACGGCAAGTTCAAAATACGTGACTTGTGTTGCGTGACATAGCTTTGGCGATCTCGAGAGCTACGTGGCAGAAGGTGCCGAAATTTCGTGTGACAAATGCTTGAATAGAGTTTTTTATTCATCACAGAAAGGACATCTCTGTAGGTCTCTTGTTTAGAAGTTAGCTTTTTGATGAAGTCACATGAAAACCGAGAATACACACAACATGACACACCACACATGGCTACCGGTGGTACCATGTATAGGGTGGGGGTGACCACTTTTTTCCTTCTTTCTGCCCCTTTCCCGTCGGTATGTTCTCAAAAAGATGGTGAAGTTACAGATGAGGACATACAGTATATGAATACAAACACGTAAACAAGAAATGAAGTGAGATGAAATAAAAAACCTATGGTATGACACTTGGGTAACAGTACAGTCAATGGTACAATTAAGACTATGCAATGACAAACAATGCAGGAACAAGACAACATGGAACAACAGAACAACCTCTGGGTCTAAGAAATGATCTAAAGGGTGGCTACGGTTATATATGATGGAAACAAATATGCTATTGAGTAGCCAATAAAATTATGTGAGGCTATGTAAACAAATAATAGTAGTAAAATAAAATAAATAAGCAAACAAAGCAAGAAATGCCTAGGAAATAGAGTTCAGGGTGAGTCCATGAACTAAACTAGCCAAGGTGAATTATTATATAGAGTCCAGTGTCCATGGTCTTCAGAGGTCTACATGTAGCTGGGCTGAAGTCAGTGGAGAGGATAGTAGTTGACCCTTGGTGTGTTTCACGAAGTAAGGTGAATATAAGAGTCATTGCCGGATGTAGAACCTGGAGACATGGCCGAAGTAAAATAAAAGTCATTGTCGGATGAAAGGTCTTGGGTCACAGCCAAATTAAAATAAGAGTCATTGCCGGATATAAAAAGCTTGAGTCATTGCCGGATGTAGAACCTGAGTTGATGTCTGCAGTAGACTGTGGATAATAAAACAAAGCCAAATTGGCGGCTTCGTGTTACCAGGTTTTGTCGGTCGACACAGTCATGAGCTCGCTTGGCAGTCAATAAAAATAATAAATGTGAATGTCAGCCGAAGAATTAATAATCCATAGCCCGGAAATAGTCGTAATGAAGCGAACTTGTAGGAATGATGCAGCTTTGTCAGCATCGTCCGAGTCTCACTCTAATCACTCGATAATACTCGTTGAATGTTCATGTCGAGTAGTTGAAGCCTTCTCGGAAACGATGTGAATCAGTAATTCCTTGGCGATAATAAGAGCACGTTAAGTCTTCTTTGTTTTCTTGAGCCATGGAACACGGTCCGGGGCCCACCATGGCCCTTGTGCCTTGGAGGAACACTGCTCTAACAAGGAGCTCTTTCCAGGCGTGAGAGTGTGCACGTTTGCAAATAAACAGTTCTCAGAGTCATTTGTACAGCCATTAGTCGAAAGACCACCTCCTCCTTTGGGAGCCATGGATTCAGCATGTTTCTGAAGCCACCGCTGGACACCACGCCATTGTGTGAAGATGACAGAGAGAGAGTTTTCACCTCACTACAGTTTATTCCTGGCGGCCAAGATGGCGCCCGAACCGTGGACGAGGTTGAATGACACAGGGTGGCTATACCATTACACTATACAGGTTACTAACGTAGCCATACCAGGCGCTGGCTTGTTATCGACGAGCAAGTAGCCATAAGGTTTTTCGGCTTCTTGGAAGCAGGCATTCATGAATCTGTCTCGATTCTTATCAAACATCGTCTCTGCTATAATACCTTGACTGGAAGCAGCGAGGTGGTACTCACTACCGTCACATGCGAGTTTTCCGACGTATTTTTCTTTACTTATAACGTTTTGCATTTGGCTACTTTGCACTATGGTTTATAGAGAAACACGTCGAATTATCTATTTTTCAACTGATTTTGATCAATATTTCTGATAATATGAGCAATTTTATCTCCTTACCGAGTGGGGTCTTGTAACTAGTCAAACTCAAGATTCCTTTCTTTTGCCAAAAAAAAAAAACCACTTGCACTCTCCAAATATCAAAAATTCGAACGGTACATAACAGTTGGAAAATCACCAGTCACAACGTTTATAATAAAAGCCTTTCTTTTAGAAATGCCATTTGCAAGTGTTTCTGATAACCCTGACCCTGTATGTTCAAATCTAGTGAGCCTTTGGCAGTTAAGTTGGCTGCGTAGTCAATCACAATCGTGTGAGCCAATCGGATCCTTGTTCAGTGCACTCCTTTGGCTTTTTTTTCGAGACATGTCGCAACAGACATGTCGCACTAGGCGAAACTAGGAAAGGATCTGATTGGCTCACGAGTTTGATTGACTACGCTTGATTTTCTTGACAAAAATGGTCTTCGAAACGCTCTTGGCCTATTTCTTCAAACTTATAGTCTGACCTCATTGCGTTGGTATTGCGAAAAGTTATCTTGCATGTCTGGGTGGATTCTTCAACTCAAAAATGGAGGGCCGCCATTTCGTTGCCATGGAAGCGTTAATTTAAACAAAACATGTAAACACATATAACGATCATTGCATTTTTCTTGTAAAGTGGCTTGCCTTTCTGTGTATGTATAGCACGTGAGATACAGGCCATACCAGACCGAAGAGTCAACTAAAAACTGCTATAAGCCACCTTAGAGTGCAAATTTTCTTAGTTTTTTTTATTAATAACACGCAATGGCAGTGGTTCAAAATACCTATTTTTTTGCAAAATACAGACAACGCTTCAAATCTACTAAGATACCTATTGTCTTGAATAAATTCCCGTTGATTTGCGATAAATGTGAAACTAATCGCGCGCTAAAATTATCTGAAAACAGAAAAATGAAGAACTTTTTCTAAACTGTAATGAATTTCTTCCGAATTGCATAAATTACAAAAATAACATAGTGAGTTTTAAATCTCGTGTGTTATAGCCGAAATCTACCTCGTCGGTGCGAATGGAATCTCAGATGCATAGGTTTAAATAGTTTGAGCAAAAACCTTGATTTTTTTTAAATGTAAACGAAGAAATTAGAAAAAAAAAATTCGGTAGCAATCACATTTGCTATGTAAATTTTATGAAGTGGGAGACAAAACTTTCAGTAAACTTCACGCCATTGCTAACTCTCTCAAAATAGGCTATAAGTCCGGGCAATAGACCAAATGACTGCAATTTTACTAGACCACACATCTGTAGTTTCTTAGTGCAATAAGGCTTATGGTTGTCTATATATTAGAGGAAATGCAAACCCCGGTCGTATTATTATGCTTTAAATTTTGGTGGGGGACAATGCTTTCAGTAAACTTCGAAATTTTATATTTCCAAGAACTTATTTCCGATCTCAGTCAGAATGCCACATTTCGACATAAAAATCTATAGACCACAGTTGGCTCAGTTTGTTTCATTGTGGCGTTGCTTATTTTGACAATAATCTAAAAAACCTGAAATACGCTAAAATTATCAAATTTTTGGGACACGAAAATGGCAAAGACGTTTTCACTAATAATATCGAGAAGATGCATATATTGAAGAAAATACCATATAAGTTATTTCATTTAGGATTGGAACTTCGATTTATGGCAAATTTTGCGTTGTATGTTTTATCCATGAAGAAATAAGTAAAAATATTTTTACACCATGCGCTGAACGTGTGACGCTGGGACATGCAAATGTGCATAAAACAGAGATATTTATAATGATTTTTCGATCCTAAAAACTCTTTTTCACAAAATTATTTTTCCAGGGAAAGATGAGTATTAGGTGCATAGACTTGTGCTTAGAGAATGAGCTTACTGCAAACCGATGCTTTAAAAATTGATTTTAACGGCAAAAATTGGCGAGTGAGCACCACCTCGCTGCTTCCAGTCCTTACCTATCTGGTTTCGGTCACTAGGACTGCGGGAGAGGGCGAGGTACTGGGCATTATGGCTAATGTCCGTATTGTACTTTCCTTTGGGAAACATATTTTGAAGCAATAGGACATTTGCTCCTCACCGCTTTATGATAATGTAAAACGTAGTGTGGAGGGTGGTGACCTAACACCGTATATTATGAATTTGCTTAAGTGTATCAGTTGATTAGATACGTTACCACAGGATTGGATTGTTCAGACAGCTGCAGTTACATTGGTCAGAATTTCTGTTGTGGAAACCCTTAAGGTATGAGTATACCTTTACGCGAGAGATGTCAATTTTTGCGAAAAAAATCACTGTCGCGTCATTATTTACACTACAAGGGCCATTTATACAGTAAATCCCGCATAAAAGACAAGTGGTTTAAGAACACTCAGGCTGAAATTTGGTCAAAAGGTACCTTATACATAAGAACACATGCAGCCTGAAAAATGAAAATTGTTCTTGTATAAAACAATTGCTGCCAGTTAGATTCAAGTACTGTGTAGTAGAGTACCGAGGAGAACAATATAATGTGCTAGACCATGCACACACAGTTCTACAGCAGGAATCCCAGGGTACATTTAGCATTGTTTTTTTAGACTTGACTAATTGTTGTTACCAGGGGCTCATAAATAGGGGCGTCCCTCTCTAGTATTGCCCTATTGATAAGGCATTTTGACAGACCTAGTTATTTTTAGAACTGTTTTAACCACTATAAAATTGTAAAGCTTTTGTTTTACTAGCCAATCAAATTCGTTGTATCGGACACCTGTCATTTGCAAGATATGCACGTGCAAGCACTGATTTTTGTTGTTCTCTGCTATTGTTATTCTAAATAAACGGGACCGCAGCGGCATAGAAACAAGAGCAAATACCAATCTAAAAATAACTAGGTCTGTCAAAACGCCTTATCAAGAATATATATCAGAGGGACGCCCCTACTTATGAGCCCCTGTTGTTACTAAATGACTGTCACCGTTCTACCAATCACATATTTTTTTATTTGACTGTTGGTACTGTATGCAGTATTTGATGTCAAGAAACAACTTTAAGAACACCTTAAGAACATTTTCAGGCTGATTTTGCAGAAGACATCCAATATACAAGAACAAAATCGCCTGAATCCCCAAAACAGCTGTTCTTTTATGCGGGTTTTTACTGTATATCGTTTTAAAGCTTATGGAACGGCCTTACTTACTAAGTGGTATATTTCTATGCAACGTTACTTTGATGGATCGTTTTCGTCGTTTTGTGCTTCAAAGGAAAAGTACCAATTTTGGCTTTTGAAGAGCTCCTGCCACTTCCAGTTAATGTTAAAAGCTCCAGATTTCCGCAAAATGTATTCCTTAGAGGGCGAACTGAAAAAGGTGTGCGGGATTATTGATATTTTACGTATTCGCGGAAATATCACATATTTTTGGCAATGCTAACACAAAAGTTAGCATAAAATATGTTTTGAAAGGAAAATCAAAATCCCGCACACCTTTTTTTAGATCGCCTTCTAAAGAATAGATTTTGCTTAAATTTGGAGCTGTGTAATTTAATTGGAAGAAGCTGGAACTTTTTAAAGAAAGTCAGTACTTTTTTCTTTGGGCTAAAATATATATGTTCATGTACAATATAATGAAAACAAAATTGTTCATCAGATAGACCAACCTTTAAGCTTTCAAATGGTATATGAACGACGGTTGTTGTGTAAATTGTGACGCGATGCGAATTTTTTTTCCGCGACAACCCATCAAAGGTATACTCATACCTTAAAGGCTCACCGCCATCCTTTGTGAGAAAGATCGCAAGAACTTGAATGGAAAATAAATAGACTCTCCGGAAAATAATATCTGGTAATAACTGAAGTACTTGGCAGGGTTAAAACAGTTAGTGTTGAGTATCACGACAAGAAACATTTTCTGTTATAGAGAAAATGTACCCCGGCACGCCAAGGATGATGGTTGACAGTGAGCCTTTAAAGCAGTAAAAATTGCAGGGTAGCTACCATAGTAAGAGTGTACTTCTATGGTTTGTATTATAAGAAACATTAGCGCAGTGGAATTCTAGGGTGGAACGGAAATCGGGGTCGCTACATGGGTCATTAGCAGGTGGGTATACATTATTTGCCTAAACAAAATGTGCATTAATTTGTGGGTTCTACATATTATTACGTTACAATGTGTTTTATTGTTTGTGCTCTTACAACTAAAGAAAAAATATAGCTCAAAGAGAATTAAGTTGCAGTTATATTAGTTTTTCTATTGTCACTTTGCAAACATGTACAATTGGGTACTGTACATTTATGTTTTGTATGATACTTAGCACTTATTCTATTTCAATTGAGGTGGATAGTGGCAGAATATTTACCGAGAGCCGCAGGCTCGAGGTAAATATTCCTAAAGCCACTATCCACCGAAATTGAAATAGAATAAGTGTTTTTAGTATATACCAGCAAGGCAACCTGCCGAATTTTCAGTCGGAAACAATAAGAAAAGTTGTGTTAGCGTTTTAAAAGTACGTGCGTGACAAAACTCACGCAAACTTTATAGATGATTTGCATAAGCACGTTTTTGGTCGATTTTGACAGCTCTAGAAAGTTTGCAAGCATTTACTTCGAAAAGCTGCGGAAAAAAGTGGACAATTCAAGGATTTTCAACAAATTTGGACATGTAGCGAGCAATATATTGCAACTTGAATACTTCAGACCAACTTTTTAATAAATAAATCAGACTTCCAAAAAAATCAAATCTACCATCGAAGATAGGCTCCCCCATTTGTTTAGTATGGTTTTTCTTGGATAATTTGTAAATCAAGCACAAAAGGACGCATTTGGTAAGATTTTTTGACAGATCTACAAGAACTGCGAAGTCAAAACATCCTTTTTTGAAGAAAGCACACGAAGGAATAACTTACACATTTTCCGCGATATTCCTGTCCAAAACGAATATAATTTCCCTCTCTCAAACGCCATAGGGCTTTGTAAAACAGCTTCCATTGATATTTTTCCGATGTGATTCTTTTGTGATGTACAAATTGAGTTTTTCTTCAGCAGTTCTAAGCGGCCCGTGTGTCATTCACGCCATGTTTTCTCACTTGACCTTGGCCAAATGGTACATTTCATCCCATAATGCAACGCGCGGCGCCATGTTTTACGTAGTAATCGTGGATTACAAATCTTACTTTCACAGTATCCTTGGGCCTCCAGATCCCAATGTCAAAACGGCTTTTGGATGTTGTCTTTGTAATGTTTTTTTTTGTGCTCCTTTTTGTCGAATGCTTGGTTAATAATCAATCCAATAATTCGCCCGATCAATTGGCGAAAACAACGAAAGATCTGTCGCTGTTATATTGTAAATTAACATTTTCAAACACGCAAATGTTCCTCGCATGTAATTAACTCACGCGAAGAACGTCCATTGTAATACAAATCTCAGCGTTGATGTCACTTCAGAAAACATTCCCGCCTCTTTTTGGTGTGCACAAACACACAGGAAACCCACAACATAAAGTCAAGAAATTGATTGAAGTAATACGCCTGCCCTGACTTCAAATATATGGAAGAATGATTGTAAAAATGGAGGGCCGATTTAAGTATATTTCAGCACTGCAGATTACTCTTTTGGTCACAAAGTAACGGGCTCTTTTCTGGTTATTATAAAGACGGCAAAGTCGTCCCTCCTCCTAAGACCCTCTATAAGAACTGTCCTGAATACCCCATGATACAGCATTTTTACTAAATTGTCTATTGTTATCAAATACTATATGACCTTTTTCCCCTGATGTTGATACTTGCGACCCCAAGGGTTCCCTTGCTTATTGTACTCCTCTTTGTACGTTCGCACTAGCAAGACTCAGGCACAAGGAGGATGACCAACGTTCTGATTTTACGGCAGATAATGGAATTTGCGCAAGCTTGCGATATACGTGCCACCGCGATGCTGTGTGTAGGGAGACAAACACTGGCTACCGATGCGTCTGCAAACCAGGCTTCGTTGGCAATGGAATCCACTCCTGTAGAGGTATTGAATCTCTCATTTTCATTGCACGTCTCTACATTATGACGCGTGTATCACCCGGATATGTAGCAATATAATTTATAATCACAACAGGTTTTGTAATAACAGCAGAATTTGTAATAAAACAAACCAGATCTGTAAGAAAATATTAAGCGGATTTGTAATAACCAATCAACATGATTTGTAATGTCATGATGCTCATGCGAGAGCATCATTGTAATGAGATGACGGTGTCATCAAAACTAAACACATAGATGCGACAGAAATTCGAGAAGTATTCAAATCAAAAGAGGCCAAGCAACAAGCAGGGATGGGGTGAAGTTGATGGAGAAGGGACGGGAATAAGGCACAGTTTCGCCCCCTCCCCCCTCCCCCCTTTGATCAGAGGCAACATACTTTAACTGCAACTGTGAACAGACTCAACGTTTCCACTATATTCGTCGAATGTAAACCAAAAGCGAGTCAACAAAAATCTTAGAAACGGGGTTTCTTATAAAAAGGACCAAGCAATTGGGAACTTTCAGGGAAGTCCATTGATAATGTTGACGCGTTATTACAAATTCGGTTGATTGGTTATTACAAATCCGGTTGGCTATACTACAGTGATACCTCTAATATATAGATTTAGGCACTGCCTAAAAGCGGAGCTCCAAATCACCAATCCCACTGATATAAATTAATAATTTCCAGAAAATATATGTGCCCTGGGGATGGGCAACACTAGTTGTTGACCCCTGTGCATGCAGTATTTCCAAATGTGTTACCCCCATGCATATAGAATGCATAGAATGCCTGAGAGGTTAAACTAGCTTACAGCTTTGAACCCCCCCCCCCCCCCCCCCCAGTTGGTACTAAGTTGTCAGGCCTGTTTGAGTCAACCGATTACAATTGGAGGTTCTAACCATGTAGGAATTATATTATTCTTCATGGGGTTGTGGGGGCATTCTTCCCAAGAAGAATTGTTGACATTTCAATTTTACAATATGACTGGAAATGTAACAGAACTTAGAACAAGTTAGTTGCATCCTCCTCATTCGTCGGAAAGATGTGTGTATCCCCTAAGAATTTCACCTGCCCACCCCCCCCCCCCCCCCTCCCCCCTCCCCCCACCCCATATAAATGGAATGTAGCCTTAGATGCTAGTTTGTACTACAGATACAAGTCAAGCATAGTGAAGACGGTAAAATTGTTATCTAAAGCATTGACAATTATGTCAAACACAAATGGAAACCAATATACCACTGACAATGAAAAGACACATTTTTCCATCCCATGGGTTATGCCTAGACTTCCTCAAAGTCCTTCAAATTTTTGCTTGCTTGTATCCTATGAGAGGTTGACTTTGAGCAAGTCTAGGTTTGCCTGATAAACACATAGGGGTAAATTTAGACTGAAGTATACCATTTGGCAAAGTATGGAATATGTAAGATTTTACTACTTTGAGTAACTTTGTAATTCTCAATGTGTGTTCTTAAGTTAAAATTATCAAAGAGAAATGGAAACCTTTCCAACATTCTCTAACGTACTTCTTTCTGTGCCCATCGCTCTGAGTCCCCTCCATGGTCTCTGAGTCCCCTCCATGGGTAGTCACTGCACTATGGCCGGCTACTCCATATTGAGTCAGCGGATTTCCATCAAGGGCTCTATACTGTGTTATTTAGATGCTAGTTTGAACAATAGATCCAAGCCAAGCAATAGTGAAGTTGGATAATTCTTTATCAAAAGCACAATGGAAACCATTATATGACCAAGAGGGAAAAATACAAAATTTTCGATCCCCATGGATTATACACTGCCTGATAACCCATCATGGGCAATTCCAGAAAATATATGTACCCCCACCACGGGCGGCACTAGGTTTTGACCATCCCCCCCCCCCCCCCCCTCCCCATGCATCCAGAATTTCCAAAATGGCTTACCCCCACCTCCATGCATATAGAATTCCTGAGAGGTTAACCTACAATAGCTTCCAGCTTCAAAAAAACCCCATGCAGGCAGAATTCCGAGCTTGAAAACCCCCCTCCCATTCAGAATTTCCAAATGCTGGCCATCCCCGGGTACATTTATTTTCTGGAATTGTCCAAAGGCACAAAAATTTTTAGACACAAAGTATGCCATATGACCAAGAGGGAAAAATACAAAATTTTCATCCCCATGGATACACTGCCTGATAACCCATCATGGGCAATTCCAGAAAATATATGTACCCCCACCACAGGCGGCACTAGGTTTTGACCATCCCCCCCCCCCACCCTCCCTCCCCATGCTCCAGAATTTCCAAAATGGCTTACCCCCACCCCCATGCATATAGAATTCCTGAGAGGTTACCTACAATAGCTTCCAGCTTCAAAAAAAAAAACATGCAGGCAGAATTCTGAGCTTGAAAACCCCCCTCCCATTCAGAATTTCCAAATGCTGGCCATCCCCGGGGTACATATATTTTCTGGAATTGTCCAAAGGCACAAAAATTTTTAGACACAAAGTATGCCATATGGACCAAGAGGGAAAAATACAAATTTTCAATCCCCATGGATACACTGCCTGATAACCCATCATGGGCAATTCCAGAAATATATGTACCCCCACCACAGGCGGCACTAGGTTTTGACCATCCCCCCCCCCCCCCCCCCGCCCTCCCTCCCCATGCATCCAGAATTTCCAAAATGGCTTACCCCCACCTCCATGCATATAGAATTCCTGAGAGGTTAACCTACAATAGCTTCCAGCTTCAAAAAAACCCCATGCAGGCAGAATTCCGAGCTTGAAAACCCCCCTCCCATTCAGATTTCCAAATGCTGGCCATCCCCGGGGTACATATATTTTCTGGAATTGTCCAAAGGCACAAAAATTTTTAGACACAAAGTATGCCATATGGACCAAGAGGGAAAAATACAAAATTTTCAATCCCCATGGATACACTGCCTGATAACACATCATGGGCAATTCCAGGAAATATATGTACCCCCACCACAGGCGGCACTAGGTTTTGACCATCCCCCCCCCCCCCCCCCCCCCCCCCCCCCCCCCCCCTCCTCCCCATGCATCCAGAATTTCCAAAATGGCTTACCCCCCACCTCCATGCATATAGAATTCCTTAGAGGTTAACCTACAATAGCTTCCAGCTTCAAAAAAAAAACATGCAGGCAGAATTCTGAGCTTGAAAACCCCCCCTCCCATTCAGAATTTCCAAATGCTGGCCATCCCCGGGTACATATATTTTCTGGAATTGTCCAAAGGCACAAAAATTTTTAGACACAAGTATGCCATATGGACCAAGAGGGAAAAATACAAAATTTTCAATCCCCATGGATACACTGCCTGATAACCCATCATGGGCAATTCCAGAAAATATATGTACCCCCACCACAGGCGGCACTAGGTTTTGACCATCCCCCCCCCACCCTCCCTCTCCATGCATCCAGAATTTCCAAAATGGCTTATCCCCACCTCCATGCATATAGAATTCCTGAGAGGTTAACCTACAATAGCTCCAACTTAAAAAAAACCCATGCAGGCAGAATTCTGAGCTTGAAAACCCCCTCCCATTCAGAATTTCCAATGCTGGCCATCCCCGGGGTACATATATTTTCTGGAATTGTCCAAAGGCACAAAAATTTTTAGACACAAAGTATGCCACATAGACCAAGAGGGAAAAACACAAAATTTTCAATCCCCATGGATACACTGCCTGATAACCCATCATGGGCAATTCCAGAAAATATATGTACCCCCACCACAGGCGGCACTAGGTTTTGACCCCCCCCCCCCCCCACCCTCCCTCCCCATGCACCCAGAATTCTGAGCTTGAAAACCCCCCTCCCATTCAGAATTTCCAAATGCTGGCCATCCCCGGGTACATATATTTTCTGGAATTGTCCAAAGGTACAAAAATTTTAGACACAAAGTATGTCATATGGAAAAATTCGGTGTTAAATTTTACTGTCTCAATGACCAATTGGTATTTTTAATCTAAATAAAACCCTGTTTGTACAGTGTATAACATAATTTTGTTTTCCACAGGGAATGGGCATACTTCTACTAATCACAATGACTTTGTAAATAGTGAATGAAATTCTAGCAAACAACATGTACTATACTAAATACATTAATTCATTTGTTTTCCTATTGTTACTACTGGCACTGCCATTTGGTAGTAAATTACACAGTCCATGCATGTTGAAAGTCAAGTGTTTAGAGCCAATTCAACAGAATTAAATTTACTGTAATGCACTTAGTCATTTGCTTCCACCGACCCCCAACCCCCGCGACATGCGGGGATTTTGCCAGGCAATAGTGGGGGAAATATCAGTGGTTTGTCTTGTATTCTTGCCCCGATCCCCAGGGAGTTTACTTCAAATTTGCTATGGCTCAGATAACCGGCAGGGGAATGGCGGGGAAACAAAACACCTGTCTTTTTCATTTCGGCAATGACACTCTACTGGTTTTGATAGTATTAGGAAAGTTTCTTGTATCCATCTTGTGGAGGGTGGAATGTGTCCCTTGGGAGTAGGAAATGTTTCCCCGGGATGTAGGGAATTTGCCAAGGCATTCTCCCCTGGTAGGCGGTGGAATTATTTCAAATTTGACAACATCTGTTTCATATTCCCCTGCTATGTCGCGGGGGTTGGGGGTCGGTGGAAACAAATGACTAGTGCATAATACCATATTTTTTTGCTAGAAAATAATTTTTCAGTACCATAAGTCAATATCTTGCCGCTTGGAAGTCCAAGGTACTAAGGTGACCACCAAGACTCCAATACCATTAACCAGTTTCCGGTTGCAGCACTTTTGCCTTAGATTTTCCTTGTGTCGATTTTGGGAGTGTTTTTATATCTCGTTTGCAAAAAGCTGAGAAGGCTTAATTAGCCTTCGTTGTTAGAAAACACGACTAAGTCGTTCTTAAGGACTAATAATAGAATTCTAGAGATCTTTAGTTAGGGTCGCATATAAGCTAAACACGTTGAGTTGTTACTAGGCTCGCGACCTATCACTCAGATTCAAGAAAAGTCGACATGCTCGAAAAAAGAAACAGCGAATTTTAGGAATTTTACCTTCATCCTGAGTAGCTTTTCCCCCGTGTAGGAATAACCTGAATGTAAATCTGTTCGGAACTTGTGAATGTCCTGCCATCTCCCTATAAACAGTGCTCTTATCCAGCAGTGACTTTGATCCACGAATCGAATTGTTTTAACGACTTGCCGCCATTGACTCTCCAAACAGATTAATTCTCAAAGTATGACCTTCTTGACTCACGCTACTGCCGTAATGTACAAATGTAGCGTCTCGCAGTTACTTTTACCTTTCGACAAAATTCTGTACCATTATAAATTCCACTGTTTTGTGAAAGAAAGGGCGAATAAACAATCTCTGCCGCAATAGCAGGATTTGCGCTAAAAAGTTTAAGCCTTCTTGTCAGAACAGGAAATTTCTTCAGACACTCGTAGTCCCTGGCCCATAGCAGGATTTGCGCTGAAAAGTTTAAGCCTTCTTGTCAGATAACAGGAAATTCCTTCAGACACTCGTAGTCCCTGGCTTTTTGTAAACATACTTTTCAGTAGAACAGTTCTGCAGTCGCTTGGAAGAATGGTTTCGATCAAAAGACTCTTGATATATTTTCAAGCAGATTGCTCGAGAATAATTCACCAATATTGAGCAACCTCCTATCCCCCCCGGCCACGACAACTCACCCCTCCCTCCCCCCGTCACTCGACCGGCGGCGCCACCCCGACAAATCACCCCTCCCCCCGTCTAAAAAAAAACGTCACTCGACCGGCGGCGCATGTTGTGACGTCACGCCTGTGACGTCAGGCTTCAGGAAGCACACACGCTCGCTCGACGTTCAAAATTCAGTCGTATCCCTTTGCGCCCGTTCCCGCCTGTGATACTTTGGGTACCCTGTGGATATCACGCCTGTGACGTCAGGCTTCAGGAAGCACACACGCGCGCTCGACGTTCAAAATTCAGTCGTATCCCTTTGCGCCCGTTCCCGCCTGTGATACTTTGGGTACCCTGTGGATATCATACATGCGCTACATTTGCCATCGTTGGGACGCTCTTTTCTTAGGTATGGTGCTCCGCTCTGCGGCCTTCGGCCGCTAAGGAGCTCCGCTATTAAGCGGCCACCCTCGGACCGAGCCAAGTCAGGCCGCTTGCACTGTAATTTCTGCTGAAACTACTGTAAAAATGCTTCCCAAAGAACCGCCACTGGATGTCTGAGTTACATTAGCGGCTTTTAAGCCTGTCGCAACGAAGACTAAAGAGCAATTTCCTGTTGTTATTAATTGTCACAACATTTTCTGTCACCAAAATGGTATTAAGAATCATTAAAAGCATTTTGTGGCCACTTTTTTTAAATAGCCTAGGGTGCGTTCGCCTATCAATTTGAGCCGTTGCTGGGGAAAATTGTAAGTCCTGCAACACATTCCCCTTTCAAGGAAATCTCTGTAATTGTCAGGACGTGACGTCATCGTCACGTCATTGCTACAGAAAAATTCTCGTTCTCAATACTTGCAAAAATTCGCATTTTTGTGATGTTGACATGTCAAAGAGCTCCATACCCACAGACTCACGATCCGATAAAAATAAGGAAATATCGACATAAAAGGTGTCACGCGAACTCTGTTTTTGGCTAAAACACTTTTATTTTTCGTTAGTTTGTGAAATCCACCCATCGTGTTTTCGAAAATCTCCGTATTTTGGATATGATATCGAAAAAATTCCCTAATTTGTGGAGGAAGAAAGGTCATATCAGGACGTTTGTATCCTAACGTTTTCGACTTGCAACTTTGCTATTATGAATTCCTCCTTACCTTATTTGGAAGGTCTGTAAGTATTTTCTCCCATAATTTAGCGAAAATCCACCAAAACTTGCAGGTGTTCGGGAAACGTCGTACTCATGGCAGCCATGTTGTTTTTGTCTCCGCCAAAGGGCCTGGACAAAACACAGGTAGCCCGCGCGTATTCGCAGAATACGACAACGCTATCTCGATATGTTTCTAGTTCGAAAAGATGTCACCAGAAAGCTCGGTTACCAAGCGGATAACGCAAATGATCCAATTATTGGAATATATTTTCGCTAAATAGCTTGTAGGATAAGGTAATGGAAGTGATCATACCAAACCACCATACAGGCAATCTCTACCAGGAAGGTGTTCAAAAATATTATATATTCCTTCTCTAAACAAACGGCAAGTAAATAGCCCGGAATCGGCTCGGAAATGACTTAGAAATATCTGTTGTGATTAGTTCCTTTAACCTTTTCTGACTTCCTTTAGCTCTAAGGACCTGTCTTCTATATTTTCCGTCTCATTTTGGCCAAAAATAGTTGTCTAAAGACTAATTTTTTAAAATTTAAAAAGTAAAAGTCGGGCGAAAAGCTTATCGTGCTATACAGTAATTGCCATTTTGCATTCATTTCCAGCAAAACTGATAAGCTGTCAGCTTATCTTGCGAAAACACATCGGCACGTCAGGGGCATGAAAAAGACATGCCAAAGCTCGGCTAAGTATTTTCCTTATTTTTTTTTTTAGAAAAACAGGAAGCAGAGCTTTATGAAGATAAAAGGGGAAAGAATGGACTACAGATTGTGATATTTATTTCGAGAAATCCTTTCCTTTGTGGTTTCGGTATGTTTTGTTGTTTTTTTGCATTTAGAAAAAGATAAGTCGGAGGGCAAATCACCCCAATCCTCGGCAAAAAGTCAGGATGCAGTGAGAAGCCAGAATGGGATCAGTTCTTGGCTTGGTCTGCGACACAGAAACGAAGTGAAAACTCGATCTTGTCAATTTTCGTGAGATGCAAAGTCAAATTCCAATGTCCGAATGATACCACCAATATTTTTTTGTTCTCGAAGATTTCGAAAATACGAAGTACCAACCCCCCCCCCCCCCCCCCCCCTCCATGCATATAGAATCCCCCCCCCCATGCATATAGAATTCCTGGTTAAACTAGATTCATTTATTTCTTATGATTATTTCTTATGATTTATTTCTTATGATTAATGTATGCGCCAAGATGGCAGCACGTTTTCGGAGCTTGCTCTGCTTCTTAGGGGTCTTAACACAACTTACACCATGGTTCCAGCCACCCAATAAGTATCAAAACAGTAAGAGTTTCTACTGCCGATTGAGCACAAATACACCTGATATGTGGAATTTGCCATCATTTCCTGGCCTGTATTTCAGGCCTTTATTGAAGCGCAACGAATCTTCAATACAAGGGATCAACTATTCGATCACAAAACCAGCAAACACGGAAGCACAGTGTTTATTCTCCCTGGCCGTTTATTCTGGACTGACCTCACGATCCATATGGATATCCAAAGCAACCCAGGACCTGAAAGACTGGAAACTCTCAAATAAACCATCTACAGCCATCAGATAACAGCTCCCGAAATTTAAATAATCGCGCCTCGAGCCTTATTAAATATTCAAGATCTGATCTATTACGCTTGAGGTCACGGCAATCACTCCCAGACGAAACTTCTATCTGTTGCAAAGCAATGGAATATTGAGAACGCGAGGAGTTCGTTCTGGTCAAGCTGTCCGAAATCGAAAACATAATATCGCGATTTCTCATGTCCAACGAAAACCTGACAACACAAAACCTGACGACAGAGGAGTAAATTTGCATAACTTGTGCTCAGTAAAGCGCGTCAGTGAAAATAAACAAACATCCACACTGTCCGGCGGGCTTGAAATCCTTCATTTGAACATTAGATCGCTAAAAAATCGTGCCCACCTGCTAGAACTACAACAACTCGCATCTGAAAGGAAGAGCGACATTAAACTATCTCGGAGACTTGGCTCAACACCACCGTCACTTCAGCAGAGGTCCAAATCGAAGGTTATAAATTACACAGACTCGATCGACTTCACAAAGGCGGCGGCGGAGTATGTGCATATGTCCGCAAAGAGTTAAAATCATCTGTCCTGAAGGAGCTGTCCTCGATATCCGAACGTAATTTCCATCAGCTGTGGATAAATGTTCAGTGCAAGAAATTAAAATCATTAATAATTTGCGTGACATATCGCCCTGATGACTCCCCTCTGAGCTCATTCGAACAGGTGCTCAAGCCCAGCTACATTCAAGCCTTAGTAGTATAGTAGGTATGGAATTAGCCCCTTTTTTGCGGAGCCCGGTGCGGAGCCGCGGAGCTTTTTGCGGAGCCCGGTGCGGAGCCGCGTAGCTGTTTTCGGAGCAGCGGAGCCGGATGACGTCATTGCCTATTGTATTCAAAACAAAGGGAGATAATAGCGGAGCTCCTTAGCGGCCGAAGGCCGCAGAGCGGAGCACCATACCTAAGAAAGAGCGTCCCAACGATGGCAAATGTAGCGCATGTATGATATCCACAGGGTACCCAAAGTATCACAGGCGGGAATGGGCGCAAAGGGATACGACTGAATTTTGAACGTCGAGCGCGCGTGTGTGCTTCCTGAAGCCTGACGTCACAGGCCTGATATCCACAGGGTACCCAAAGTATCACAGGCGGGAACGGGCGCAAAGGGATACGACTGAATTTTGAACGTCGAGCGCGCGTGTGTGCTTCCTGAAGCCTGACGTCACAGGCGTGATATCCACAGGGTACCCAAAGTATCACAGGCGGGAACGGGCGCAAAGGGATACGACTGAATTTTGAACGTCGAGCGAGCGTGTGTGCTTCCTGAAGCCTGACGTCACAGGCGTGACGTCACAACATGCGCCGCCGGTCGAGTGACGTTTTTTTTTAGACGGGGGGAGGGGTGATTTGTCAGGGTGGCGCCGCCGGTCGAGTGACGGGGGAGGGAGGGGTGAGTTGTCGTGGCCGGGGGGGATAGGAGGTTGCTCAATATTGGTGAATTATTCTCGAGCAATCTGCTTGAAAATATATCAAGAGTCTTTTGATCGAAACCATTCTTCCAAGCGACTGCAGAACTGTTCTACTGAAAAGTATGTTTACAAAAAGCCAGGGACTACGAGTGTCTGAAGGAATTTCCTGTTATCTGACAAGAAGGCTTAAACTTTTCAGCGCAAATCCTGCTATGGGCCAGGGACTACGAGTGTCTGAAGAAATTTCCTGTTCTGACAAGAAGGCTTAAACTTTTTAGCGCAAATCCTGCTATTGCGGCCCAGAGATTGTTTATTCGCCCTTTCTTTCACAAAACAGTGGAATTTATAATGGTACAGAATTTTGTCGAAAGGTAAAAGTAACTGCGAGACGCTACATTTGTACATTACGGCAGTACCGTGAGTCAAGAAGGTCATACTTTGAGAATTAATTTGTTTGGAGAGTCAATGGCGGCAAGTCGTTAAAACAATTCGATTCGTGGATCAAAGTCACTGCTGGATAAGAGCACTGTTTATAGGGAGATGGCAGGACATTCACAAGTTCCGAACAGATTTACATTCAGGTTATTCCTACACGGGGAAAAGCTACTCAGGATGAAGGTAAAATTCCTAAAATTCTCTGTTTCTTTTTTCGAGCATGTCGACTTTTCTTGAATCTGAGTGATAGGTCGCGAGCCTAGTAACAACTCAACGTGTTTAGCTTATATGCGACCCTAACTAAAGATCTCTAGAATTCTATTATTAGTCCTTTAAGAACGACTTAGTCGTGTTTTCTAACAACGAAGGCTAATTAAGCCTTCTCAGCTTTTTGCAAACGAGATATAAAAACACTCCCAAAATCGACACAAGGAAAATCTAAGGCAAAGTGCTGCAACCGGAAACTGGTTAATGGTATTGGAGTCTTGGTGATCACCTTAGTACCTTGGACTTCCAAGCGGCAAGATATTGACTTATGGTACTGAAAAATTATTTTCTAGCAAAAAAATATGGTATTACAGTAAATTTAATTCTGTTGAATTGGCTCTAAACACTTGACTTTCAACATGCATGGACTGTGTAATTTACTACCAAATGGCAGTGCCAGTAGTAATAACAATAGGAAAACACATGAATTAATGTATTTAGTATAGTACATGTTGTTTGCTAGAATTTCATTCACTATACAGGGTTTTATTTAGATTAAAAATACCAATTGGTCATTGAGACAGTAAAATTTAACACCGAATTTTCCATATGACATACTTTGTGTCTAAAATTTTTTGTACCTTTGGACAATTCCAGAAAATATATGTACCCCGGGGATGGCCAGCATTTGGAAATTCTGAATGGGAGGGTGGTTTTCAAGCTCAGAAATTCTGGATGCATGGGGAGGGAGGGTGGGGGGGGGGATGGTCAAAACCTAGTGCCGCCTGTGGTGGGGGTACATATATTTTCTGGAATTGCCCATGATGGGTTATCAGGCAGTGTATCCATGGGGATTGAAAATTTTGTATTTTTTCCCTCTTGGTCCATATGGCATACTTTGTGTCTAAAAATTTTTGTGCCTTTGGACAATTCCAGAAAATATATGTACCACGGGGATGGCCAGCATTTGGAAATTCTGAATGAGAGGGGGGTTTTCAAGCTCGGAATTCTGCCTGCATGGTTTTTTTTTTAAGCTGGAGCTATTGTAGGTTAACCTCTCAGGAATTCTATATGCATGGAGGTGGGGGTAAGCCATTTTGGAAATTCTGGATGCATGGGGAGGGAGGGTGGGGGGGGGGGGATGGTCAAAACCTAGTGCCGCCTGTGGTGGGGGTACATATATTCTCTGGAATTGCCCGTGATGGGTTATCAGGCAGTGTATCCATGGGGATTGAAAATTTTGTATTTTTCCCTCTTGGTCCATATGGCATACTTTGTGTCTAAAAAGTTTTGTGCCTTTGGACAATTCCAGAAAATATATGTACCCCGGGGATGGCCAGCATTTGGAAATTCTGAATGAGAGGGGGGTTTTCAAGCTCGGAATTCTGCCTGCATGTTTTTTTTTTTGAAGCTGGAAGCTATTGTAGGTTAACCTCTCAGGAATTCTATATGCATGGGGGTGGGGGTAAGCCATTTTGGAAATTCTGGATGCATGGGGAGGGAGGGCGGGGGGGGATGGTCAAAACCTAGTGCCGCCTGTGGTGGGGGTACATATATTTTCTGGAATTGCCCATGATGGGTTATCAGGCAGTGTATCCATAAGGATTGAAAATTTTGTATTTTTCCCTCTTGGTCCATATGGCATACTTTGTTTCTAAAAATTTTTGTGCCTTTGGACAATTCCAGAAAATAAATGTACCCCGGGATGGCCAGCATTTGGAAATTCTGAATGGGAGGGGGGTTTTCAAGCTCGGAATTCTGCCTGCATGGGGGTTTTTTGAAGCTGGAAGCTATTGTAGGTTAACCTCTCAGGAATTCTATATGCATGGGGGTGGGGGTAAGCCATTTTGGAAATTCTGGATGCATGGGGAGGGGGGGGGGGGGGATGGTCAAAACCTAGTGCCGCCCGTGGTGGGGGTACATATATTATCTGGAATTGCCCATGATGGGTTATCAGGCAGTGTATAATCCATGGGGATTGAAAATTTTGTATTTTTCCCTCTTGGTCGTATAATGGTTTCCATTGTGCTTTTGATAAAGAATTATCCAACTTCACTATTGCTTGGCTTGGATCTATTGTTCAAACTAGCATCTAAATAACACAGTATAGAGCCCCTTGATGGAAATCCACTGACTCAATATGGTGTAGCAGGCCCATAGTGCAGTGACTACCCATGGAGGGGACTCAGAGCGATGGGCACAGAAAGAAGTACGTTAGAGAATGTTGGAAAGGTTTCCATTTCTCTTTGATAATTTTTAACTTAAGAACACACATTGAGAATTACAAAGTTACTCAAAGTAGTAAAATCTTACATATTCCATGGTTTGCCAAATGGTATACTTCAGTCTAAAATTTACCCCTATGTGTTTATCAGGCAAACCCTAGACTTGCTCAAAGTCAACCTCTCATAGGATACAAGCAAGCAAAAATTTGAAGGACTTTGAGGAAGTCTAGGCATAACCCATGGGGATTGAAAAATGTGTCTTTTCATTGTCAGTGGTATATTGGTTTACATTTGTGTTTGACATAATTTTCAATGCTTTAGATAACAATTTTACCGTCTTCACTATTGCTTGACTTGTATCTGTAGTACAAACTAGCATCTAAGGCTACATTCCATTTATAGCGGAACTCCTGTGGAGCCCCATTGGCTAATGTGTGAAAAAAAAATTAAAAAAATAAAAAATAAAAAATAAAGTAACCCATCGAGCTGTATTCAAGTGGTTGTATTTTCCGTTGGACAGCCGCTGGTGTACCGTCGGCTTATTTCTGAGTGCGTACACGGTCTGTTGCCATGGGTTACGATATTCACTTTTCGCCATTGGATGATCCGTTGAAAGGAATGTAGTGCAAATCTGAGCAGCCCCTCGGGGGCGGGGAGCGTTGCGTGACTCCGACCGTTAGGGGTTGCGAAGGAGTCTACGGCCCTTGTGCAAGTCAAGATTTCGTCCGCCATCTGCAGTTTCTTGTAGCTTGTATCATTGCCACAAAACTTTGAAAGAACTTTCGGGCATGTTCGGAAAAGATACATGAAGCCTTTGGGTTACCTGTCTTTGGTTGCTGGCAGAATGGACTGGGATCAGGGAAGGATGAGTAATCGATAAAGTGGTTTATTCAGCCGGGATCATACCAGAAAGAAATTAAGTTAAGAGGTTTAAAATCAAGCTATGAATCATTTTAGATTGCAAAAACAAGGAAAATAATTTGCAGCTTTGTTACAGCTCAAGCACGGAATAAATTTAATTGGCATAGACACGGAATTCTCACGGAATTTAGCCAGCCTTTGCAGTTGGCTTGTTCAAGAAAAGAAAACATGTCGCTCGAACTGTTAGGAGAAAACTCAATAATGTGTACATGGAAAGAACAATGTACAACTCGCTTCTCAAGGTCTTCCTTGGAGCTGAATAAGTTTCTAACGACAGAAATGCTTTGGCATCAAGATTCCTTCAAGAAGAAAAGATACGATATTCAGGTAAGTTTTCAAGTAAGTTAGTTCCAAAGTTGAGTGCTTTGCTCATCTCTTTGCTTATAGGGCGCATGTTCTCCATTGAAAATGCAACACATGAGTCTCTAGGATATCAATCATATTTAAACTACTCTATCTATACTTCATATCCCTTGTACTTGCAATACGATAATTGTAAATACACATTGGAATCATGTCTTTAATTTTACTATTGGAAATTAGACTTAATTAACTCAATATTTGAAGCTTGGCTTTGTGGATGAGACTACATGTGTTTTGGTGAAAACGTTTTTGCTGAAAAGGGGTGCTTGAAATCATAGACAGAAATCAATAATGATTGACTGTAACATTGTATCATGATAATACAGCTTAAAGTTGGTGGCCAGCATCACAGCCAGCTGAAAGACAAAAGCATTTTCCACTCTTTTAATCCTCTGGTAATGTCATTTTTTGTCAACAGAGATCAGGCTAAGACATTTTATTTCTTAGGCAGTTTGCTAGAAAATGCAAGGGATTTTCTCTGCTCACATGAATAACAAAGTTCCCAGGCACAACAGGCTTTGGCAATAAAAACAATCCCCCCAACCCCTGGACATTTGCTACAAGCTAACTTTGCATTTATGGAGCGTGGGAGAAAAATTGCTCACATTTCCTAATAAGCTGCCTTCAAATAAAGAAAATGTCTCGGCCTGAACTCTGTTGACAAAAAAATGTTATTACAACAGTAAATACTTTAAAACAGTGGAAACATGTTTGTCTTTCAGTTGGCCAAGACGCTTTTATTCACTCTACATTTTTTTATTCCAATTTAGCTTGTAGATCTCATTTCTACAAGCTAATTCTAAAGAAACAAAGTTCTAACCCTACCTACAGACAAATAAAAAAAATCATTTGGGTCAGGACTTTTTTCCCCGCAAGCAGATTACCCCTGATGGACATTTTGCACATTACCCCAGGGTAAAACCAAACAACCAATCTGACTCCGAAGGGGCAGGGAGGAATGCTTGTGCACATTTTCTTATTTACTTCTACCTGGAATATGCTATTATGCAAAAGATACTATCATCTTTCTTTTTTCTTGCATGGGTCTTACAGGAATGTCAACTCTCCCGGTTTTGCCAGGCATCTCAAGAGTTTTCGCTTCGTTTCCCGGCAAAAATTCAAGATGACTGCCATACATTTACTGTATTTCTCCCGGGAATATTTCAGGAAATTTAGCCATTTCAAGACAATCTCCAGATTTTTAAAGTCCCTGCATGGTTTGCCGTCCCTGGTCTTAGAGATTCCATGAAATGAATGATTTTCTGATTTTCTTGCTAGAGGTCTGGAATCTTAGAATTCAGACTTAGGTTAAGATTTGTCACCACACTCTAAATTTTCTGTGGAATTTTAAATAATGCTGTTTCAAGGACTTTAAAGTTACTTTAAGGTATCAGTTATGGTATTTGATGATCCAGCCCTCCAAGCCAGTAAATTTCTTTTACTGACTAGGTTACTTAGCTGTAGGTGTCCCGTTTGACTTTGATTTTTTTTCAGTTCTCAGGTGCTGATGCTAGGGCTGGTTCACAAATGAATTGCAACACAAGGTGCAAGAAGGTAGCCAAGACTTTTTCCAGGGCATCAGCTAACCCACCCTGTAACTCTAGACTCCATTTTCACTAAGCAGTGAAAAAACCCTGGAATTTAAGAGGTCATATCTAGCCTGCTTGTGGCTTGGTTCATATAAACAAAAACAGACCACCTTTCCAGAAGTATTTTTGTAACAATCTTGTAACAAAAAAAAAGAATGCAACTCATCAAATCACAAGGATAGCGTACTCAAACTCTTTCCTTTTTGTTGTTCGCATAATTATGAAATCCCATGTGCAAAAAAGCAAAATTTCAAAATACTTACTTGTGATTATTTGTACTTATACTTTCAACTAGACCATGAATTTGTACTTATTGTGCGACTACGTCAACCGGGCCATTTTGTAAGAAGTTAGCCAATCAGAAAGCAAGTACAGAACAAAGGATCTCCACTTTCTTGAGATTTCAGACATCGAAATATTCACTTTTCTCTAAAAATTGTGGAAATTATGGGCAGAAATAACTTCAAAACACTTAATTACTCATCGTCAGATGTATTGCAGGTATTAAATTTGCTTAAAATGGTTTGAATCTCTAAATGACAAACTTTTTACGGGATGGCCCGGTTGACGTAGTCGCACAGTAATCAGTATTGTGATTCAAACATGCCTCCTTTTTAGACATTGAACCAAGCTTCCTGTGCTTTTTGTCTGCCTTGTTTCCAGGTTCTTGACCGTGAAAAACACAGTGGAAAATGTGCATACCATCCTTTCTCAAGTGTATCTGAATTCTAGTTGAGTTTTAAGTTTTCTAGGCCAATAGAAATATCAAAAAACTTACTGGAATTCCAAATATGGTATACAGATATTTCCTTATAAGAAAGTTGGAGAAAGTCGACACTTTTTCAAGGGAACTATCTTGATATGTTATTCCAAAGCAGGATCTCACTTTATAGTGGGTAAGGGGGCTATGCTCATTTTTCTGTTGGTAGTTTTTCATTTACTTTTACTTTAAGGAAGCATTCATTATTTATGCCAGGGGTGGGCTGGCAATTATTAAGGGGGCCCATGTTAAATTTGGCACATTCAAGTAGGGGATCACCAGAAGATATGAAAACACTTGTGAGGGGTCATCTACATTTTGTGGCAGCAACGTTATGTTAATTTAACATATGGATACAAGAGGTTACACACCTGTAATTACAACAAACTGTTTATGCACGCATCAGGAAATGTCTTAAAAATACTGGTTGTTGTCTACTTGGTATGTAGATGTCCCAACATTTCTTCCTGATCTAAAGGGGGGAGGGGGCTATCATTATCATAAAAAATGCCTGAAGGGGTTTTGAGTTTTTTATTGATACTTTGAGGGGGGTCAAGTTTTTTTTTTTGGCTGAATGAAAAATCTTGCCAGCCCACCCCCTGGCATAAATAAGAATGCTCCCTACCAGAACAATGCTTAAAACTGGATTTAAACCATTGCTCACTGGAGTTCCAGTAAATCCCCCTACAAGGATATATACTTAGATATATTTTTTTATTTGAACTGTAAGAAATAATAATGATTTACTTGGCAAAACTCCAATAAATATAAAGAAATACATTAATTTTTGCCTATTTTTGATTGTTTAATTTCACTTATTTGTTCAAAGAGGGGGTTCAAAGGCTTGTCATGATGGAGTGATTTTGCAAAGTAGTTCTTCTTGTTCTGTTTTGGTCGCCCATAGAAAATTTTGCTATGTTTTCGGATATTTTCTATTAATTTTAGTAACATTATTCTTGTGATGCATCCAAGGGGGCCATTTGACATAAATTGATTTTGGTTTTGATTTCTATGGTATGGAAGAGTTCATATAGTTGGGTAGGATAAAATTGCTCTTCCATTTCAGTTCTTTTTTTTTTCTAACACCTGCTTTGTCTCCCGTTTTCGATCCATAGGTCATGGAAGGGCATTGGAAATCCCAGAGGGGTGAGGGTGGGGAGTCAATTTATTTTCTTTGGAGGGATGAGGGGAGGGGGTCTCCTGTCAACAACCTTCTGTGCGGGGGGATATTTTCTGGAAATGTCTGGTTCCAGATTATCCATACCCCCTATACAAAGGGATTGGAAATTCCGTCAATTTACTTGATCTTTTCCTTACAAATACTGTATTTTTCTTTGGAAATTACATAGAGGGGGTATGGATATCTTTTTAGTCTAGTCGGAACGAGGGGTCTCCGTGCACCCACATGATATACTCGGCTAATTGATATTTTTAGAATCCTTGAAGGGAGCTTAGAAAGGATTTTGATGTTCCCAACGCCAACTCTGGGGCCAATTCCCGTTTAAGGGTTTTTTTTGTTTTCAGCCAAAAACCACAGGGTACCCGAGTCTAATTTTTCATAGAAATTGTTTTAGGTCCTATCAAATACTTTAAAACATCACAAACACGATAATGCACAAAGAACTGTTTGAATTCTACTCTACCAGGCATGTACTTATAGTATTTCATGCTTATTGACAAGCACATAAAAAAACAATGTTCACTGCCACTATCGAAAGCTCAAATACGGACCGACGACCGGTTAACGCAGTGGTAGAGCGCCGGGCTTATGTGCGGGAGGTTGGGAGTCCAAACCCCGGCCGGGCCAACACTCAGGGTCTCTTCTAATAATTGAGGAGAAGGTGCTGCCTTTGCCCTAATATCTGCAAATGGTTAGACCTGGTTAGACCGTGTCTTCTCGGATAAGGACGTTAGACCGTAGGTCCCGTCTCTCACATGCACTACACTAACCGGAACCAGAGGGACGTTAAAGAACCATGGGGACGCGGGAGTGACTATCCCCAGTGTATAGGGCTCACACTTATACTAACATGGTCGAGCGTTTCATACAGGAGCTTCTAGCTCGGGAGATTGGGTGGCTACTCCCCACGTTATCAACTTAAAATAAATCATTTACATTTACATTTACAAATACGCCTCGCCGCGCCATTCATAATTATCTACAACTAAATGCTGTGTAATTTGTTAAATTAAGTTGCAAAACATTCCTGGTCATCGTCATCACTAAATATTTCATCGAAATGTAATTCCTGGTCTCATCTTCGTCTTCCACTTCCGAATCTTGATCCCTCATTTAGACTCAAGAACGTCAATGAGTGAAGGTGGCAGTATTGTTCCGCAGCGCCTTTTGTGCCTCTTCGACTGTCAATTGGCTGATCTGTCCGGTTTTTTTATAGCAGCTAAGCGGTGATTCATTCGGTGAATATGGGGAATGGAACAGGTTTCTTATTTTTACAGATAACTGCAATTAGGGGGTATTCCTGGGCATGCGATAAAGGCGCCATTTCATTCTAGACTTTTATCAAAGCCAATTTTAAAACATTCTCACTAAAATGTTTTGAGTCAGTGCTTAACTGGCTTACAGTCAAGTACACCCCTGGCAAACTAAAAAAGTAACAGTTTGGTAAGCAAATAGTTCATTTTTCTTTCTTTCTTTGAATACAAAGTTTGAATTTCATGCCATAGAGATGTTATCTCACCACAGCTGAGTGACAACTGACGATCAAAGGCCCGCAGGCCCTCTCCGTTTATACTGGAAACTTGTTACATTGGTGTCAGAAGCGGGACAAGACAAGACTGGTATGATCGATGACACAAATCCAGAACTGAACTGTCTTTCCGAGATAGCTATGGTGGGGGTATCTTGAATAGCAATGTCCAAGGTCTTTCAGTCACACATGACTGTGCTAAGTTGATCGGCAAGGCAAAGAATGCCTTACAAGTGAGTGAGAATGCACTGGTAAAAACCGCTTGTGAAGATGCCGGCCTCTATCAAGATGTCGATAACTATCCCGGGCCGCAGTGCCTGCCACACATCACCATACACATCACTGGTGTGAAATGAGCCAGCAATCACTACCTGCTTTCTGTATCTAGCGTCTGGACACTTCAAAATGATAGGGAGAGCTCGGATATCGAATGTGTTTAGGCCTGACCAACATTTCTAGTCGCACTCTTTGAGCGCCTCAGCGTTCTTATGCTGCGTTCTGATTGGTCGAGCTACGAGTAAGTTATAGCGGAGCTCCCGCGGGCGCCCAAGGCGCCCGCGAGCGGAGCCCCATAGCTACATGCAGGAGAAAAAGGAACAAAAAAAAGTGTATATGCATCCAACGATTCTGTCATGGACTTCCGGTTTGTGCGTTCGTTCGTCCGTTCGTTCGTCCGGAATGACGTCATCGAAACTAGAAAAATCAATATCTCAAGAAGGCAACATCGATAGGTGACCAAACTTGGGTAAAGTTATTCTGGAGGCAAGGGGGGTGCACTACCAAGGTCACGTGACATGACGTCATCGATGACGTCATCAAAACTAGAAAAGTCAATATCTCAAGAAGGCAACATCGCTAGGTGACCAAACTTGGGTAAAGTTATTGGAAGTAAGGGGGGTGCACCACCAAGGTCACGTGACATGACGTCATCGATGACGTCATCGAAACTAGAAAAGTCAATATCTCAAGAAGGTAACATCGCTAGGTGACCAAACTTGGGTAAAGTTATTTTGGTGGCAAGGGGAGTGCACCACCAAGGTCACGTGACATGACGTCATCGATGACGTCATCAAAACTAGAAAAGTCAATATCTCAAGAAGGCAACATCGCTAGGTGACCAAACTTGGGTAAAAATATTTTGGAGGTAAGGGGGATGCACCACCAAGGTCACGTGACATGACGTCATCGATGACGTCATCAAAAGTAGAAAAGTCAATATCTCAAGAAGGCAACATCGCTAGGTGACCAAACTTGGGTAAAAATATTTTGGAGGTAAGGGGGATGCACCACCAAGGTCACGTGACATGACGTCATCGATGACGTCATCAAAAGTAGAAAAGTCAATATCTCAAGAAGGCAACATCGCTAGGTTACCAAACTTGGGTAAAGTTATTTTGGAGGCAAGGGGAGTTCACTTCCAAGGTCACGTGACATGACGTCACCGATGACGTCATCAAAACTAGAAAAGTCTATATCTCGAGAACGCAACATTGCTAGGTGACCAAACTTGTGTAAAGTTATTTTGGACGCAAGGGGGGTGCACTACCAAGGTCACGTGACATGACGTCATCGATGACGTCATCAAAACTAGAAATGTCAATATCTCAAGAAGGTAACATCGCTAGGTGACCAAACTTGGAGTAAAGTTATTTTGGAGGCAAGGTGGGTGCACAAACAGGGTCACGTGACATGACGTCATCAAAACTAGAAAAGTGAATATCTCAGGAAGGCAACATCGCTAGGTGACCAAACTTGGGTAAACTTATTTTGGAGGCAAGGGGGGTGCACTACCAAGATCACGTGACATGACGTCATCGATGACGTTATTAAATCTAGAAAAGTCTATATCTCGAGAAGGCAACATCGCTAGGCGAACAAACTTGGGTACAGTCAAGAAAACATCCGGAGTATGTGGGTATGGAGCTCTTTGAAATGCAACATAAAAAAAATCTGAATTTGCAAGTATGGCAATGGAGAACAAGAATGTTTTCTGTAGCAAGTGACGTCGCGACAAGTCACATTATAAATCTTTTGCAGGACTTATAATTTTCCCTAGCAATGGCCCAACAAGAAAGCTAAACGCACCCTTTTATAAAAATATGTAACCGGGAGCTCCGCTTTTAGCCTGTGGCTAAATCTATATATTACAAGGACTAACACTGGAATGCTTTTGTCCAGGAGGGATTAGGGAAACAATACCAGGATTAACACTGGAATGCTTTTGTTCAGGAGGGATTAAGAAAAACAAAGGGAGACAATACCAGAATTAACTAACGGAAGGTTTTTGTGTAAGGGATTAGTGTTTGTTGACTGTAACTCGAATATTAATTATAGTGTAAGGTTTTTCTTTAAATGGGATAATATCAGAAAATGCAGAGATATGGTTTATTTTCTTTATTATAATATGAATGAATATCGATTACATAATAATACTATTACATAAAATACTACCACTAACGGTTAGGTAAATAAACGCTTTATTAATATTGATTACAAGTCTAAAGTCTGTTCAAAAGAAGGAAAATGGGGTTTAAAGAGTACGAAAATGTATACATTTTTCGAGCAAAATACGAAAACGCGGCTAAAGCGCAGCAAAGCGTGGAAGCCCTTTGGTTACCCCGTGGTTACCCCGTAGTTATAAATGTCCCTCCGTAAAGGGTTCTAAAAGAATTCAACCTACGCCCAAAATAAACAGTCTAACATACACTAACATAGTCTAACACAGACTAGCATAGTCTAACATAGTCTAGCTACATAGTCTAGCTACATAGTCTAACATAGACTAACATAGACTAACATAGACTAACATAGTCTAACATAGACTAACATAGTCTAACATAGACTAACATAGTCTAACATAGACTAACATAGACTAACATAGACTAGCTACATAGACTAGCTACATAGACTAGCTACATAGTAGAACATAGACTAGTAAATGTCCCTTCGTAAGGGTTTTAAAACGGTCCTGTGAAGACGAGGAGGAGGAGGAGGAGGAGGAGGAGGAGGAGGAGGACTATTCTGTGAGGAGGAGGACTATTTTGTGAGGAGGAGGAGGAGGTCTATTTTGTGAGGAGGAGGGCTATTCTGTGAGGAGGAGGAGGAGGAGGAGGACTATTCTGTGAGGAGGACTATTTTGTGAGGAGGAGGAGGAGGTCTATTTTGTGAGGAGGAGGGCTATTCTGTAAGGAGGAGTGAGGGAGGAGGACCATTCTGAGAGGAGGAGGATTTTTATTCAGGGAGGAAGGGTAAACAAAGGGACATTATAAAAACTTTTTTTAGTATTTGACGGGCGCTGTAGCGGGCGTTGACGGCCGTCCCTGCGGGCGCTACGGGCGTTGTAGCGGGTGTTGACGGGCGCTGTAGCGGGCGTTGACGGGCGTTGTAGCGGGCGCGACGGGCGTTGTAGCGGGCGTTGACGGGCGTCCTTGCGGGCTCGGGTGCTACGGGCGTCTTGCGAGCGTCCTGCGGGTGCTCGGGCATTGCTGTAATGTATTGTGGTATCCAGGGTTACTATGGGGTTTCTGTGGGGTTCCTGTGGGGTTTCTCTAGGGTTTCTGTGGGGTTTCTGTGGGGTTTCTCTAGGGTTTCTGTAGGGTTTCTGTAGGGTTTCTGTGGGGTTTCTGTGGGGTTTCTCTAGGGTTTCTGTGGGGTTTCTGTGGGGTTTCTGTAGGGTTTCTGTAGGTTTTTTTTGGGGTTTCTGTGGGGTTTCTGTGGGGTTTCTGTAGGGTTTCTGTAGGGGTTTCTGTGAGGGTTCTGTTGGGGTTCTGTGAGGGTTCTGTTGGGGTTCTGAATGGAGTAACGCCCGCAATACATTACAGCAATGCCCGAGCACCCGCAGGACGCTCGCAAGACGCCCGTAGCACCCGAGCCCGCAAGGACGCCCGTCAACGCCCGCTACAACGCCCGTCGCGCCCGCTACAACGCCCGTCAACGCCCGCTACAGCGCCCGTCAACACCCGCTACAACGCCCGTAGCGCCCGCAAGGACGGCCGTCAACGCCCGCTACAGCGCCCGTCAAATACTAAAAAAAGTTTTTATAATGTCCCTTTGTTTACCCTTCCTCCCTGAATAAAAATCCTCCTCCTCTCAGAATGGTCCTCCTCCCTCACTCCTCCTTACAGAATAGCCCTCCTCCTCACAAATAGACCTCCTCCTCCTCCTCACAAAATAGTCCTCCTCACAGAATAGTCCTCCTCCTCCTCCTCCTCCTCACAGAATAGCCCTCCTCCTCACAAAATAGACCTCCTCCTCCTCCTCACAAAATAGTCCTCCTCCTCACAGAATAGTCCTCCTCCTCCTCCTCCTCCTCCTCCTCCTCCTCGTCTTCACAGGACCGTTTTAAAACCCTTTACGAAGGGACATTTACTAGTCTATGTTCTACTATGTAGCTAGTCTATGTAGCTAGTCTATGTAGCTAGTCTATGTTAGTCTATGTTAGTCTATGTTAGACTATGTTAGTCTATGTTAGACTATGTTAGTCTATGTTAGACTATGTTAGTCTATGTTAGTCTATGTTAGTCTATGTTAGCGGAGCTCCTCAGCGGCCGAAGGCCGCAGAGCGGAGCACCATAGGTATCGCAGGAAGAATACAATAGCTCGAAGTAGAACTCAGGTATACTATCGACTTCATTTTTCAGCGTTCAGCGGTATTCCCATTTGGGTATCGCGGGCGCGTCCGTGCGTGTCGGTCTGCGTGCCCCACCACAGGGAACCCCGGAACCGTATATCATTTTTCTGCAGGACTCTGTCTGTACCTCCGTACAGAGTATTGTTTCTTCTTGTTAAAAAATCTACTGTTAAAAAATCGATGATACAAGACGAGAAAAATTTAGAGACAATTTTAATAGAAGACCACAGAAGGCGAGCAGAGAGCTAGAAACAGCGACGGGAAGAAGCCGGGCAAAGCATGAAACCACCGCCAAAGTGTGCAAAGTGAACAAACGACACAACGCGCGACGGTTTTTACTCGTCGTCAAAAAATGAAACGTTTGATCAAGTTGACAAATCACGATTTCAGTGAATGAGTTAAGCGGAAGAAGTTGAAACCGATGTCATGATTGCGAAAAAAAATGTTTGTCGAGGGAAAGAAGCAAAGCGAGTAGAGAAGAATACCACATTTCATGTAGAGGGAAGTCGAAAAAGAAGACGAACAAAGAAAGAGCTAGCGGCTTAGCGCGCGTGAGAAAGACGCAAACAATGACCAGAAACCCATTTTCAAGGTAGGTACTTGAACTTTGTAGCTATTGTATAAAGGGGGCATTCAGTAGTAATCACTCTTTATCTATCGCAAACTCTCATTCGAGTTTTTTTCCGCGCTTTTTGCGGTCTTTCAATCGATTCGGTCGCTACGCTAGTTTGAAAAAGGAGAAAGTTGAATGCGACGATCGTGCAAGTGGCCGCTCGGGAAATAAGTCGTTTTTACACGCTCGACCATTGTGGTTTAAGCTTTTTTTCTGGATTTCTAATGCTTTAAAAATACATAGTAGAGCTGACAACTGGCGTGGCTGTGTTTATACTCTTGGCGGGGAGACTCGGGAGAAGTCATGTAAGAAAAGAACTAGTGTCACGCATAGCAGCCATCTTGAACCTCGCGAGTTTGGTCGTCATAGAAGGGCAAAACATCAGTGAAAGGTTATAATCTCCAAGTCCAAGCGGCTCCTTACTTCAGATTTAGATAATGGTACAATGATTCTTGATTTTCTAATGTATCTATAAGCTATTTATTTTTAAAATTGAGACATTTTCGACTTTTCAATTTGGTTCGGCTACAACGATTTTTCAGGAGAGAGAAAGACGGGTTGATCTACGAGCGTCTACGAGCGAGAACCGATTCTAAAACTTTTGTGTTTACTTTAATTTTAGAGAAATTCCCAAGATGTATTCCTGGCTGCAGGGGATGCTTCACAGAGTATTTCACATATGACAGGCAAGTGGAGATCTTTCTTGGAATAATTACTTTGCTCTCAATGCCCTGGCATTTTTTTTCTCTGTCCGATGCGATAGTGTCAGAAGGAAATGTGGAAATGTATAAATTTTGCTTAACATAGATGTTAATTTTGCTCAACATAGACCCAATTCATAGTCTATAGTTAAAAAATATTGCTTGAAGTTTTGACAGGCCCCTGAAATAATTTCATAACAATGGTAATCATCAGGCACTCCTATCATTTTTTACATAATAATAAACAAATATTGCCTTCCAATAGAAGACAACTTTGTGAAGGTCCCTAAAATGCTCTTGATCATCAGCATCCGGCACCGCGGAAATATTATTCATTCAGCATATTTTTTTCTTCTGATTGGCATTCTGTCACGACGTTGTCTGGTTATAGTTAGGAGAAAAACCATTTGACTGCACTAGGCAAGAGTTTCATTGGCCAGCTCAGATAGTTTGATTGGCAGAACAGGAAAGCCAAAAACAAAGTGATGTTTTGAAAATGCGGGTCACGATGCAATGGTTTTAGCTGTAATTTTGAATGAACAACAATAAAATTGAAAGTTTGAATGAATAATAAAACAATCAATGAGTTCAGCTTTGCATGATATGGATAATATAACATCTCGGGGGTGTTATCCACATCAGCCTTTGCCCCAATGGATAAAACCCCCTCCATCTGATTAATTATCCATATATATTAATTAGTATAAACCAACTAATGGTCTATTACAAAGCCTGCATGTTGATTGGCTAAGCTACTAATGGTCTTTTAGTGATAGACCGTACCTGGCAAAACCACCACCTTTCTTTGCAAGATTTTTTCAAATAAAATGATGGCATTAATTGCCAAAACCGACCAACTAGTTGGTTTATACTTAAACAATTAGACCTCTCATCCTCATGTGCTATGATATCAATAGTCCATTCGGCCTTCAGCCTCATGTTCTATTCATCATAGCAAAATCGGCCTTGAGGTCTAATTGTTAATTATTGCTAAGCATAGTGGTTACATCCAATCACCTTTTACAAAGTTTATTGTTTATGGTTGATTTGCCATGGTAAATAAGAGTGCAGACAATGTTGCTTGCATCAGCATGCAGACAACGCTTCTAAACCAACGGAAAACAATTCCAACCCACGTGCAATTCCCAACGGAAAATGCCTATTTGAGCAAAATATTGAATTTTTTCATGGTAAAAAACACGCCTGCGGCTCGTGCGTCCACAACATTTTGACAACAATAATGACATAAAGCATGGTAAATAAGAGTCCAGACAACGCTGAACCTCTTTCGATTTGTTAAGTATTTTTCATTATTATTGAAAAAAATAAATAGTGATAGGAGTGCCTGATACAGGCATAAGATAATTGTGTTTGATAGAATTCATTAATACCGTACTTGATTTGATATTTGTGGCTCTTACAAAAACAATGGTACTCCAGTATATTCAGCTACTAAATACCTGTAAGTATCCATAGCCATGCTTGATTTACATAGGACTGGTTAATAAAAGATCTGTCTTCAAGGCTCATCAGACTTATTGGCTATTTTCTTTAAATTTCAGTGACAACAGCTTCAGCTACTAAAATACCTGTAAGTATCCATAGCCATGCTTGATTTACATAGGACTGGTTAATAAAAGATCTGTCTTCAAGGCTCATCAGACTTATTGGCTATTTTCTTTAAATTTCAGTGACAACAGCAGCCAGAGGTGGCTTTTGGATCCTAATCGGCCAAGTAAAAAAAATATGATAAATGTTTCCCGTCCCCGCTAGTCCAGTCCCTGAACTCTTCTTTGCGGCTCCGTTGTTTCCTGTGGTCGCCGAAAGTTAGAGCAGTTTCCACATAACTGCCATGAGTAATTACAAATAACTTGGTAATTGAGATTGGTTTGGGCTGTGATTGGTTAAGAGCATGGTCTTTGATCCTTAAGCCAATCAGATCGTGTAGAGAACATAATTACACAATTACTTCTAATTAAATCACTCACAAAAGGGAGAGATTGTGAATCACCTTGCTCTCTGATTGGTTTTAATTAAAATTGTCAAATTTCTATTGCATTTGATAGGATAGTGAATTACTCATGGATTGCTTTCACGGCAGTTATGTGAAAGCTGCTATACAGTGTATTTTTACTATAAATACTTGTCAATAGAATCGGTTAGAGAGCATAAGGCTAAATGATGCAAATGTTGCAAACTACTTTGGAGAAGACATCCTCCCTTCTAGTGTCCTCTGTTTTAAAAAAAAATTGGCAGCGAAACTTGATATGCTACACCCAGGGGGGACTCTTCCATTTTTCGGGTGGGGGTGCTCCTCAGGAACTTTAAATTTCACCTCTAAAAGGTACCATACATGGCGTCGCTGAGTTGACTTTGGCTCTAAAAGGTGCCAGCAAGACATAATTTCCCTCATAACTTTCTTTCATATTTAATCCAAGGAAAATAGGCCTGAAATTGAGGCTACCAACAAGTTTAATTTGATTGATTTGCTAGAATAAACCTCTAACAGGTACCTATCTGGAAAAAAGTTTTCAAATTTATCCCCTAAAAGGTACCAGAAGCCTGATTTCAAACCCTAGAAGGTACAATGTCACCCGCACCCAAAAAATAGGGAGTCCCCCCCTGGGATGCTATGCTATGGCCTGTGATTCTTATTGTGTTTCTATTGTATTGTTGGTATTAATTATTCATGCATATTTTAAGCATGAAATATAAACTTCTTGTCTTACTCGGTGTATAATAGGTTTTGTTATTAAGTATGTTCTGCACAATCTTGCATCAGGGGGGGGGGGGGGGGGGGGGTAGGGTGGTAACCAGTTGGTCCAGTTGGTCTCAATCAAAGCAGAAGTTTGCTAATTGTGTAAAAGGGTCTGAAATAAACTGTCTTTATCGCTGAGTACAGGCCGTACTGTAATACATACCCTATCAGCAACAAAAAACTATACCTTACGGACCTCCTACCTGTTCCTCCTTGTGCCTATGTCAGACCTCAGGAGCCCCAAAAACATACCACTCTAGCATACCCAACTACCATATGCGAGGGAGTGCCCCACCCCATGCTATTTGGGCAGTCGCACCTCCCGGTTGAAGTAGAGCTTAGAATTCGAGGGTGGACACCCTTAAATATGAAATTCCAGGGTGGGTGAGTGCAATTCCCAGAGTGGTCATGAGAAAATCACTGGAACTCCAAGGGTGGGTGGTTCAAATTAAAAAAAATCCAGGGTGGGTAGTTGTGACTGAGGTCCTCAACAGGTGAGGACTGCCCATTCCTTCATACCCGAGAAATAAATTTGACTGTTCAAGTTTTAGCTCTCACAATCCTGGTCTAAATTACATGTACGTTTTGTGCTTGTTATCTCATTGTAGGATCCCAGATTTTGGAATGACACATTAATTTTTATGGTTTCAACAAGAAAAAATGTCAAATAACGTATTGTACTTTGAAAACATATGTAACCAGGAGCTCCGCTTTTAGCCAGTGGCTAAATCTATATATTAGACTATGTAGCTAGACTATGTAGCTAGACTATGTAGCTAGACTATGCTAGTCTGTGTTAGACTATGTTAGTGTATGTTAGACTGTTTATTTTGGGCGTAGGTTGAATTCTTTTAGAACCCTTTACGGAGGGACATTTATAACTACGGGGTAACCACGGGGTAACCAAAGGGCTTCCACGCTTTGCTGCGCTTTAGCCGCGTTTTCGTATTTTGCTCGAAAAATGTATACATTTTCGTACTCTTTAAACCCCATTTTTCCTTCTTTTGAACAGACTTTAGACTTGTAATCAATATTAATAAAGCGTTTATTTACCTAACCGTTAGTGGTAGTATTTTATGTAATAGTATTATTATGTAATCGATATTCATTCATATTATAATAAAGAAAATAAACCATATCTCTGCATTTTCTGATATTATCCCATTTAAAGAAAACCTTACACTATAATTAATATTCGAGTTACAGTCAACAAACACTAATCCCTTACACAAAAACCTTCCGTTAGTTAATTCTGGTATTGTCTCCCTTTGTTTTTCTTAATCCCTCCTGAACAAAAGCATTCCAGTGTTAATCCTGGTATTGTTTCCCTAATCCCTCCTGGACAAAAGCATTCCAGTGTTAATCCTTGTATTATCTCCCTTTGTTTTGAATACAATAGGCAATGACGTCATCCGGCTCCGCTGCTCCGAAAACAGCTACGCGGCTCCGCACCGGGCTCCGCAAAAAAGCTCCGCGGCTCCGCACCGGGCTCCGCAAAAAAGGGGCTAATTCCATACCTACTATACTACTAGCCTTGTTGTTAAACAAGCCGATTACAATCCTAGGTGACCTGAACTGCGATGGCCTCAAGAAAACATGTACTGAATTTAAAGCCCTAGAGAAGTTCTATACTGATATGAACTTGAAACAACTTATCACGAAACCCACCAGGATAACAGCGACTACTCAATCCTTGCTCGACGTTATTCTAGTCTCCTCCAACAATTTAGTGCGTGACAGCGGGGTAATTTATAGACCAATTAGCGATCATTCAATAGTCTTTGTCAAGCTCAAGGTTAAGAAACCCAAGGTCACACCTCAGTATGTAACTACTAGAAGCTATAAGAACTATAATGCCGATCTCTTCGTCATGGACCTAGCCAGGGAAGCAGATTCCTTGCTCACCATCTTCGCTCAAAGCGACGTCGACTCTAAGCTCAATAATGGGGAGAAATACCGAATGGACATGCGCACTTGAGCGTGGCACTTCTAAAATATGGACTCAGATTACCTTCAAATAATTTACTGTAAATGTATGGCAATGAAACTTAAATTCAAGATAACACTGGGCTAAATTCGAAATCGAAAGTTACTTTGCCTCCGATCGAAACAACATGTTGTTCATCTTTCTTTTCGTGGTAATATTGGTGGGCTACAGTATAAAATCGGTTCGGTTTTGTCAAATCTAGGTTACAAACTCAAGAGCTCTGTTTACAAGAGGAAGTCTATGCCACGGCGCTAAAATACACAGAACTAACAGTCAAATTTCGTAACGTTATAAGCTCGTACAAACCTCACTTTACCTCCAGATCAAAAGAACAAGAATTCCTTCGTAAATTCACACAGATTTCACGTCATGTAAATGATTTTTCAGCTCGGTTTTTAAGATCCACTTCCATGTTAAACGAGGCTTCATTGTTTGGCCCTTGAAGTCCGCCTCGAAGCAAAAAAGCTCGAAAAAATGCCGATTTCTTCGCTTCTTTCCGCTCTGAGCGGCCAGTTCTTCGACAGTGTACAACCAGGCGTTCCTCTGCTAATAATATGTGTCCAAAAAGACTAGAAACGAGTACCAGAGTGCCTAGCGAACTTAATTTTTAAATATTAGCGCGAACTTGAAGCGAACCGGCGAAGGCAAAGTTCAGTATTGACTCTCGTTATTTATCAACGCATCCTTGATATTTTCCCAAAATTAACAAAAAGCATGATATATTATTTTACTTTGCTTTCAAATTGTTTCTTCTTGGCATGTTATCAGCCGAAAAGGCAAAGTTTTAAGCAATTTATAACAACCCTTCACTCTCTCTTCTGTCTCTCCCGGAAGTCAGGGTTTGTTTTTGCATACTAATTGACCCACCAATCGACAGCGACCAATGAGAGACGCAATAGGACAATCGACTTTATTGACAGCATAATTAGGGTCATGTTTAAACTCCTCCCATTATCATTCGCTATTTCTCGCCATGCCTTAAATGACACTCTGCAGTCTGTCCTAGCATTCACGCACCTGTGAAACAAATTAAACTTCGAAGCAGACCGTGCCCGTTTGTGACCAAAGAAATCAAGGATCACATGAAATCGAGAGATCTCCTCTTGAAGCAATTCATACAGTCCCGTCAAGACTCTGATTGGAGAAATTTCAAACAAGCCCGCGAATTGGTCAAGAAAAAGCTACAAAAAGCCGAAAGAGATCATACCTTTGAAGAGGTTAGAGCCAATAAAAACAACTCAGGGTCACTCTGGAAAATCATTAACCGCGCTATCCCTTCTAAAGACAAGCAAAAACTTGCCTTTACGAAGGATATGACAGTCGTAACCAACGAATTAAACCGTTTCTTTGCCAACGTTGGCTTAAATGCCGCTGATGCAGTGCAGCGCTTGAGGGAAGAACATAATATCACAGTCCGAGACTTTTCATCTGAAATTAACACGGATTCTGCCCCTACGGAACTCTTCAACTTGAAGACCGTGACACTTGAGGAAGTCCGCCGAATTGTAACATCCCTCCCGATGAATAAATCTCCGGGCCCGGACAAGATAAGTGCTCGTGTACTAAAAGACTGTCTCCCTGTCATATTGGGCCCTCTCACGGATATTATCAATTGTTCTATTCTTACCAGCACATATCCGGACAAATGGAAAGATGCCGAGGTGATCCCGATTCTTAAAGATGGAGACCATGAAAAAGCAGCTAACAACAGACCACTCTCCCTTCTAGCTGTAGCTTCGAAAGTCCTCGAAAGGATTGTTCTGAATCAGTTCAGTGCCTATCTCACTGAAAACAACCGCCTTACCTCGCACCAAAGTGGGAATAAGAAAGCACACTCCACAGAGACCTTAAATATTTTGCTTACGGATAAGATACTTGAAGAAATGGATAAAAAGCAGATAACTGCACTAGTACTACTAGATCTGTCCAAAGCCTTTGACAGTATTGACCATGCAAGACTGCTCCACAAGCTCTCCACCTTAGGAGCCGCTCCTTCTACTGTCAGATGGTTTAAGAGCTACTTATCTGGACGCAGGCAATACGTGAGAATTGGCTCCACCCACTCTGACACTCTACTTATAACCCACGGAGTTCCTCAAGGGGCAATTCTATCACCATTGCTATTCTGCATTTATCTCAATGACTTACCTACCGCGCCAATATTTTGCAATTTAGAATCATATGTGGACGACTCAAAGTTATTTATGTCATTTCCCGTGGTAGAGCTAGATACGGCCATTAAAAAGCTAGAACAAGACCTTCGCAGTGTAGCTCAATGGTGCTGTGAGAATCATTTACTTATCAACCCAGATAAAACTAAGCTCCTTTTCCTTGGTTCCAGACAGATGACAAGTAGGTTACCACCAGACACTAGTATAGCATTCTTAGGTAAAACACTAAAGCCAACTGACTCTGCTAAGGATCTGGGAGTCATTCTTGACCCTCACCTAACTTATGATCGCCATATCTCGAGCATCGTGTCATCTTGCTTCTCAAAGTTATGCCAGATAAACAGAGTCAGGAGAAGTTTCGACAAGGAGACACTAGAGCTGTTAATAACTTCATTAGTTTTTAGTAAGATGCTTTACTGTTCGACTGTATGGTCAAACACTACACTCCAGAATATAGATAGAATACAATCCATCCAAAATTTCGCCAGTAAGATCGTAACAGATTCTAGAAAGTTCGATCACGTAACACCTTTACTTCGAGAGTTAAACTGGCTTCCTGTTAAAGAACAATTACTCTATAGAGACTCCATTCTGACTTTCAAGTGTCAAAACGGCCTTGCGCCTGAATACCTTACAAACAAATTCATCAAACGCTCAAATATTCATACAAGGCATACGCGCACGCGAAATTCTCTTCAGATTCCGCTGTACAGAACGGCTGCAGGACAGTGCACCTTTTCGTACAGAGGAACTATTATTTGGAACAGTTTGGATCCCGAGCTCAAACAAAGCGCCTCACTACAAACGTTCAAACGCGCTTTAAAAGACTCACTATTGAGGCAGACATTCCAATGAATTTATCAAATACTTATATTTAATTGCAATTCCTAGATTTTACCATTTGTAAATAGTTTGTAAATAGTTTCCGAAAAACCTTTTGAGGATGTTACTATTAAAGATTATTATTATTATTATTATTATGTCACCGTATACTATGTAGTACATTGGCTTTTTGACAACTAAAATTTATAAGACTCTTTTTTTTCATTTTTAGTTTTAAGTTAATTATTTTTGCGTAGATTGAAGCAATTAAAAGTGAACTCGCTAGCCTTTTTCTGCATTAATTTGTTTGGCGGACTCATGAGGGAACGAAATAGTTCGCTTTCATTATTTCTTCTAGCGCCTTTGCCCCTATCATCGAGCACCTGTTTTCTCAATCCCTCGTACAGCGGGAACTTAATTAGAAAGTGAAGTTCGTCTTCTATTTCATTCAGATTGCATTCGGAACACAGGCGTTCCCCTGGCTTTTTGTATGGCCTCTCATAACGGCCATCTCTATTTTGAGCTTGTGCACACTGATCCTAAGACGCGTGAGGACAATCCGGTGATATTATGGACGTTTATAAGGTGCGGTTCTAAATCATAGGTCTGCCTAAAAGTGCGATATGTACGGAGTTTATTTTTGATCTGATTTGGACATCATCCGAAACTTCGCTTAATCATATCTGCCGTTTTTGCATATTGTAGATTTATACCCTCAGTCCCCATCAGGTTAGTCCATAGAGCTCCGAGGCCCCGAGTATAAATATTTTCTCTTATTTTAACCGTCCAATCGGTTTTATTATTAGTTTTCAGACAATCTATAAAAAACTTCATATGAAATGAAGCCACTTCTAGGCTCTTTTAAATTAGTTAGAAAGTCAAACGCTCTACTTTTGGCGTGCATCATTTGCTGCTGTTTTGCCAACTCCAAGAGCAAATTTACAGAATTTGGAATGGACGTCCTCAATAGAGTCTCGATCTTTTGTCAGCTCGTCAGCCCCCCAGATTTCGCTCCCGTATAGCAAAATTGGCTTTATGAGGCTGTCAAAAAGTCGTGAGTCAGTCTGAGATCTGTTCGGAAATTGTCTCCCATTGTTCTTTTTAACTTAAAGAGAGCTTTCAGGGCGATCTTTTTAATCTCCTCTCTGCCTAAACTAAATGTTCCCGGCGCGCTGAAGGTTAATCCTAGATACTTATATTCAGCGACGTTTTATATTTTCTATTATTTTGTTTTGATATTTGAACGTATAATTATTCATTAGTATACACTACACGGGAACCTCCATAGATCGCGCTTTTTGATTGGTTCGCTATCTCGGATATTGCCACAATATTTCGAGATCGAAGAGCATTATCCCGAGATTGAGAAGCCCGAGTGCAAGTGGTTCGGATATTTTTACTTTCTAAAGGAACTATCTGATTCGAAATGCAACAAAAATCCTTCTCAATTAACTTATGTTGTCTCTTTAGTTTTCAAGGTGAATCAGAGAGATTTCTTGTACTTCTTCGCGGAATCAGAAATCGATGATTCGTTCACGGCACTTTTGAGAGACAAATTACATTCACAACAACATACTAATTTAGGCAATTTTGTCGAAAACATATCCGACAAGAAACTCTTAATCTACTTTGCCGAACATTTACCTGTAGGCTGAAAGGCACAGTAAATTGTAGAAGCCAGTCATTGAGCTCAGTTTAAGAGAGAATTTCAGTTAAGCTTACCGTCGCCATGTTGATTCGCTTGATCACGAGCCATCCGACATCAAACGTATTTAAAGTGGTATCTCTTTTTATGAACAAGGTCTCCCTCATTGTCCCAGAGCTTGAAGAGGTTAATTTCCCAAATTCTGTTTGAATATTCCAATCGAATCTTGAATTTCTCTGCCAGCGGGTCGAAAAATATAGTCATCTACCGGTGGTGAAAATGGCGACCAAAGGCAAAGTGTTTTCAGCGAAGCAACTCTGCAGTTCACAATCCATAATCCAAGGCACAAAATGGGAATGTATCCCTCGAATCCATCCTTGCAACCTTCTACAAACCTAAATCATTTATCGTAGTCGATATTAAGGTTTAAAAAAAGTGTTTTCTAGCGTTTTTGCTTCTCTAAAACAGCAGCAAGTTTCCACCATGTGTTGAGTACCCGAATGCTTGTAGTGAAGTCTGACGTAATGTCGCGTGCATGACAAACGTCACGCATACAGAAAGAGGCTACAAAATGTCGGCAAATGCCACATTAAGTGTCGTTCGGATATTTTTTGGAGTGTTCCCGTGTAGTATATACTAAAACAATTATTCTCCTCAGGCTCCGTGAATAGTGGCGAAGTCCCCTCGACCTCCGGTCTCGGGGACTATTCGCCACTATTCACTTCGCCTTCGGCGAATAATTGTTAAATACTCTTCATGAATTATTGAAAACAATTACTTTTGTTTTTTTCGAAATTAAGCTTCATACCATTTTGCTCTACGAAGCTACTTAGTACTACCAAGTACTGTTGGAGAGCCTTTTCACTTCTTGCTAGAAGTATTAAATCATCTGCGTAGAAGTGGTTTACTGACGCACCCTCTATTTCTAGCCGATCACTCGCTGGTTGTATAATCTTTGTCAGGCTATCTGATGGGTTACTTAAATAGAGGTTAAACAACGTGATCGAAAGGACACACCTTTGTTACTTGTGAATGGCTCTGACAATTCTCCATTTCCCTCAACTACGCAACAATCGTGCTCATACATAGTCCTCAGGACCGAGAGAAATTTGCCGCTCACTCCCGTTTTTGCCGCTTTCTCAAAAAGCTTGGCGCGGGGGATGGTATCGAATGCTTTTGAAAAGTCGATAAAGCAGCTAAACACGAGATTTGTCTTTTTCTTTGGCTTGCTTTGGCTAATGTATTTGTCGATTATTGTTTTAAGAATAAAAAAATGTTATCGATAGTGCTGTTCTTTTTGCGAAACGCCTCCCTGTTCCCTTCGTACTAGCTTCCAGCTTCCAGTTTCGAGCCCCCCCCCCCAGGGGCGGATCTAGGGGGTGGGCTGTGGGGGTTGCACACCCCCCTCCCTATGAGAGTGATAGATTAGTAGTTATTTGAACTCAGTACGGGTCAAAACCAGTCCAACTTAGTGCTCAACTCCCCCCCCCCCCCCCCCATTGGTAAAAATCATGGATCCGCCATGCAGGCAGAATTCCGAGCTTGGACCCCCCCCCCCCCCCCCCCCCCCCCATTCAGAATTTCAGAATGCCGCCCGTCCCCGAGGTAAATATATTTTCTGAAGTTGCCCAATATATATATATATATCAGGAGCTCATGTATATATATAACTTCGAGCTCTGAAGGTTTCCTTTAATGCAAAGTTATTACATGAATACTGAAATTTGAGAAAATTGTAATACAGGGACTGTGAAGCTGGGGACGAGGGGGGCTTTAACTCCCCCCCCCCCCCGAACATTTTTGCCCAGTTTTCATACATTTTCACTAAGGCTTAGCCCCACACCTCGCCATGCAATCTTACTAATGAGCCCTCCACTTTGAAAACTGTCCCTGTAATGCTGTAATGATATCAGCAACCACTTTATGAACCTGTCCAGTTTCATAAATTTACAAGCACAATTCCTTATCTACTATTTCCTTTTCGTTGAAATCATGAAGCCTGCTATCTGATTGGCTTTCTACTACTCACTATATATCCCTCACATGTGAGAGTAGGAACCCACTCACATACTATCACAAATCCTGCAATCTGATTGGCTCTATTATACTGCTTAAAAAATTGAGTTAACAAAATGTTTAGCTTACTAAGCACAAATCAGCCAAAAATTATCAAAGGCCCATTCTTCTAAGTTTTCTATTTGACAATTAGTCTACTAATTTTTGTTTTATGAGTCAAATAGTCAACTCAGTCTCAGATGTACCTTGTTAACTATCTATTGGCTGAGATAGGATAATCACTGAGTTAGAAGTTGAGTTGAGTTTGAGCTACAATAATGTATAGATTTAGGCACTGCCTAAAAGCGGAGCTCCCAGTTAGTTTTATGTCATTTGTAACTCGTGCGATATGCTGAAAGCATATCAAATGAGTTATTGTGGGAGGGCGAATTTCCTGTGTCGTTGTCGTTAGTTCAACCCAGGCAACAGGATAACACTTGGGTATCCGAAGCCTCGCAAGTTCCATTATGCTCCGCTATTTCTCTTTATGTCTTGCTGCGTTGTACATAAAAGTCAAAATTTTCCACAAGATTCCTTCTACCAGACGAAATAAACAACAAGAATTAAACAACAACATTTCTCAGGGTAGTTATTTACGATTGGCGGACATTAGTTACGAACCGAGTTAGTGAGCTGATTAAGTGCGCTTCTGCGCACTACGTCCAAGCACCAATTTAATTGATTCAAGAGACAAATTAGTATTCAACTTTAGAAGACGGACTAAAACGGAGCATAGCAACAGGAGTGAGAGCATTTGTTTTTCCTTTATATTTCCCTGCACCAGAAATAATGGCGCCTTATAATCAATCAGACATTATGAAGAAAGATGCAGTGGACAGTTTAAAGATGGAGAATTCGTAGGAGGAATAATTTTGCTCAAAGCGTTGCTATGCAAATCAGTGTTATCTGGAAAAACTTCAAAGCGCGTGCAAACTTCTTCCGCAATTTATGACTTATTCGGCATTTTCCCAACGAAATGAAACCTCACACAATTTTTATCAATGTTTCCTTGAGATATTGTGCTAAAAGGAATTTTAATCCGGTACGGTTTTAACATATTATTTCACAAGGTTTGATCATAGTTAGTAGAGGGGACTGGTTAGGCAAGCCGGCGAACTTCACAGAAATATGTCTTTGTTTGAGTTTATGGGTTGTGGTATTGAGGTGGTATTGAACGTGCACAACCAAAACACTGTATTATAGAGAAACATGTGGAACTTTGCAGCACGCCAAGGATTTTTTGGCGTTTTTCGCGTTAATGGAGTTCAAAAGGGAAATATTAGTAGCTAGTTAACAGTAACACATATTTTCAAACAAAGATTTAACTTCTATATGCCGTAAACCAAACATAACTCCGTTTAAAAGGAACTTGAAGTCGGCGCCCGGCCCGCGGAACGAAGACGACGATTCGGGCCACAGTACGAAGACTTCATTCGGAAATCAATCAAATAAATCCAGCAAGAAAAGGATAATTATTGTTTGTTCTATGAATTATGCAGACTTGTAATTTCTAGAGACAGTTTGTAAGCAACAAGTTGTGAACTTCCTATGTTTGTTTCGACAGCCATTAAGCTGCATCCCTGCATAATTTAACAGGATTTTTAATAAATAATTTCACGATTTAGTATACTGAATTTTACGCTTAGATCAGGAAATGCAACGTTTCTTTTCCAAAGTACGCAAAATTGATAAGGCGCGGGCGACAAGAATCGTGTTAAACTCTATCTCGCTCGTTCGCTGCGCTCACTCGTGAGATAAATTTTCAACACTCGAAGATAAAATTCGTATCTCCGCGCGGCCATGCAATATCTTCTATGTTCGCTGCTGTTCAACGGGCCAGTCGATATTATATCTACAGATCTTATCCACATCAGTTCCTACTCTTAGTTATAATTGTGTCTTAACTTTTTTAAAACACAGAACCTGAAAACACGGGAAAGGATTTAAAGCTAGCGGTGAATCTTTGTATACAAATACTGCGCGTTCACAGCTCCCAGCGAACGCACATTTTTAGCGTTATAAGCTTTTTGAATCTTACATTTGTTTTATCCTAAGCATATTATAAAACATTGCACTCTGTCCTGTTTAGACTGCTAGCAGCCTGGAACGAGTATGATTCACGAGAAAAGTGTGTTAGCGATCAGGTTTGTTAAATTTCTGCTTGTAGGGTTTCAAGAATTTCTCAAATCAAAACCACAATTATTATCATACATAGTTGGAACAAACGTTGCTTACTGTAGCTAATTTTTCTGCAAATGTTGCTTTACAATCTTGAAAAAACGCTTGCAAAATCACTAAACTTCCATACAGCCTCTCTCTTGTTTTGATGCTTGTGCACGGTCACGCTCGGATGACGGTACTTTCAACATCAGAGAGCCCCTATTGTTGTGTTCTTTTGAAGATTGCCGGCTTTCCTAACCAGTCCCCTCTACTAACTATGGTTTGATACCGGCCACTTCATCTCAAAAGTTCCACATGAATAGGCTTATTGTCATGTTGTTGCTCCATAATATTGCTTGATAAATTTGAAACATTAATTTGTTTGCCTCTTAAATTCATTTCACTAGCTGGAAATTTAATCAGAAAGTAACCTGGTTATTTGTGCTCGCGATTTGGGGTTTCTTTTGTAATGTATAGACTGCAAATGCCCTCTCGTTCAAGAATGCTACACACGATACACGTGACGCGCGCCCGGATTCAATTGAACACCAAACGCAACACTCAAAATTCGCGTTCTAAATAAATAAATTCAACTCCATAATAATAAGTTATTTGTGCTTGCGATTTTGGGTTTCTTTTTTTGTAATATATAGACTTCAAAGTCACTGTAGAGAATCCTATACGCGAGCCTTGAACTTCGCGCTCAATTAATAAGTAACTACAGAATATGGACAAATTGTTAAGATAAAAGCATTATTTCATTTGTTTACCACAGTAATTGGCCTGATAAACTAAACATTGACACAATCAACGGTATCATATGGGAACAGCTGCTAGAGGCGAAAATTCATCATTTGAAGAAACTTTTTCCTTTTAGTAAGTTTGCAGTTAAGAAAATATCCGAAATCCGATCTTTATTCTGTAAATTAAAATGAGTTGAGTTGGTGAGCCAACTCAACTCCAAGGGGGCTCCGCCTCTCAAGAGGAACGTCGGTGTTTTCCTAGATACGACAGTTTTGAATCCATATTTCTAATTTACAGAAAGATCGGATTTCGGATATTTTCTTAACTGCAAACTTACTGAAAGGAGAACGTTTCTTCGAGTGATGAATTGTCGCCGCTAGCAGCTGTTCCCATATGATACCGTTGACTGCGTCAATGTTTAGTTTACCAGGCCAATTACTGTGGTAAACAAATGAAATAATGCTCTGATCTTAACAATTTGTCCATATCTGTAGTTATTTACTTGAGCGCGAATTTTGAGGTTAGTTCAATTGTTTATATGTTCAATTGAATCAAGGCTCGCGTATAGGATTCTCTATAGTGACTTTGAAGTCTATATATTACAAAAAAAGAAACCCAAAATCGCAAGCACAAATAACTTATTATTATGGAGTTGAATTTATTTATTTAGAACGCGAATTTTGAGTGTTGCGTTTGGTGTTCAATTGAATCCGGGCGCGAGTCACTGTGTATCGTGTGTAGCATTCTTGAACGAGAGGGCATTTGCAGTCTATACATTACAAAAGAAACCCCAAATCGCGAGCACAAATAAGCAGGTTACTTTCTGATTAAATTTCCAGCTAGTGAAATGAATTTAACAAACAAATTAATGTTTCAAATTTATCAAGCAATATTATGGAGCAACAACATGACAATAAGCCTATAGATCGTTTTCAGTCACGTGACCACTTTATGATTGGCCGCCATATTGGTGCACCTCAGATGTAAACAATACGCAATCGAGTAAGAGAGAATCGAAGCGAGAAGATGGTTTTGTGCGCGATTTACGGCTGTGGCACCAAAAGTGACCGCGATAAAAGATTTTACATGGCTAGAATACCTACAATAATCAATAATCAAGGAAAAGAAGTCAAAGAACTGTCAGAGGACAGGCGAAAAAAGTGGATTTCTAAGATAAGTAGAAAAGATATGACGGCCGCCATAATAGACCCGGCGTAACAAATCGATAAATCGATAACCCAATAAAATCGATATTTGTCGATACTAATCGATTTTAATCGATTGATTTTATCGGTAATCGATAAAAATTGATCGCTAGCTCCGTTGTGATTATCGATTTTTCAATAATTATATCGATTTTTATCGACAGGCACAGGATTGATTAATGTATCGATATTCTTTGAAAAGATGCCTCTAATAGAAGAAATTCCACTTCTAGTCTTGGGTAGTCTACCTTGGAAACCAGAGGCTCGAGGTCCAAAGAATTTAAAAGATCGAGTTTCCTGAGAAACAACAAAAACGTGAGCGGGCAGAGTTTCAGCTTCTGGTCCCCACAGTATTGGGGTATATAGTAGTCCAGAATCTTCTCGGATCTTTGTCTTAATAGCAATGGTATAGTTTGCTGCTCGTCTGCTGCGTTCTTGGTCGAGACACAATAAATTTAAATAACTTTTATCTTTGGAACTGTGTTATGCTATACTTTCGATATCAAGTGATATCGATTTTTATCGATCTGTTGGGGATGGCTGTGACTATCGATTTTTATCAATTGCCGATATTAATCGATAATGATCGGTCAATCTGATCAACAAATATCGATTTATCGATCAGTTTTCGATGATCGATTTCTATCGATTTGTTACGCCGGGTAATAGAGCATGGTCGTGTTTGTGCCAAGCATTTTGTCTCTGGAAAAGCGGCGAAATTGTGGGATAAGTTTGATCCAGACTGGGTCTCAACACAGAATTTAGGATATAATGATTTTGATCCTATTGAAAAGCTACAAGCAGATTTAGCAGCTGCGGCGAAACGAGATGAGAGGACCAGAGAACGTGAAGCAAAACGTGCTGCTGAGCGCGAGAGACAGCGCCAAGAGGAAATTAATACGGAACGAGAGAGGAAGCTACAAGAAGAAATCAGGGCTAAAAGGCAGAAATTCAATGAGTCAGGAGAAAAAGTAATGGACATCTCCTTTGAGAACGATAGCTCAATGGAAGTAGAGTCTGAAACGGGGACAGCTACTCAAACAGAGGAGTTTGATTATTTATTTCGTGACTCAAATGTAAAGCCCTTCGACGAAAGTTATTTTGCTAACGATGAAAATAAGGTTCGGTTCTACACAGGATTGCCAGCTTATGATGTGCTTCAGACAGTGTTCCGGAACGTCTCTCCATTTGTCGTGAGGAAATCACCAACCCTGTCGAAGTTTCAAGAATTTGTCCTTACATTAATGAAACTAAAGTGGAACATGCCACTGCAAGATCTGGCTTACCGGTTTGGTGTTTCACTTCCTACTGTGTCCAGGATATTTTTAGCATGGATGGTTGTTCTGGATGTTCGTCTAGCACCATTAATCATGTGGCCAGAGAGGGAAGATTTGTGGAGGACCATGCCTCAAAGTTTTAAATTTTCCTTTGGGAACAAGACAACTGTAATTATCGATTGTTTTGAGGTGTTTATTATGAGGCCTTCAAACCTCATGGCAAGAGCCCAGACATATTCAAATTACAAGAGTCACAACACAGTGAAAATTTTAATTGGCATAACTCCTCAAGGAAGTATTTCCTTTGTCTCTAAGGCTTGGGGTGGAAGAACTTCGGATAAGTATTTGACAGACCATTGTGGAATTCTCAAAAAGCTTGTACCAGGAGACTTGGTGATGGCTGACCGTGGCTTTACAATCCAGGAAAGTCTAATGTTCCACAGGGCTGAACTTGCCATTCCAGCTTTTACCAAGGGAAAGATCAGCTAGACCCGATAGATGTGGAGCGTACCCGTGGCATTGCAAATGTCAGGATACATGTAGAGAGAGTGATTGGGCTTCTCAGAAGAAAATATACAATCCTGTCTGGAATTTTGCCCATTGACTTTTTACATTGTGACCCTAGTGGTTGCCAAGTTGCTAGAGTACCCATGATTGACAGAATCATAACAGTAACTGCAGCACTGACAAACCTATCTAAAGGCATTGTACCCTTGGATTAACATTATATATATGTAGATAGCAAGTTCAACTGATCTCAGGGTTGCCGTAGAGCAATACTATAGCAGTGAGCATTTTCTTTTTTCTTTGGAGGGGGGGTGATGGCATCATCTTAGGGAAAATAAAGTTAAATTTTGGAGGCTTTTCAATTATTTTATGGTTTGAATTTGCATAAACTTTGTGTGTGTTGGCGGGGTGTGGGGGGTAGCTTTCTAAGCAGCTGTGCCAGATATCAACTGCAAATCATATTTTCAACCCTGAAATTGGTTCTGCTTATTTTAGTGCGAGATGATGGGCAAGGATTATGAAATTGCTCTGATGAGTAAAACAGAATCTTTATTTCTCGAATACTATCAAAATTTTTTACATTTTTCATTTTGTAAAGCAAACTGTAACTACGTAAGAAGTTCAAGTGGTAGGAAAAGGAGTAATATCCCTCCCTTTAATACAGCGCAGTAAGTGTGAACGCATCTGATCAATAGCATAAGTTACATTTGATGGAGTTTGTCCATGAACAATACTTGTTGCAAAAGCAATTGCAAAAACACCACAGTCATATCCATTTGTTTGCTGCTGTACTGGCACACAGCAGATGCCTTTAAAGGCAGGCCCTGTTAAGTCGATAGCCAGTTCTAGTAACTCTTGGGTAACTGGAGTTGAAAAGCTATCATAAACATTAACATAACCAGGACGACTCTGTACAGTACTAAAGCACACCCAGTGGTTATTATTTACATGAACTATTTGAATAAAAGGTCCAGTCATAATATCAAATTGTCGAACTGAACCAAGAGTAGGCCTTTGAAATCCTTTTATGCCTTTGCTTTTTTCCTTTAGTAGAATCTGGGCTTCATGTATAATAACACAGTCCAACCATTTATCTTTAGATGCTAAGATTCCATATTCATGAGGGCCCAACTTTCCTTCTGGATCATACTTGCCCCTTGATAGTGAGGGCATGTAAGTGTTATTTTGTACAGTTCGAACATACTTCACATTTCCACTGTTAGGACTGACTGCAGGCTTAGAGCTTGTTACATTAGTGACTGTGGGCTTAGAGCTTGTTACATTAGTGACTGTGGGCTTAGAGCTTGTTACATTAGTGACTGTGGGCTTAGAGCTTGTTACATTAGTGACTGTGGGCTTAGAGCTTGTTACATTAGTGACTGTGGGCTTAGAGCTTGTTACATTAGTGACTGTGGGCTTAGAGCTTGTTACATTAGTGACTGTGGGCTTAGAACTTGTGACATTAGTGACTGTGGGGTTAGAACTTGTTACATTAGATACTGTGGGTGCTATCATGCACACAGAACACAGCCAAGCTTTGCTATTATATGGCATTCTTTTCCTGCCAAGACATGACAAATGGAAAAACTTGCCACTACCGCAGTCCACCTTAGCACATTTAACCAATTTGTCCTTGCTGTTAGGAGCAGTTTTGCATATGCAAATGGTATCCAGCTTAAGAGCTTCACTGGCATTGTTTGATGCTTGCTTTTTGAGACCTCCCCGTTTGAACTCTGGTAACATTCTACAGTTGGGACAGTACCAGGTCCTTGGAACTGAACTGATACCCAAACACGACAGGTGAAATTTGCTTATAGGACAAACCGGATTACCACATTTGAATGTTACCTCTGGTGTTTTCTGTCGGCAGTAACATACAGAGTCCACTGGCTGTGCTTTGTCTGCCCTTAGATTTTCTCGCCTGGTATACCACCTGCCTAGTACCTCAGGCAAAACACAAATCCTCCAAAATTTCTGAAGTTTTGGGAGAACTTTGTTCCAGTGATCAATGTCTGGATTAATCCGCTGGGTGACCAACCCAATATTACCATCAGAGCCAATCGCACATACCACAAAGTAAGAGTATTTCCGTTTTGTTGTGAAAAGCTGCTGCTGGACTTGGTAGTAGTATTCATGTTCTTTTGGAAGTACAAATTGTCCAGCAGCATTCCTTTTCAAACAAGATGAGGGATTCAAAACATACGAATTAAAATCGCAATTCTCAATACAGAAAGGGCACTTAATTTCACCACACCCTTCCCCACAACAGTCACAAGAGCAAAGGAAGTCAGGTGTAGCATGCATCCATGTATGCTCTTCATTAATAAACATGCCACATTTTGTGACTTTAAAGTTGACATGCCTTGTTTTCATGTGTTGTTCGAAAGCATGAACAGCTGATGCTTCATGCTTGCACCCATGTAGCACAGCCTTTGTGGTGATCTTGTTGAGTTCTGGGTAGCAGATTCTCTGTATCAGAGACTGCGATGGTAATGCAGGGTCTGAATGAGATGCCGCCTTGCTCTGTGATGCCCCAATCCTTCCTGCTCTGTGTTTAAAGAAGTTAGTTCCACTTGATTGCGTTATGGTATCCTTTTCAACTTGGTTGATTTGCTCCTTTGTAATTTCTACATTGGTAGTTTGGCACACTTTGAGAAGCTCTAGGTAGGGCAATTCCAAGTACTGCTTCTCATATAAATCCATGACTGTCGGGATTTTACGACTAGGTAGCACGTAGCTGTCAGCATATGGAGCTACCAAACTCAGAACTACAGATTTGGTGTTACAATTGCTAAGTTCCATGTAGAAATTAGCCATTTCAGCTTTGGTCGGATGTGGTACTTCCGGTTTGCTTATGCCATCATTACCAAAATTCGACTGGTCGTTACCAAGATTTGACTTGTCTTCAAAATTGTCATCATAATTCTCCGGTAAACTATCGATAGTAGCGTCGAGGTCTGCCTTCATTTTCCTTGCGGACTTAAAGTTAATGTCGCGGACCCTAGCATATTGAACGTCAGTTGCGAAACTTGGCAAAATCCACGAGCACTTCATTTGCGTACAAGAAAGTTTGCCATTAATCTTTGTCCAAGCCTCGAGATAAAAAGAACGCTTGCGATGTGAGAACAAGACTCAGCTAATCCTGCCTTGCAACCCAAGCAATGAGCGCAGTTTATTGTGCCTTCTCTCTCCGTGATCAACCAAATAGGAATCAAAGCATCGTTCATGCGCTGAGAATGGCGCACCTTTGCCAAAACTACAAACTTGTTTGCAATAATATGGCCTTGGATACTCGTGATAAATCCCGATACCATCTGATTGTAGGCTTCTAGACTTCGGAAGGCTTTAAACTGTTGCTGCGTGTAAAAACTGGTTTCACAAACCAAGTAGCAAAGCAGATCAGTTGATTCGACTGGTGGAAGGCAATCAGGACTGAAGCGTTTTCCGTCGATCAAAATAGGGTCAATTCCAATCGTCGATATTTTATCTTCGTATCGTCTTCTGACCTTTTGATCTAGCTTTTTCGCGTAATCAGATATCGGAATTGATGATACTTTGTTTGGATCGGACGAAGGAGTAGAATATTTCCCAGAAGAAGACATTATAAATTTGCAGGAACTCTGAATTTGGCCTGTGTTTACATAAATTTTCATCTAAATCACGTGACTTGAGGTGCACCAACATGGCGGCGATAAAACCTGTGACGTCACATGAAAACGATCTATAGCCTATTCATGTGGAACTTTTGAGATGAAGTGGGTATCAAACCTTGTGAAATAATATGTTAAAACCGTACCGGATTAAAATTCCTTTTAGCACAATATCTCAAGGAAACATTGATAAAAATTGTGTGAGGTTTCATTTCGTTGGGAAAATGCCGAGTAAGTAATAAATTGCGGAAGAAGTTTGCACGCGCTTTGAAGTTTTTCCAGATAACACTGATTTGCATAGCAACGCTTTGAGCAAAATTATTCATCCTACGAATTCTCGATCTTTAAACTGTCCACTGCATGGGATATTGTCATCTTTCTTCATAATGTCTGATTGATTATAAGGCGCCATTATTTCTAGTGCAGGGAAATATAAAGGAAAAAACAAATGCTCTCACTCCTGTTGCTATGCTCCGTTATGGTCCGTCTTCTAAAGTTTAATACTAATTTGTCTCTTGAATCAATTAAATTTGTGCTTGGACGTAGTGCGCAGAAGCGAACTTAATCAGCTCATTAACTCGGTTCGTAACTAATGTGTGGCGTAGAGTAATTTGGGTTACCTGTGGTTCATGGGTAGTAGGATAATTAGAAGCCTCACAATTTCTATTTTGCTCAGCTGTTTTCCTTTATATTGTCTTTAGTTACTTGTAAAAAGATTTCAAAACTTTCCACAAGATTCGTTTTGACAGAGGAAATAAAAGCAACAAGTAAACAGTGACATTTCAACATTTCACAAGATTTATTTACAAGTGCAGCTTAATCTGGGCTACCTGTGTGCCGAAAGACCCATAAGGGCCCCGATATATAACCGAGGTGTTCTCTACTACGCTCGTAGCACCGCAGTACCGTAGTGGCATATCTTACATACCTTGCATTCTTTCACCGCTTGTGATAAGGTTGAAATAACAAGTGAAGATCGAAGCATGAGTATCTCGATCTCGGAAAACTGTGATGAATAAAATATATTCCCAGCAAACTGCACCGTATTACCGTAGTAGCGTAGTGGAGAGTGGGAATGAAATATATGCAAGCAAACTGCACCGTACTTACCGTAGTAGCGTAGCGGAGAGTGGGAATAAAATATATATATTCAAGCAAACTGTACCGTATTACCGTAGTAGCGTAGTGGAGAGTGGGAATGAAATTTATTTCCAGCAAACTGCACCGTATTACCGTAGTAGCGTAGTAGAGAGTGGGAATGAAATATATTTCCAGCAAACTGCACCGTATTACAGTAGTAGCGTAGTGGAGAGTGGGAATGAAATATATTTCCAGCAAACTGCACCGTATAACCGTAGTAGCGTAGTGGAGAGTGGGAATGAAATATATTCAAGCAAACTGCACCGTTCTTACCGTAGAAGCGTAGTGGAGAGTGGGAATGAAATATATTCAAGCAAACTTCACCGTATTACCGTAGTGGAGAGTGGGAATGAAATATATTTCCAGCAAACTGCACCGTATTACCGTATGCACCGTATCTCCACTACGCTACTACGGTAATACGGTGCAGTTAGCTTGAATATATTTCATTCCCACTCTCCACTACGCTACTACGGTTATACGGTGCAGTTTGCTGGAAATATATTTCATTCCCACTCTCCACTACGCTACTACGGTAATACGGTGCAGTTTGCTGGAAATATATTTCATTCCCACTCTCTACTACGCTACTACGGTAATACGGTGCAGTTTGCTGGAAATATATTTCATTCCCACTGTCCACTACGCTACTACGGTAACGGTGAAGTTTGCTGGAAATATATTTCATTCCCACTCTCCACTACGCTACTACGGTAATACGGTGCAGTTTGCTTAAAATATATTTCATTCCCACCCTCCACTATGCTACTACGGTAATACGGTGCAGTTTGCTGGAAATATATTTCATTCCCACTCTCCACTACGCTACTACGGTAATACGGTGCAGTTTGCTTGAAATATATTTCATTCCCACTCTCCACTACGCTACTACGGTAATACGGTGCAGTTTGCTGGAAATATATTTTATTCATCACAATTTTCCGAGATCGAGATACTCATGCTTCGATCTTTACTTGTTATTGCAACCTTGTTATAATATCACAAGCGGTGAAAGAATGCAAGGTATGTAAGATATGCCACTACGGTGCTACGAGCGTAGTAGAGAAAACCTCGGTCATATATTCGACCTGGTATACAAAGACCCTGGGAACAATGTTGCGAAGAGCACGAGTAGAAGCACAGGTCGCCGAAGCTCTCTGTTAGTGTTTCATATTAAATAATATTAATAAATGTGAATGAATTTAGCCTTAGGCTGTTTTAGCACTCTGCATAGCTAGCATATTAGATTTGCATTCACAGGGAAAAATTCCTAAAAACCATAATGGTTTTTATGTACTTCCCATCTTTGATAAAAACCATAAATGTATTTTACAGAAAACCATTTATGGTTTTTCCATTTTAGAAATGTTTTTTTATGGAATAAACATCTGGAAATTTCCATATACCTCACCAAACCACACGAAGTTAAAACCCATTTATGGGTTTATAAAATCCATTTCCGTGTTCTCAGTAAAAAACATTTATGTTTTTTTATAATTCCATGAATGGGTTATATCTTTGAAAAAACGGTTTTCAACCAGAATTGTTTGTTGCATACAAACCATTAATAGTTACCATTTTCCCATGAATGGATTACCGCTTACAAAAACCATTTTCGATCCAAATTTGGATTTTACGCAAAACCCGTAAATGGTTACCGTTTTCCCATAAATGGATTATTGCTTACAAAAAACATTTTCGATCCAAATATGGGTTTTGCGCAAAATCCATAAATGGTTACCGTTTTCCCGTGAATGGATTATCGCTTACAAAAACCATTTTCGATCCAAATTTGGATTTTACGCAAAACCCGTAAATGGTTACCGTTTTCCCATAAATGGATTATTGCTTACAAAAAACATTTTCGATCCAAATATGGGTTTTGTGCAAACCCATAAATGGTTACCATTTTCCCATGAATGGATTATCGCTTACAAAAACCATTTTCAATCCAAATATGGGTTTTGCGCAAAACCCATAAATGGTTACCGTTTTCCCATGAATGGATTATCGCTTACATAAACCATTTTCGATCCAAATTTGGATTTTGCGCAAAACCCATAAATGGTTAGACCAGTTATCACATGAATGGATTATTGCTTACAAAAACATTTTCGATCCAAATTTGGATTTTACGGACAATGGCCAATAGTTCAACTTTCCCATGAAAGGATTATGACTTGCAAAGAGATTGGATTCAACGTTATCAGCGATTAAGATTGGTTGTGTTTCAACAATGTGGATGGTGTGTGCATTCCCATAAAGAGGATGTCGCTTCTTACATAGCTTAAAACAATCTGGATTCAAAATAGCGTTCATGAATACCATTGATGGTTTGTTGCCACTTAAGTAAACACAAAATACAAGACGGCGCAGCTCAATGTTTATGTCTCGAAAAGTCGTCTCTTCGTCTTATTGAAATAGACGCGACGTTCAAACAATTCGGCCAAAAGTCATCAACGGCAAAAACTCTACATGCGCAGATTTTAGATTTAAAACGCTACTCCTAAAAGCTTGATCTTCCATCCTTCAAGTGTTAAAAGTACACTGTTAAAGGTTTAGGGTGTTAGGTAACACCTTTGTAGTGGTGCCAGAAAAACACCTGTAGGCGGTGTTATCTTGTAGGTGTTACATTAACACCACATTTGGTGTTAAGAGCGCTGGCCTGCAAATATCGACTCGCGAAATTTAAAAACTTTGCAAAATCGCTCAAACTTCATCTACCTCTACCTCTAGTGGATCTATAACTTCTGTGGAAATTTTAGTTCGATCAGCTAAATATTTTAGGAGAACGGGGGCCGAGTTAAAGCACTCGGCTGACTGCCGATTTTGAGGCCCGTTTTCGCCTTTTCTACCGTACTTCAAAAGTCAACAAAATTCTAATGCTCGCGCTTACCAATCAAAAGATAACTACATTAAATCAAAAGAATAGACTCTGCTTGCCATTCTGAGAGGAACGTGACATCAATAGGTAAAATACTGAATATTGTACGGTTTTTTCATTATTTTTAAATTTTTCACCTTGATTCCCGGGCTTAATTTCGAGCACTTATTTCTCCGATGTAACCAGGAAATCAGTTGATTTGAAAATGCCATTCCCGAGAGCAATGCTTGAGGTCCGCATTTGTCAAATAATATTTTTGGACCAGGCAAAATGAAAAGTTTTAGCGCGCCTACGAGTGAGCCCATTCGGAGACTAATAGTGACATTTTCAAGACACCTGTCGATCACGTAGTACTTTTAAATTTTATCCAGTTATGTCGGGCGAGCAGGGCTAGCCTAGTGGATAAGACGTCGGACTTGTATGACTATGATGACTATCGCACCCGAGAGTTCGAGTCACTGCTGCAGCGTCAGTTTTCTTTCTTTTTCCCCATCTATGGAACACCCCGGACAGAGTTGTTCCAACACCCTAAAATTAACAGTGTAATGGGTTTAGCTCCTTAACCCATTAGTGTAACAGTTTTTTCCCATTTGGTTTGAAAGCGGTTTTTACGGAAGAAAAACTTTTTACATCATGGTTTTCAAAGAAATACCATTTTATACGTGGAACAAATCGGTAGGTATTTTATGTAAAGCCCATGAATGGGTTTGCTTCATAATCCATTATGTTTTGTGATGGCTTTTAAAATGGATTTTGCACACCAGTAACCATTTCGCATTAAGTGGTTATCGTGGAAAAAACGCTTCAAAAATATAAGAAATGAATAAAATCCACAGTTTTTCCTATTTATTGTAAATGGATTTCACATACTTACCATTTTACATTTAACGTTTTTAATCGGAAAAACCGGAAATATGCAGAAAACAGCTTGTATTTTGCTGTGAAACCCATTCCGATATTATAACATTAACCAAGAATGTTTTTTGTTGTAAAACCCATGAATGGATTTGGTTCTCCAAACCCATTCATGGTTTTGAATGTTTTTTCCAACAAAAACCATCATAAAAACCATTATGGTTTTTAGGATTTTTTTCCTGTGATTATGTTCGCGTTGTGTTTACATGTGTTGACACATTCAAGCTGTGATAACTCCGATTTTGAGAGGCTTGGTTCTTAGCGTTGACAAATAGCCTGGCAATAATTTTTATATTACGGTTGAGAACAGTATGTCTACTTATGAGAAAACATTATTTGGGTTGATTTGGGACACTACCGGGACTGGATATTCCCTCCTGAAATTGACCGCCAGATCGCCGATTTCGAGCGAGCAAATTTTTGATCAGTTTTAACGGCTTCCCGTGCCAAAATTATCGAACGCAAAAGATAATATTTAGTCTTAGGACATACAAAAGACATTTCTGAACCGATTTTCGGGTTTGGGGCTGGCGCGAAGTGGATATGACAGTGTTTGTAAGTTTAGGTATTTCGGCTGAAAATTGTGCGTTTTGTCCATTCGCGGGGTGCTGTCAGAAAATCGTAATTTTCGGGAGTTAAAATTAATAAAAGAAGAACAAAATTCCATCACATTTCTTTTGGTATATTAGGCTATCTTTGGACAAAATATGAAGGATTTTTATTTTTCATCATGTGCCACCTCCCGCTCGGTCTTAGTGGACATTCCCTCTTAAGAGGAAATGCAAATACATAATGCAAATACTGAGAGAAAATACACTTGATTCGTGAAAATAATGCAACACCGAGCACTTCTCTTTCTTACCTGGATAGTTAGCGTCCTAGATTTAGCTTCCGAACGTGTTTTCCATGTAGTTTCTGCAGCGCCATTGTGTCTATTTGTACTTCGATCACGGTGCGATGATTATTCGCTTCAAGATATTTCGATTCTGAGCAATGTTATCCATCTTGCTTCAAGGAAAATGCCCTTATTTCACCAGATCTAAAGTTGCAGGCAGCTATTTTGGATTTGCGTAGCCATTTAAGCCATAGAAATGCGGAGATGTTCCAGTTTTAGCGTTCCAATGTCGACAGGCGAGGACGTGACCTCGGGACGTTGCGTGACGGATCCAGGAATTTTCGAGGGGTGGGGTCGGGCATATGATGTATTTCTGTTTTTCTCTTTGCGTGTGAAAGCTTCAAGGGAAATGCCCTTATTTCACCATGAGATCGAATATCGAATATTTGATTTGCGTTAGCCATAAGCCATATAAAAGCGGAGTTTGTTCCACAGAATTGACAAGGAGCGTATCAAGTCGGCGGGCAATGCCGTGAAAGGATCAAGTTACATGTTTACTTGTTACAGGAAAAGTTTAGATTGACAGGCGTGGTCGCGATCGACGTTTTTGAGATAAAACGCCCTACACCCTCATTTTCTTTCAAGACAGTTCTCTAAAATAACCCCCAATGCAAATCGTCAGCAATAGCCAGTGGCCACATATTTTATTTCTTTCACGATGATAATAACCCCCAAATCGCGTAGCAAACGCCACAAACGACTACTATTTAACAATAATAGTCGCTGATGGCGACGTGATTATCGGCGAGCCTGAGCTAATTTTTTTAGTATAATTGCTCAAGTGAGTTTCGTTGGACTTTTTCACGATCATAAGAAAACTCGAGCGCGCGCGAAATTCTTCAGTAAGTATCTTGTACTCACTTGAGTAATACTAAAAGGCAATACTCTAAGATTGGAATATGACATTATTGTCTTTTACGGCAATGATAATTGTTCGGTCCGGCGAACTCTAGAACGCTTTAATTGACAATTTATTGTACTTAGTTTCATGCGGGTTGCCTGTGGCACCCAATCCCAGAATGCGCTGCGGGGCGCAGTTGTTGTAGTCCACGAGGGATCAGCGATGTTGTTGGGCTGAAAAATGCGAACTCAGATTAAAGTTTGTTGTTGTTCGTAATACAAGTCGATTTATCCCGTGTGGAGGGAACATATTGGTCCATCGAGCTAGGATGAGTGATCCAATCATTTCGCCATTGCACGAAAGCGTATCCCACGCTGGAACCGAGGTGAGTTCTACGAGTGTCTCGTCGAAAACCAAGGCAAGATTGAAAACCGCTCTCGCCAAATTGAAAGCTCAGCAGATTGCCGATAGAATAGAGAGAGAAAAAGCTCAATCGGAAGAGCAACTCCAACGAGAACTCGAACTTGACAGTAAAAGGAGACGATTTCTGAAACTAAAGCAACAAAGAGATGATGAATTGATCCAAGCCAAAAATGAAGTTGCTTTGGCTGAGCTAGAAGAAGCCTTTGTTTCCGAACCACCTAATACTGTTGATGTTTATTTGAACTCCAGTGTACCTGATATGACACTAAATGCAGTTGATACTGTAGTTAAAGCCCCAACGAGCTCAAGTTCACCCCCTGGCAATATTGGTAGTATGTTTGAAACACCTGCATCTCATGAAATCCAAAATATTCCATGTTCTATGACCCCAACATTTGTCCATGAAACAAGTCTCCCTACCCCGGGAACTGTGGGTCAAGCTCAAGCTGCTCAGTTTGTGTCAAGTAACCCTGGTTTACCATATGATCCTGCTGAACAAATCAAAACAGATCATGATAAAAATCCCTTGAGCCAGGCCCCATCTGTCTCCCATGGTGTTTTGATAAGTCCCCTTTCAAGTGTCCAACACCACAGCCCACCCATTGGGCCCCTCATACAGACCACAGAGACCACGTTACCCTCTGTTGACCATCACAGCCCCATTACCTTGGTAAATTCTGAATTTGGTCATTTGAGAGACAGTATTACAGACACAAAGAGTGCAATCCAGCATCAGGTCAATTTGACTCCTAGTCACGCATCCATTACCACCCCAAAGGCACTACATATCAAACACCGTATGCCAGCCCTGTTGTTCAGACAGCAATGAACAGTGTTCCTAATAAATATCATGACATGGTCGGTGAGCCCAGACCCCATGTTACCATGGCAACACACACTCATATACCCACTGTTCAGAGTTTTGAGCAATTAAACCAGAGCCCCACCTCCAGGGTACCCTATCTACCACAGGGATCCCATCCACCCCTGCCCTCCATTGGGAATATTGGATATCATTTTTCTTCATCAACTCCTTTGAATGTTAAGGGGGTCCCAACACCTAACAGTGAGAGACACTGGAATTCTGAATGGGGATTATGTTGATACATTTATTGCAAGATTGGTTGATGGTCAGGAAACTGTTATTGAACAAGCCAGTGGTAGTGTCGATACCAGTTTCGCGATCTTGCGCAATCAGGAACAGCAACGTTTACCAACAATCGAACTAAACAGATTTTCAGGACAGCCAAAGGACTTGCCTGCATTTATTGAACGATTTAGAGATTTAGTACACTCCAAAGCGACTCTCACAGATTCTGATAGAATGGCATACTTGTACCAGAATTTGGATGGGGAGGCTAAAATGGCTGTTGAGAGTTTGGGTGTTAGTGGGAGTAATTATGCCAACGCACTCAAATGCTAAAGCAACAGTTTGGCAATAATCACCGAGTTGCTGCTGCCCATCTCAAGAGCATGGTTGATGGGCCAAATGTTGTTCACGGTGACAGACAGGCCCTAAGATCTTTCCACTATAAGGTCAAGGCGTGCGTGCAGTGGTGTGCAAAATTGGGACAGACCGCGATTTTGCATAACCCTGAGTATCTAGGCAGAGCAGCATTAAAGCTTCCAGAAGGCATGCGCATTAAATGGTATGAGCACCTACAAGGGAACTATGACAGTGTGACCCTCATAGACTTTGAAAGGTGGCTACAGAAGAGAGTTGATGCCATGTTCAACCCCTTTGAAGATTATGTCCGTGAGCAAGACTCAAAACCCAGGCCCCCACGGCCAAGGCCTTCCAACACAGGTATCCCACCCAAGGCGTTACATCCCAACAGTGTTGGGATTCAAGTAACCCAGGCCACCCCAAAGAGTGGTGTTGATACAGCATCGGCCCCACCCAATGTTGACCCCCCTGATCTAGATAAGTGCATCTTTTGTGAAAGCAAGCACCGCCTTGTTTACTGTGACTCTTTCAAATCCAAGCCCTTTAAAGAGAGAAGGAAGTTTGTATACAACAAGCAATTATGTCGTAATTGCCTCAAAGGGGGCCACTTTGCGGATTCTTGTCGAAGTAGTGGACGGTGTCTCAAGGATGGGTGCGGTTCGAAGCACCACACCCTGCTCCACAATAAAAGGGCAGATGAATCGAAGTCAGAGGAGCAACAACACACGGTTAACACAAATCAGTTCAATATCCGATCCTTTGTCTCCCTGCAGTTGATCCCAGTGTCGGTCATGGGACCAAAGGGTGTGATAAAGACTGTCGCAGTCCTAGATGCCGGTAGCGACTCGACTTTGATACGTAAGGACCTGGCAGACATGCTTGACCTCAAAGGAGATACACACTTGCTGCAGCTTAACACTGTTGGGTCAGACATGAGACCATGTAACATGCAGCGGGTCAGTTTTAAGCTGTCATCACACGATCACCCCGAGGAGATTAATGTTGAGGGTGCCTGGGTAGTGCACAAGCTCGATATACCCAAGTATAATATAAGAGAAGAAGCTGCGGTGCGGTGGAAGCATCTGGAAGGTGTCACACTTCGGTCCTTTGACGAAAGTGATGTGGCACTTCTGATTGGTTCGGATATGGCACATCTCTTAGTACACTTGGATGTGCGGCAGGGTCGACCTGGTGAGCCTGTTGCGGTACAGACTCCTTTCGGTAAAGTTGGCCACCCTCAGCAACCAGTCATCAATTCCAACTTGACATTGATAGATCAGAATGTGTTGCTAAGCAACCAAATCGAGAAGTTTTGGAAGACGGATTCATATGGGGCAGATCAGACTCAGCAGGACACCGGGCTATCTGCTGAAGACAGGCATGCTATGGAGACACTAGATATGTTGGTGACAAAGGTGAATAGCCACTATGAGACAGGTCTTTTATGGAAGAATGAAGATGTGTACTTCCCAAGAATCGCAGAATGCGATGTACAGGCTCCATAGTACGGAACAGAAATTGAAGAGAGCATATGAAGGTGTACTTGAAGAGTACGAGAGCAAGGGTCACTGTCTGAAGCTTTCAGATGAAGAAGCGGGGGAGGAAACTGCAAGAACTTGGTACCTTCCACATCACTGTGTGCAAAACCCGAATAAGCCGGGAAAGCTCCGGTGGTCTTTGACGCGGCAGCAAGGTATGACAATGTGTCACTGAATGACTGTCTCCAGACAGGCCCAGATCTGTTAAATGACTTGGTAGGCGTGCTTATCAGGTTCCGGTGTGGCAAATTCGGAATAATGGGAGACATAGAGAAAATGTTTCATCAAGTCAGAGTCCGGGAGGCGGACCAAGACTCCCTTCGTTTCTTATGGAGGAACCTTGAAGAAAGGCCCCCAGATGTGTACAAGATGACAGTTCACGTGTTTGGGGCTGTCGACTCACCTTGCTCAGCTTGCTATGCGTTACAGAAAACAGCAGAGGATCAAGACGGTATGTTTCCTAAGGATGTACTGCAAACTGTTAAGCGCAATTTTTACATGGACGATGTTTTAACCTCAAGACCATCCGAAGAAGAGGCGGCGACCTTAGCTAATCAACTCGTTCAAGTAGTAGCAACTGGTGGTTTCCGTTTGACTAAGTGGGCTTCGAACAGCCGTGATGTGCTTCGGTCATTGCCATCTAGCGAAGTGTCCTGTGATGTAGTCAACCTGGACTTGCAGACATTGCCTCAGGAGAGAGCGCTTGGGGTGAAATGGTGTCTTGAGCAAGACCTGCTCTGTCTGAAGCCCTTGAAGGACAGCTTCCCGGACACGAAGCGAGGAGTACTCAGTGCTACAAGTAGTGTGTTCGACCCCTGGGCCTTGCGGCCCCATATGTTGTCAAGGCAAAGCTCATCATCCAGGAGCTGTGGCGCTGCAAGATAGATTGGGATGAGGCCATACCTGAAGAGCTACAGGGTGTCTGGCAGTCATGGAAGGATGGGTTGAAGACTCCGTTGGTAATCCAAGTCCCAAGGTGGTACGGCTTCCACCACCAGGAAACCCAAGACATCCAGCTCCATGTATTCTGTGATGCATCAGAGGCAGCCTATTGTGCAGTTACCTATTTACGTGCGACGGTTGGTGACCGGGTTGCTGTGAGCTTTGTTATTGGGAAGACGAGGTTGGCTCCTTTGAGAGCTCTCACAATTCCGCGGTTGGAACTGCAAGCGGCAGTTATCGGAGCGAGGCTGAGAAGTAAGGTAATCAGTGAGATTGATCTACCCGTCGACAGTGTACATCTGTGGAGTGACTCAAAGACCACCCTACAGTATATCAACAACACCACTAAAACACGTAATTTTTTAATGTACGATATTCTGAAGTCAAGATTTTGGCAATATAAAACCACACCTGTTGAAAATTTACCGTTAATTTAGAAAGAAATGCAGATAACGATACGATGACTTACCATCAATCGTATGTTCGTCTTCATTATCTTTCGCGTTGCCAAAAAATGTTCCGCGACGGCGTTATTGTTAGTTAGTCATATTTTATTTGCACCATAAAACATTTATTCCAAATTACTTTAATAAGCACAGAACGGTGCATCGATAATGTTTTTTAACCATTTGGTATGGCAGTGATTTTAATTGCTATGCTGTTAAAGTAAATACATCCTAAAAGTGGTGGCAGTAAGTGAGTGTGCTACCTAGAGAAAAGGCTAGACATCAATGACGCAGAATAGTATTGATTTTGCCAGACCCCGAAAAGTAAGGTGGAAATTTCCACCGAGCATCGTCGGACAAATCTAATGCTAAAAGTCTTGATTTTGCCAGACCCCGAAAAGTAAGGTGGAAATTTCCACCGACCATCGTCGGACAAATCTAATGCTAAAAGTCTTGATTTTGCCAGACCCCGAAAAGTAAGGTGGAAATTTCCACCGAGCATCGTCGGACAAATCTAATGCTAAAAGTCCTGATTTTGCCAGAGCTTCGGACAAATATAATGCTACTCGTAAAGCTAAAGCTAAGACTCCGAAAAGTGAGATGAAAGTTTCCAGCCGTTACAGCGCTGTAAAAATACCAGCTTCAAAGTCTAGAAAGCTACTGTGTTGGAAACTGTATAGCAGCCTTCCAAAATACAATGCTAAAAGTTTGCCTCATACTCTATGAAATCCTTAAACTTAATCTTAATTTCAACTTGAGCTAGGTTTGTAAAAACGTTCTCGGCATTCGTTATTAGTTATTTGTAAATTCGAAGTTAAAATTGTCAATGGAACCCGCAGTGTCAAACCAGGCGTTAAAACACCGCCGGACGAGGCCAGTAGGTACATATTAGTATGTTGTTCGACGTGACTGACTGGAAATGTTACATTGCGATTTCATATTTCGAACTATAACGTGGCTTCTTATAATAATACGCTGGCAATTTCCTCGTGTAACTAGATGAAAAATCGCGGAAATCTCAGACAAAGCACGGTCGTGATAGAAATAGATAACCGCAAACAATTTCCTGTACCGAAGATGTTCGTCATAACTATTGAGTGCATACATTTTTCTTACGTCCAGGTTTCCTACGCAAAGTTCTCCTATTAACCCAGAATGTAAATAGCCGAGCCTATATTACTTATATTATAGACATCAGCGTTTACCTTATATTCCATTATCACCCGAGTAGGAAGTTGTCGCAATCATTGGTCTCCGAGAGGAAACTTTGAACTGGTTTTAAAAGCTTGCAGAGCATATTGTTATTCGTTTGTAAAATGTTCGCCCTTTCCTTCTTGCTTTTGTTTGGAAGTACCACTTTTGTCTACGGCCCTCGGTTGGCTTTTCCTTTCCTTTTACGTGACATTGTAGCCATCGACGGCCATAAGACTTCTGTTCAAAATACAAGGACAATGATCAGTCCGTTGCAAGAACATAGAGCACCCATGGTGTTGATGTTTATGAGTTGTCACGTGTAAGGTCTTGACCTATTATCCAGCGTTTTGATTGGTCATTAATTTTGCTTTCCTTTTTTGATTGGATAATTTGAAATTTAACTTTGAGTTAGTTTCAGCGCAGATCCGCTAAACGGAAATAGAAATTTCCGCTAAACGGAAATAGATTCGCTTTGCTTTGCAAAGGAAGAGTCTTCGGAAGTGAAGTCTGCGCTGCTTTTGTACGGTTACAATCACCAGCCAAAGGCTGCTCCTGAAAATAACCGCTGGTACTACAAAATTCAAAATAATCAAGTTTGAAACGAGGAGTATGAAAGGTAAGCTTCAGTTTATTTACAAATATCAAGCACAGAAAATGTTCACTGGCTTTCTGTCCTTGCTATACAGGCAGAGCAGAAGTAATAATGAGGAGAGTACACAGCAATATTAGGGAGAAATGACTGCTGTTATTGTTATGGAAAGTTCTTAGTTTCCCTCACTCCTTTATAATAGCTAGTATTAGATGCTCGGTGCAAAAGCAATGCGACAGGCAGCTATTTGCTATCACTTTCAACGGAATAAAAGACAAAGGGTAATAGTGTTACACGCAATAGAAAACAAACCGCTACTGAACAATTACAGATGCGCGATTATAATAAGTTTAAGACATCACGGCGTAGTTCAGTTTTTGCCCGAGTTTTTGGCTCTGTTATTATAATAGTTAATACAATTTATGCTCTTGGCTTACATGTTACATGTCTCAGGGCTCATTATAACTCTCTCCACCAGCTCATGCCAAAATCAGCCTGACTCGACAACGAACCACGAACATATTTCTTACCGCGAAATCTACTATTTGTTTATATTTTGCGATTCATCTAAACATATGAACGTCTTGATTGCATCGATAATCGTCAGCGAAGATTACGTTATAAAATATATTTTCTACTCTCTGACTCTGAACCCCGGGGGGGGACTCCCTATATTCGAATGCTAGGGGTGACCGTCGTATTTTTTAGGGGTTAAAATCGGCGATCTGGTATTTTTTAGGGGTTTCGAAAATAAAAAACGGTATAGTAAGAAATATAGGTATTTTTTAGGGGGTTCTCACGCAAATAAGGTAGTGTTTTTGAAAGTCGAGAGGATACATTTGATGTATATTAAATAAACGGCCAGAATAAAATTTAATCTGTCAAAATTGTTGGTATTTTTTAGGGTATTTTCAGACTGAGGGGTATTTTTTAGGGTGGAAATTTTTTCCGACCAGGTATTTTTTAGGGTCAAAATTCGAGTTTCCCGACGGTCACCCCTAGCATTTTAACCTTAGAGTCCCCCCCCCCCGGGCTCTGAACGCACATAATTCTTGACAATTCATTTTCTGCTTTAGGTATCTACCAAAGCTCGTTGGATGTCCAGGAGAAGACAGTTATGACTAGCGGTTTCAATTGAAAGTAAAATGCTGCGAACGCGATTTTACAATCTTCATGCCATTGGTATACACTTGTTTTTAAACACTTTTAAGCAGCTGCATCGAAATGTTAAATTCTCTTTATCCACTTTATCGACTGTCGCCTTTGTTGCCGTGTTTTACTGTACTACTGCATTTCGGCAGCCTTTTCATTGCATTACAATGGCGCAGCAGTGAGAGACGTTTAATAATAAACGTGTATACTGACTGTAGGAAATACACTGAGATCGCTATTACTACAGAACTGTTAGCAAAAATTACATAATTTGACTGCAGCTTATCAGCGTTTTCGAAAACAACAATCTGCTATGTCACTTTAGCGCACGCGACTGCATAAACAATCACTGGATAAAACCCAACTTGTTATTGAAAATAGCGCCGCTTCTCTTGCAAACAACACAACACAAATAGCTAAAACACGTATATCTCATCATTTTGAACATTTATATGGTCTCAGACGTACCTTGAAAGGCATAAAATGCTGTAAAACCCGGCAACAAAACCGGAAATTCTCGTGTGAGTGATATTTCCTGTCTACATCCCCCATCGCAAAATGTGTCGTCGTGATTGTAAGGCTCAACAGCCGTCCAGCCGGTTGAAGCGACTCGAATAATATCGTGTTGTGCAAAAATCCGTGCAAATCGCACTCCTGCAAATCTCAAACTTCGTAGCGATTCACCCTTTGTAGCGAATATGTTGCTGCTCCTAACGTCGCAGCAATAATGGAACTAAAAACGTCTTCAGAATGCGTATAACAGACATTGAGTAGAGAAAAAGAGTTACTCACTATTTGCCTCTCCATCACTCTTTCTCTCTCTACTTTTAGCATTGCATTTGCCCAATGATGTGTGATGGAAATTTCCACGTTATTTTTTCGGTGTCAGTGGAAAAATCAAGACTTTTAGCATTAGATTTGACAGACGATGTATGATGGAAATTTCCAGGTCTGGCAAAAACAAGACTTTGAGCATTGCATTTGACCAACAATGTATGATGGAAATTTCCACCTTACTTTTTCGGTGTCTGCCATATCCAGACTTTTAGCATTAGATTTGTCCGACGAGGTATGATGGAAATTTCCACCTTACTTCTTCGGGGTCTGGCAAAATCAAGACTTTTAGCATTAGATTTGTCCGACGATGGTCGGTGGAAATTTCCACCTTACTTTTCGGGGTCTGGCAAAATCAAGACTTTTAGCATTAGATTTGTCCGACGATGGTCGGTGGAAATTTCCACCTTACTTTTCGGAGTCTAGCAAAATCAAGACTTTTAGCATTAGATTTGTCCGACGATGGTCGGTGGAAATTTCCACCTTACATTTCGGGGTCTGGCAAAATCAAGACTTTTAGCATTAGATTTGTCCGACGATGGTCGGTGGAAATTTCCACCTTACTTTTTGCGGTCTTGCAAGCATGTGCCCAGCGCTGATAAATTTCAAACACGTTAAATTTTCTTTGGTAGTGATGATACTCGTTTTATGTTTTTTTCTAACCAGAATCAGGACTTTTGGAAGGAAAAGAACATTAGCCTTTACTTTTTGTCCAAACATTCTCTACTTCAGAATATCGCACATTTAAAAAATTACGTGTTACTAGAAGATTTAGCACTTACGTCTCAAATAGAGTTTCTGAGATTCTAACCACTTGCAAGCCTGAAGAATGGCACCATATACTCGGTAAGCTAAATCCAGCCGACGACTGCACTCGAGGTGCACCCCTGCAAGACCTGACACCGGATTCTCGTTGTCTTGCGGGGCCAGACTTCCTTACCAGACCGACATGTGAGTAGCCAAGTGCGAATCCAGAACCAGTCGAAGAAAGCGACCTTGAAGTCAAGGCCTCCGTTCTGGAGTCAAGTGTCAGTGTACTTCCTATTGATGTGAAGTGGGAAAAGTACTCTACCCTCCGGCGACTTGTGCGAGTATATGGATGGTGTTTCCTGTTCAAGTCAATCCTCGTCTGCAAGATGAGAAAGACTGTGCCTCCTCCACGAGCTAACACGCAGACCCTGAATGCTGACGTATTGAAGAATGCTTGTTTGACCCTTTGTCGTGTTGCTCAGTTGGAAATGTTCCCTGATGAATATGTTGTACTTCAAAACGGCAGCCCTATTCCATCCAACAGTCGTATTCTTCCACTCCAACCAATCTTAGTGGACGGTGTTATAAGGGTTGGTGGGAGACTCAAGAATGCTCCGGTGTCATTCGAGGAGAAACACCAGATTGTCCTCCCATCAGGGCATCCACTTAGTGATCTGATTATCCAGGATTTCCACCAGCGCAACCGACACGTTGGCAGAGAGCATACGCTGGCACTGGTGAGACAGGAGTATTGGATTCTTCATGGGAAGAGTCTTACAACAAAGGTAATCAAAGAGTGTTTGCTATGCAAGAGACGGAGGGCGATCCCTCTAGCTCCGCTAATGGCGTCCCTACCGAGTAGCAGGTTGGTGATGTGTGAACCTGCTTTCAGCAGTACTGGTGTCGATTATTTTGGCCCAATGAGTGTCAAAAGAGGGCGAGTCACCGAGAAGCGATGGGGATGCCTCTTTACTTGTATGACTACAAGGGCGGTCCATGTAGAACTAGCTGGAGACCTTAGTACTGACGCCTTCATACTCGCCTTGAGGAGGTTTCGAGCAAGACGAGGGAATCCCCGACTCATGCAATCTGATAATGGGTCGAACTTTGTCGGCGCCGAACGAGTGCTTGCTAAATCCTCACAATTACGCAAAAAATTATATTTACTGACTCTGTACTATCATTTAGGATTTTTAATAATTTATATAGTTCGCTTGCTTATAATCAGTGTACATATGTCTAATCTCCGTAGCTTTATTTTTAAAATCGCGGCGCGATTTCGCACGCAAAGAGACAGAAACACATCCAATGCCTGACCCCACCCCCTCGAAAATTCCTGGATCCGTCACGCAATGTCCCGTGGTCACGTCCTCGCCTGTCAACATTGGAACGCTAAAACTGGAACATCTCCGCATTTCTATGGCTTAAATGGCTACGCAAATCCAAAATAGCTGCCTGCAACTTTTGATCTGGTGAAATAAGGGCATTTTCCTTGAAGCAAGATGGATAACATTGCTCAGAATCGAAATATCTTGAAGTAACTGAAGCGAATAATCATCGCACCGTGATCGAAGTACAAATTGACACAATGGCGCTGCAGAAACTACATGGAAAATACGTTCGGAAGCCAAACCTAGGACGCTAACTATCCAGGTAAGACAGAGAAGTGCTCGGTGTTGCATTATTTTCACGAATCAAGTGTATTTCTCTGAGTATTTGCATTATGTTCGCGTTGTGTTTACATGTGTTGACACATTCAAGCTGTGATAACTCCGATTTTGAGAGGCTTGGTTCTTAGCGTTGACAAATAGCCTGGCAATAATTTTTATATTACGGTTGAGAACAGTATGTCTACTTATGAGAAAAAATTATTGGGTTGATTTAGGACACTACCGAGACTGGATATTCCCTCCTGAAAATGACCGCCAGATCGCCGATTTCGAGCGAGCTAAATTTTGATCAGTTTCAACGGCTTCCCGTGCCAAAATTATCGAACGCAAAAGATAATATAAATCGTAATTTTCGGGAGATTAAATTTAATAACTGAAGAACAAAATCCCATCACATTTCTTTTGGTATATTAGGCTATCTTTGGACAAAATATGAAGGATTTTTATTTTTCATCATGTGCCACCTCCCGCTAGCTCGGTCTTAGTGGACATTCCCTCTTAAGCCGTTTCCGGTTTCCGCGGAATTGGCTTCGCGTTACATCGCATTTTAGCACATAAACGTCTTAAGTTAGGCACGATTCAAAATCATGTTTCATCCCTCAAGCATTTTCATCAATTACACGGTTTTCCATTAGACTGGGATAGCGATTACTCCTTTTTATTAGTGTTGCGTGGTCTTAAGCGTTATTTAGGTAATCATATTGCTCGTAAATGCGCCATTACACCACAAATGTTACATGATATGTGCGGAATGTTTGACCTTACAAATCCTCTTCACGCAGCGACTTGGGCTCTGTTTTTAGTCGCCTTTTTCTCTTTTCTTCGGAAGTCCAATCTAGTTCAAGACGGTAAACACTTTTCTCTAAATCTTTTCTCCAATCTTTTTCAGGCCATGGAGCAGTCTTGCGCATCCAGGAATCTAAAACAATTCAATTCAGAGATCGCTCGTTACTTGTACCGATTCCATCTATTTCAGGTTCCGTTCTTTGCCCAGTCACGGCAGTTCATAATCATTTGCGTATCAATCAAGTATCGCCTCAACAGCCTTTGTTTTCGGTGAAATACACTTGAACCACGGCCCCGCGTCCTTTGTCGTATGTTCATTTTTCTCGTATTCTTAAGCTTGCGGTAAAGGCGCTAGGCCTTCAGCCTTCCAGTTTCTCCCCACACAGTTTTCGTCGTGGCGGTGCTACGTTCCCTTTTGAATGCGGTCGCCCTGCAGAGCTGATTAAGACACAGGGGGACTGGCGCAGCGTTGCTTATTTAGTATATCGAGAAATGTCTGACTCCCATAAAAGGAAAGCGGTCACCACTATGGCTCAACACATTAAGGCACAACAACTTTAACTCGTCTTTTATATCATTCAATTATTTTTTCTCCCCCATTTATTTTTTTCTTCATTATTTCCATTTGTAAAACCTTTCGTTTTCTCCTAGCCACACACATCCCCGTTTGGGTTTGGGGTGGGGAGCTTTATGAGCGGTAGTTTGTTCGCGCATTTAAATCTAATAAAGCTCCAATATTTAGCCCAACACGGCCTCTTGTGTGCGTCTAGAGTGAAACAATTGGTTGGTCATTACTAAAGGTGATGACAGTTAATTGTTAATTTAGTATAAATAGCTAGCTACGTAGCGTAGGAACTCAGTCATAATCTCATACTGGAGTTGGCCACTCGGTTTTTTCGCTCCCACCTCTCTCCCACCCGTGGGGAGCTTTATGAGCGGTAGTTTGTTCGCGCATTTCAATCTAATAAAGCTCCAATATTTTGCCCAACACGGTCTCTTGTGTGTGTCTAGAGTAAAACAATTGCACAGACATTGTGTGTTGTGAGTTGCAAGAAAAATTGCCTTGTCTGAGTTGGCGTATAAGTCTTTCAAGGTGATGCCCCTCCTGCATTTCCAACTGAGTTTGTATGTCTCTAGTACAGTGAGTACAGTGAGTACAGTTTATTTAGTGCTGTGGCACCCCTGAACTGTTCCAAAACCCATAATGGAACTCCACTGACATTATCTCTCTGTTCTTGTAATATTTTATAAGAAGGGGCTTTTTCTCTGAAGCCAGCAGTTCTGCAACACTTCCGTTACCGAATTTTCGCATCAAGAGATTCTCTTTCTCTATAATTACCCATTCATCGTTCATTCGGTTAAATAGGTACACAGCTTTTCTCATGTCTGTTATAGTAAATACCACCTTGGCAGCAGTAGTGATGCAATGGTGTCCAAAGCTAGTACGCTCAAGCATGTCCGCGATTATTTGAAAAACTTCCTTAGGTACATCTTGAGTAAAGTTTCCAAAATACGGGCTAGCGAGTGTGGGAATAGCACGTAGCCTCCGTAGAATCGATTGATTAGCCTTTTCAAGAGCTCTTAAAACGACAGGATAAACGTCGATCATCGCATGACTTTGCTGGTATCGCTCAGGTAACTGATACTTGTGGCATAATTTACCGGCCAACACGTCAAGATCCTTGAATATTTTCGATGCAATATCATTTTATTTCTCTGATTGGCCCGAGAAAGCCAAGCTAGTGGAAAGTAACTTTGATCGAATCCGATGTTCGAGGGACGGCATTTTGGATTTTGATCAACATACCCATCGTACCTTGCGCGCCCTTAATGAGACATCTGGGGGATGGTTGGTGCCAGCGTGCCCTTATTTTGGTGGAGAAAATGACGCACGTGTGTCGTGTGAGTCAGTACGTCTTTCAAATCTGTCTAAGTCCGAAGAACCCGCTAAAATTGAAAACGCAAGCCTACAGAAAACCCATTTCACTTCGGAATTGTTTGTATGCTTATTATAGCGGAGCTCCCGCGGGCGCCGAAGGCGCCCGCGAGCGGAGCCCCATAGCTACATGCAGGAGAAAAAGGAACACAAAAAAGTGTATATGCATCCAACGATTCTGTCATGGACTTCCGGTTTGTGCGTTCGTTCGTTCGCTCGTTCGTTCGTTCGTTCGTTCGTTCGTTCGTTCGTTCGTTCGTTCGTTCGTTCGTTCGTTCGTTCGTTCGTTCGTTCGTTCGTTCGTTCGTTCGTCCGGAATGACGTCATCGAAACTAGAAAAATCAATATCTCAAGAAGGCAACATCGCTAGGTAACCAAACTTGGGTAAAGTTATTCTGGAGGCAAGGGGGGTGCACTACCAAGGTCACGTGACATGACGTCATCGATGACGTCATCAAAACTAGCAAAGTCAATATCTCAAGAAGGCAACATCGATAGCTGACCAAACTTGGGTAAAGTTATTCTGGAGGCAAGGGGGGTGCACTACCAAGGTCACGTGACATGACGTCATCGATGACGTCATCAAAACTAGAAAAAATAATATCTAAAGAAGGCAACATCACTAGGTGACCAAACTTGGGTAAAGTTATTTTGGAGGTAAGGGGGGTTCACCACCAAGGTCACGTGACATGACGTCATCGACGACGTCATCGAAACTAGAAAAGTCAATATCTCAAGAAGGCAACATCGCTAGGTGACAAAACTTGGGCAAAGTTATTTTGGAATCAAGGGGAGTTCACTTCCAAGGTCACGTGACATGACGTCATCGATTACGTCATCAAAACTAGAAAAGTCAATATCTCAAGAAGGCAACATCGCTAGGTGACCAAACTTGGGTAAAGCTATTTTGGAGGCAAGGGGAGTGCACCTCCAAGGTCACGTGACATGACGTCATCGATGACGTCATCAAAACTAGAAAAGTCTATATCTCGAGAATGCAACATTGCTAGGTGACCAAACTTGTGTAAAGTTATTTTGGAGGTAAGGGAGGTGCACCACCAAGGTCATGTGACGTGACGTCATCGACGACGTCATCGAAACTAGAAAAGTCAATATCTCAAGAAGGCAACATCGCTAGGTGACCAAACTTGGGCAAAGTTATTTTGGAGGCAAGGGGAGTTCACTTCCAAGGTCACGTGACATGACGTCATCGATGACGTCACCAAAACTAGAAATGTCAATATCTCAAGAAGGTAACATCGGTAGGTGACCAAACTTGGGTAAAGTTATTTTGAAGGCAAGGGGGTGCACAATCAAGGTCACGTGACATGACGTCATCAAAACTAGAAAAGTGAATATCTCAGGAAGGCAACATCGCTAGGTGACCAAACTTGGGTAAACTTGGGAGAACAAGATTGTTTTCTGTAGCAAGTGATGTCGCGACACGTCACATTATTAATCTTTTGCAGGACTTATAATTTTCCCTAGCAACGGCCCAATAAGATAGGTAAACGCACCTTTTATAAAAATGTGTAACCGGGAGCTCCGCTTTTAGCCAGTGGCTAAATCTATATATTATCTCAGTAAGGGAAGAGAAGAAACAGGTAAAGAAAAATTGTTCTAAGAAATTTTTAATTCATAGTTTTTTTTAGAGAATTTCATTCATGGCTTAGCGTGCGCTCTGGGCAGTGGCAGTGGTGTAAGTTTGTTGAAACTTGAATGAAAATTTTTCTCAGCTCAAATCTTTCGAATTAAAATAATCCGTGCACATAATAGTAAGTAATCTGTAATAGAACCATTTAGTTTTGAATGTCTATGGGGCTTTCTGCTGAGGGAAATAAGTTCTTTTTTAATTTATGTGGGAAATTTCAACATGGCCGCGATGGCGGCTTTGTCCCTCGCTATAAAAAAGTCGCTTGAATTAGAACTTAGCCAAAGGTGAATCTATTCCAACAAAAACACGCCCACTTCAGATACTTCCTTCTTCTCTTCGGGTGTGTGTCCTTCGTTTTGCGATACAGCGTAGGGATTTACAGTTTGAGAATATTAGTCATGGCTTTGCTTTGTGTAAATTTGTCACTCATTTCGCCTTAGCGAACAGGAAAGCAAGGCACTGGTGTACGTTTGTTCAAGCTGAATGAATTTTTTTCTCAACTTAAAGCTTTCGAATAACAATTATCCCTGCACATTCCTGACAGTAATCTGTGACAGAACCATTAAGGTCTGAATGACTATGGTGCTTTCGGCTGTGCGAACTGAGTTCTTTTTTAGTTTCTGTGGGAGATTTCAAAATGGCGGCGATGGCAGCTTTGTCCCTCGCTTAAGAAATCGCTTGAATGAGAACTTAGCCCAGGGTGAATCTTTTCCAACCAAATACACAGGCTCCCCAGGCTACTGATTTGTGTGAAGAATAAAGGCTATGTGGTAAAATACAAGAATGTATGGACATGTAAATCACGAGAAAAATGTACGATGGAAATTTAAAATCACGAATAAAAACTGTTCTACAATAATTGCGGTCGAAGACCGCATACTAATCTTAACAGGGTCGCATCCCGTGATTCGCGAGTAGTCCCGCGTGGCTTTGGTTGGATGCCAGCTTGATTCAAAGATTTTGGACTGACTATGTGATTTTGCCTCGTATTCATGTCAAGAGCGGCCGAGGTGGAATGGAAATGAAACTGCCTCGATCTCACGAACGGAGGTGGAATGGTAAAGAAACTAGCCTCGATCTCATACGGACAGGGAGAGATATGGTAACTAGCGCATGTCACACGAAAAGAAACGACGGCTGCAATATTGCAGGCTCAACCAACAGTGTTCCATTTCGTTGTAAACACGAACCCCGCCGGGTTTTACAGAGAATTTTACAGTCGATCGCGACGCAGATACGACGAATAGAAGAAAGCGAACTTCATATCACAGTTTTTATTCGGCAAGATGGCCTTCGGATCTCACTACTTCAGAATATTACCCGGTTGGGGGCCTTTGGAACTCGCTAACAATTCCCAGTTATTTGGCTGTTGGCCTTTTGGACTCGCTACAATTAATCCCTTTTCAACTTGAAAAGCTACCCTCCATCACTCCAGGTATTCCAACCATCGATGTTTTTATATTGAAATAAAACAGGTCTAGTTGTAACAGCATTTTCACCACTTATAGGCTCTGGACTTGCCCGTGAAATCTCTGTACATTTTCGTCTTCAGTCATGATACACTCGCTTCGACCGCAATTTCGTGATCTATGATTATTCTAGTATCTAGTTGTACTTCTCTTGAAATCTGCGAAAATTATGGGGATTTGAGCTATTTTCACTGTTCTCTCGCTCCCTATACAATAAAATTCAACCACGTTGGAAACACAAATTGGCGAAAACACGGCTCAGAGCCAACAGTTTGTACAAGATCACAAAATTTCCATATAAATTTTTAATTAATCATCAAATCATTTTACGTACTTCTTATAGATATATATAACTACATACCTGCCACATATTTCGGCGAAAGATCCATTCCCGCCGAGAATACAAGCAAATCTTTTAGCAGCTTTGTATTTCTTCTAGTCATATGGACGGACTTACGTCTGATGACGTCATTTTGGCCGACTCGGAGCTGCTCTGGCCCCGCTGTTGTACTCCGAGTCGGCTCCGAGTCTACTTTTCGCGACTGTTGTAAGGGCCCGAGCAACTCCGAGTCGGCCAAAATGACGTCATCTAGACGTAAGTCCGTCCATATGACTACATTCTCGTATTTTACCGTTAATTCTTCACACATACCCTTTATTCTTCACACAAATCAGTAGCCTGGGGAGCCTGGGCCAAATAACGCTCACTGTCGAGATTTCCACCTTCTCTGCAGGTTTGTGAACTTCTTTTGGCGACACAGCTTCAGGCCTAAGCGGAGTGAGTGCGAACGACTTAGCCAATCAGAAACGTTTGCGCAGACAACCCGATTATAATAGTATAGACAAGAAAACAGCCCGTCAATTCTTGACGTTAGAAGACTCAACCAGAGTTCCCCCTTCCATAAACTGCTTTTTACTAATGACCTCCCTTCAAGAAAGACACCCTGCCTCATGCCTTTTTGTATGTTTTGCACTGGTCTCCCTGATTTTTTGGTGTCTGTCCGAAGAACCCGCTAAAATTGAAAACGCAAGCCTATTACACAGAAAACCCACGACATCGGAATTGTTTGTATGCTTATTATATCTCAGTAAGGGAAGAGAAGAAACAGGTAAAGTAAAATTGTTCTAAGAAATTTTTGTTTATCATAGGATTTTTTTTAAGAGAATTTCATTCATGGCTTAGCGTGCGCCCTGTAGGAAAGGCCAGTGGTGTAAGTTTGTACAAACTTGAATGAAAATTTTTCTCAGCTCAAATCTTTCAAATTGAAATTATCCCTGCACATAATAGTAAGTAATCTGTAATAGAACCATTTAGGTTTGGACGTCTATGGTGCTTTCGGCTGAGGGAAATGAGTTCTTTTTTAGTTTACGTGGGAGATTTCAACATGGCCGCGATGGCGGCTTTGTCCCTCGCTGAAAAAATCGCTTGAATTAGAACTTAGCAAAAGGTGAATCTTTTCCAACAAAAACACGCCCACTGGAGAGATTTCCTTCTTCTCTTCGGGTTTGTGTCCTTCGTTTTGCGATACAGCGTAAGATTTATACTTAGAGAATATTATTCATGGCTTTGCTTACACGGTGTAAATATGTCACTCGCGCGCTGAGGAAAGCAAAGGCACTGGTGTGTCGTTTGTTCAAGCTGAATGAAATTTTTTCTCAACTTAAATCTTTCGAATAAGAATTATCCCTGCACATTCCTGCAAGTAATCTGTGACAGAGCCATTTAGGTCTGAATGACTATGGTGCTTTCGGCTGTGCGAACTGAGTTCTTTTTTAGTTTCTGTGGGTGATTTCAAAATGGCGGCGATGGCAGCTTTGTCCCTCGCTTAAGAAATCGCTTGAATTAGAACTTAGCCCAGGGTGAATCTTTTCCAACCAAAACACACCCACTTTCGAGATTTCCAACTTCTCCGAAGGTCTGTGAACTTCTTTTGGCGACACAGCTTCAGGCCTAAGCGCAGTGAGTGCGAACGATTTAGCCAATCACAAACGTTTGCGCAGACAACCCGATTATAATAGTATAGATAGGTACTGTACCTGTGTTCCATAAACCCCAAAACATATATTATTTGCATGTAAGTGCTTCCTGTATGAACTTGAGTAAAAAAAAATATCAGAGACTACATTTTGTTGAACCAAATGTGTTTGTATCTACTTAATAATTCCCGGGATAACTGTTATAAGCATGTCCCTATATCATGAGAAAAAAATTTGGGGTCTAGGAAACAAGGACAAACTAACTTAGACTGATGGTGGCTATCTTTATGGTTCCTAGACTTTTTTTGACAATTTACCTGATCAATATATTTTTTTTTTCAAACATCTCTGGCTCAAAAATGAACTAACTGCATTTTGTTGTAGGTAAGAGACATTTTTATAATTGTAAAATTTGTTAGTGGTTTCTATTAACGTTGACATCCACAAGTAGTTTTATCGCAATAATCGACTATAACTAACGGAAAATGCTAACAATATTTCCTCTTTTCTGCGCACAGCTATTCTCAAAAATTAAACTTAATTTAAATGTCGCCGTAGTCGCGAGAGTCAAATGATCAATGCCTATGTAAGCAACCTTTGTTTTGGGGGCAAATTTTGCTTTTTAGGCCCTACATAGCTCCTTTCTTTTCTACAAATCTAGATTTAGGTAAAACTATGAGATTTACCAGAGATTCCGAAGATTCTGGGCTAGCACTGCTAGAGCTCGAGGCCTCGTCGTCTTCTTCCACCATTTGAACACACTTGGGGCAGCACTTTTAACTAACACCCGCTTCCCAACACGAGTTTTGATCGCCTCATCTGCTTTGAAGTGACTGGAGCAGATTTTGGTGCTTTTTCATACCTACAAAAGCAAAAAAGAAGAGGTTTTTATAGCGCTCTGCGCCTCTAGGAGAAAAAGGTACTCTCGCGGAAAATGTCGATTTAATCGCCTTACGGTATGAGTATACCTTTGAGGGGTCTCGCGGGGAAAAAAATTCGTATCATGTCACAATTTACACCAGAAACGTCGTTCATATATCATTTTAAAGCTAAAAGATTGGTCTATCTGATTAATACTTTTGTTTTGGTTATATTGTACATGAACATATATTTTTTTAGCTCTAAAGAAAAAAGGACGGACTTTCTTTGAAAAGTTCCATCTTCTTCCAATTAATTTGCACAGCTCCAAATATAAGCAAAATCTATTCTTTAGGAGGCGATCTAAAAAAGGGTGCGCGAGAGTCAAATGATCAATGCCTATGTAAGCAACCTTTGTTTTGGGGGCAAATTTTGCTTTTTAGGCCCTACATAGCTCCTTTCTTTTCTACAAATCTAGATTTAGGTAAAACTATGAGATTTACCAGAGATTCCGAAGATTCTGGGCTAGCACTGCTAGAGCTCGAGGCCTCGTCGTCTTCTTCCACCATTTGAACACACTTGGGGCAGCACTTTTAACTAACACCCGCTTCCCAACACGAGTTTTGATCGCCTCATCTGCTTTGAAGTGACTGGAGCAGATTTTGGTGCTTTTTCATACCTACAAAAGCAAAAAAGAAGAGGTTTTTATAGCGCTCTGCGCCTCTAGGAGAAAAAGGTACTCTCGCGGAAAATGTCGATTTAATCGCCTTACGGTATGAGTATACCTTTGAGGGGTCTCGCGGGGAAAAAATTCGTATCATGTCACAATTTACACCAGAAACGTCGTTCATATATCATTTTAAAGCTAAAAGATTGGTCTATCTGATTAATACTTTTGTTTTGGTTATATTGTACATGAACATATATTTTTTTAGCTCTAAAGAAAAAAGGACGGACTTTCTTTGAAAAGTTCCATCTTCTTCCAATTAATTTGCACAGCTCCAAATATAAGCAAAATCTATTCTTTAGGAGGCGATCTAAAAAAGGGTGTGCGGGATTTTTGATTTTCCTTTTAAAACATATTTTATGCTAATTTTTGTGTTAGCATTGCCAAAATATCTGTTTTCAACCTTTTTTTACGTCATATTTTCGCAAATACGTAAAATATCAATAATCCCGCACACCTTTTTTCAGATCGCACTCTAAGGAATACATTTTGCGGAAATCTGGAGCTTTTAACATTAACTGGAAGTGGCAGGAACTCTTAAAAAGCAAAAATTGGTACTTTTCCTTTGAAGCACAAAATGACGAAAATGATCCATCAATTTACCGTTGCATAGAAATATACCACTTAGTAAGTAAGGCCGTTCCATAAGCTTTAAAACGATATGTAATTGGCCCTTGTAGTGTAAATAATGACACGACAGTGATTTTTTTCGCGAAAAAGTGACATCCCTCGCGCAAAGGTATACTCATACCTTACCTTGTATTTTTTTCCCTTTCAAAATTTCACGAACCTCAAGCACTTCTTTTTGAATGGACTCTTCTTTGGAATTTTATGAAAAGAGACGGATTGGTCACAAGTAGAACGATTATTTGGGCTGTTTTTTTACCGAGCAGTGGTCTCTGTTTACCATTCAAGCCGGACATGACGACACGTCTGGCCTCGTTTTGAATCCAAGATGGCGGACGCGTGACAAAGGCGAATGTTTCCTTGAGGACAAATGATTTTTTCATTGTATACCACAGCGATCCCATGTGTACACTGACGGACGGACGGACGGCATACGCTATAGGTTCTTATACAGAAAAAGAAAACAATTAAATCTCAAGAAGGGAAACACCTATATGGCAACCAAACTTGAAACATATATTCATCTTTGGGGCGATACCTTTTCAACGCCCTAAATGTTTGCCGTCAATGACGTGAGCAAAATCAGCGACAAAGCCCGTGACGTTTCAAAATCAACTCTATAGTTAAGCTTAGACGTTATTTCCCGTGTCGTCGCGGAGCACGGTATGGTGCTCCGCTTGCGCGGGCCTTCGGCCCGCGCACGAGCTCCGCAATTACTTGGCAGAAACATATAAGATCCCGGTTACACGGGTCCGGACGAATTTTTAAACGGGCGAATTTTGTACCTGGAACACCCTTTTACACGGTACCGTGCAAATTTTGTTACACATTGCAGAAGAGTTTATACGGGGCCGGACGAATTTTTGAATGGATTATGTACCTGGAAAACCTGTTTACACGGTACCGTGCAAACTTTGTTACGCATTGCAGAGGTGTTTACACGAGTCCGTGCAAAATTTTGATCGCTTTGTAACATGAACTCGCCTAAAAAGAGCTACTTTCCAGGCCATTACCGTGGAACTGTGCAAAAACTTTCACGGTTCCGGTGTTCCGGTCAAAAATTCGTCCGGACCCGTGTAACCGGAGTCTAAATGAGTTGAAACGTGTAACAGTTAAATATCTCTTCAATAAGAATCGATTGTCCCAAATCCTCCCCCCCCCCCCCCCCCCATACGATAAATAATGACCGGTCCCTTGTGCCATGGCAAGCGAAAACAGTGAGCAGAGCGTGATCTCCCAGCATTCATTTTCGAGAAAATTCTCAAACATTCCACGTGGCGCGGGGAAGACATCCTCTTCGTGCCTTATTCGAATGAAAACAAGACTTAGCCTTCGTAGCAAGCGTTCAGGAAACGGGCGAGCGAAGCCAAAATTGAGACATTGCTGGCTTGGTGGCGAGATTTGTTTAGAATGTTATAAAAACATGTTTGATTGATGTCCAATAAGAACCAGTCGCGACATGTGAAACAAATTCGTGGACGCACTGTTGACTAAAAACGTGTGTAATGTTGGTGTTGGTTTTTTTCCCGGGACAGATCTCGATGAATGTGCAGTAAACAAGGGCAACTGCCAGCAAAAATGTCACAATCTCCAGGGAAGTTACTACTGCAGTTGCCGTAATGGCTACACATTGCTACCGAATGGGAGGGACTGCTCCGGTAAGAAGCGTCGAGAAGCCTTTGTCTCTGCATCCAAGCGTTTTCACAGGTGTTGTTTAATTTTTATTTGATTTTTATGTTTTTTTTTTCTTGCTACGCAGCTAAGAATCCCGGAAGCAGCCTTATTAGCAAGCGTATCCGGCTCAAGTTTCACGTTGGAGAGTGTAACATAGGGGGACGAGGACGCACCTTGTTCCTGAATGAGCTAAAGCGCAAGTTATTGAGTCATGAGATCTGCAAGTTTCCGTGCGCAATCCACGGCTTAGCTTTCAAGTGTCGCTCCCGGAGGGGAGGAAAGACGCTACTGCAAGCAAACTTTGAATTCACATTGGACGAGAGCGTGATCTCGACATCGCGACAGTGTAAAGAAAGTTGTTTGAGATGTCAAGTGCAGAAGAGACTCGAAAAATTTATTGCTGACCTACGGAGTTTGGCTACTAGCGAGAAGTTTAATGTATCACTGCGTGGTCAGGTGTACACCACAAATGGAAGGTCTCTCAAGGTTCCCCGCCTAAAAAATGCATGCACGCAAGGAAGAAGACGAAAGAACAAACGCGTCGGTAAGCCACTTATGCTAACAATACACTCATCTTTCTCCTGAACTCGCCATTTTTTGCGCGCACTTTATTTCTCCTTGCGTTGTCTACGAGTTGTTTAAAGTTTGCATTTTGGAAGTTTGAAAACGAGAATCGCTACGATTGATTTTTCCAAAGAAGAGGATACCTGTAATCAAAATAAATAGTTTGAAACCCTGGAATGAATTAAATACGGGATTCATTTAGTAAATAAGAATCAAGCTAAAAAAAAGTTTTTAGTTTCCTTATTGAGCAATCGGTGGTGCCCTCGTTTAGGGTGAACTGTATAGTTTCCTTGTTTATGGGGAAATCTGGGATATGTCCTTGTTTATAGGGTGAACTGTGAAATATCCTTGGTAAGGGTGAACTCTGATCTGTGCTTGTTTAGGATGGACCGTGATGTGTCCTTGTTTGAGGTGAACTGTGATGTGTCCTTGTTTGGGGTGAATTGTGATGTGTCCTTGTTTGGGGTGAACTGTGATTGTGCCCTTGTTTTGGGTGAACTGTGATGTGTCCTTGTTTTGTTTCCATAATATTTTCCCGAACTTCTAGACGAACATCAAATGCCATATAAAATTAGATGAAAAATTGCCTATGACACAGGAATTTCTGCAAAAAAACAACCTTGGGAAATATTTTCCCATTCATGGGAATTTCGACAATTCCCGAGGCTGGGTAAATCCCATGGTTGGGAAAAAACAGGCCTCCAGATTTCCCAAACTTAAAGTTCATCCCATTGATGGGAAAAGAAATCACATGGGTGGGAATTTATGAGTTTCACATGGTTGGGAATTCACAATGCCATTGAACATTATTCCCATGGATGGGATTTAAGTTAGTTACTGACCCAACTTTGGGAATTCAAATCCCATCCCTGGTAATTATCGTCTTCCCATCGATGGGATAAATAAACCCATGCATGGGAATGGTGTAGGTGGTGGGACCGAGAGGTTCGTGAATGGCGAAATCATTTCCCATTGCTGAGAATCAGAATTTGAAGGATAAGGGAAGAAACTACTGATATTTGCACAGTGGAACCCCGATTTTACGACCTTCGAACTAACGATATCCCCGATTTAAGATAACATTTCTGGGTCCCGGCGAAAAATACAGAAAACTGTATGAAACAGAACCCCGATGTAACCATACTCGGTGCAACAATATTCCCGCTTTTACGATGGTAATCTTGTGACCGAAGCATAAATTTGTTCCCGCTACAACGATATAGATGCGGTCTATGGTAAATAATATAGATTTAGCCACTGGCTAAAAGCGGAGCTCCTGGTTATAAAATTTTCTGTGTGAATGAAAGGGATTCCCATGTGTACATGGTTTAATTTTTCAAGCATAGATGACGTCATCGATGACGTCATATCACGTGACCACTTCATTTCGCTCATCTAGTGACCTAGACTACACTACCAAAGTTTAGTTGTTTTCGAGTGTTCCCTTCACGGTATATTAATTTTTCAAGCATAGATTACGTCATCGATGACGTCACATCACGTGACCACTTTATTTCGCTCATCTGGTGACCTGGACTACATTACCCAAGTTTGGTTGGTTTAGAGTCTTCCTTTCATGAGATATTCATTTTTCAAACATATATGACGTCATCGATGGCGTCATATCACGTGACCACCTCGTTTCGCTCATCTGGTGGCCTAGACTACACTACCCAAGTTTAGTTGTTTTCGAGTCTTCCCTTCACGACATTTTAATTTTTGAAGCATAGATGACGTCATCGATGACGTCATATCACGTGACCACGTCATTTCGCTCAACTGGTGACCTAGACTACACTACCCAAGTTTGGTTGTTTTAGAGTCTTCCCTTCACGAGATATTGATTTTTCAAGCATAGATGACGTCATCGATGACGTCACATCACGTGACCACTTCATTTCGCTCATCTGGTGACCTGGGCTACATTACCCAAGTTTGGTTGGTTTAGAGTCTTCCTTTCATGAGATATTCATTTTTCAAACATATATGACGTCATCGATGGCGTCATATCACGTGACCACCTCGTTTCGCTCATCTGGTGGCCTAGACTACACTACCCAAGTTTAGTTGTTTTCGAGTCTTCCCTTCACGAGATATTAATTTTTCAAGCATAGATGACGTCATCGATGACGTCATATCACGTGACCACCTCATTTCGCTCAACTGGTGACCTAGACTACACTACCCAAGTTTGGTTGTTTTAGAGTCTTCCCTTCACGAGATATTGATTTTTCAAGCATAGATGACGTCATCGATGACGTCATATCACGTGACCACTTCATTTCGCTCACCAGGTGACCTAGACTACACTACCAAAGTTTGGTTGTTTTAGAGTCTTCCTTTCACGAGATATTAGTTTTTCAATCACTGATGACGTCATCGATGACGTCACATCACGTGTCCGTGTTACAGAACACCCCTTGTGGCATAGACAAAATATCCCAAGTATGGTTGTCTTAGCATGTTCCCTTGAGGAGATATAATTTTTTCTTTGCATACCACAGGGTTCACACGTATAATACCAGAAAAATAAAGAAAAAATCATATCTCCCGAAGGGTACCTTCTATAGAAGCCAAACTTGGACAAACTTTCAAAGACCATAAGAGGAACTCTACACCAAGGTCACATGCCCTTACGTCATCAATGACGTCATCAAAATGATCCATAATGCCCGTGACGTTCAAAAATCAACTCGATAGTATACTATACGTTTTTTCCTTAGGTATGGTGCTCCGCTAAAAGTAGAACAGAAACCCATAGCAATCATACGATTTCCAAACCAATGTTGCGTGGTATCCTCGTATAACAGTAAATATCTTTAATAAACTGAATCTCGCAGTGATTAATGCAATTCAATCGGTCTTTGGTTGGAAAACTATAATTAACCGGACCGCGATATAACGAATTTTCAATGGCTTTGCCTTTATATCGTTAAATTGGGAGTACAGATACAACGATACCCCGAAACAGGAAATACGATGATACAGTTTTCCTGCCCCCTTGGCATATCGTAAAATCTTTGATTATCATGGTCACACGTGAGTGAACCACGGGAGTTGCTCAAGCGTGGTTTTATATTTGCAATGAAGGGCCAGTTCCCGTGATCTTTCACTGTGTTGTAATAATTTTAACTCACTCATGTTAAACCGCTTCGTGGTTCTTAAATCTGATTTTGTATTTGACACAATCTTCTTTTTTGCGAAGTGGCGCGAAGTGCAAACGGTCAATATTTAATACTCATCAACGTACGGCAAAGAGTTGTCGTTTAACTTTCAAAGATCGCCTTGGCATGGGCGGGCTAGTGGTACGATGACGGACTTTCACGACAACGGCTATATCGTCAACTGGAGAGTTCGGGTCACTGCTGCAGCAATTGGACTTTTTTCTTTTTCCCCCGCTATGGGCAATTCGAATCCCAAGGATGGGAACGATTTCCCATTGCCGTGAAAGAAATCCCAAGCGTGGGATTTGTCATTAAATTCCCATGATTGGGCACAAGGAATTCAAGCCGTACATCTCTTTGCAAACTAATCTTGAGCTGAGCCCTCAGTGAAGCTGCTGACCTGCTGTTATTTCGCATGCGCAGTAAGAGAAAATAACCCCCCTCCCCACAGTCAAAGTCTGAAGTTGCAACGACAGCGGAGTTTTATAATTATATTTAAGCTGATCGGAGAAACGAGGAAAGCTGAAAACTTCAACTAATATTGATGAACATCTGTACTTTGCATCAAGCACAATGATGAACCTTTGCATTTTCCCGGGATCGCGTTTTAACTCACTGAATATTCCTGAGATATTTTCGCAAGATGAGCCATGTGATTCGAGAGAGGATATTTTGACGTCTCATTCCTCGAAAACTGAACCAAATACCACGCTAAATATTTCATATACATTCAGTTTTCCTTGGAGGACTCAAGCAAAAGTGGAGTGACTTTTGGAATTCATGTCGAAGTTATTTAAGAAATTTATTTTCTTCAAGCGGTCGTTTCTAATTGTATTTCGAATGCAAAATCATTCATTCAGTGATCCTCGCTGATCCGAGGCACTTTGAACAGCAATGGAAAGTCACATGTAATGCTTCGAGGTGTAGAGGATATTAATTCACCCAGAAAAAGCATCACGAAAGTGTATTCTGCTCAAATTTCTGTGTAGTACTTGCCATCTGGAAATTGACAATTTGTAGCAATAATTATTCAGGTCAAAATTAAATATTTTTTGTGGAAAAACTGAACCAAGTACCACGACGAGAGTCGGCAGAGACATTCTACCATCTACATTCATTCGTATCGCCGTGGTGTTGTTCTTGGAATTTGTGTCCAACATACTGAAACAAATATTTATTTCAAATAAGTATTCTTCCTACAGTGTAGCGATGCAATTTGCAATTACACTCGAAAAAATTCAATCAGAGATATTCGCTGATCCGAGACTCGATTTAAAGCAGTGGAAAGTAGCAGGGAATGCTTTGAGGCATTGGAGATATGAAAGATTTGAATTTTCCAAGAAAAAGCATATCGAGATTTCAAGTGTTAGTCAGGGGGCCAAGTACCCAAAATTTTCGAAAACGTATGACGGCCTGCTATTTTTTTCTCATACTTACCATTGTTTAGAGTTGTTATTGGGGTGTATGAAACAGGATGTTGGACTTCGCGAAACTCTTGCAAAACATGAGAACGAGGCCGGTATTTGGAACCATGTGAGATATAGCATATTCCATGCAGTAGGCCTTAGATAAGACACACAGTTGTGTTTAGTTTAGGATATCATCCATACAAACAAATTTTTTGTCTTCTTTTATACACAAACCTGCTTAGCGATGGTCATACTGTATTTTACTTCGTAGAAAAATGTATAAAGTACAGATTTGCTGTTGCTATGGCAACCAAAATGTACACTTTACTGTGATTAACCTCATAGAACACGTGTATTGAGCTATCGGTCGCTCTCAAAAGTTATTTTAATATACTAAAAAAGATAACTGTCAATGACGATTGAAAAGCTATGATTTCTTTTCTCTTGAGATCTAAATGATCACTGCCACCTTAACATGTGTCCTGCAGGACTTCAAACTATGCATAATAACTTGTCGTTGGGCATGGCCAACATATCAAAGAAGAAAAGAAAGCCTTGCTAATTACTCAACATATAAAACTATACATATTGTCCACCTCTTTGATATGTGGCATCAGCTAAAACTTGCAATCAATTTCATGACAAATCAGAAGCTGTCTTTTGTTGCCATGGTAACCGGCTTGACGGAAAATAATTTTTACTTAAAATCACAAAACACAAAACCTGCAATCCTACAATGGTTACGGATTTTGGATCATTTAGACTGTCGCAATGTATTTTGCTTCAAGTAAAATTTTCGGCAGCAACAAAATGTGTTGATACCTTAACATAGAAAACACCAGGAGAGCGCTGGCTTCTAGCCTGCGTTATTCAAAAATGCGCCCTGGTTGGCTCAGCGCCATCCTATCGAAAACACGCAAACTACTGAACATTCGTGAATAAAAACCAAGAACATTCGCGGATAAAAACCCTCAAAAGTCCCACAAAACCGCCAGCTACACAGGCTAGCTAGCTATTTGATGTTTAGCCTTCGTCTTCTGAGGACGAACTCTCATCACCGATGATTCTTCCACATGCCGGTGCCCTTGCCATACATGAGCAGCGGATGCAGCTCTGAACCCCAGCTCGCGAGCAAGAACACGACTTGAGGCACCTTGACGTTTTGCATTTGCATGATGGTGGCTGCTGAATATCTGGCTTGGATGGGAGGGTCATCATGATAGGACAGAGTTTGCCGTTTACGAGGCTACGACCAAATTCCCTTGGGAGGGTAGACCAAGCTCGCTTTGGTGTGCTCTCTTGTAAAGCGCTAGCTGATATAGAGCTCTCAGCATGTGCTGGCGGAACGCGTCATCAGTAGGCGGGAGCATCCGGAGGTCTGATTTCGATGAAGCGAACATGTGCTGCCGTAGTGTATTTAGGCTATGCGGGCCTTGCCTTCCATAAAGTGCGCAGAAAAACAGCTTTGCCTCTCTGGCAATTGCACCAGAGACTACAACGCTTTCATCTCCAAAGCTCGCTAGTTGCCTCATGGTTGCAACCATTCGCAGAGCCAACGAAGCTGCTTTCTTTTTCCCTCGCTTGAAAGGGAAACTGACGGTGTCACAACCACTGAGCGTGTAGCAGGAGAGGATGGTTGAAGTGAGCTCTAGTGCCTCCTGGTGATATTGCCTTCTTAGACCCTCGACAAGGTCGTGGACCGGGAGGTATTTGTCAGGCTGTTTTTGGATCCATACTTCATTCAGGGATAGCAGACGGGCATACTGATACATGGACTGGACTATGACATCGGTATCAGACGCATGGATGATGGCCCTAGTACAGCTGAGACGGGACACGAAGTAGTTAAGGTGGGCAAATATTCGTGTATCTGCCTCTTCATGGTCTGTGCATGCCAACTCGTCGAGAATGGTGCAGGATGATCTTGTCAGACAAACGGTGCGCCCAGGGTCTCTTAAAGTGCCTCCTAGAATAAATGTCAAACCAACAGGGATAATGTGCTTCTTAGAGGACAGCGATCTTGTGAAAAAGTCAAGAAGATTGGCCTTGTTTTTACTGTTCTTAAGGAAGCCCTTAAAATCCGGGACTGGTAAGGCACTTGCTGGGCTGAATTCTGGCGCTTGCGTCGAACCGCTTCGTCGTTGGCGTTCATCGGCTTTCATAGATCTATCGTCTGGAAAGTCGTATCTGTCCCCTACTACACTCACGAAGGTACAATTTCTCGGCTTGAGACTTAGTATCCTACTGAGGTATGAAGTGGTGACATCATCAAACGTTTTAGCACCAAGGAATTGATAACGATTGACAAAAGCCATGGCGTCAAGTAGGAAAACGGTCGGGGCATCTGAAAGGGGAAGATTATCCACACATGGTGCCTCTGGGGAAATCGAACTTGTCAAAGCTGACAAAAAGTCACACTTATTTCCCTTTCGCATGGTAAACCCGAGCTGGACTCGTGGATCAGGCTCGAACAGAGATGGTGGGTATGAAGTCCACTCATGAGAAAAGGCAGCATCTCTGGTCGCTTGATCGTCTGAATTCTGGAAAAAACACAGGGCTCTTGAAACACTGCTTTCGTCTTGGTAGATTTTCACAAGATTCTGTGTCTTTGATGGGACTATTTTCTTTGCAGAAAAGGTCGTTATTTTGGGTGGTATAATTTTAGCTCCGTCGCCTTCCTCTGCCTTTCTCATAGCCTCCAGTCCGAGTTCTCGAGCGTGAATAACATCAGTAGAGTTTGCTTTCACCCCAGAAGCGATGTTTACCAGGTCGTCGTTGTTAGTGATACCCGTGAAGGGATTCGTCATCTTTTCTTTGATAATCTTCTTGATTCGTTCTACTGTCTTATGCTCTTCAAGCGTTTGCTTGGCTGACTCTCCATGGTGATGAGTTGTCGTCTTACGAACCTGAGCCATGTCTTTGATACTTTCGGAGACCTTCGTGAGAAACGGCACGGTCTTGATGTATTTTTCTCGAGCGTCAAGATTTTGAGAAATGCCTTTAAGAAGAGACGACTTCCCCTCTTTGTTATATGTTTGTTCAATCGCCATGTCTGTCCAGGTGCCGTTAAATCTCCCCTCCGTGCGGCGAACAGTAAAGTGACCATTGATGAAGTTTGCGTAGACAGCGGGATGCTTCTCTGGTAGCGCCTTCATGTCGTTCAGATACAACGGCAGACAAGACATGTAGTTGGTGTGCTTGGCTGAAACGATATACGGTAGCATATTGCTGGCTTCCCTGAGGTGTTCTAACCAATCTCCTGATCTCTCTGCTCTGATGTAGCGCCTGAGGATACCCACCAACTCGATGAACATCAGCCAATACTTCGCTGTGTTTCCTAGACCTTCAACGAACTCGCTCCAGGTAGGGCCGATGTCATGCAGGGTCGTCATGACGAAGATAGAACTAGCTAAAGCTGCTTCACTGTTCCCACTCGTCAGCGCATCATAGAGGTCATCAAGGCTGTCGCCAAATTCTAAGATGTAGTGACGTTGCTCATCGAACAGCCATTCCTCAAAGGCGTCCCAGACAAGTCCGACCATGGCCTCACTCACAAGGGAGTAGCATCTCAACATCCTGTTTGTCCAAATGAACATAAAGTTATACCGTAAAAACGATAGCACCAAGATTACTAGAAATATAAATCAACTTTGATAACGAACAGACGAAGCTCATTTAAAAGTCAAGCATTTTCCGCAAAAGAGCAGAAAACATAATTTCAATAAAGCAATAGCTAAAAGGCGCCAGGGTGTAACCCTTAGGGTGTAGGTACGGTGTGTTCAACGATATAAGTTAAACAAATGTTGAACACCATAAATACGCTTCAGAATTACAGATACAAAATGTTTCCATTGCAGTTACCTGTAGTAGTCCTTTCCCGCTACAACCTTATTGGCTGTCCCTCTTTTCCACACATTACTCTCAACCATGATGTCTTCTATACCACCATCCTTCATCAGATATCCAATGCACCCCATGAAGTTTTCCGCCAGATGAAAGCCTCCGATCCTCACGACGAGGGTCTTGAACTTATCCGGGTAGCGTTTGACAATACCTGAAATAAGCAAGCCTCAATACAAAATGCTTCTCGGCCGTTGCAAAGAGTTGTCCAGATTTATTTACGCTATTTGCTTACGTGCCTAATTGCTTTTATGAGCCATCGGAATCAATTGTCACCGATTGGAGGTCCGCACCTTCAACTGTATAAAAGAACCGTGGGACGATTTTTAAAGCGCTACAGAGGCAGACGGAAAGCTTTAGAGTTGTCTGTCTATTTGCTAATCGATTGTCTTGCAAATGCACTCTGTACAGTGACCAATTTTTCTATTACATTGTACTCACTATCTCGATTCTGATTGGCTAAAAGCGCGCGCTTTACTTTGGAATCACGCACTTTAAGGGTCTCCAAGAATCAGCATGCTGATTCTTGAAGAATCAGCTAGCTGATTCTTGATCCTACGCGCGCAATGTATCATGGGACTACAGTTCTTGAATGTTTCTCCTATTTAACAAGGCGCTTGTGTAAAAGAAATTGCTTGACTGAAAAAAATTTTTTACTGAATCAATGTATAATAAAACAATTATTGAATTCAGTTTTTGTGATTTCCAGAATAAACAATATCTCACCAAGTGGAATCTGGCTCGGCCTTACGGCCTCGCCTGATTCCACTTGTCTCGACATTGTTTATTCTGGAAATCACAAAAACCTCATCCAATATTTGCTTAATAATGCCTTATAGCAGAATGATTGCATACCTTTGATAATATCGTAGATTGCTTGGTCGACTGTAAAACTGTGCTCCTCTGGCCAAGTTTCCTTGTCAGCATCATAAAATAATCTAAAGAGGACTGGACAACTGCTGGATTTGTTGGAGATTCCGGAAATAGAGGTCCGTAGGCGACTATCGTTGGTGGCTTGGAGGGGTTATTGCTGGCAAGAAGCTCGTTCGTTTGATTCCAGGATGGAATTATATACTCACCATCCTCCCTAGCGACCAGAAGGCGAATCAGTGTCCAGACAAAGTTGTCATCGGCAATACACATGTAGGATGTTTGCAGGTGTTCACCTGCCAAAGGTAGTCCTGAAATAGATCTTGCTTCTCGCCGATACTTCAGGCTCACTCCGGAATCCGGTAGAGCTGGCACCTGCGTCGCCTCAATAGACCTCCGCCTTCCTTTTGCAATGGGTATTGCGGCTGCCGTCGGCGGCTGAGGATGTCCATCGCTGTCCGGGTACTGGTAGATAGCGTGACTCGTGGCGTGCAATGTTGACCCATCCTTGGTGTGCTCATGGAAATCTAGATTGTCAAACGCGTATTGCGTAAAACGACCCTCTACAACGTTAGAAGGAATGAAAATCCCAGCCTCAAGGGTTTTCAGATCAACTTCCTGCGCCTGGGTAGTGATGTATCTCTGGGCATCCTCGTAGCAAATGGAATTTCCAAATCTGCTTAATACACTCACGAGTTCTTTACTACCGGTTTGCTTAAGGGCGTACATAGCAAGGCCAACATGTATAGGCATAGGTAATTTCGTGGTGTTTGCCATAAATTCCTGAGCGACATTTAAAACTCGACGTTCTTGGATGTCGGTAAGGACAACTCGTCCTGTCTTCTCGTCTAATTGGGCATCAGACGTACACATCACCCACGCCTAATGATTGTACAGCTCGTTTGGTATCATCTGGGATGCCGTGTCGTATTTTACTTCCAACAACTCTCTGCCTTTCTCTTCTTTCTCTTTTTCTTTCATTTTTTCTCTAAGGTGTCTCGCACTGAGAAATAGCTCATTACTAGCCAATACCGGTCTCGGGTCAACGGTTTCCTCGTCCTCCATGTAGTCTAGCTCCTCTTCCATTTCAGATTTATCGAGCTCTCTTCGCAGTTTCGCTGCAAAAGCACACATTTCTTTTACCGTCAAACTTGAAGAGCATATTAAGCTTGATTTACCCTTTTGCTCAACTATCTGTATCTCATAACCAAAATAGGCTACTAGACGCTTCCTAAGTCTATCGCTTCTGTAAAGGCCAATGTTTTCTACACCACTTTTTTCAAGATAACCTCGGTACTTTTTCAACAGTTGCGTCATGTAATAAACCGACTTATTCTTGATTAAGTTAACTGAAATCTCTGCAACTAGCTCATTAAAGGCAGAGTCATATCCGGTGACTTGGCTCTCCTCAGTGCTCCTCTTATTCATAAACTTATCCATGCAAGATTTATGATAACGAAAGTCATTTGCGATCATGTCCAAAGTTTCTGTGCCGTGGCCTTGAATCTTATGGAGTAAAACATGGTCATTAAGGAGCTTCGCCTTTTCATGAATGGCTTTTTGTCTTTCACTTGTTGAAACGAGAGTAAGCTGCCATTTCCCCTTTCCGTCTCGTTTTTTTTGGCACAAAAAGCAACATGTTTTAAAATCAATTACCTGAGACTGCCTGACCGTTTTTGGGGGGTTTTCCGGTGTTCCTACAATCTCAGTCTCCGATTTTGCTTTCTTACTCGAAAACCGTTCTAGCTCCTTCTTGTGAGTATATGTACTCCTACAGTTTCTATGACAAAAAGGCGTCTTTTCCAAAAACGCTCTGGTGTCCTGGATTTCTGTGCAAAGGCGTTCGTACACGTCATCTTTTCTGATGTTCAAAGCATCTTTAAATGTCTGCAACCCAGATTCAGTCAAGTAATTGAGCTGCTGATCCTCTGATGAACATGTTTGGCAAACTATATACTTAGTGTAGTCTGTTTCAAATTTCTGAAGGGGTCTTTTTGAAGAAAATAGCACATCTATTTCTTTAGTCTCCATGCGTATCTAAAAACAAATCTCTGCATAAGCGTCTTTCCTTTGCAAAGGAATAGATACAGATTCACTAGCTTTTTTTCCAGAACAGATTTCTATCAACCAGAGACTGGAGGCTTTGAATAATGGCTTTTGCTTACAAAATGGTGTCATTGAATTCAGGGACCAATGAATCTTGTTTGCTTGCTTGTGTTTTTTGTTGTTGAAAGTCAAGCAAACGGAAAAGAAGAACAAACGAAAAAAGGCACAACACGTCTTCATTATAAGTAAATGGATCTTCATTATACGTAAATGGATCGCACTACTCAAAACCTTATGCTCTCCTGGACAAAAGTTAAGAGTTATTGATTTTTCAATAACGCTTTACGGCTCGCCAAGACAAAAAGGTTTGATTGAAAAGATTTGTCTTGGAGAGCCGTTTTGATCGTAAACAAAACAGCAATATTGTATTTCGATTTTTCTATAAGAATTACCTTTCTGTATCATTGTTATATAATGGAATCACAAACAAGTGAGGTGATCAAAATGGCGTGGCTTCCAGTGGTGATCCAGGACTTGAAGCTTACAAAATAACAAAACGAGAAAAAATAATAACTATAAAGTCAAACGAAATATGACAAAAAATAAAAATAACAATATCATGGAAAGCAAATATCAGTTAACTAGTCACCTGTTGGTTTCTGCTACGTAGTATGTGTTGAGATTATCATACACGAATGACGTGAGTAAAATGGCGCCAGCAGCTCGTAAATTGATTGTTAACGAGAGATCGAGAATTCCTCGACTTCAGGCAATAATTCTAGACTTAAATGATTTCAAAGAGCTTGGAAACAAGCTCCACTAGTTGCTCTACCGAATTTCAAGGTAAATTTTACAAGCAAAAGGTAAAAATGTACGATAAAGAACGGAGAAATCTGGAATATGTGGGCGAATCCTCCGAGTGCGATTCAAACTGAAATTCCAACGGTCGTTCACATCCGGGAATTTGAAAACCAGTGACAAATATGCGCGCGCAAAACATTTGGATTTTTAGAAATGGTTTATATTTATTTTGTTTTATAAGCAATATGGAAACTAATAAAATGGTATAGGATTTGTAAGATATTTCTATTTAAGCAATAAAAGTACTTTCCGCGTGCTCTCTGCTTTCTTACAAACACGAGGGGATGTTGGGAGAACTGATCAAAACTTGAAAGACACGAGCCAAAGGCGAGTGTCTTTCAAGTTTTATCAGTTCGACCAACATTCCCCGAGCGTTTGTAAGAAACCAGAGAGCACACAGAAAGTATTTTTATTGCTTTTAGAAAATAACATACACACGCGCGACAGCGTTGCGTGACAATCGTGTTTCTCAGGTCTCTTACAAACACGCTTTTTAACCAATCAGAATGCGCACATTCACAATACAACATAGGTGTTATTTTCTAAATCTTTTTCAGCTCCCTTGGTAAAATAAGTAGCTACGTATGTAAAAACACACTCTGCATCATTAACCGTTTCATTTGCAAAAACAAACCTGTTTTCATGCCTTGTTTAAGCTGTTATATCAGTTCAACAATTTACAACAACAGCTGCTTATTCTCGGCACTTAACAACAATTCCTATAATGAAAATGTTAAGAATCCAAGATGGCGTATCCAAGATGGCCGCCAAAATTGGCAAATATCTATTATGATGTCATCAATGGTTACCATGGCTACCAAAGGTTATTATGTTGTTGTATTTGTTAATTCTCACAACCACTAAAAGTTTGATGAGGATTGACCATCCAATTCTCGAGATATGCGAGGGACTCTAGATTCAAGATGGCCGCCATTGAAAGATCGTTGTTTTTTTTATTAAAGTAACTGAAAATTGAAAACCATTGCATCAAAGCAGATTCACTAATACAAAAGTTGTCATGATTCACGATTTAAAGCACATGAGAGTTCAGCAAACTAATGTTATATTGAGAAAAACCTTTAAAGAAGTTGAAAAATCAGCAAAAAAATGGTCCCTTGGGAACGTTTCCTGTGATAAACAAGTCACGTGATGAAATTTATGACGTCACATTTCCTTACAAAATGAATGAAAAATATTTTAAGAACGTTCCCTCCATTATGGATCAGTTCTTTATTTATTAGTGAACAGTATTGCTGCAAAAAAGTACATTGAAGTTTATCCTATTAATGCCGTGTCTGCCGTTCGCTAAAACGTTATATGTGACGTCATCAACGCGTTTCTCACGTGGTTTGCAAGAGTTTCATATCGTCCAACATCGCATTTCACACTCTCTGATATACCACCTTTTCATCCCCGTATAAGAAAATTTTATATCAAGCCGTCAATGTCAAAGTCATTTTTAAGCCACTTCTGGCCTGTTGGCCCCCTGACTATGTATTGTTTGCTTGCATCTTGAAGTTAACAATGTTATGGCAAGAATTATTGAGATCAAAAATACATATTTTGTTGTGTAAAAACTGAACCAAGTAGCATGACGAGAGTCGGCACAGACATTCTACCATCTACATTCATTCGAATCGACGTGGAGTGGTTCTTGGAATTTATGTCCAACATACTGAAAAAAATTAATTTAGTATTCTTCCTACAGTGCAGCAATGCCATTTGCAATTACACTCCAAAAAAAAATTCATTTAGATATATTCGCCGATCCGCAACTCGATTTAAAGCAGTGGAAACTGAAAGTCGTATGGAATAGAATGCTACGAGGATTTTGGGGCATTGGAGATATGAAACATTTGAATTTTCCAAGGAAAAGCATATAGAGGATTCCAAGTGTATTATTCGCTTGCCAACTTGAAATTAACAATGCATTGCAAGTAATTATTCAGGTGAAAGTTAAATATTTTGTTGTGGAAAAACTGCACGAAGTACCATGACGAGAGTCAGCACAGATATTCTGCCATCCACATTCGTTCGTATCGCCGTGGAATGGTTCTTGGAATTTATGTCCAACATATGAACGAGAAACATCAATAGAAATATATGACCGGAAATGCCTAGAGTCTAATTAGTAGACGTAATTGGTTTTCGAGTTAGGTTCCTATCGCCCCATGTAAGGTAATCCAAGCAGATCTTGTATTCCGGATTCCAGCCCTTTGATTCCGGATTCCAACCTACTGGATTCCGGGTTTCATACCAATGGATTCCGGATTCCATAATTCTCAAAGAATCCGGATTCCAATATTTCTTTATCTGAATAAATTCTTGGGTTCCGGATTCTCAAGGCCTTTGGATTCTGGATTCCTGCTATATGGATTCCGGATTCCATTCTACGGATTCCGGATTCCAAAGCTAACAAAAAGTTGGATTCCGAATTCTGGATTACCTTACATGGGGCGATTCCTAGTATAGCCGGCGCTATAGCGAAGCAGATCTCGAGAAGATTATAACATAAAAACATAGCACTATAAAAACATAGCAATGATGTACACGGATTGATTTGCAATAAAAAAGTTTCCTGGCTGGCCATGATGGCTTGCGAAGTTATTGTCGCCAGCGGTGACTAAGTCATTGCCTGGAGTGCTGGCACTTGAAATTCTCAACTCCCTATGTGTATGTTTCCTGACATTACGTAGGCCGCATTTTCAGTTTAGAAAAATCCAAGAAATCGCCTCTAGTCATGGCCGCAATAAATTTGTACTAGCACAGTTTTGCACTAAGCGCAATTATAACCATACTAGCTGATGCCCGTGAAAAATTCACGGAGTGTAAGGGGAAAATTTATTTTACTTAAGTGTTCTCTGTTTAAAAAAAAAAAACGAAAACAAATCACAATGGCCATATGGATGTTGGGAGGGGTTCATGATTTCCCCCTTCCATAAACTGTTGGATTTACATTAGCTAATAACCTCCCATCAGCATGAGTATCCCGTCCCACCATGCAAAAGGATTTTTTTTATTGCACTGGTCTCCCTGATTGGTGCGACAAAATCACGCGTGTGTCCGTCTCTCAAATTGGTCAAAGAACCCGTGAAAATCGAAAGCGCAATTTGACTTCGGAATTGTTTGTATGTTTATCATATCTCAGTGAGGGGAGAGAAGAAACTGGTCAAGTAAAAATGGTCTAAGGACTAATAAATGTTTTTAGTTTATATTATTTATATTTTTTCGGCTTTATCCCTCGCTTAAAAAATAGCTTGAATTAGAACTTATGTAGCCCAAACTGAATCTTTTCCAACAAAAACATGCCCACTGGAGGGATTTCCTCCTTCTCTTCGGGATTGTGTCCTTCGTTTTGCGATAGAGCCGTCAGGATTTATACTTAGAGAATATTATTCATGACTTTCACGGACTTTGTTTCGTAAATGTGTCATTTCGACTTTTAGCATGACTTAGCGCGTGCTCCGAGGGAAGCAAGGTAGTGTGTACGTTTGTTGAAACTTGAATGAAAATTTTTCTCAGCTCAAATCTTTCAAGTTAGAATTATCCCTGCACATTCCTGTATGTAATCTGTAAGAGAACCATTTAAGTTTCAATGTCTTTGGTGCTTTCGGCTGCGCGAACCGAGTTCTTTCTTAGTTTCTGTGGGAGATTTCATCATGGCGGCGATGGCGGCTTTGTCCCTCCTTAAGAAATCTCTTGAATTAGAACTTTGCCCAGGGTGAATCTTTTCCAACAAAAACACGCCCACGGTCCAGATTTCCAGCTTCTCTTCAGGTTTGCGAACTTCTTTTGGCGGCACAGCTTCAGGGCTAAGCGGAGCGAGTGCGGACACGATTTTCCTTACCGTATTAATATATAGATATCTGCCCTATCACAAAAACATTCAGAAACTTCTAGCTAAAAAGAGTGCACACATCAGAAAATCGCGGACTTTCTGAAAACATACACAATATTTTATTTTATTTATATCAAATCAAGAGAAAATATATCATTTTCTCTTGTTCAAATATGATGTTATCGCTTCGAAATCATTCACTCGATGTGTTATCTGAATCGTAAACACTATTCGTATTCTCGCTTAGCTTTGAAACGATCACGCAATTTCAACGCAATTTGGAACTTGACTGCAGCTTTTACACAAAAGTCAGCTGTACATATAGATTTTACAATGTGGGCTCATGAATAAATTCCAGCGCGCGCATATATTTAGGTAGGATACGAGTCAGCACTAGTATTACCCGTTTCGATTAGATTTCCGCTCGAATTCCTTGTGTGGGAAGTGTTCGGATATTACACGGTTGGGATTTGTCATGGGAATTCCCGATTTTCCCATGACAAATCCCATGGATGGGATTCTGCAGAAATTTCCTGTGTGAATATCCTCAAAATCTAACAAATTTGAGGCACGGATATTCTGTTTCTTTAGAGGTATGCCTTGTTTGTTTCTTGAAGAAGCTACAATGTAGCTAGATATGTCGAATTGTTATTTGGGGTCCTCAGTTCTCGAAAACGTAATAAATGTAGAGGCTAGTTTGCCTGATTTAGCCGATTTCTTTGTAATATGGTCTGTATAATGAATCAAATTTGAATTTTACCGCCATGTAATAAGATGCAAAGTTAAGCTCAATAACGCGCGATTCTGTTCTTTAGGGTACCTAAGGGTGAGAATTCTGGTGTGTTCCTGTTTTAATAGGATGAACTGTGGTGCCCTTGTTTCGGATGAACTGTGACCTGCCCTTGCTTAGGGTGAAATGTGATGTTTCCTTGTTTAAGGTGAACTAAGCACAAAATGAGTTGAGAACTGTTTCACTTCGATGCTCAAAAGCCATCAAAAATAAGGTTTGAAAGTTCACCATGAAGAAGTACAAATGAAAATCTAAAGAAATACCGCAATAAACAAAAAAGTTAATTTACAAGCTAAACGTTTTTTTAAATTCACTACTGAAAACCACATTTTTAGTCGAGCCTTACTTGTTTGTTTTGGCTGGATTGGATCCTTCGCTCTTTCTTTGAAGGCATAGAGCAAAAATATGTCTTCTCCGCAAAATTTCAGAAAGCTTCGGTGTTTTTTGGTGATGCTATAGGACTTCTAATGTTGAGCACTTGCTCGAAAAAACAATCATAAACGTCCTTAGTTTAACCGAAACATATCAGCCTATATATCGTTGTAAAGCTTATAGAATGGACTAGCGAGCTATGGCAAAAAGAAATTTAAAAACGAAAATGGCGGCCGTTACCAAAAACTCCTCAAGGGGAGGGGACCTAACGCAAACTCATGCAAATCAAATTGTGCGACTCCAAAATAAATCCATTACCTTCCGAACAAAGGGATTTTTTTTTACTGGAGAAGAATGGATTTGTAGCAAATTTGGCCTAGGGAGCAGCCGCTCGGCGAGTTTGCGCTAGGTCCCCCTCCCCCTTGAAGAGTTTTTGGTAACGGCCGCCATTTTGGTTTTTAACGGCCGCCATTTTGGTTGTCCAAGTTGTGGTGATACCGGACCGTTACGAAGGGGGTCGTGCGAGTTTAACGGGGTCTGCTACTTCGCGTATGTAACTGCAGTATATATTGATTTTGCTGCGTCGGTAACATGTATATCTACGATCCTGGTGTGTTTGTTTAGTTGTTGAATTCGAATTTTGTGAAAAAAATCCGTCTTGAAGTGTGTTCTGCCGATCGATCCGACGAGCCGATTTGGGCTTCAGCCTCCCACCTTGTCTTTCTCTCTGTATGGGGGGCGAATTGAAGATAAATCCGTGAAACTTCACATGAGCATCAATGACAACCATAACTAACAACATGGTAAGTTTCAGTAACTTTTATTGATAATTTCCTAAAAATGTTCAGGTCCAAACATCCCTTACCACAATCCCCATATAAACTCTATAATACTATCAATACTTCGATGTTGTAGTACACAAACAATTGTCCTGGGTCACCTGTGGTCGAACTGCTCGACCTTGACTCCCAAGTAACACATTGTTTTAATCCTTCAAGGTGTTTCTCAAAAACCGTGTCTGCGTTGTTTAAAATTTTGCTTTGTTCAAAAGTTATCGAACTTTTACATTTCGAAGGTCAAATTTTATAGAATTTTCACGCTCTAAAAATTCAAAAGATTCATAACTTTTGAACTAAACAAAATTTAAAAAAAAACGCAGACACGGTTTTTGAGAAACATCTTTAAGGTCTCGGTAAGGGAACGACGTGCTTACAGAAAACAATTCTCGCCGCGTCGCAATTTATGCTGTGTTAATCAGTTATATATCGTTTTTAAAGCTAAAAGACTGTTCTATCTGATGAAGTTGTTTATTGTAGCGGAGTTTAGATTTTTCTTATATTTTAACGACCCCGAACTAAAAACTACCTTGTTTACTTGAGAGGCTCCAGACCATTAGCGATTTGTTGCACAATTTCAAACTTTGTCGGATTTCAATCTTGGAGAAATGAACTGCAAAACCGTGTGAGCGATTTTTGATATTTTGCATATTTACGAAAATATTAGGTCGCAAAGTTGAAGGTCGCATTTTTTTCAATTTGCTGCCGCAAAATTTTTTATAAAAACTTTTTGAAGTAAAAGATAAAAATTTCCTCACACGGTTTTTTAGGTGTTATCATCTTCTAACGGCATAGAAAATTTGACGCCGATATCTTAAATCGTGCGAGGACAGGAGCTTCGCGAAGGTGAAAATTTGACTTAAATTTAAATGCTAGAAAAAGCTTGAAAGTTAATTAAATTACAGAAAATGAGTGGCGGGCAATACAAACAAGTAAAACAGTTGACGCGTCATTTGGGGTTTTAGAAATATACTTTAAGACTATTAAATGAATTCCAGGAAAAAAAGTCATATTATGGATTTTTAATTATTAGAAAATAACACCTATGTTGTATTGTGAATGTGCGCATTCTGATTGGTTAAAAAGCGTGTTTGTAAGAGACCTGAGAAACACGATTGTCACGCAACGCTGTCGCGCGTGTGTATGTTATTTTCTAAAAGCAATAAAAATGCTTTCTGCGTGCTCTCTGGTTTCTTGATCAGTTCTCCCAACATCCCCCTCGTGTTTGTAAGAAAGCAGAGAGCACGCGGGAAGTACTTTTATTGCTTAATTATAAATAATTTAGATAGTACGCGCGCTCTGATTGGTCGAGAGCCGTGTTTGCATTTCCCTGTGCAAACACAGTTGTGACGTCGCCCAATGGCGAGCTTCGGGCCGGTAATTTGAAATAGCTTTTAGAAAAACATGTAACATGTTTTAGGCAAAATCATTTATTAAAGTCAATATTACTTGGACATACATTTGATAAATCACATTGAATTCACATAAAGCATGAGATCCGTGAAATAATATTGTTTTCGCTTCTTTACCTTAGCTGAGTTCGGCACACAGTTCGACAGTCACAAGTTCAGTCTCGTTCTGCAGATCTTGAAAAAAATGCTTCCAAAAAGTAATCCTGGATCCTCGTATAATATTTGACAAGAACAGAAGGTACAAATAAGTGGATTCCTTCCTTCTTTTCCATGCTTGCCGTAAATAAAGCGTTTAAATACGCTCTTCCAAGCAGTTCCGCTGCCACATGCAAGTTCTTGTTCGGGAGAAATTCTTTCACAGACGAAGAAACTGGGCCAACACACATATGTAAAACAACGACTTCTGTACTTAAGTCTTCTGTTCACCTTCTGTCGTAATTATTTTGTGTTTTGAAAGGAAGAAGCCACCATTTTAAGCCACGAATGTCATTTTAAATCCACTTCGCTTGCCGCCATCTCAGAAAACTTTCAGTCCGATCAGAAAGAGATTGACAAATCATGCGATAGACGGAGCGCTCTGATTGGCTAATGCAGCCTTTTCATCTGTATGGAGAATTTAGAGTCTCATCCGCTTCAAAAACTTACTATTCCTGTCCACGTAGATTTTATTTATGTAGATAATTAATTTATCGATGTGGTTTGGAGAATTCTCGAGCTGGTGCAAACACTCGCCTGCGGCTCGTGTTTCCACTGATCTGCTCTCGAATTCTCCCAACCACATCTCGGTTTGCATAAGCCTGTGCAGTCACGGAAACTGTGTTTTATTTGTTAAATGTTACTTGGAGTCATGGTCCAGCAGTTCGACAGCGTTAGCTCGTGAAAATGGCACACCAAAATATTTAATCAATGCTTTAGAAAATTACAGGTATCTGTAATGTTGTCGCCATGGCAATGTCATGTATACGCCATATTTGGTGTGCCGAGATTTTGGGTGGATCAGTCGTAAGCAAGTAAAATAGCGAGTGGACGCAATTTGAGTCTCTGTGTAATTGTTTTCCCACTCACCTTCCACAAAACACCACATTGGCGACGAGGATCAAAGGACGATAAGACGACGAGGATCAACGGATGATAAGACGGTAAACTCACCGCAATGGCCACAGCGCTACCCCAGTTCCCCGAATTCGACATCTCCGAACCAAGCACTCAAGCAGCAAGATGGAAGAAGTGGCTGTCAAGATTTAGAAACTTGTTAGTCGCCATGAACATAACAGACAAAGCCAGGCAAAGAGCCCTGCTCCTCCCATTATGCGGGTCAGACAACAAATGACATCTTCGACACGCTCCCAAACACAACCGCTGGCGACGGGGAAGACACATTTGAGAAAGCGGTGCGAGCGCTCACGAATTACTTCACTCCCAGACAAAACCGTGAGTACGAAATCTATGTTTTCCGCCAAGCAAAGCAGGAATCTGACGAAAGCATCGCTGCATTTCATACACGGATCAGACAACTAGCAGTTACCTGTGAATTCGCTGATGTAGATCGCGAAATTTAGACCCAAATTGTGCAGAGTTGCCTCTCACACAAACTGCGTACAAAAGCCCTCGAAAATCCCACATTCTCATTGACACAACTCTTAGATGCTGGGAAGGCCATGGAACTGTCTAAGAGCCAGGCGGCTAGTATTGAGGATAAGAAATATGTTACCATGATTCAAAACAAGATGGCGGACGTCATGCGAAGCCCCGTTCAGTTAAGCATGGGTCACGTGACCGGAAGTTGTCACGCAACCGTCACGAAGACCGGAAATCAAGCGAAAAATGCCGAAATTGTGGTAAGAACTACCCCCACCAAGGCGGAAAGGCAGCCTGTCCAGCATATCAACAAGTCTGTCGTGGGTGCGGAAAGTTGAATCACTTTCAATCAGTCTGCAGGTCTAAAGCAAGGGAGAGAATCAAAGCACGCCCCGTTTAGAAGTCGACGAAGTTTCTGAAAGCGAGTCCAGTGACGAAGATGAAGGTTATACGTTCTCCCTGAGCACTAAACAGATATCGAGGGTCGACCCTTCTTTAAGATCAAGGTACAAGGAACGCCTGTCACTATAATGGCGGATTCAGGAGCGAGCATCAACGTCCTAGACGAGAAGGATTACCACAGGCTACCCAACCGTACGAAGCTAGAACAGACTGGCGTGAAGATTTTCGCCTACCATTCGCCTACCAATCCCCTGCACGTACTCGGAAAAATCAGCGTGACCTTGGAGTGAGAAACCAAGAAGATCAACGCCAAGCTTTACGTTGTGAAAGGGTCGGGCGGTTCCCTGCTGAGCTGGAAGACCTCGCAAGAGTTAAATCTCCTCCAGACCGTGCAGCAAGTGACCACGAAGCCGTCGCAAAGAGTCGGGACCAATGGACTGAAAAGTCTGTTAGAAGACTACGACGACTTTTTTTACGGCCTTGGCAAGCTGAAAAACTACCAAGTGAAGCTACACATCGACGAGAATGTACCGCCCGTCGCACAGCCGCACAGAAGAGTCCCGTTCCACGTGCGCAAGCAGCTAGAGGAGCAGTTACGACGCGACGAAGAGCTTGGAGTCATAGAGCGCAATGAAGGCCCCACACCCTGGGTGTCCCCTATTGTCGTTGCCCCGAAGCCGAAATCACCAGGCAAGATTAGAGTGTGCGTCGACATGCGCCAAGCCAATCAAGCGATCAAGCGCGAACGCCATGTGACCCCGACAATCAAGGAGATGATTGGCGACCTGAATGGCGCCAAAAGTGTTTAGCAAACTGGACCTCAACCAAGGGTACAACCAGCTAGTTCTAGCGCCCGAGTCAAGATACATTAGAACCTTCAGCAGCCACCTAGGCCTTATGCGATATAAGCGCCTGAACTTTGGAATCTCGAGCGCCGCTGAGATCTTCCAAAACGTAATCCGCGAGACCCTGGAAGACATCGAGGGTGCGATTAACATCAGCGACGACATTCTAGTCTTTGGCAAGACACAACAAGAACACGATCGCAACCTGCAAGCTGTGTTCAAGCGACTGCGAGACAGGGGTCTCACACTCAACAAGAGCAAGTGCGAACACAGTAAGAACAACCTGGAGTTCTTCGGGTACATCTTCTCCGAAGAGGGCATATCTCCTGACCCCAAGAAGATCGAAGACGTGGTCAATTTTCAGACACCAACAACAGCATCAGAGGTACTCAGCCTGCTGGGAATGCCGAATTACTGCTCGAGATTCATTCCTGATTACGCTACCAAGACGGAGCCTCTACGCAAGCTCACCCACAAGGACCAGCCTTGGGTCTGGACAACCGAGCAAGATCGCGCTGTCAGCCAGTTGAAGGAAGCCCTAGCAAACGCCCCCGTCACGGCATATTTCGATCCGAGGAAAGACACAGAAATCTCCGTCGACGCGAGCCCAGTTGGTCTGGCTGCCATCCTTACACAGACGGATAGGAAAGACGTACGGCACGTAGTCACCTACGCGAGCCCCTCCCTCACCGACACTGAGCAGCGATACAGCCAAACGGAGTGCGAGGCTCTCGCCGTCGTCTGGGCCTGCGAATACTTACAACTCTACATCTATGGAAAACCTGTTCACTGTTTACACAGATCACAAACCTCTCGTGTCGATCTATGATAACCCTGGTTTCAAGCCCCCAGCAAGGATCGAGCGTTGGGCCTTAAGACGTCAACCGTACCAGGTCACCGTCAAGTACCAGAGAGGCGAGGACAACCCCGCAGACTACCTCTCGAGGCATCCTAACAAGAAAACGATGCAAGCAAGCCGTCAGCAGAAAGTAGCAGAAGAATACGTTAACTACCTCACTAGTACCTCAACCCCTAAGGCCCTGGAGACCGAGGACATCGAGTCGGCAACTCAGGAGGACGCCACACTACAAACGGTAGCAGAGGCGATTCGAAACGGCAGCAACTGGCATCGTGCAAGCCAAAACCCGTCCATCGATGTTGACGATTTTCGCCTGCTGGAAAAGGTGAAAGGCGATCTCACACTTAGTGCATCGGGTAACCGCATACTGCGCGGAACTCGCTTAGTTATCCCGAAGAGCCTGCGAGACCACGTAGTCAACCTTGCACATGAGGGCCACCAAGGCCTCGTGAAAACCAAATCGCAAATCGCTACTGGTTTCCCAACATCGACAAACTGGTAGAAAGCGAGGTGAAATCGTGTGACGCCTGTCTAATTGTGACACCAGAAAGCAAGAGAGAGCCTCTCACAATGTCTCCGCTACCTGAAGCCCCCTGGGAACAAGTCAGCGTGGACTTTGCCGACCTACCGGATAACAAGTACCTCCTACTCCTGACGGACGACTACTCGAGATACCCCATAATCAAGACAGTAAGTTCCACGTCAGCAAGGGCAGTCCTGCCAAAGCTCGACACCATCTTCTCCGAGTTTGGAATCCCAAGCAAGGTCAGATCAGACAATGGTCCCCCGTTCAAGACTTCAAGTCGTTCTCGAAAGACCTTTGTTTCAAGCACCGTAAGATAACCCCGAGATGGCCAAGAGCTAACGGAGAAGTGGAGAGGTTCGTAAGAACTGCCAAGAAGTGCGTCAAGGCTGCAATCATGAAACGCAAAAGCTACAAGCAGGAGCTGAACAAATTCTTGCGCAACTATCGAGCGACCCCACACAGCACCACGCGAGTACCACCTGCAACCGCGCTATTCGGACGGCCAATGAAGACGAAGCTGCCTCAAACAATCACACGGGCACAAGACGTGGAAATGCGCAAGCGTGATCAGTCGGCGAAGGCACAAATGAAGAAGTACGCCGATAGTAAACCCTATATCAAGCCGTCAACGATCACAGAATGTAATGTAGTGTAATGTAGTGTAATGTAATGTATGCACTTGTATACCGCAAATTATCATATGGATATGTTCAAATGCGGTTTACATATGTGGACATGTCTGATTCCTAAGATGCGAACTGTGATTTATACAATGCAGTTTTACAATCATGAGTGATTGTTAGCTATATCATTTTGTAATGAGCACTGTGGTTGTTTAACGTCCCTCGCATAGTGGTTAAGTGTAGTGGGCTGAGAGACGGGACCTCGGTTTATTGTCTCATCCGAAAGACGTGAAACACAGGAGAAGTGAAGAATCACGAGGTTCGAAACAGCAGAGAAAATCCCAACTGCCCCGACTGGGATTCGAACCCGGTGCACAGAGGTGAGAGGCAAGCGCTTTTACACGCTGCGCTTCCCGTGCTTCTCACCACAGAAGGAGATACTGTGCTAGTGATGATCGACGACTCGAAGAGGAAGAGTGACACGCCGTACCGTCCTACGCCCCATGCCGTGGTGGACAAGAAAGGGTCCATGGTGACGGCGGAAGCGGACGATGGAGCCCGAGTCACTAGGAATTCTTCTTTCTTGAAGGCCATCCCCAAGACAGCAGTTATGACTGAGAAACACGACGATGACATGGCAGAGGACATGGTAGAGGACGCAGCAGTCATGCCTCCAGTGTCGCGTTCGCCGCCGGATGTTCCCAGGCGATACCCGCAGCGTGAACGCGCACCTCCTGCTAAGCTTAAGGACTATGTTTGTTATTAGAGTTTCGTAACGAGGATATTCATGAACCTTGGATGGTTCTAGCCACGTGAAATGTACGTTAAGATTAGAGACATTGAACTTTTTCAGTATATTCTGTTTTATTAGGTTCTCTCCAAATAGGGGAGGAATGTTATGTTGTCGCCATGGCAATGTCATGTATACGCCATATTTGGTGTGCCGAGATTTTGGGTGGATCAGTCGTAAGCAAGTAAATAGCGAGTGGACGCAATTTGAGTCTCTGTGTAATTGTTTTCCCACTCAACTTCCGCAAAAACACCACAGTATCAATAAGTGATTTCGTTTTGCCACAGCCCGATAGTCCATTCTATAAGCTTGCCAACGATATATAGGTTGACATATTTTGATTAAACTAAGGACGTGTATGATTGTTTTTCCCGATGACGTGCCGCAAAGGTTCTCAGTAACCTTAAAATCGAGCAAAATCTGCAAAGTGTGGCCACAGCTCAAAACCTTATCTACCCTCATTTTCAGTTTATAGGAAGGTTTTCATGAGTTAACAAACCTTCTGGAGATGTACCGAACTGTAAAACCTCTATAAACGTCATTACCATCGGGATTGAGTGGAAATTGAAATGATGGGTGTACAGAAGGAAACATTTGGGGAAATCTCAGAGAATTTCTCTCTACGTTTGGTCGTGTTTCGTGAGTTCTTTGGAGTTCGAGTGCATGCTTCCTTGACTCTTCGGTAAATTCATCGCTGAAAAACAGATTCATGGACAATAGCAATGGCTTCAAGAAATTAATATTCCATCACATAAACAATCTTCTGATTCATATGTAACAGATAAGAATTATATGTTACAAACAGAGGATACAAGTCGGCTGCAACGAAGATTTGAAAACTTAGTTCTTGGTAGTGAACATGAAACGGACACAAAAACTACCAACAACCACTTCTTTGCAAATGATTTCGCTCGTCGGAAATTTACTAAAGAAACCCCTTATGGCGCTGTAATATCGGCTGATAAAGCCTGGTGCACACTAGCGACATAACGACATAAGGACGTTATGTTGCAACGAAAAAAGCACGGGGAAATAATTGAAACAATCAATATTTTCCATGGATTTTCATTAGATTACTTCACCAAAGCAATCTTATGTTATTTTTTGACGACTTCAACTTCTTGAAACCACTAAATTTTGTTCGCGTGACATGTTTCTTATGTCGTTATGTCGCAAGTGTGCACCAGGCTTAATGTCCAAGGATGAGAAATGGTACGAGAAATGAACAGTTGGCCGAGAAGCGAAGCTCCAATACCTTTCTGTTCACAATCCTGTTAAGGTGGATCGACCCAGTAATTTTGTACCCATGCCAGCCAATTTTGAACCTCTTATATAAAAGCAGGTTGATTTCTATAACACACATACTACCCATAGACTGAAATACATGTCAGTACAAACGTTTGGGAGATCGGAGTTAGTATCAAGTGACAATTGGGCTACGCCTATTTCCACTCTCACACCAGTTTCAGGCTGTAACGACATTTTTTCAAAAAATGCTCTACGGTACCTCGAGATTGACTGATTGCCTACGTGTAACCGAAGTTTGACTAAATTCTACAAGACCGATCTGAAGATATTTTAGGATTTATAAATCAGGGCTATAATTTATGTAAAATCCAGTGTTATGAATTAACATGACAGAGTTTGGTACTTCATGGTTATAAATTGAAAGTTTTTATAGCTCATTCTATTTGTGTATGTTTAAGGAAGGTCATGCTTTTTATTAGAATTAAATATTTCTCTGCGATTTCGAAAAGGATACAAATGTAAGTATCAACATAATAGCCCTACGCATCAGCCAACTGCGAAATTTGGGCCTGCTTTGACGAAATTCGGACTGATTTGAAAAATCGTAGTTTTTTTCACTTCAAATTTTTGAACGAATCCGACTGATCAATGTAAAGTTTGTCTCTAGCGTTTCATACCAATTGAAATCTTCTAAGGTCATCAACTGTGGACGCAAAGATCGGTAAATATTGGATGGATTCGTGTAGTTTCCGCTCAGGGACTTGCTTTTGTTCTTCCAATGCGGCACACGTTGATATTCGCGGGTGACTGCTCTCCGAATCGTCCCCGAATTCGGTAATTAAATGTATAACAAAAGACCAAAAAAACTAAGAAAATTATCATACATCGGAGACTAGCCAAGCAAGGACAAGCCCACGTGCGCTCCATTGGAATTCGATTTTGTGCCGAATGGGGGAACAAAAGCAAATCCCAGAGTAGAAACTACAGAAATTCATCCAATATTTACCGATCTTTGCGTCCCCAGTTGACAGCCTTAGCGGATTTAAATTGATATGAAACGTTGGAGACAAACCTTACATTGATCGATTGGAGTCGTCCAAAATTTTGGAGCAAAAAAAAATACGATTTTTTAAATCAGACCTAATGTCGTTAAAGTAGGCCCAAATTTCGCGCTGAGCCGATGCGTGGAGGAATTATGTTGTTACGTACATTTCCATTTTTTTCGAAATCGCAAAAAAATATTTATTTTTAATCAAAAGCATGACCTTCCTTGAACAATTACAAATAGAATGAGCTATAAAAGCCTTCAATTTATAACCAGGAAGTACCAAACTCTGACATATTTATTCATCTCACTGAATTTTACATTAATTATAGCCATTATAAATCCTAAAATATCTTCAAATCGGCCTTAGAAATTTAATCAAACTTTGGTTACACGGAGGCAACCACTCCATCTGGAGGTACCAGAAAAAATTTCGTTACAGTTTGAAACTGGGCTGAGAGTAGAAATAGGTGTGGCCCGATTGTCACGTGATACTAACTCCGATCTCCCCAACTTTTGTACTAACATGTATTTCAGTCTATTGGTAGCTTGTGTGTTATATTGGCTGCGCGATAGAAATCAACTGTTTTTATATGAGAGGTTCAAAATTGGTTGGCATGGGTACAAAATTACTGGGTCGATCCACCTTAACAGTCTGAAGTCCTCCTCCTCACAATGATTACATGCCTTTTATCTTCTGTGATTCCTATACAATTATTTGTGTACTAGCTGTCGATTCAGCACGTCCTTTGTTCTGGTCTAAGTTAATAAAGATTATTTCAGGATAATTTTGCTGACCAGGAAATCCTTTCGAAAATTACTCAGTGGAAACTCGATCAATTGAAAGGGCACATCGGATACTCGTAGCTAAGAGGTGAAATTCAACAAACAGAATGTTCCGAATATGAAAGATAGAATAATTTACAAGTAGGAGCGTTAGCGTCCTTTTTGATAAGCTGACCAAATTAATCTGAAAGTAACACAATCTGGCGTAAGAATAATTAAAACTCGCGCATGACCCAAAGTAAGGTGACTCGCGCATCAGAATGACCCAGCAAAAGGCTAGCGTAGCTACGATGTTATAAATGACTAGGGAATATAGTATAAAGGATTACCTTGTTAGCGGAGCACCATACCTAAGGGAAAAACGTATAGTATACTATCGAGTTGATTTTTGAACGTCACGGGCATTATGGATCATTTTGATGACGTCATTGATGACGTAAGGGCACGTGACTTTGGTGTAGAGTTCCTCTTATGGTCTTTGAAACTTTGTCCAAGTTTGGCTTCTATAGAAGCTACCCTTCGGGAGATATGATTTTTTCTTTATTTTTCTGGTATTAAACCTATAGCGTACGCCGTCCGTCCGTCCGTCGTCCGTCCGTGTACACATGGAAACCCTGTGGTATGCAAAGAAAAAATTATATCTCCTCAAGGGAACATGCTAAGACAACCATACTTGGGATATTTTGTCTATGCCACAAGGGGGGTGCTGTAACACGGACACGTGATGTGACGTCATCGATGACGTCATCAGTGATTGAAAAATTAATATCTCGTGAAGGGAAGACTCTAAAACAACCAAACTTTGGTAGTGAGCGAAATGAAGTGGTCACGTGATATGACATCATCGATGACGTCATCTATGCTTCAAAAATGAATATCTCATGAAAGGAAGACTCTAAAACAACCAAACTTGGGTAGTGTAGTCTAGGTCACCAGATGAGCGAAATGAAGTGGTCACGTGATGTGACGTCATCGATGACGTCATCTATGCTTGAAAAATCAATATCTCGTGAAGGGAAGACTCTAAGACAACCAAACCTTGGTAGTGAGCGAAATGAAGTGGTCACGTGATATGACGTCATCGATGACGTCATCTAAACTTGGGTAATGTAGTCCAGGTCACCAGATGAGCGAAATGAAGTGGTCACGTGATGTGACGTGATCTATGCTTGAAAAATTAATATCTCGTGAAGGGAAGACTCGAAAACAACCAAACTTTGGTAGTGTAGTCTAGGTCACTAGATGAGCGAAATCAAGTGGTCACGTGATATGACGTCATCGATGACGTATTCTGTGCTTGAAAAATTAATATCTCGTGAAGGGAAGACTCTAAAGCAACCATGTACACATGGGAATCCCTTTCATTCACACATTAAATTTTATAACCAGGAGCTCCGCTTTTAGCCAGTGGCTAAATCTATATATTATTTTCATTCTAGAGCCAGTATAAGGTTTCAAATGCTAAACGTTTTCGGAGCAAAACACCTTCTTCAGAGCACTGAACGATGAATAATTCGAGAATAATTCGGAAAAAACTCTCAGCTGCAATTCTGATGTCCGAATTCAATTATAGTTAGCGTAATCCTCTCAACCGATGACAAAAACAAAAACAAATATATGTGGGATAATAGGGTATGGAATGAAGTACTAGATAGATAGAAATTTTATTTTCGCATTGCATCATATCAGCTGAAGCTGGTTTAAACATATGATCCTTGACGTTCTATCAATACATTATATTTAACAGTTATTCGCCGAAGGCGAAGAGAATAGTGGCGAATAGTCCCCGAGACCTCCGGTCTTGGGGACTATTCGCCACAATTCACGGAGCCTGAGGATAATAATTGTTTTAGTATATACTACACGGGAACACTTCAAAAAATATTAGAATGACACTAAATGTGGCATTTACCGACATTTTGTAGCCTCTTTCTGTATATGCGTGACGTTTGTCACGCACGCGACATTACGTCAGACTTCACTACAAGCATTCAAGTACTCAACACATGGTGGAAACTTGCTGCTGTTTTAGAGAAGCAAAAACGCTAGAAATCACTTGTTTTAAAACCTTAATATCGCCTACGATAAAATATTTAAGTCTTTAGAAAGTTGAAATGATGGATTCGAGGGATAAATTTGCATTGTGTGCCTTGGATTATGGATTGTGAACTGCAGAGTTGCCTCGCTGAAAACATTTTGCCTTTGGTTTTGGTCGCCATTTCACCACCGATACGATGGATGGCTATATTTTTCAACCCACTGGCAGAGAAATTCGAGATTCGCTTGGAATATTCAAACAGAAATTTGGGGAATTAACCTCTTCAAACTCTGGGACAATAAGGAAGACCTTGCTCATAAAAAGAGAGACCACTTTAAATACGTTTGATGTCGGATCAGGGTGGTGAAGGGGTTCTCCGTGATCCGTGATTCACCCGAAATTTGCTCCGTGATTCGTGAAAACAGGAAAATTACTGCCGCGATCCGTACGAATTTCTCTTACGTGACTCGTGATTACAGGCCTAGAGATTCGTGAAACGCGAAAGCTAGTCATTAGAGACGGACCATTTGGACCAATATCGAGCAGGCTCATTCTCTCCTGACTGCTCTTTAGGGAACCTGACGTCCTTATAAATAGATTGGGTTTTTTGTCGGCTCGCGCTCGCCATGCCATACAGCATTAAAATGTCTTTTTAAAATTGAGTAAATTTACTATCAGCAAACAGTAAATAAGGTTTAGCAAATGTCAGGAAGCGCAATTGTTAAACACCAAGTTCCCATTTACTCCTGGACGTTTCCCATTCTTTCAAATAATGTGTCCAAAATTTGGAGCGCGCTTCACGTGCATAAAGAGGATACTTTTGTGTAGCATTTAGAAACATCGTGCTGGGCTATGTTTAATTTTGGAAAATTTCTATTATGTTTCTTCGTGACTCCGTTTCTTCAGCGTGATTTTCGTGTCCCAGAAATATGAATTTCATTAACCGCGTAGTTTGATTTTCAAAATCGCAGCGCGCTTCGCGCGCATCCAAAAACATACATCTTCATAGTAGCGAAAATCCTAAATCCAGTGACCATTACCGCGAAATGAGAGCTTGAAATCATACCTTATTGAATTGTGATCAATTGTAGTTTTGATGGCGACATGTTTAAGTGATATCCCAAACCATCAAAAGAAATATCAGGAAAAAAATCGAGCAATGTCACGTTCTAGGGGAAAAAACATCGAGCAGCAAAACTGGACGCGAATAAAAATATCGAGCCAAAAAAAAATTAGCCACCCTCCCCATCAAATGTCAAATGTCCCTTAAGTACATCAAATATTAACCTTTACTGCGTCATTTCAGTAAACGCGCCCTTGGACACCTCTCTTACTCCGCTCAGTATGCACCCTCTTGTTTTGGCGTATCTGTTTTGCCTTTCTACTTTTATCGCTATATTAACTTAAAACACAACATGCATAATCCTTTTTAAAATTTTACTTCCGTGATTCGTGAAAAGCGTTTTCATAACTCCGTGATCCGTGAAATAACGAAAAATCGGTCCGTGATTCGTGATCGCTACTTAGTAGTATATACTAAGTCAAATTATCCATAATCTTTAAAATATCAATATAAAATATAATATAGTGTTAAGAGAGGTTTGCACTAACGATCACCTGCAAAATATATATATGCTATCCAATAAGTAGAATAGGGCTTTAGGTCATCTGGAAGAAATTTGAGTCTTTTTTGAAGCCGTGAAAGAGATCGATGACCTTATGTTGCCGCCATTTGACCAAATTCCAAACAGTGTCACGTTGACCGAAGCACATCGCAAGACAGATTTCTCAGTCAAATGTCCGCCAAAAGTAGAAAATATTGCGTCCCAGAACAATATTTCCTCTTAGTACTGCCTTAAAGGGTTTGTTGTTGGCAAAACAATCCTTATTCCACGCAGAAATCAAATGTTACGAAGAAGAATCGGCAACCTCGTTGTTACAAATTAACAAATTTGCGTTACAGGGGACGCAATCAGTTACGTCATTTGGGTCAATGTAACGCAATTACAAAGGCACAGTTGTCACGGCCTGGTCAGCTCGTCGCGGTCCTGACTGCCGATTCTTGTCAAAACATTGCATTTCTACGTAAAATAAGAGTAGTTTTTATTTTCTTCTTTTAGCGGACATTTGACTGAGAAATCCGTCTTGCGATGTGCTTCCGTCAACGTGACATTTGGTCAAGTGGCGGAAACACCAGTTCATCGACCTCTTTCACGGCTTCAAAAAAGACTCAAATTTCTTCCAGATGACCTAAAGGCCTACTCTACTTATTGGAGAGCATGTCAAGAAGTTCATTTCGAGAGTTCAGTGGAATTAACGTGATCTACGGTAAGTAACATCGCTTGTTTGCTCTCGAAAGACCGCTAAATTTGTGCTGAAGTTGTGTTCAGTTTGGCGACTGTCGCGGCCTCCAATTCAAACTACCCGAAAAACTCTTTCGATATTTATAAATAAAGGGTATTTCTCTTCACCGTTATATAATTATTTATCTAGTTTTCCATGTAACCTTGGCGAAATAGCTCATCGAACCTGGGCCTTGTGAAACAAGGGGAAAAATGTAAAACATTAAAATATCTGTAAAATATTCTTTACTTGTCTTACGATAATACAAAACAACTCCAGATGTTCGAAATTATGTCTGCTTTTGGGGTCTGAAATTTGTTTGCCACCACGAGCTGGAAATTTAGGTATTTTTAGTCTTTTTGTGGGAACGGTAAAATCACGCTCTTAAACCGGAAGTTGGGCAAATTTTCGATGTTCGTGCAATTTGACCAAAATAAAAATCCGATGGATCTAAAACTTATATCGTTCGAGGCTGTGACCAAAACCCTTTTGATGAGCCAATTTTGAGAGATTTGAAAAATTTTTTTTTGCAACCTTCAGGTGATCGTTAGTGCAAACCTCTCTTAAAAGTCCACAGTGCATCATAAACCATCAAAGAAGCTGGGATTTTAAGCATCCAATTTGGAATTGAAGCCTTTCAATGACTTGCATTACTGGGGCGTGAGTAATGGCGAGGTAGGACGTGTTCCTTGGAGCTCCCGTCCCATTTTCTTTCAACGTGCTCGATCTGTTTAATGGAGAGTATATTGAATACGCTGAGTTTTAAAAGAAAGGAAAGAGAATCTAACAGCAGTGTTTCGTCAAACGAGACTAGCCCTTTCGCAAAGAAAACCAAAGATTTAGACTCAGATCCCGTTCTACAAGCACTAGAAATGGGGGATTCTACTAACTCCAAGCTTGACGAGATACTCAACAAGCTTGGTGAACTTTACCTAATCAGAAGAGAAATTCGCGGATTGCATGGTACGGTCGAAAGGATCAACAACAGAATAAGCAGCCTCGAAATCAAGGTCATGGCAATGGAAAGTGAAGTGAAGAGTATTACGGAGGTCTCTGAAAGTCTCAAAGCACAGGTTGTATTTCTAGAAACTGAAATCAAAGAAGAAAAGGAGAAGTTGCCAAAAGCCGAACTAACGGAGTTCCAAAGATGAATTGGGAAAGCTCAAGCTTCGACTCCTAGATTATGAAGTTTACAACCGTAGGGAAAACTTGCCCGGAATCAAAGAATCCGAACAAACAGGCACGGCGGAAGTTTTGTACGAATTCTTGGAATCAACTCTTGGGTATGAAGACGCCAGACACATCGAGTTCCAGAGAATACACAGGTCAGGTGGTGTGCGTGAAGGTGAGTCTACTAAGCCTAGAACTATTATCGCGAGACTCCTGAGGTACCACGACAGGCAAACCGTCTATAAGTAGCGATCGAAAATCGAAGCAGATTCGGGACATGGTATTGGTCAAGATCTGCCGAAAGAGGTTTCTGATATGCAGAAAAAGCTCATGCCTTTACATGATAAAGCTAGAGAGGAAAAGAAGAGAGTTTACTTTAGTAGGAAAGAACCCTAATATATAGATTTAGCCACTGGCTAAAAGTGGAGCTCCCGGTTACATATTTATCTGTGTCAATGAGACAAAAAGGTTGCCATTGTCTGCATTGTACATAGATAGCCTTGCACCGTCATACCACGCGACTAGGCACTTGCACCTCCCACTTGCCACTTTGATAATCTCACCCAAGTTTGGTTGTCTGAGGTTTATCCCTTCCCCACAGGCTTGCCTGAACATCTACATATATTCACTTCATTGCCGCGACCATAACATCTATTCTACCAAATCGCAGTGACGTACTTCCGGTTAACATGAGATGCACACGTGCCGCCGTGAGTCAGTACAAAGTTGATCGCCGTGGTGTTCGGACGCGTAGGATAAGAGGTACAGTATTTTGCGTTTTACTTTACCTCCGTCCATCTTTTCTAACTTTTTTCTGTATTTTAGGTATTCTCCGAAGAACGTCTGGGAGAAAAACTACAATTTGTGTCGATTTTCGACACGTTCAAGGTGAATATTATTGTGAACTTTGACTTGTGAGTTTGTAAAACTCATTACCGTTTGAGTGCTATCGGCCTCAAATAACTCCGTCTTTTGACGGAAAGTAGGGAAATAAGTGATAATTCCCTAGCCAGGCGCAGAATATGGGAAAGTAAGTGATAGTTTCCCGCTTGGTTGATACGGCGTCATGGCTGTAAACCTTCAAAATTCCGCCTGAGCAAATATTCATTTGGAATAAGCTTACGTAAACTGGGAAAGAAAGTGTTAGTTTCCCGACAATAATGCCCTAAAATGACTGGCTATAGGCCTCATAATAATGATATATAAGTTGAAAATTGGTAAATTTGCAAGCTCTGCAATTATGGGCATTATTGTTTTATTCACGCTGAAGTCTTATTTGAATATTCTGGACTTCTTTACAGTGTGTTCATAATGGCGGAACGACTAGCAGCGGAACAAATTGCAAATGCCGCAACAACTGACAGCTCAGAAGACCTAAAGGAATCGTTAGCCAATATGTTTGCTAACATGAAATCCGACTTAATAACACACGTGGAAGATTGTGTTGGAGCTGCAATGGGCTTTGGCGAGGATGAATATGGAGAAAGTGAACTTTCGGATACCGCTATTTCCATTGATCAATTAGCATCCGATTTGGACAAGATCACTGAAACGGAAGCACCTGATATTAACAAAGATACTTCGAGCACGACAGATCTGTTATCAGAATTCTCAACCTCAGAGAAAACAGCTCCAGCCATTGACGATGCATTGGCCAAAATCTTAAGTGGGCTGATAAATGATAAACTACCAAAATCCAAACTTGATGATTTGACAGAGAAGTATGCACGGCCCGAAAACTGTGATCTTTTGGTGGCGCCTAAAGTAAATCGAGCAGTTTGGAATCAACTTAAAGATAACACCAGAAAAGCAGACCAGGGTCTTCAAAAATGTCAGAAACTCTTGATGTCCGGCATGTATGCCATTTTGGAAGCATACAAGACTACAACCGGAAGTCCAAGGTCCAATCTAATTCATTCTCTGGTTCTGCTATTGTCAGGGAATAGAGAAATCAATCTCAAGCGCAGAGAAATATTGAAACCCGATCTCAGTAACCAATATGGGGCATTGTGTGGTGCATCTACGCCAATCACAAAGGAGCTATTTGGAGATGATATTGGCAAGGAAATTGATGACGTTTCTAAGGCAAACAAGCTGGGAAGAAAATTCTCCACTGCTAAAAAGTCACGTGGGTCGCAACGGCGTTTTCCCTATTCAGTCCAAGGAAGGGGATCAGGTGGATTTAGCCAGACCAGAGGTCGTACTGCCGGCAGAGGTGCTTTTAGGTCGCAGTCTTTTTTAGAGGACAGGACCGGGCGCCACAGGAGGCCCGGCAAGACCAACAACAGCAACATAACTCAGAATTGACGTCGAACAATCAGGTCAAATATTCAGAATTTATATATGATTTGATAAGTACCCAGAAACCATTTGTGGCGGGACAGATTAGACACTGTTTACCTGAATGGCAAAAACTTACTTCAGATCCATTTATTCTGGAGTGTGTAAGTCATTGTCCTATTGAATTTGACTGTGAACCAGCTCATGTCAAGAGTGTTGCAACTTATGAACACAGGTTTACCCCAGCCCAACAAGAGACCATTGATAAAGAAATAGAAACTTTCTTGGAAAAACAGATCATTGAGTTTACAGTTTCAGAGTCAGGGGAAGTTATATCTCCCATCTTTGTCAGGCCAAAAAAGGAACCAGGGTCTTTTAGGGTCATATTCAACCTTAAAGCTCTCAATGAAGTTGTCATTTATCATAAATTTAAAATGGACACTATTGAATCTGCAATCAAGATTATGAAGAAAGGCTGTTTCATGTCGTCCATAGACTTACGCGATGCATATTACTCGGTGCCTATATCCCCTAACTTCAGGAAATACCTCAAATTTATTTGGAGGGGTAATTTGTTTCAATTTACTGCTTTACCTCTGGGACTTTCTAGTAGCCCTAGAATATTTACCAAGGTTCTCAAGCCTGTGTTTGCAACCCTACGATCAAGATATGGGCATTCTTGTTTGGGCTACATCGATGATTCCTTCTATGTAGAAGATAGCTTCAATTTATGTGAAGAGGCAACCATGCATGCTGCTTGTTTGTTTACACAGCTTGGATTTGTAATTCACCCAACTAAGTCAGTATTACAACCTACACAAAGATTAGAGTTTCTGGGTTCATTCTTGACTCAGCTAAGATGACAGTTACGGTAACTGAAAAGAAAGTGACCAAGATTGTTACTTTGTGCCAACGATTTTTGAAAAACAAACCATTTTCTATTCGAGAGGTTGCTTCTCTTTTTGGTACATTGGTTTCTACATTCCCATGGGTTGAGTTTGGACCATTACACTACAGGTCCCTAGAACGTCAGAAGACTTTGGCTTTGTCTAATGCATTTGGAAATTTTGAAGAAATGATGTCATTGTCACCAGTAAGCATGTCAGAATTGACTTGGTGGATTCGTTCATTACCATCAGCATGTCGGAACATTGACCATGGAGTTCCACAGTTAATCTTAACTACTGATGCGTCTCATACAGGATGGGGGGCTACAATAGGAAACCATCATACCCAGGGTTTGTGGTCACCCCAAGAAACAACTCTACATATCAATCTCTTGGAACTTTGGGCTGTTAAATTAGGTCTACAGGCCCTCCTTAGTGAAAGTCAGGATAAACATATTCGTGTTAATTCAGACAATGCAACTACAGTCGCAGACATAAATAATATGGGGGGATGTAAAGCTATAGAGTGTGATGCTATTGCAAGTGACATTTGGACATGGGCCACGGATAGACGAAATTGGTTATCTGCAGCATATATTGCTGGTACGACAGAGCGGAAATGACCTGTTTAGATCACTAAATTTCAAATAATAAGGTCAGGTTAACTCAGAAAAGCTTGATTTTTTGCATACAGACTCCTTGTCTTATTAGAAACAAAATATCAAAAATGACTTTTTTCTAATGGATCCGTCTTTGAGATATTAGGCTTTTAACTTTGGTTTCTGTGCCATTTTATGGGAGAATTGGTACTTTGATCAGGAATTCTGCAAACTTTGTTCAATCATATCTAAAATTCATATTCTTCCAATTTCTTGAAAATTTGGAATTATGATTTTGGCCATAGAAACTCTTTGTATACGGAATCTTGAGCTTATATATTTAAATATGGCGAAGTTAGACATTTCATTTTTGGTCATTTCCGCTCTGTCTGCTGGTACTGCTAACACGCTAGCAGATAACTTGTCACGCAAGTTCAATTCCGATATTGAATGGGAACTGAGTCTTCATGTTTTTGCAACCATCACTACTCTTTTTGGTCACCCAGACATTGATCTGTTTGCAAGTAGATTGAACCACAAAGTTCCTTGTTATGCAGCATGGAAGCCAGACCCACATGCTTCTTTTGTGGATGCATTTACTGTTAACTGGGCTCAGTTTGCTAATGGATATGCATTTCCTCCATTCTGTTTACTCAGCAGATGTTTACAGAAAGTAATCCAGGAACAAGCAACACTAGTCATTGTGGCACCAATGTGGTGCACACAGTCTTGGTTCACAATACTTCTCGGCTTACTGATCGACCGTCCTTATGTAATCAGGGTCACCAGGGACATCCTCACCAACCCAATTCACGGCAAGGTTCATCCACTGAGCCCCAAGCTACGCCTAATGGTATGCAAAATATCAGGAAAGAGCTCGCTAAACGAGACATTCCTACAGAGGTTGCCGATATCATTATGTGTTCATGGCGAGAAGGCACAAAGAAACAATATAATGTTTACATCAATAAATGGACCCACTTTTGCATACAAAGGAAAACTGATTCAATGCAAGCAACTGTAAATGATGTTTTGGCTTTCCTACACGAATTATATGTGAAAGGACTAGCTTATTCTACATTGAATACAGCTCGTTCAGCGATAGCTAACTACCTCATGGTAACAAAATTGACGGATTCAAGCCATACAGTCACTGATCACCCATTGATTGTGCGTTACATGAAAGGTGTATTTAATTCAAGAAAACCATCACCGAGATACGCAGAAATGTGGGATGTTAATGTGGTCCTAGACTATTTAGTGTTACTGTTTCCATTGGATAAACTTTCACTAAAGGAACTCACATTTAAGTTAGTAGGCCTTTTGGCTCTTACGTCAGGACAAAGATGTCAAACACTTGTTTATTTAGACATTCGTCATATGAAGAAAACAGATAATTATTATTTGTTCCAACTTAATGAGCTCATTAAGCAGGACCGGCCAGGGAATATCTTTGGTTCATTCTTCGTAAGAAAATATCAGCAAAAAGAACTTTGTGTCTATGATACTTTGGAGAGTTTTCTCCAACGTACAAGTTCTATCAGAAAGGTTAGCAACACTCAATTGTTGTTGTCTTATGTGGCGCCATATGGTCCTGTGGGAACAAGTACTGTTGGCAGATGGATTAAAGCCTTGCTCAGTTTAAGTGGTATTGACACTGAAACATTTAAGGCACATAGTACTCGAGCAGCTAGTGCAAGTAAAGCTAGCCATGCAGTTCCTGTTGACACGATTTTGAAACATGCTGGTTGGTCCAAGGACTCGACCTTTCGTAAACTACAACAAGCCTGTGGTAGATGATAATGCATTTGAAAATGCTGTACTGAAATAAATGGTGTTGGTTAATATTGTTGGTTGTGTCCACAATAGCTTTAAAATCTCATGTTAACCGGAAGTACGTCACTGCGATTTGGTAGAATTGAAAATTAAACGAGACTTACCTGTAAGTTGAAGTTTGATGATAATTCTACCAAATCCGCAGTGGTACTTAGGGTTAACATGCCCTCCCTTTTGTACAACCTCCCTCCTTATAAGGACGTTCTTATATTCTTATATTCTTGTGTTCACTGTTTATTGTGTACACAATCTTTAAAAGTCTGACTCACGGCGGCACGTGTGCATCGCATGTTAACCCTAAGAATAAAAAAAACTTCAACTTACAGGTAAGTCTCGTTTAATTTTCAAATATACCCCGACCTGCTCCCAGTCTGACCTGGTAGAGCATCGGATGTACAATTCCGGAGGTCGTGGGTTCGAATCCCTCTCGGGGTCAGAGATTTTTTCTCTTTCTCCGCTTACTAGGGCTAACGCTCATAAGCACACATGGGACCATTTCATTAGCACGTTAGCTTTCACACAAGGTTAATTCCTTATCTCCACTCTGTTGAACTTAGTGCTACGCGGCCACAGGCTTGCCTGAACATCTACATAATATTCCTGTCACTAGTTCTTCAGAAATTTTAACAGCAGAAAGCTTGCATGGAATTTTATTAGGATGATCTAAAAAGCATTTATAAGTACTGTAAACTTCCACAGGCTTTTTTATGTTATTGAGCTTTCAGAAAATCAAATGCAGTATGATATCAGATTACAAAATATATTTGTCTAAACCTTGATACCTTTTTTATATGATTATAATCACTTGGGGAGCTCCGCTTTTAGGCAGTGCCTAAATCTATAGATTATAGCTCGTGTTTATTCGATCAAAGCGCGCGCTCTGATTGGTTCTATCATGGACACGTGGTAACGTACAAACTCAATGTAAAACAATTAATGACTGCACTCTCGGGAAACAGCGAGTTTTGTTTTCCCTCGAGAGCAGTCATTAAGTGTATATTATCTCATCGGTTTCAAACCTGATTGTTCCGGAGTCTATCACTGTGTGGTTTAAAATATCACTCTGGATTTTCCAAGAGCCATCAAGGTATACCAAGATTTTTACTGGGTGAAATGGGCCACTCATTTCTTCGTACGTTTGAAGGCTTGTTGGATGGAAGGATAACACGCAAGACCAGGGGCGTAGCCAGCACTTATGAGAGGGGGGGTTCCAAAATTCCAAAAACAAAAAACTCCACATAGATCGGACGTGTTTTTTGCGTTCTCGCCACAGGAAACCCAGCCAAAAATATTGATGTCGGGGAAAAACTAGCGTTTGAAGAAATTTGCTACATTTTATTGGAGCTTTTATTTGTTGTCTATTAAATATTTACAATTTTAGTAGTAAGTCGGTCCAGAAGAGAAGCGAGGGGGGGTTCCACTGCGGGAGAGGGGGGTTCCGGGGGGTCCCCCCCTGGCTACGCCCCTGAAGACGGTTGGTTTTCTTTGTCGGTCGACATCGGGTGCAAGGAATGTTGCGAATTAATAGTAATTACTTCGGCATAAAACCCCAAGGTTTTCAGTTTCTCTCTACAACGCTCTGCTTCGCTAGTGAGAGTTGTTGTCGATTCTTCTTCGGTCTGCTTAAAAAAAAGTTTGCGACGAAGTTTTTCTCCTCCGGGACAGTTTCTCACATCAGCTTGCGATGTCGGAGTGACCAGTTCCGGTCGTTCAAGACAACGTCGCTTTTGACCCTGCACACCTTCGTCTTCTGCTAGTCTCTTTTCGGAATACATATTGTATGTTTTTCCCAGTTACGAAAACAAAAAGACAGTACGATCGTAAACAAAATACAAAATATGGGACGGACCGGCACGCGTTGTAGTTACAACGGTCGCCATCTTTGCTGTTATGTTGCGGACGTCGGAGGACACAGATACACAATCCCGTTCCGCTCGGGATTTCGATCCCGCGGGATCGGATCTAAAAATAGATTGATAGGCTGCATTCATTTTGTATACTACAGGGGGGGGGGGGGGGGGGGGGCAGAGGATTTTTGGGGGGGATCTCAAAATTTAGGAACTGGAAAAGGGGGATGTCAAGTTTTTTTCATAACATGAAGGGGGGATGCATATTTTTGTTGAGGTATTATATATATTTACGACAAGGTTGTGCAGTTTGATAGTAAATGAAGGAAGGCTCAATTGTTGAACACCGAGTTTGAACCTCCTTACTGAAGAAATATCACTTGCACTACTATTCTCGTGTATTCACCCTCTTTCAACTGATATGTTGAAAAAAAACTGCGCGCTTTGCGCGCATAAAGAATTATATTAAACTTAAAAGATCGTAAAAGGCCTTCTTGTTTTACTACAATTCCTCGAGGTCCTCTTCAGTGGCTTTCGTCTGCCAGACAAAACGCCTTTTGGAGTTTTGATTAATAGTCTTGTAGCTTCATTGTCAAAATTGCGGCGCGCTTCGCGCGCACAACGGAAAACATACCAAACAATCAAATACAAAATAAATGATACTCAGCCTATGTGTAGTAAGGCTCCAATCGAGGAGCGCACCAGATCACTTGGTAGAAAGTCACTACCGACACAAAAAAGTAAAGCCACCTAGGATTTTTATTTGCATTTTTACGCTTTGTATTTTTTTTTATCATTGAGCCTTGTTCTTTATGTTTTGTAAAATTGATATAAATATAAATTGAAAAAATTGTCTCCGGGGTGATGGGGGGGAGGGAGGGGGGGGGGGGGCATGTTTTTTCCTTTTGACCAAGAGGGGGGATTCGTAAAAAATATGTTGTGCCTTGGGGGATCTGAAAATTTTGCATTGTCAAAAAAATTTCCTCTGCCCCCCCCCCCCCCCCCCCCCTGTAGTATACATAATGAGTGCAGCCTAAACCAATTCGATGGTGACACGTTACAGTATCGAAGAGTCACGCCCCATCTAATTTGCCCCTGTGGACTCCTGATGTTTACTGTGATTAAACGTCATCGAATACATCATACCACGTGACCGTGTCACAGCACCCGCCTTGTATCCTTAAGTTTGGTTTTCTGGACATTTTGCCTTTCAGAGAAATCGATTTTTTTTTACGGTGCAAGCGCGCGACTATTTCCCTTCTATAATTGGGATACCTGTGGCGGACGGACGGACGGACGCAATGACACACACGGAAATTGACAAAGAAAAAGATCATATATCCGGAAAGAAAGCTCCACTAGCGACTACATTTGGCAATAGTTGCCCACATATTGATAGGTATGAATTGCCAATGTCACGTGATATGACGTCACTGATAACGTCATACAAAATGCCAAAAATATCTCAAACCAAAAGTGACCTCATGGTTATATATGAGATTTTTTTTCCATTCAAAACTTTCTTTTTAAGTGCTGTTAATTTTTTTTTCCTCATCCATTACCTAAACCTTGAGGCAATTTAGCGAAAATATGTTTCAATAATTGGGTTATTTGTGAAAAATAAAAATATATTTTATTGCGTTATCCTCATTGGTAACCGAGCCTTCTAGTGACAATTTTTCGAACTAGGAAACCCTTCTTCCTCCACAAAGTAAGGAAGTTTGCAAATTTTTCGATATCATATTCAAAATATGGAGATTTTCCAAAACTTCACGGTATGGATTTCTCAAACTAACGAAAAATGAAAATATTATTGCCAAAAACGTTCGAGTGACACCTTTTTTGTCGCTATTTCCTTATTTTTTATCTGATCACAAAACGCATACGTGAGTCTGTGGGTATGGAGCTAGTTGAAATGTAAACATCACAAAAATGCGACTTTTTGCAAGTATAGGGAACGAGAAGCATTTTTTCTGTAGCAAAGACGTCATTATGACGTCACGTGGTGACGTCATCAAAATTGACATCTTGTTCGATCCGAAGTAAGTCCTGAAAATTTGAAAGATTTTCCTTGAAAGGCGACCTTTTTACAGGACTTTCAATTTTCCCTAGCAACGGTTCAAAAAGATAGGTAAACGCACCCTTAAGGGTAATCTGTGATGTGTCCTTGTTAAGGGTAATCTGTTTTGTGACCTTGTTAAGGGTAATCTGTGATGTGACCTTGTGTAAGGTAATCTGTGATGTGACCTTGTGTAGTGTAATCTGCGATGTATCCTTGTTTAGAGTGAACTGTGATTTGTTCTTGTTAAAGTTGAACTGCGATCTGTCCTTGTTTAGGGTGTATTTTGATGTGTCGTTGTTTTGGGTAATCTGTGATCTGTCTTTGATTCTTTGCTGTATTTCTTTTTCTTTCAGCTGGCTGTCATCCTGGCATGTATTTCGATATGTTCGAGCAGCAATGTGTAAACTGTTCCAGAGGTTCATATCAGCCAGAGCGGTCTGAGACCTTCTGTTTTCGTTGCCCAGGAAACCGGACTACGCCTTACTCAGGCGCACGAGAACTCTCCGAGTGTCGAGGTGAGTGTACAAACAATGAATGTAATAACTGCAACTCCATCTTTCTTACTACTTTGTTCAAATTTTCTGAGAACATTTGCTACATTGCCGGTGTACACTTGCGATTTTTGTCGCATCTGGCACAGCAATTTTTCGCGCGCAAGCTGCAACTGAAAAAGTGGTAGTGTCAACAAGATGCAATTTCGCAAGTTGGAATTGCAACTCCCGCGAGAAAGATCGCCGCAGCAAATGCGACAAAAATCGCAATCGTAAACCGGTGTTAAGAGGCTTTATTATATGGCATCCACTACTTCCGGTGAAATGGCGCACACTGATTGGCTGTTGAGCGGGCCGGATCCTCTTTTTACTACCGCGGACGTTACAACTTTTTTCCCGGACCGACGACTCCGATTGCTAAGTGACACGAAACAAAAACGTTCCCGTTGCAAATTCACCGATACGTAGACAATATACGAAAAGGAGCATTTACAAAATGGACTTAGCCAGAAAAGGATGGTGTTAAAGTAAAAATAATAAAAAACACGGAAACATTTAAGCAAAACTACAAATTTTACGCTGTCAAAAAAATCGATGTTATCAAACGGGTAGTTTTATAACTTCTAAACACGATTTTTGGTATTTTTCAGACATTTGTTTTGGAAGCTATATAATAAATAATCTTATTCACCTCGTTAGTTCGGTCATTACAGGGAAATCTCAGATCTCGGCCTTGACATGTTAACCTCGCTACCGCTAGGTCAATACATCAAGGCCTCAATCTGAGATTTCCCTGTAATGACCTCACGCTCGGTTTATAAGTAGTATGACTCCCTAAGAGCGGTCCGGTGAATTTCGCGAATTCCTTCAAACTTGGTACATCAAAGCGGTTTGGTATATACTAATAAAAATGGTATTGTAAATACGAAAAATGTTTGAGCAAAACTTGGTGTACATATCAGCTAACTAACCTGGCCTAATTTGCATTCGGTCTAGACAGACGACGGGCTCGATTGATCATTTGGACCGCGGAAATACCTGAATTATTTTGCCCCTTCGTCATTTTCTCGCCCCAAATTTCCGTTTAGAGAAATACAATCTGTAGGGTTTATATTCCCAACGTACTGCGAGGCTTAAGGCGGCTCCGAACTTCCATTTAGAGAATGACAAACCATTGGTAAACATTTCCAACCAACTCCAAGAGGCCTACCAGGGGCCCCGAATTTCCATTTAGAGAAAGACAATCTTAGGGTATATATTCCTAACGTCCTGCGAGGCCCCAGGCGGCTCCGGGCTTCCATTTAGAGAAATACAATCTGCAGGATATCACATAAAATATTGTTTCCACATAAAATGTACAGCAAAAATGCCATCCGTTAACACATTACGCGCTAAAGCGAAAGCCTTAGGAGCTTTCCGACAGGTCGAAGCTAACGTCAGCTTCGGCAGGTCGAAGTCGATGCAGCCAATCTGGCGGAGACTTTTCAAAAGCGCTTGTAGAAGAAGATTGCTGCCCTGCATAGGATAACAAAGAGAGCCCGCTACGGGTGGCGTTCAGATCATCTCTCGCTATAGAGGTTGAACGTATACTCGGAAGAGCTTGACGGTGAAAGAGAGGGTGAGGAGCATTGTCGTCGCTTTTGGAAATTGACTTTCTACCGAGGCGTGGAGGGGTCTCTTGTCGACGGGATAATGGAAAAGCTGAAAGCTCGGATCGAGACCAGTTTCTATCTCCGGTACAGCTACACACATCGAACAGGTGAGATTATCCTGTTTCACGAAACAGCGAAAGGCAGTCCCTGGATTCAATACCTCGAGGCGCCGGATGAAGCTACACTCCCTGTAACCGCTAGAGACGGGCTACAGATGCGAGCATCAACCAAATCGAGCATCAAATGGAGCTTCATACGCTTCATCTCCGTCGAAGTTAAAGCTGTAATGGACCATCAACCCCTGTTGGGACGGGGCTGCTGCTAGACTATTTGAGGAGGAAGCCGGCTATATACTCCCTGGATACATACGGAGAGAACCTCTGCCTCGTCCGTTGCATCGTAGTCCTTCTAGATGCGCGGGTACCTCGCTGTATCGCCCAGGTGAGAGCGCTTGCGACCGGAACAGCGGACATACCAGGTACGGCTTTGGATGACTTTAGGAAGGATGAGGCCGCATTCAATCTCGGGATCAGGGTGTATGAGCCCACGAAGCTGGAGACTGGTATCTCCGAAGATAACCCGCTCTCTACTGATGACGATCGGCATTTTGGAGGTGCACGCTTTATCAAGAATATATATCAGAGGAATAGAACGGCTCTACTTTAATGAGCCCTTGCTCATATACGGTATACGGGTATGGTTTTGGGGCTCCTGCGGTCTGCGGCAAGGTATCCTTTTTCGCTTGTTTCATCTCTGATAGGGTATCTATTTCAGTATGGCTACCCAACAAAATTCCGCTTTGATCGTGAGCAATTGGACCACACTGGTGACTAACTTTAGGTCTGCCATAGGGTATACAATTTTAATTTCAACTGTAGGTCTATGGTAGGATATAAAAAAGAGGATTTTTGATCTCTGCTTAGGGTCAGGTTTTGGGGACCTCGGCCGCACGCCAATACCCACAAAATCAGTGGAGTCCCCACTTCCCGGAACCCGACCTTTGATAGAAGTATTTATTTGGACCTGTTCATCCATGTATACGATGCCAAATAAAAATATCTGCCTCTCTGTCTGTCTGTCTGTCTGTCTAGAATAGAATTTCTGTGCCAAAATGAGTCTATCTTCCTCGTAGAAGATAGATATATGTTATTTCCGGCTGGGAGGTCCGTATAGGTTTTCCACTGGGCCGAGGTCACAGTTGGCTCAGACTGTTTAGGCGTGGTTGGCTCAGTGTTAAGGCGCTGGGTCTCCCACCGCTGTAATCCATGATCGATTCCCGGCTGGGACAGAGGAAAATTTCCTTCTGTTCGAGTCGTGATCGAGACAGGGTTGAACGTAGTTCTACTGCTTTTCCTGAGTCTTTCGAATGAGACAATAAACCGAGGTCCCGCCTGCCTCCCCTTCTAACCCTGTTTAAGGTGGACTCTCTAAGGAACCCATTGCGCTCTTCGTAAGAGTAGGGGATTGTCTTCCGATGTGCAATGGCCTGGCTCTTGGAGGCACTACATATACTGTTAAGGGACGTGTCATTATTTACCGGGGGGGGGGGGGGGGAGGGCTCCCATTTTTTCCAAATAAGGCTAAAAAAAATTTGGACCCTCCCCTTGAACATAACAAAAAAATTGTGACCCTCCCCCAGTCGTAGGTAAAAAAAATTGTGACCCTCCCCATGTAATTGATATTTTCTGAAAAATCTGTTAGTTAGACTCTTGTCCGAATGTCTTTTTCTTTTCTTAAAGTAGAAATACTTTTTTCTTACTTCTGTCAAAGCTAAGGAACCGCGTCATTATTTATCGCCTCGATTATTTACGTGAGAGGATTTTGGGTAAACGGTAATAAATGCTGTGATCCTCCCTCTATAAGTACAATGATTAACGTGATCCAACCCCTCCGGTCCCCTATTTGACCTAGTACTGAAGACATTTTACGGAAAAAGGGGCTCGCACTTTTCTTTCGTTGCGCGCGAAGCGCGCCCGAATTTTGATAACGCATTTCATCAAGCCTAAGAGAAAAGGTAGATGAACATGTTTTGTGTACGGTAGTAATCAAAGCCTGTCAGGAGCCCAGGAAGAACGCTACCTTAACTTTATAGGTTAGATGAAAGCTTTTCCCTATTGATGGGTTTCTGAGCCAACAAGGTTATATTATTCATGCGCGCAACTGCGCGGCGCAAATGACGAAGTTATTATGATTCATGATTCGCGGCCAAAATGACAAATTTCTATATGCTTGTAACGTCGAACTCACGCTAATACCTATGGGGTCTTTTTTCAAACATAGTGACTTCCCGTCAGGCCTATCATTGCAGGGCATTTTTGGAGAGTTTGCCTTTTCTCATCAAGATACAATTGCTGTTATGAACGGCGTGAGAGTAGCGTATTCGTTGCTGAAAGAGCATATAATATGTCATTCTTTATGCGCGCGAAGCGCGCCGAAATTTTCATTAAGTAAAAAAGCAGATGATATAGAAGTTGCATCTGTTTCACTCTCTTCATCGTCCAAATGTTGTTGAAAAAAAATTATGACCCTCCCCCAAACAGGAGTGAAAAAAATGTGGGCCCTCCCTTTAGACACGCGAAAAAAATTAGGACCCTCCCCACAAAAATAGGAGCCCTCCCCCCCCCGCTAAATAATGACACGTCCCTAAGGAGGCTGCCTACAATTTTTTCTGCCCTCAACACCCAATGTTTGTATGCCTGCTGTTCAGGCTCAAAAACCTGTACCAGTCTGAACTACGATCTTTTAATCTACAAACCCAAGGCAATGTACCAGACAATTTTCACTTCTTAGAATGCTTCCGATTTTGTTTGGCATGTGTTCAAGGAAACTGCAAAATTTGAGAAATTATATTATAAATCTTCCGTTTGTTATAAAACTTACACTTTTCGCCTCTGACACAAATCTCATATGTAAAAGTTTTTGATACTTCCGTAAATTATTCTTGAATATACACCAAAGATAACCTCCAAGTCTTGAGTTCATTGATGTATTTTAAGGCACCGAGAAAAAATGCTAAACTTCACTACTCTTTCGGTTTGCTCGAGCCGGTTTTTGTCATTGTACTTGCTGCAGCCCGTAAGTCCTCCAACTTCTTCTTGTCTAGCGGTTGTGTATTTCGACCACTTGGAGTTCCTTACCTCACGATGAGGAGAAGAACCTTTCTTTTTTTTCTTCTTCTTCTTTCTCGCTTTCTTTCTTTCTTCCTTTCTTTCTCACTTTCCCTATACGGACCGACCTAAAGCCGGTAAATAACTTATTTTTTCCAGCTCTAAAATTGGATTTTTTTAATGAAAACAAGCTCGCGCGAATGGTCAAAGATAGGGAAATATTGCCCATGCACGCACACTCTAAGAACCAACCAGAATGCAGAATTCGTTACTGTGCCCTCTAGGAAAAAATAATATATAGATTTAGCCACTGGCTAAAAGCGGAGCTTCCGGCTATAAAATTTTCCGTGCGAATGAAAGGGATTCCCATGTGTACATGGTTTATACTATAGGCTTTTTAAGGAAAAATGTCTCTTGAAATGTATACAACAGTGTTTTCTTCGGTATTTTGCTGCATTGACACAATACAAATACGGGACGAAAATAAGCATCCTGTCAAGTTGTCGTATAGTTCTCGTATCTCGCGCGCGATTTCCAATGCATTCAATGTTATATTCACCTATAGGTGAATATTATACACTTAATGACTGCTCCCGAGGGAAACAGCGAGTTTTGTCTTCTCGAGAATCTCGATGTTTCCCGAGACGAAGTCGAGTAGCCCGCGCGGGCTACATTGCAAATTGTTGCTCGCTGGATAATTTCTGGAACCACACATTGTGTAAAAATTTGATGATCATAGCGGAGCTCCTTTGCGGCCGAAGGCCGCAGAGCGAAGCACCATACCTAAGAAAAAAGCGTCCAAATGATCGCAAATATAGCGCATGTATGATATCCCCACAGGGTACCCAAAGCATCACAGGTTGCAAAGGGATGCGAGTGAATTTTCGACGTCGAGAGGCATTTTCCCGTGATTTCTGTGAAGCCCTACGTCACAACTTGGCGTGACGTCACAACATGGCGCGACAGGGGGAGGGGTGGATGGTGCGCGCTCATGACGTCGCAACATGGTGGTATGGCAGTGAGGGGGAGGGGTGGGTAGTCGGGGGGGGGATGCTGCTCACGTGACAGACTACAGGAAACATGAAACCCAAACATCTTGACGAATCTTTTGATAGAAAAATATCGACTGTACGTGACTACAGAACTGTGCTACGCAAATGATAATTTGTTTACAAAAAGCCAGGGAGTACAAGACAATGTCTGAGCCGTGTCTGAAGAAATCAGAAGAGTGTCTTCCTATCATCTAGAAGTCCAACCAAGATTTTAGCGCCGAGTGCGCCGAGTAGAATAGACCTTTCCGAAGTTTTCTTATTTCCACAGGAGGCCACGGAGAAAAAATCCCTCACCATAGCTGAAAAGAGGAGCCCAAAATTAGTAAAATTGAAAAGTTTCAGAGGAAAATCTTCTGAAATAACGAAGAAATAGCCTGGCAAATTTCTCAAATTTTGTGTACGTTCGTATAGGATTTGCGACCAAGCCTCCAAAGTTTGCATCATCGGTATGCAAGATTTCTCGTTTGCCGAACGACTCGGTATTAAAATCGCGAACTTTACCTTGCCATTTCTTCATTATTTCAAAAGATTTTCCTCTCAAACTTTCGCACTTTACTAATTTTAGGCTGCTCTATCCAGCTATAGTGATGGATTGTTTCTCCGTTGCTTCCTGTGGAAATAAGAAAAACTTCGGAAAGGTCTATTGCAATATGGCTGTGCATTTCCTTGCGAAGTCATTCTTCATCTTCTCTCCATTTCTTTCACAAAGCCGAGGCGTTTTAATAACTGGGCAGTGACTTTTTGAAGAGTGAAATTAACTGGGAGAAGCCCTCATTTCCACTACGGCAGAAGCTGCGAAGGGACGGTTTTATTTGTAGAAATAATTAGCAACACAAGTCGGGTCTTTAATGGCGGTCGAGCAATTCGTGGTTCAAAATTCCTGGATAAAGCAGTGTTTATTGGGAGATGGCAGGACATTCACAGTTCCGAGGTTGTTTCTATACACGGGAGAAAAAAACTACTCGGGATGAAGGTAGGAACTAAAAGTTAAGTATACTGTGTTAGTAAACATCAAGCATTTAACCTTTGAATCCTAGCTAGGGGCGGCTAGGGGGCAGCTAGAACAAAACCGGCGTGACATTGAAACGCGAACTTGTTTTAGCTTCAAAATAAAATATGCATTTGAGTTAATATGCGACCCCGAAAATCTCCAGAATTCCTTTAACTTTCTAATAAGGCTATCTATTGCTTGAGCCGTGTGTGTTGAGAAAAACACTAGGTTTCTGCACGCTCAGTGGCATTTCTCGAAATCAAAACAAGAACCACGAGGTAGCTAAAGAAAAGTGAGTTAAACAAACGCCTGTCACATTACATAAAGACTAACATATTATCATTACTGATTCACAGATAAATAAGAACGCTGAAAAACGTACTGTATTGTATCGAGCGGCACACAAGAAAACCTCTGCTCGCTGCTGATTCCTGCTGTTGCTGTACATTTGGCTGGCAGTCAAAACTACTTTACTTTACTTAAGAAGATGGTGATGGAGCCGTGTTCTCTTTGCTGCCTTGGATACTCGGCAACAGGACAATGACTTATGGTACTGAAGTTGTTTACTTTAGCCTAGTTTCCATCTAGTCTTATCTGTCGTATCTGTCTCATCAGTCGACCGTGAAACAATGAAAATTGGAATTCTCTATTTCATATCCTCTTATTTCATAGTGTACTACTCTGTTGCTGTTGTTGTTTATTTATTTATTTATTTATTTATTTTCTTTATTGTTAGTTAATTATTCTCCTTTGTTTGTCTCTCCCTTAACTATAACTCCTATGAATTGTAAATGACTATTATCTGCTTGACCACTGTTACCTAACTCGATTAGCTCTGCTATTTTTAGGTAACTGTGATCCTCTAATTACTTTAATTCATAACTTTTCTTGTACTGTATCCTGTTACTACAGAGGGCATTAAAGTATTGTTGTTGTTTCACGGTTGACTGATGAGACGTCAGATACGACAGATAAGACTTTATGGAAACTAGGCTTAAGGGTTTCTTGTGCACAGCAGAAGTTATTGAATTGGCACTGTCTACTATTTAGAGTGAATACATAAAACCTTATGACTATTGGTATCTATTAAGATAGTGAAGTGCTCGGAGGCTACTCTTTCTAGGAAGCGTTTTGTTTCCTAGTATATAAAAAGTAGGCGTCTGAATGTTGCAAACGTTGCAATAAATTTAGTAAACTATGAAATTGTTTATACATAATTATTTTGAATGTGATTGATCAGTGTAATTTCAACTGTGTTTTTGTAGCTGGAATGTTTCTAGAGTTCTGAAAACATTTCAGAAATTGTTTGGTTCTAGAAAATATCCATACCCCCTCGACGGAAGGGTGTTGAAAAGTGACCCCCCCCCCCCCCCCCCACCCCTCTGGAATTTCCAAGGAAAAATACAGTATTTGTATGAAAACAATCAGGTAAATTGACCCCCCCACCCCTCCGGAATTTCCAATGCCCTTCCGTAGGGGTGGGGTGGGGGGGGGGGATGGATAATTTCTGGAACCACACATTAGCACTCTTGTTACAATTATATTTTCGCTCTGTTGTCAAACAAAGTTCTCTTAATGGAATTTTGCTCTAATAACTCAATATTGGACATAAACAGTTGATCTAACATTTTTGCATGTTGATAGTGATTTGTTTTCTAAACATGTGAGCCACTCCTGGTAGTAAAATGACTTCTGCTGTAGTTATCCAACTAAAAAGGGGGCATGAGGAGGCCTGGGGCATAGACAATTGCACGTTATCAATACACATGTATGTTTCAGGAATCAGGTTTAAGGTAAAAAAAAAAAAAAAACGATTTATATGGTTTCCTGTGTTGGTTGAATATTCCAGCTGCAGTACAGCCATTTCCTTGATTCAGTTTGGGTATGTTAAAAAATAACAACAGCTTTACATTTGTCATGCATGAGATGCACATTGAACCAGATTTTACATTTTACCAGTCTTGTTCTTGACACTAATTAATATAGATTTAGCCACTGGCTAAAAGCGGAGCTCCTGGTTATAAAATTTTCTGTGTGAATGAAAGGGATTCCCATGTGTACATGGTTTACATGGTTGCTTTAGAGTCTTCCCTTCACGAGATATTGATTTTTCAAGCACAGATGACGTCATCGATGCCGTCACATCACGTGACCAATTCATTTCACTCATCTGGTGACCTGGATTACATTACCCAAGTTTGGTTGGTTTAGAGTCTTCCCCCTTTCATGAGATATTCATTTTTCAAGCGTAGATGACGTCATCGATGACGTCATATCACGTGACCACCTCATTTCCCTCATCTGGTGGCCTAGACTACACTACCCAAGTTTTGTTGTCTTAGAGTCTTCCCTTCACGAGATATTGATTTTTCAAGCATAGATGACGTCATCGATGACGTCATATCACGTGACCACCTCATTTCGCTCATCTGGTGGCCTAGACTACACTACCCAAGTTTTGTTGTCTTAGAGTCTTCCCTTCACGAGATATTGATTTCTCAAGCATAGATGACGTCATCGATGACGTCATATCACGTGTCCACCTCATTTCGCTCATCTGGTGGCCTAGACTACACTACCCAAGTTTGGTTGTTTTAGAGTCTTCCCTTCACGAGATATTGATTTTTTAAGCATAGATGACGTCATCGATGACGTCACATCACGTGTCCATGTTACAGCACCCCCCTTGTGGCATAGACAAAATATCCCAAGTATGATTGTCTTAGCATGTTCCCTTGAGGAGATATAATTTTTTCTTTGCATACCACAGGGTTCCCATGTGTACACGGACGAACGGACGGACGGACGGACGGACACGGACGGACGGCGTACGCTATAGGTTTAATACCAGAAAAATAAAGAAAAAATCATATCTCCCGAAGGGTAGCTTCTATAGAAGCCAAACTTGGACAAAGTTTCAAAGACCATAAGAGGAACTCTGCACCAAAGTCACGTGCCCTTACGTCATCAATGACGTCATCAAAATGATCCATAATGCCCGTGACGTTCAAAAATCAACTCGATAGTATACTATACGTTTTTCCCTTAGGTATGGTGCTCCGCTTGCGCGGGCCTTCGGCCCGCGCAGGAGCTCCGCTATTAACATACCAGGCACTGGTGTCCTTCAAAGCAATGCCTATGCTTGGTGTCATCTGTTCAAGAATTTTGTCATATCGTTTGTTTGTAAAATGTAATTTCTTGTCCCCTAGCTTCATAATTGCACAACAACTCCTTGTAAATATGCATTTTTAAAATAATATCAATCAATTGTGGTCCTGTGAGTCTTTTTTTTTTCTCCTCAACAACTGCAAACAATGTCACTCTCTTAATTTGTCGCTCGGTGAAGATGTGGCTTTCGTGCTTCAGTGATACATGTTAAGTCTTGTTATATTATTTTCCATATGAAATTAGCAGATCGACCTTGTGACCAGTGAAGAGGTAATTGACCTGGTTGCTTAGAGGGGTTATTCATTAAGATGCTAGGCTGGATCTACAAAAAGGAAAAAAAAAATTACTTAATTACATAATTTACTTGCCTGGACAATCACACAACGAATACATTGCATAAAGGTGTGCTATTTTTGGAACATATTTGCAACAATTTGTTTAGCTTATGACATGCTGGTGGCAACTGTACCAAAATAATATTGGGTGCTTAGCTTTTAATAGCTCATTTAGGTTTCTGGTCCACATTTAGGGCAATTATGTGCCAAATACTTTTGGCAAAAGTAACGAATTTTGGGCAATTTCCTTTGTGGTAATGCATCAGCTTTATTACTGCTAAGTACTGCAGCAACTATACTACGAATTGCTCAACTTTACTTGTGCTATCATCATTTCAAGCCTATTTTGCTCAATCTCGCTCAATCTAGAAGATATTGTAAGTAAGCTTGGTGCTGATTTTAGCTATATAAGCATGTAATCGTTAGTAGGTAATTGGTTCTATATCACAAGAAAATAAAGCCTTTACTCTGCTCATACGAATGCAATTGGAGGAGACTTGATTTCAGGCAGCAAATCACTGAAACTGAAAGCCCCCAATTGATGGGGACTTTGGCAAATCCAAGCTTGTTGTTTTCGTGTTCGACCGACATCTAGCTATTGCATGGATGTGCGTTCGAAATTCGCTCTAGAACGCGCGAAAACTGCAGTGAAAATGTTCTAACACCAGTGAAAAACACGCTTTGAAACCTGCTAGAACTTGTACAAAAAAGTTACAAATGAAATTAAGGCAATTCATAACTTTAACTTACCGATAATCGCTGTCGAACTGCATAGCACCGAAATCAGCCCACACTTGTTGTTGACGCGAAAAATTATGGAGACAGTTGAAATCGGTTGCCCCATATGATCGTACTGCGCATGCGAAATATAGCTCTGCATTGTGAGCTCGTGAGTCCTATGCAATGGGAATCGAGTGGAAGTACAAAGTGCACTTGCGAACTGTTTAAAAACTGTGGCGAGGTAGAGATTAGATTTGCTCTACGCTCGCTGCGCTCGCTCCGAGCAATAATATGCTAGTTAGCTTCTTAGTAAAACGATACCAGTAAGAACAATAGGAAAAAACAAAAATACAAATGTTTTTAGTATCATCCTTCATTAGCCTTGATGCATAATGCATGTCGAGACAGGTGGAATGAGGTGAGGCCGTAGGCCGAGCCTCATTACATCCTAGTGTGTGTGATATGTATGTGCCCTCTGATTGTTTTTTCTTGGTGATAACCCAAGTGTATGTTTGCATTTCACTGTGCAAAACAGTTAGGGACTGGTCATACATTAGAGGGTGGGGGGGAGGGCTGGTGCAAATGATAAAGGGAGGGTCATTATTTTTTACGCAAATGTTGTTAGGGTAATACAGGGCCATAGTGATAGGGTCAGGGAGGCCTGTGCCCTCTGAGTTTTTCCCCAGTAAGTTCCCCCAAACTTGCGGTAATTTCACATTCTGGGCTCTAAATTTCCAGCGCGCATCGTGCGCAAGAGAGTTTAAACTTTCCCTAAAAGCTGACTTAAGTTGTTTATATGTTGTCTCCCCCCCCCCCCCCTAGTTTTTTAGTGTTTGGAGACTAATGCTACAGCTGAACTACACTGAACTTGGCAAGATAGTTATTATCTGTGATTTTAGCAACAAAATGTACAGATCTATGTTAAACATAAATACACACATAAGAGAAATTATAAAATTCTGACTCCACCAATATTTCAAATGTACAAGATACTCTAATAGTATCACTCTGCCCTACTTTATCTATCCAAAATATAGAATTTTAAAGTTCTCTTGTGTTATTTATTATTAATTGAGAAATAGTCTGTTGAAGTTTAGGATATGTGTGAGTATTTTATGTAAAACATACGTACAGATGAAGTAACTTTCGGATTCTTTTTCCCTAAACAAAAGACATATGTATCGAATCTTGCACTGCTATTATTACATGAAAATGGATTTTAGAAAGTAATAAAAATGTCTTTTTAGCAATATCTAGATCCAGTGAATGATGGGGGAGGGTCACCATTAATTATGTCAACACATTTGGGAGGGCCAACATTTTTCCTGCATCTTGTCAGGGGATAGTTTCCAAAAAACATGTAGACCAAAATAGAAATGCACCAGCCCTTCCCCCTCTAATTTATGACCAGTCCCTTAGTTGTAATTGCACAGTGCACACACAGTTTGGTTTAGACCCTTGTCCCAGGGTGAAGTTTTCCGTGTTTTCGAACCAAGTTTGAAGTCGTATTTGGGTTATATTTCAATGGTAGTTTGTTTATACTTGCTGCAGGTCGACCTCATAGGATGCTCTGTTTCTTGCTGAAACTTCACCCTGGGGACACTGACTAGGATTCTCAGTTCTATCAATCAAAGGCAGACCTTCAGGGCGTCCTATCATTGGATGATGAATTTAGCGCCTTCTCATTGGCAGCAGGATAAGTTCCGGAACAAGATCGTGCCAATCATCTCCCCTTTAATAATACAATGTCATTCCGAAACTAAACCTGCTGCCAATGATAAGGCGCCAAATGCGTCATCCAATGATAGGAGGTCCCCGAAGCCCCGCCTTTGGGACTGACGTTTTTGATTGATAGAACTGAGAATCCTAGTGAGTGTCCCCAGGTGAAGTTTCAGCAAGAAACAGAGCAAGACTAGAATCACTGAGGCAAAGCGAACTACCATTGAAATCACCCAAATACGACTTCAACTTGGTTCGAAAACAAGGAAACTTCACCCTGGGACCAGGGTAAGCTTTTCATGACTATTTATGCAAATTAAAAATGGTATAACTTTCATTGAGTTGGTGTGATACAAATCATGTAGCACCCCTATTAGTTATACCCATGGGAATTGATTTTGTTATGATTAATTGCTCTAGATTTCCATGAACTGATGGAAGATTCCTCATATGAATTTCCATCTTCATAATCCATAATCTTATTGTTATGTGTAATGCATGGTACATAGACATAGATGGTACTGACTGTTTGTGGTTCCAGAAAATATCCCCCCCCCCCCCCCCTCCACGGAAGGGATTGGAAACGCCAGAGTGGTTGGGGCGTCAACTATCCTGACTTTTTCCATACAAATACTGTATTTTATTTATTTATTTATTTATTTTATTTTATTTTTTTTTTTTGGGGGGGGGGGGGTACTTTTCAACACCATTCCATGGGAGGGGGATGGATATTTTCTGGAAGGTTCACACAATGCCAGATTATCAAATACTCATCTCCCATGGTGGGTTTTGCACACATGGAAGGTAGCTTTTTTATTTCAAGGGGGTGGGGGAGAGGACTGGGGAATTTCAGCACGGTTTTCAAGTTGGCCCTCCCTTGCATTTTTAGGGAAGACATCTTGCCCCCCATCTGCAGGGGTCTAGGAAAGGTGCAAACCTCCCCTCACCTTGGTATATGTTTTGTTCCAAGGCTTCTGAGAAGACTATGCATCATGAAAAAAGTGTATATATAAAATAGTAGTTAAAGTTATGAACTAGGAGGTATTAAATGGACAATTAATTAAATGGAAAGTAACATGTAAGAGATGGTGTGCCCTCCCCTGAAATGTTTTCATATAGGTCTGGCCCTACCCTTGTGCCTCCCTACCCCACTCCCCACCACTCAAGAAAAAAAAACGTTCCTTCCCTTACAATTGGAATTTGCAATAAATTTTACACAGAAATTCAGTCAAAATACCAAAATTGACAACCAACTACAGTATACTGAATTTCTCAGCATATTCATGTTGGGTATTTTCTGGGGTGACACATTTTAAGAACGCGTCCACCCGAGGACCATGCAGACGAGTCTACACGACCCCTCACCGATTCCGCTCAAATTTCGCTCACATATTGACATCATTGAACTATGAATACTGGCTGAACGATTTGTCGAAATATTAAATTCTGATAAAATTACGCAAGATTGAAAATTTTGGGAAAAAATGCTCTAAATCCGACCGAAAAATGACGAAAATTGAACGCGCTCGCATTTCCGCAAAACATTCATTTCGGGTATCATACTGCACCAAGAAATAGGATAACCCTCGCGCTTTATCGAGGTATGTATAAAATATTTATAGCTGCTTTACTTTTTCCGTAATATCTCGCAATATTTATGCAATTTTCACTATTTTGTAAAGTCGGAAAAATAGCCCTAAAACGCTGGGTAAAAGCAAACAAGCGGCCACGTTTTCATTTATTTGAAAACCGTCAAAGCGTTAGTCAACCATTTACCTTAGTAAATATAAAATAAAACCTGTGTGAAGTTAATGTTTTGTTTGTAGAATTAATGTTTGAAGTGAGCTTACACTCACGTGTTTTTGCGAAAGGTCACGTGACACTCTCCGTGATCTAAGGAAACCTGGGTTGTTTTTTATAATTTAAATCTACAGAAGGGATCTTACAGAATTGCTGTAGAGTCCGTTTTAGTGTTGAGCTGTGATATTTGTATTAATAAACATTTTTTTACTCGCACGCCGCGACTTATCTTGCTGAATTTCAGCGCACCGATTTTCCACCAACACAACTCATGATCGAAGTTGTATGATACATTTACAAAACTTGCAAAAATGTTACAAAAATAGCGAATAACTCTGTTAGGAATTAAAAAGGAGTGCTGTGATTGAAAATTGTTTAATTAGAATTGAAATGCACAGAATAAAGAAAAGATTTGAGATTGCGTGACATTGATGGACGACTCTCAGTTTCATCAGGGACTTTCGCTCCTTTCGACAATTTTTTACAAAAGATTATATGCTTACTAATAGGAACAAAACCAGCAATCGATTTTCTTTTTAGCTCAGAGCCAAATGGAATACGTCTACACGAGATCACTTAAAATGGTTGCTTTAAAAACTTCACGTGACGGGTAGAAGACTACGACAAATTTAGTTCGAGTCGGTCTGTTTGATAAAAGTGCAGAGGAGTTTACGATCTCTGTCCTGAGCAAAGAAGTGGATTTGACCTAGACTGGAGGCCAATCAAAGTGTGTACTTAACCCTGAACATGACTCCAAGCAAAAGCCGCTTAGAGGAGTTCCAAGGCAGATGCAGAAAAATATTTATTTACACCTCGGCGTTCTTTGCGAAACAGAGCAAGGTAAATTTTGAATTTACTGTGTCTTGTATTCATACATTCACACATTGTCCGGCTGGCGGATTTATTCGATTTATTGTTTCGACTTTCGAAGTAAACAGAGAAAATACACCCTAGTGAAATATGATGTGAATGGTGATATCAGGTAATTTGTCTCGTCGACCTACGACCAGAAAAGGCCGAACCTATAGAACTTATTGCAAGAGTAGATTATTTTTTTTTACAGAATCCAATCTTTAACCATTTGGGTAAGCCGGGTAAGAAATTGAATATTTTTTGGGCGGGGGTGCTCATCGGTATAACTGTCGATTTTACCTAGAAGGTACCTAAAATGGCGTCGTTTAGTTGATTTTGACCCGTAAAAGTTACCAACAAGACGTATGTCCCTCGTAATTTTCTCTCGTATTTTTTTTACGAGGGAAAATATGTCTGGGGGGGTAACAATGTTTTCTAGTCGTGCTTTAGGAACAGGGCGAAAAAATATAGCTTTCAACGTTTATAATTAGGAGAGACGCCACGTACGCGTACAACAATCACCAACTCACAAACCGCTTTAGACAGAAAACGTCAATGAAGATATTAGTAAAAATGTAACCTGAACAAGGTTCTCGTTTTACAAAAAATAACAATAAAATAGATTGCAAAGAAGGAATTGGTTTTGAATAAAGCAAGGATTAACTTGTGTGCAAAATCTAGGGAAGCCATTCAGTTGTTATTATTCCCGTGAACTTTGATCGTGCGAAATGTCACGCCTGATTGGTTTCTGAACGTTTTGCCGCCGGCTGTCTGGGGACGCTCGCTCCCGGAGGGGGGGGGGGGGGGGGTGAACAAGCGTGAGCGTGAACAACGTCTTTTCCATATCAAGAAAATTGCGCCAAAAACTGTCGTTTTGCCGACGTTGCAAAACTTCCTTATTAGGAAATTCCCCCTTACCTTATTTGGGAGGTCTGTAAGTACTTCTCCTCATATCTTAGCGAGAAAGCAGGACATTTTACCAAAACTTGCAGATACTCGAGAAACATCATTCTCTTGGTCGCCATTTTGTTTTTACCCCCCGTCGAGGGGCCTGAGACACGTTTTGAAGACCACAGGCAGCCCGCGCGGATTTGCCATAAAACGACAGCACTTTCTTGATATGAGCGAAAAACAAACATTCACGCAAAACTTAGCGCGTTTCCGACTCGGTACGAGAAATACGGTTTGCCATTAACCATCTGGAAAAATTTTTTTTCCGGTCGTTAACACCCTTCCCCCCCCCCCCCCCTCCCCAGGTGTATGGATATTTTTGGAAACACACAATTTATATAATAGTAAATCTGACCTTAATTTTCGAGCCACAAAACCAGTTTCTTTAGTATCTCATTTTCTTGCGTTAATGGTAGGATAACCAATTGACTTTTTACTAAGCGGGGCCGGGATGTCAAATGGGTAATTCCAGAAAATAAAGGTACCCTCCCCACGGGCGGCACTAGTTTTGACCCCCCCCCCCCCCCCCCCCCCCCCCCCCCCGCCCATGCATCCATAACTTCCAAAATGGTTTACCCCCCCCCCCCCATGCATATAGAATTCCGGGCAGGTTAAAGAAATCCAACTTCAAAAACCGCCCCTTGCAATCAGAATTCCGAGTTCTTAAACCCCCCATCGCATCGGAACTTCCAAATGCCGCCCGTGGGGGGTACCTTTATTTTCTGGAATTGCCCAATTTATATCAGAAGCAATAAATGATTTCAGCTGCTGTCAGTCGTTCGATGGGATCTCAATTTATTTTGTAGCATTATAAAAAGTCATCTTCCTGAATTTTTAAGCTAACGAGTGTGCAGAATATTTCCAATCAGATTTGTTACTTCCATAAATCCAGCTGATTTCCCCATTCCACGAATTGCGACTGCGATGCAGTATGGTTGTTTTAAAACAGCAACAACAACACCAAAAATAAAATGAATAATAACAGGTATCTGTCTGCACAATTGTGTACAAATAAAGTTCAATTTCTTGCTTTAGTGCTTTTGAGACGGGTATGCTGTGGTAGCATATATAGCTACTGGGAAGGATAAACAATATGGCGGCCTATTCGACTGCTGTTCATTTTATTTCAGCTCTCATAAAAATTTGTGATCTCACAGATGTGTGCCTTTCTCAAACAGCTTTGCGACTGCAACAGACTTATTGTTATTTCAAATGCCAGCAATAACTCCAAGTGGTGGCGATGGAATTAGAGGACTGTCGCTTCGGCGCTTTGCTATAGACGAATTAATTGAAGACGATTTAGCATTTGGATCTTGAAAGCGAAGTATAATATACATAAAACAAGTGACTATGCTCAGTGATTTGTATTTGATTCTGATTCCAGTGCAGAATTTCGAATTAAAAGGATAGAAACATCTTCGAAAATCTTCAAATCCACTGCGTTGTCGACATTTTACCGCACCGCGAGCGTTAGAATGGTATCGATTCGTCTCCCTCACATGGTGACTAAAACGAAACTTCACACTCTTTTTATTAAATATATCAACTAACCGATAAACAGGCTTTACAGATGCAATGTGCTTTTGGCAATTAAAATGGCCGCTTGGGAGATATTTCAGGTTATTTTACCTGAAAAAAGCAACATTGAAAACTAGACCGTATCGAACATTTTTTCAAGAAAATTTTATTTTAAAGATAATATAGAAGAATCTTGGATATTCCTTTGGAAAAATATTTATCAATGTCTCTTTTTAAGTGTATGAGTTTCATTGTCGTATCTTGTATCCATCATATATAAACTGGCAGTGAAACATATTACCTAATTTACCGCAGTTGTCTTCAAAATATCGCGACGTTTTTATCGCACCGCATTATCTCGTTAGCAATACGGACGTTGCGAGAAATATTTGGCAGGCTTCTAAGTTACAGTAATAGCATTCACTACACAAAATATTATCAAATTCTGGAGGGTCCCATGTAGACTCAAAATTTCATATTGCATGGTTTTCAGGTGGATGCGTTCTTAATAAAAATACACTGAACATGTAATAATATGGTACATGTATGGTATGTATATGTTGAAATATTAAAACAGCTCATGACAAAGAAAAGCTTTTCTCTTGATTACACTGTTGCACCTTGTTAGAATTATTCCATTGTGAGGGGCTAGTACCTAATTTTTTTTTTTACCTTTCTTTCGTGCTTATTTTCATCTGTATCTCTGTATACTGCACATATTTAGAGACATTTTTTCTGAAAAGATTATTATTGTGACAAACCTGTACACAACCGGGAGCTCCGCTTTTAGCCAGTGGCTAAATATATATATTAGCGGAGCTCCCGCGGGCGCCCAAGGCGCCCGGGTAGCGGAGCCCCATAGCTACATGCAGGAGGAGAAGGAACAAAACAAAAGTGCATATGCATCAACCGATTCTGTCATGGACTTCCGGTTTGTGCGTCCGTCCGTCCGTTCGTCCGGCGTAACATAGGCAACCCAAACGTCAGCAAACCAGAAAGGGTATATATCTTAGGAAGGGATGAACATCAGACAACCAAACTTGGGTCGAAATATCTAAGTGGCAAGGGGGGTGCAACTGCGTGGTCACGTGGTATGACGTCCTCGATGACGTCATCAAATGAGAAAAGGTATATATCTTTAGAAGAGATGGACCTCATACAACCAAACTTGGGTAAAGTTGTCTAAGTGGCAAGGGGGTGCAACTGCATGATCACGTGGTATGGCCTCATCGATGACGTCATCAAACGAGAAAAGGTATATATCTTGGGAAGGGATGAATCCAGACAACCAAACTTGGGTGAAGTTGTTTAGTGTCAAGGGGGGTGCGATGGCTTAGTCACGTGTTATGACGTCATCGATGACGTCATGAAACGAGAAAAGGTATATATATTGGGAAGGGATGAACCTCAGACAACCAAACTTGGGTGGAGTTGTCTAAGTGGCAAGGGGGGTGCGACAGCATAGTCACGCGGTATGACGTCATCGATGACGTCATCAAATCGGAAAAGGTGTATATCTTGGGAAGGGATGAACCTCAGACAACCAAACTTGGGCAAAATTGTTTAAGTGGCAATGGGGGTGTGATGGCGTAGTCATTTGGTGCGACGTCATCGATGACGTCATCAAAAGAGAAAAGGTTTATATCTTTGCAAGGGATGAACCCCAGAGAACCAAACTTTGGTGAAATTATCTAAGTGGCAAGAGGATGGTAGTGTTTGTTCATGTGGTATGATGGTGACCGGCTATGTATAGTTGCTGCCTTTTGTCTCATTAACAGAAAAATATGTAACCGGGAGCTCCGCTTTGAGCCAGTGGCTAAATCTATTTAGTCAAATCACACTAGTGGTCTATTGTCATTGCTGCGTTCTGATTGGTTGAGCTACTAGTAGGCTATAAGTTATAGCCTACTAGTGGCGAAAAGTGTTGGATTTGAAAGCAAGAAAATGACAAATGACCAGACCAGAAAGAGTTTTTGGCTATACAAATTGACCTACTAGTGTGATTTGACTAAAACAATTATTCCTCTCGCCCTCATGACCTCAGAGCCCATTCGGGGTCGAGGAATAATTGTTAAATATTAGCTCCAGTGGTTCCAGAGATATAGAGAGGGGCCGAATTAGCCCCACCCACCCCAGTCACAGATGGTCAAAAAAAGCCCAGTCTGGATAGGGTTAATACTTGCTACTTACTAACCGATGGTGAGGTCATTACGGGAAATATCAAACCGAAGCTTTGGTGTATCAACCGAGCCGTCTTCGGCTTTTAAAGATATTTTAGCGAACATGCTTCACTTGAACAATTTTAACTTAAAAGCTGCAAAACGTGTTCTTCGAAAACTCATTTTCAGATCTACACAAATAGGGGAGCCAGAACTGGATTCAACGACAACACATTGATAATAACAGAAAATTGCAATGGTTATTTTAGCCGACAGTATATTCAGGAATGGGTTTTGTGTAGAATCCTATGATATCTCTTTTTTGTGTAAATTGAGGACGAGATATCATAGGATTCAAGTCTATTCAAAGTGTTCAGTCGATAGATTCCGCCGAAAATAGCACTCAAAAAGGTGATATCGCCCTCGTCGCTGCGCGACTCGTGCGATATCGCTTTTTTCTTGCTATTTTCTTAGCGGAATCTAGCCTCCTGAAGCTTTGAATAATCCTATAAAAGCGGATGTCAAGTAAGAATGAATTCTGCTCAACGAGATGGAGAAAGAAATCAACGACTATCAGTTATCGGTAAGCACAAAGTTTGAACTCGCTTTCAGTTATTATTTTTAGCTTCCAAGTTTCTTAAATTCCTCTTAAATTTTGACTTTATATGTAGCTTTTACCATTTGCTGCTATTTTGGCTCCTTCTAGTTTTCATTTTCTCCGGATAGACCCGATTTTATACCTTAGAGGAAACTTTTTGGTTCTGCTTTGCCTTTGGTAAACAGGTCATTTCTGATATTCAGGCCTATATTTTCCTCTTGTCACAAGTTTAAGATTTGTATTACAAGAGACACATACTGTGTCAAGTATTCTTTGTTGTGAATTTCGCTGAAAATCTTATTTTTGAATTTTATATGAAGGAGATTGATATTTTTGCCAGTCGTGAACTGCGAGGTCATTACGAGAATTCTGAGAGGTCATGCCGGGATTTACTGACCTTGTAACAGCCAATCAGAGCGCGTGTACTATCGTTGCCATACAATAAATAATGTTGGCCCAGAAGCCTGGAAAAACGGCTGCTGGGAACTGTGATATAGGATGCATTTTATTCGAAAACGATAAAGTGGACGGAAGATCTAATTCAAGCGTTTTCGTAATATCAAGTTCGCAAAGGCGCCATTTTTTGTCTTCCACAGAAACCCAAAAATATATGATTTCTCGCATCCGAAAGCAACAAAGACGTCCAAACGTACGCAATTCTCGCACAAATCATACAGTCATGTTCAGGCAAAAGTCGTTTTCCCAAAAAGATCAGAGTGGACAAGATATCCCATTTTGGCGAGTTACACAAAGCCGCGCGCCATTCTTATAAATAAACACTAGGTTCACAACAGTCGTAGTGACAGCCTCTTGGAGCCCGGTATAAAACTTTCGAAATCTATACTAAACAGAGATGTTGGAGCCGAAAAAACGAAGTTCACAAACCTGAACCGAAGGAGGAAAACCTCACCAGTGTGAATCTTTTTGTTGTAAAAGGTCGCCTTGAGCTAGTGTTCTAATTCAAGCGGTTGGAGTCTCATAGAAACTAATACAAAAAAAGAACTCAGTTCGTACAGCCGAAAGCACTATAGACATCCAGACCCAAATGGTTCTCTTACATATTGGTTACAGTTATTTGCAGGGATAATTCTAATTCTAAAGCTTTGACCTGAGAATAATTTTCATGCATGTTTGAAGAAACGTACACCACTGCACTGTCTTGCTTTGCAGAGCGCGCGCTAAATGGAAATGACACCAGAAGCAAATCATATTCTATGTCCGTTGTCAGTTTTTTTCTTTTTTCCATTTGTTTTGAAAAAAAAGGTACATGTAAGATAAATTTCCCCCTTGCACTCCGTGAATTTTTCACGGGGATCAGCTAGTTTTTCATATTTAGTGATGACCTGCGTAAACAACTTTTTTGTGTAATTATTCATGTAGGTAAAGACGACTGTAATCAGTTGTGTACGCAGAACGGTTTTTTATTCTAACAAAGAACAATAGTGCAATAAAGAGAAAAGTAATTATTTGTCATGAGGTTTTTTTTATGTGAATCACAATAACATGTCGATTATATCTTCTATCATTGTTGTATCTATTGCATTTCAGTTTTCTGGACTTTTCGATTCTTTTTCGATTTTTTTGCTTTTTCGGGTTTGAACTTTCTTTCTCGCTTCTTAAACAATATTACGATGTATTTCTCTTCCATTGCTTGCTTGATTTCTATTTTCTGGTGGAAAATAAAAGATAAATTTGTTTTACGCTTCCTTGGTAACCAAGCCTCCTAGCGCATCAAGAACATTGGCAGGCTGCGGAAGTATCTCGACCAGCATACATGTGAAAACTAGTTCATGCCTTTATTACATCTAAGCTCGACTCATGTAACAGCCTCCTTGTTGGTTTGTCTGACTCCGAAATATCTAAACTACAATCAGTTCAGAACTGCGCTGCCAGGCTAATCAAGCGAGCAAAGAAAAACGATCATATCACGCCGGTCCTCCGATCCCTACATTGGCTGCCAATACGCGCCAGGATTGACTTTAAAGTTCTTGTTTTAGTTTTTAAAGCTCTCCACAATCAGGCTCCCGACTATATTGCTGAAATGATTTCCAAATACAATCCAGCTCGCTCATTAAGGTCCTCAGATATACTGCTTTTGAACGTTCCTCCAGCCAGAACTAAAACATACGGAGACAGATCTTTCTCTGTTTATTCCAGCAGACTCTGGAACACACTACCTCTCCAAATTAAACAATCTGAGACTTTGGGAATGTTCAAATCCAAACTTAAAACTAACCTTCTTCGGAATATATATACATAATACTAATGAGTTGGAGTCCTGGCTACACAAATAACTTGTAGGTTTATTATCTTTTATGTTTTATTTTTAGAGTTTTTATCTTTTATAAATTTTAGAATATTTTTATTTAATTAAATACAGATATATATATCTATATCTATATTTTTTTCCACATATGATGTACATTTAAAGCATGTAAAGCACTGAAATGTAAGCATTGAAACTATGGAGTAATGCTATATCTATTATTATTATTATTATTATTATCAATTCGTGTTTCTTTAAAACACTAAATCTCCCGCGAATCTTAATATTTCGCAAATATTTTAAAGCAAATCGATAGAAAACCATATTGTTCACAAAGTTAAGCATGGATTTGCATCTAGGATAAAAATTGCGAAAGTTATAGCCAAAAAACGACTTTATGCACTCGTCATTTCCTTATTTAAACCCTTTCAATCCCAAACCGGCCCAAACCACCCTTTTGTACACTCAGGAACTTTAAAGTGTCTATCATAAAACTCACGGCAAAATGACACTTAATATCTGGTGATTTGTGTAGAAGAGTGATTTTTCTACTGACTAGAGAAGACAAGTGGATCAGAGGGTCGGATTTCTCACAGAAACAACCACTTGATTTCACAAAATAACTCGCGATTTTTGACATGCAAAAACACACGCTACACTGAGCACAACGAGCCGTTTTTTCGCGTAAATTTCTAGACTAAATCAAAACAATCAACAAGCCACAGACTTAACTTAAAAGTACCTTTAATCCTTAGCTCTGACCTGAAATTTCTCCTCTGCAAGTGTACATTCAAGGAAAATATGGCGCTTTGAACTTTGAAGCGACTGAACAACAAAGCCACACAAAACCCTAGCGCGCGGGATACCTGTGGTAAACCAATGAAATTTCACAGCGGTTCCCCCTGTATTGACAGGTTAGACGAAAGATTTATATAAGTCTTTTTGCCCTGCAACAATTAAAAGCAAAAGCATCCTCAGTTGCTTGCTTTTTATGTCTAAAACACAGATTCCTAAGAACTCTGTGCTGAGGCAAAAAGATTCCACTAGAGAGGAGCCAGGGTTTCTTTCACCAAAATTTTTCAACAGCTCTCAGAAGAACAGTGGAAAAAGTCAATGAAACCCCTCAGCCATACTTCTTACTTGAAGCACAGCACAAATGTATTGTCCATAATAGACTTAATGATGTCCTATGGCCTCTTCTGAGTGGAATTTTAGTTGTATTTTTGACTGTTTTATCAGAAGTCTAACCTGTGTGATAGCTTCCCGCCGTTGGAAAGCAAATTATGGGTCAGCGGCAAAGCTCTACAAAAAGCCCCAGCCCCCCTCTCAATGAAAAACAGGAAACCCAGAAACGTGGTACTGATATGCAAAAATGGGCAGGGGTGTGTCTGTTTGTCCTCATAAAATAGGAATATTAGGGAAAATGCTATGGGACTGAAAGGGTTAAATCGATATTGCAAATTCATGCTTAACTTTATGAAGATGCTCATGAAAAATATATCTATAGCAAAAATTATTCGAAAAACGTCTATTTGAAGGCAAATTAGTGTTTTTTCTACTCCCGGTCACGTGTCCATCAGCGTGGCCCGATGACGTCATCGTTGGTATTGTTGTCCTTTAATGTTGTCATGGTGCAAAATTGGTCATGATTGAGCAAAGTATCCGCCGAATTAGAGCTGTTTCAAATTTCCCTAGCAACCAAGCTTCCGAACACCCTTAAGATATAAATTTTCAATTGATCCGACAGTGAAACAAAATAATCTAATGATTAAAATCTCCACTTGCCTGTTATATGTGGAAAACACTGTGAAGCACTCTCTATTTTAATAGCCAGAAAAATATAAGCTTAAAGGTCTTATTGGAAACCCACAAATGATAAGCTTATTTCCTCAGTCAAATGGATAAAATATTCCAAAATTCTAGAAATAACAGGTTAGTAAATTCAAGAATTACTCAATGATTACTGTACCATTGCCTACATTGGAAGTTTGGAGGCGTTTGGAGATTGCATTGCAGAGTTTTTTGATGACCAAAGTAAAGTTCCAGAAGTTCGATGACGTTCAATTCATTCAACACGGCTGTCTTGGCAAGCAAATACCTAAATTCTCCCTAAGTACAATTAATGCTCAAAGCTATGGCAACGGAAGTAGAATCGCTGTCACACTGAAAATCACTTAAAAATGCGTATTCCACTTGGAATCCTAAAACAAACAACTATTAACGCAAATCTCCCGAGCAGCCACGATCGTTTTTAATGAACTTTCATCATTTTCCAACTAGCGCAGCGAGCCGCCGGGGCGCGAAAAGACTTGCAATGAAAATTGAAAACTTTTTAAAGTTATAAGTTTACAATAAACTTTTTAAAGTCAAAACTACGATTGAATTTAAACGTTTTTCGTGAGGACTTACCTTGAGAATATTTTTCCTTGTCACACGGAACGACGACAGTCTTCCGAGTTTCGGCCTTCTGTTATCTCGCGCTGTCGTCCTGTCTTTCCTTCGGAGACTCTGAGAAATGTTCTGGACACTTTTTCCGTTGTATTTAGGTAGTCTCTGCCTTTTTATCATCTTCAGGTTTCGACATGTTGGATAGGGTATTACCTCCATCTTCCTACTGAAGACATTAATTTCCCGTTCTCTCTCGATCGAGCGGTGGTATTTGTCTTCCGACATGTAATTCGCTCGCTGCTGGTTCTTCTCTCTCACTCTTCGTCCTCTGACTTCGCTTCTTTTTCCTTCGTGAAACTCCCGTGTTCATCGACATATCCATCTCGACTTCATTCCGGTAAATTTGACTTTCGAATATATCATTCAGTTCAAAATTGGCTGACATGGGTACAAAATTACTGGGTCGATCCACCTTAAGGGAAAAAATAGGTAAAATCGTGCACTTGTGCGTAAAGGCGCAAAATTTGGACCAAATGTTCCTTAGGTGAAATAAATCAGTTTTCGGGAGGGGTGCCATCATTTCACCCAAGGGGGGGTAGGGTAGGGGCAATTGTGTCTATTTCCTAGTTTCCCAATATTTCCTTGGTATTAAAGGGTTATAGATAAACAAGACCATGACAATTCTTCCTGAATTCTTCCGTTTCATTTTGTGGGAGTCACCTTAACCAAACACGGCTCTACCGGCCCGGGACCATTTTATACCCCTCTCAGGGTTGTTTCCCTGGAGGGAGGGAGGTACTCCCATATGTTGACTATACGGACGGGGATGATCCGCTGAACAGAGTAGAGTTTTGAGCTTCAGGTCATAAACAGGGTACATCTTCTGGATTTTCGAGTCTGTGGTCATAAGGCGGGTCGGTTTTTCAAAACTCGGAGTTTCATGTCACGGCAAGGGCATTCATTTTCCGATATTTCGTGTCATAAAGACACGAAAATCCCACTACCGATTATAATAGGGCTGCAGTGATTTTTTTATTTATTAAATGACACACGGCATCCATGCAAAGCAGCCATTTAATAGCGGAACTCCTGTGGAGCCCCATAGGCTAATGTGTGAAAATGAAAAAAAAAAAAAAAATTAAAATTAAAAAAAAAAAATAAAGTAACCCATCGAGTTGTATTCGAGTGGTTGTATTTTCCGTTGGACAGCCGCTGGTGTACCGTCGGCTTATTTCTGAGTGCGTACTCGGTGTGTTGCCATGGGTTACGATATTCACTTTTTGGCCGGCGGCCCTTGTGCAAGTCAAGATTTCGTCCGCCATCTGCAGTTTCTTGTAGCTTGTATCATTGTTATTGGCCACAAAACTTTGAAAGAACTTTCGAGGATGTTCGGAAAAGATACATAAAGCCTTTGGGTTACCTGTCTTTGGTTGCTGGCAGAATGGACTGGGATCAGGGAAGGATGAGTAATCGATAAAGTGGTTTATTCAGCCGGGATCATAACAGAAAGAAATTAAGTTAAGAGGTTTATAAAATCAAGCTATGAATCATTCTAGATAATACAAAAACAAGGAAAATAATTTGCAGCTTTGTTACAGCTCAAGCACGGAATAAATTTAATTGGCATAGACACGGAATTCTCACGGAATTTAGCCAGCCTTTGCAGTCTCAACATTTGTACATGGAAAGAACAATGTACGACTCGCTTCTCAAGGACATCCTTGGAGCCAATTGGAGCTGAATAACTAAGTTTCTAACGACAGAAATGCTTTGGCATCAAGATTCCTTCAAGAAGAAAAGATACGATATTCAGGTGAGTTTTAAAGTAAGTTAGTTCCAAAGTTGAGTGCTTTACTGATCTCTTTGCTTGTTCTCCATTGAAAATGCAACACATGAATCGCTAGGATATCCTATTTAGACTACTCTATCTATACTTGATATCCCTTGTGCTTGCATAAGATAATTGTAAATACACATTGGAATCGTGTTTCAGTCCCCTGTGATTCATTCAGCAACTCTCTTTAATTTGACTACTGGAAATTAGATTCAATTAACTCAATATTTGAAGCTTAGCTTTGTGGATGAGACTGTGTGTTGGTGAAAACTTTTTTGCTGAAAAGGGGTGTGCATTTGGCTTGAAATCATAAACAGAAATAAATGATGATTGACTGTAACATTGTATCATGATAATAAAGCTTAAAGTTGGTGGCCAGCATCACAGCCAGCTGAAAGACAAAAGCATTTTCCACTCTTTTAATCCTCTGGTAATGTCATTTTTTGTCAACAGAGATCAGGCTAAGATATTTTTTTACTAGGCAGTTTGCTAGAAAATGCAAGGGATTTTCTTGATTTTATCTGATGACATGCATAACAAAGTTCCCAGGCACAACAGGCCTTGGCAATAAAAAAAATCCCCCCAACCCCTGGACATTTGCTGGTTTTCCTCAGTTGCTGGTTTTCCACAGTTGCTGGTTTTCCACAGTTCGAAATGCCTACAAGCTAACTTTGCATCTATAGAGCGTGGGAGAAAAATCACTCACATTTTCCTAACAAGCTACCTTCAAATAAAGAAAATGTCTCGGCCTGTCATCTCTGTTGAGAAAAAATGTTATTAAAACAGTAAATACTTTAAAACAGTGGAAACATGTCTTTCAGTTGACCAAGACGCTTTTATTCACTGTGCATTTTTAATGCCGATTTAGTTTGTAGATCTCATTTCTACAAGCTAATTCTAAAGAAACAGCTAATTCTAAAGAAACAAACCCTGCCTACGGACAATAAAAAAAATCATTTGGGTCAGGACTTTTTTCCCTGCAAGCAGATTACCCCTGATGGACATTTTGCACATTACCCCAGGGTAAAACCAAACAACCAATCTGACTCCAAAGGGGCAGGGAGGAACGCTTGTGCACATTTTCTTATTTACTTCTACCTGGAATTTGCTATTTTGCAGAAGATACTATCATCTTTCTTTTTCTTGCATGGGTCGTACAGGAATGTCAACTCTCCCCGTTTTGCCAGGCGTCTCAAGAGTTTTCGCTTCGTTTCCCAGCACAACTTCAAGATGACTGCCATACATTTACTGTATTTCTCCCAGGAATATTTCAGGAAATTTAGCCATTTCAAGACAATCTCCAGATTTTTTAAGTCCCTGGGTTGACGTCCCTGGTCTTAGAGATTCCATGAAATGAATGATTTTCTTATTTTCTTGCTAGAGGTCTGGAATCTTAGAATTCAGACTTAGGTTAAGATTTGTCACCACATTCTAAATTTTCTGTGGAATTTTAAATGCTGTTTCAAGGACTTTAAAGGTACTTTAAGGTATCAGTTATAGTATTTGATGATCCAACCCTCCAAGCCTGTAAATTTCTTTTACTGACTAGGCTACTTAGCTGTAGGTGTCCCGTTTGACTTTGATTTTTTTTTTCAGTTCTCAGGTGCTGATGCTAGGGCTGGTTCACACATGAATTGCAACACAAGGTGCAAGAAGGTAGCCAAGACTTTTTCCAGGGCATCAGCTAACCCATCCTGTAACTCTAGACTCCATTTGCAGTAAGCACTGTGAAAAAACCTTGGAATGTGGCTTGGTTCATATAAACATACCACCTTTCCAGAAGTATTTTTTCAATCTTGTAACAAAAAAATGAATGCAACACATCAACTTAAAAGTATAGCCTACTCAAACTCTTTCCTTTTTGGTGTTCGCATAATTTTGAAATCCCAAGTGCAAAAAAGCAAAATTTAAAAACACTTTGTGATTATTTGTACGTACATACTTTTAACTAGACCATGGATTTGTACTTTATCAGTATTGTGATTCAAACATGCCTCCTTTTTAGACATCGAACCAAGCTTCCTGTGGTGTCTTGTCTGCCTTGTTTCCAGGTTCTTGACCATGAAAAACACAGTGGAAAATGTGCCCGGGGTGCTCGTCCTATCCCTTAGGGTATAAAATTGACAGACATGCTATCCGAGGGGTGTTTAAAATCAGACCTATCCCTACGGGGAGTCTCAGACCAATCCTTGCCCAGAAATATATTGGTACTGACACCAGAACCGATATTTACAAAGGAAACTTGGTTGTAAACCCTAAAAGACCTAAAATTTCGCTTTTATTTATTTTGACATGCCAAATTTGCTATCTTTTAGGGGTTAATTCGGCGGTCGCCACGCCAAATTTGCTTTCTTTTAGGGGTAAATTTGCTGTTTGCCACACCCATTTTGCTATCCCTTAGGGTCAAAATCAATTTTCCCGACGAGCACCCCCGTTTAAAATATTGGGAGTCCCCCCCCCCCCCCCTCGGGAAAATGTGCATATCATCCTTTCTCAAGTGTATCTGAGTTCTGGTTGAGTTTTAAGTTTTCTAGGTCAATAGAAATATTGAAAAACTTACTGGAATTCCAAATATAGTATGCAGATATTTCCTTATAAGGAAGTTGGAGAAAGTCGACACTTTTTCAAGGGAACTATTTTGATATGTTATTCCAAAGCAGGATCTCACCTTATAGTGGGAAAAACTTGATTTGTCCGTAAGGAACGCAGGAGTCTCTGGGTTTGGACCAAAGACTAATCGGAGGGAGTTGGCTCTCGGTTTTAAGCAGTGATACCTCGCGTGACAAGCTGGTGCAAAACCGGTTTTGCACGAACTCCCAGCGCGCCGCCAACCGGTCTGACATTGGTTTATGATAACAAAGATAATGGAACTAAACCCACTCGAGATAAATGCCATTATGTGTTGTTCCAAATAATGTTTGGTTTTATCTCGAGTACGTTTTACAAGGAAAACATCTTGAATTGGGTATATGTGGGCGCCGTGCTCGTTTTGCTGAAGGGTCATAAGATCAAACAATCAAACGTGGGTATGGAGATTTCTGGCCACACACTCTGTGACGTTTAATTTTCAAATCCAAGTCAAATTACAAAGATAAAATTCTTCAGCAAAAGGTGGGGCAAGGAAAAACGCCACCTTCTTACAAACAAATCGTTTAGTTAACTGGCTTGCATGTAACCTGTCATCAATGCCTAACTAAGGCCCAAAATCAGGCCGGAGTTGGGGAGGCGGTGGGAAAAACTTGATTTGTCCGTAAGGAACGCAGGAGTCTCTGGGTTTGAACCAAAGACTAATCGGAGGGAGTTGGCTCTCGGTTTTAAGCAGTGATACCTCGCGTGACAAGCTGGTGCAAAACCGGTTTTGCACGAACTCCCAGCGCGCCGCCAACCGGTCTGACATTGGTTTATGATAACAAAGATAATGGAACTAAACCCACTCGAGATAAATGCCATTATGTGTTGTTCCAAATAATGTTTGGTTTTATCTCGAGTACGTTTTACAAGGAAAACATCTTGAATTGGGTATATGTGGGCGCCGTGCTCGTTTTGCTGAAGGGTCATAAGATCAAACAATCAAACGTGGGTATGGAGATTTCTGGCCACACACTCTGTGACGTTTAATTTTCAAATCCAAGTCAAATTACAAAGAAAAAATTCTTCAGCTAAAGGTGGGGCAAGGAAAACGCCACCAGCCACAACGTGTGGCAGCCCCACCCAGGCGCAAAAGGAACGTGGCCCGATTGAAAATTGAAACAGCAGTCAAAACGTGAGGCACAGCCCATGACTGCCTACCTCGCCTTAGCGACCACCGTAAGTGGTTAGAAAATTGTCCTACTAAAGGGAAAATGGATATTTGGGGGGCACAGCCCATGACTGTCCACCCTCTCCAACAACATTCTTACGTGATTAAATTTATTTTGCCTGAGCGCGTCAAGCAGCCCAAGTCTGACCTTTAAGCGCTCAGGCTTGTGCTCTCTAATTTTTGGGGGTCAATTGGCTTTAAGTGATTCGTTGCGTATGTAAAGTATGAAAGCGTCCGATTTCCAGCGACCGAGTGAGCGGATTTGTGAGTCGGTGTTGTTCCGTAAAATAATGAGATGCTGTCCAGGATTAACAACAACGATACTTATTTTCCACGTGTCTGATCAATCGCAAGGGCGAGAGATTCGCTACAATAAGAACAAAACTACAGTAAGAATTCATTCTTAAACTATACATAAACTGTAAACTGTACTTACACGGGTGCGGAAATATAATCCTGTAGCAAATCTTTCAATTCCGTAAGTCTTCATCACAAAAATACATGACAATAATCAGATAATTCAAAAATAAGTTTCACGAAAAAGCACTAGTCCGAACGAAAGCCAAACGTCTTCCCCAGCACATGCTAAGTGACCGCGCACTCAGGGAACCAGGCCCAGCAAACACAGGGAGCCCGGCGCTCCGGCGACAACATACCGCCCCCCATGAACTCCTGGGAGGGGGTTCATAAATCATGTAATAGTAAACAACTACTTCTACTCTAAAAGTCCATACTCTCTCTTAAGCTATCTAACACGGTCTCTAGAGTCTCTAATCCGGTCCGTATCTAGACATCTTCATCCTCGGCTTCCAGAAGACATAACTTGGTTACCGGACGCTTGTAGGTCGTCCCTTTCCCGCGCACTTCTGCACTCCGTACTAATCCATCGAGACCAGGAAACACGTTGATCACACGCGCAAGCGGCCAGTTGTTTCTCCCGACGTTGTCGTCCGCCACAAGCACTATATCTCCCACACGTAAATTCCTCTGTCTCCGGTTCCACTTGCTCCGTACCTGCAAGGTAGGTATGTACTCTTTCAACCAGCGCTTCCAATAATGGTTAGCCAATAACTGCGCCTGTCGCCAGCGCTTCCGACTGTACTTGTCGGCCCTCTCGTCCGTATCCGTAGGGAGATTCATCGTAGGTCGCACGTTCAAAAATGATTCGGCGTCAGCGGATCATCATCATCGGATTCTCTGGATTCCGAGTCAGTGGCCTTGAGTTGGCGATGCGTTCCGCCTCGGTAAACACGGTGGTCAAAACTTCATCATTGAGGGGGTTCTTCCCTAGGATCGCCTTCAGACTTCGCTTAACGACTCTCACCATTCTCTCCCACACTCCTGACATGTGCGAGGCTCCAGGTGGATGAAAAATCCACTTGCATCCTTTCGCCAAACACTGACGTCCAATCTTGTCATGGTCCATCTTTTCCAGGTGTTCCCGTATTTCTCGGTCAGCGCCGACGAAATTCGATCCGTTATCTGACCACAGTTCCACTACGTGGCCCCTGCGATTCAGGAACCTCATCAACGCAAGTATGAAATCATCCGTCTCCAACGACTTAGCTAGCTCGAGATGCACCGCTCGAGAGTTCATGCAAACGAAGATTGCCCCCCAGCGTTTCTCCATCACTCTTCCTCGTCCTCGTTTAACGTAAAGGGGACCGAAATAGTCCAGTCCAGTGTACGAAAACGGTTGCTCATAAGGTACCATCCGAATTCTCGGCAAATCTCCCATCTCTTGTTTCGACGTAGCCCTCCGTTGCCTACGGCAGTGTATGCACCTTCCAAGAATAGTCTTGATAGCAACTCTCGCCTTCACTACCCAAAACTGCTCCCTCAGAAGGGATAGTACCTGTTCCACGCCGCAATGACCGTTGCTCTCGTGGATGTGGCGAATCAAAATCGTCGTGATGTGATCCTGCTTTGGTAATATCATCGGATTCTTGGCGTCGTCACTAATCGGGGCCATCGAGATTCTTCCTCCAACTCTCATTACTCCGTCATCTTTCATGATCGGCTTGAGCTTTAAGATCTCACTTGAAATCTTTACCTCCTTCCCTGCCTTCAGAGCCTTCACCTCTTCAGGGAAGCTTCGCTGTTGCACTAGCACAGCTATTCTTCGCTTGGCGTGTTCCATGTCTGCCGGGAACAACTTGCTCGCCGACCTATCAGGTTTCTCCTGAGTGGGATTCTGTTTTCTTGCCTTCAGCCAATCTACGAACTTGATTAGCCATGCAACCTTTCGAACTGTCTTCATCCAATCAGAAGTATCCATTAGTATCCTTTCCAGGGGAACTCCCGGTCCTGGGTCGGTGAAGAACACTTCCTTCTTTGTCTCAAGGCTTTCTTCCGCCAAGGTGTCAAACTTATTCTCTGGCCATTTGTCCTCTGACTCTCTCAGGAAACTTGGTCCACAAATCCATCTGTCATTCTTGAGGAACTCGTCCATTGTCAAACCGCGACTGACTTCATCGGCGGGATTCAATTTCGCTGGGCAGTGTCGCCATTGATCAGGGCTGGTCGTCTCGCGTATCTCTGTGACTCTATTAGCCACATACGTTTGGAACCTCCGGGTTTCGTTCTTGATATAGTTAAGGGTTATCATCGAGTCGGTCCAAAACACGACTCTGTCAGGCTTCAGATCTAGTTCTCTGCGAACCGCTTGGTCTACTCGTGTCGCGAGCAGGGCTCCTTGAAGCTCCAGCCTTGGGATGGTCAAGCCTTTGATAGGGGCATTTCTGGACTTTCCGGCGACGAAGGCACACTCCACCTCCCCATCAGGGTACACTATTCGTAAGTAGGTCACTGATCCGTATCCATCTTCTGAAGCATCACAGAAGTGGTGGAGTTGAAGCATCGCACATCCATGATCTAACCTGCTGAAGTAGCACCGGGGGATGGACAAATCCTCAAGGCGCGCAAGCTCTCTCTTCCAGGTCTGCCACTTCCGAAGTATGTCTCCGCTGAGTGGCTCGTCCCACGGAGCCTTCCGTCTCCACAAGGCTTGCATTATCTGCTTGCCACGCATTATCACAGGTGCAGCAAAGTTCAAAGGGTCGAAGACAGAGCTGATGGTCGATAACACACCTCTCATAGTATCCGCTCTGTCTGTCTGGCTCACCTTAAATCCAAAGGTGTCTGACTCTACATTCCAGCGAACCCCGAGAGCCCGCTCGACCGGGAGGTCATCAAGATCTAAATCGAGTGTTGGTGCAGCTCTCTTCTCTATGGGTACTTCAGCCAGTACCTCTCTACTGTTACTCATAAACTTCGTAAGGTTGAAACCTCCTCTAGCACAAAGCTCAGTTAGCTCGTTAGCAAGTGTGATTGCACTCGCAGGTGAATCGACAGATTTCAGTACATCGTCCACATAAAAATTGTAGAGAACAGTTTCGACTGTTGCATTCTCAAAGTCACTAGCATTGTCAGTTGCAGTCTTCTTCAATATCCAATTTGCTGCGCAAGGGGAGTCAGTTGCCCCAAAGACATGGACTTTCATTGCATATTCCTCTGGTGGGTCTTCCGAGCTTTTATCCCACCAAAGAAAACGTAGGGAATCTTGGTCTTCTTTTCTTACACCGACCTGAAGAAACATCCCTTCAATATCAGCTACTAACGCAACATTGTCTTCCCTGAACCGGAGGAGCACCCCAGCCAGGCTATTTGTGCAGTCAGGGCCATGTAACAAGTTCTTATTCAGTGAGGTACCTTGATACTCCGAGGCAGCGTCGAAAATTATCCTCTGCTTACCAGGTTTGTTGACATTCGTCACCGAAAAATGAGGTAAGTACCAAGTTCTATGCCCAGTCGTTCCTGCTTCTTCGGAGCTTAGTTTGCGAGCATGCCCTTTAGTGATGTACTGCTCCATGGCTGCCCGGTATTTCTCCTCCAACCCAGCTTCCCGGGAAAACTTTCGCTTCAGGCTCTTCAGTCTCTTTTCGGCTTCGTTCCGATTGTTGGGCAGCGTTGCATCATCCTCGCGCCACAGGAGGCCGGTTTCATAATGGCCATTTCGTTTTTCAGTTGTCTTTTCTAGCTTGTCAAGAGCCTTTCTATCTTCCCTGGAAAGATGATGTGAAATGAAACCAGGGGCTCGTTGATCTGCACCACTATTCCTTGTTCCAAAACTTTCAAGCTCCCAGAAGCGCTCAATTTGATCTTGAAGCTCCTTGTTGCAATCAGTAAAGTTGACATTTACTTCATTGCGTGAGGTTGACCCTTGAAGGGAACCTGTAACAACCCACCCAAGAGGACCTCTCATAGCCTTCAAATGGCTATTAGTCGACACTGGTCTGCGAACTTCAAATACATCATGTGCGTAATCAACATCTTTTCCAATCAATACGGAAACCTTAGGGATATCTACTGTGGGGATATCTATGTCTCTCAGGTGTGGGTGTGCTGATTTGTATATGTCCTTTGGGAGACATTTTTCATTAACATTAAACTTCTCTGAAACTAGACCCTCTTCAACAGTTATTATTTCTCCTGAGCCGCTTGCAGATTGGAGCTGAAACTCCACCACCTGCACTTCCTCATCGGTTTTTCCCATTAAAGTGCTGACAGATATCATTTCACGCTGTCCCTTAAGGTCCAATATCTGAGCTATGTCCAAGCTGATCAACGTTCCGCGGGAGCCGTTATCTAATAAACCATAGGTGGATGTGTATTTCCCACTGGGAGCTATGATTTTAATGGGGACTACGTGAAGCAACACAGTCTTTGAGGGCTTCTCTGAAAAGGTGGCATACTGATCAGTGACTCTTTGCTGGTTACTTGGGTTGACCCCAGCCCCTCCCCCCTGGGTATTCTCTGTCTGGGAATTCCCTCCAGATGTCCCTTGTTTAGCTCTATTTCCCATGCTCTGGTCAGGGGGGTCCACTCTAGCTCTAGGGGGGTTATGCAGTAGCGTATGATGTTTTCGCTCGCTTCTGCAATTACAAAAGGTAGGTGTCTGGCATCTATCACGCATATGACCTGGTCTGAGGCACACATGACACAATTTGTTCTCCTTTACAATTCTCCAACGTCCCGGTAAGTCCCTTCCCTTAAAGCTTGCACAGTCAGAAAGTCTATGTTCTCCTTGACAGCAAGGACAGATCTTAATTGAGGCTATTTGAGCTGGTGATATGCAGCTGTGTAGTTTACAATTTTCCTTGCGCACAACTTGCAGTCCACACATTCGGACCCGCTCGCCGAAATTCCCACGCATTCAAGCAGGTTTGCTCAAATAATCAACCGAGCTCCTTGCTTTCCTATGACTGTGCTGTTTGCTGGTGAAAATAGGTGCACTGATCCGGATTTTAAGCCACATTGAAAGCGGCAGGTATAGAGTACAGGTCGCAGGCCGAAACTTATTTTTGCTCCACTTTCCTTGGCCTGCGTAGCAAGCAGATATCATGTTGAAGGTAATAGAGGAATGGGAGCGCTTGTTTAATTTGAAGTTCGGGCTCCTTGGTGTTTAAAAATTTATTTCAGTGTTTGTAGTTCAAATACTGCTTTATATTGTGTAAGTAGACTTGCCCCGCTTTGTGCTCAGTTTATTCAGTTTCAGTTTATTCATTTTTTTTGCCAGGAAATAAACATATATAAATATCAAAATATCTAAAAAAATATTCCACGCGAGGAAGCTCATAAGAAACCTTAAAGTGGGGCTACGACGAAAGTTGAACGAGCTTATTTGGCAAAATTTCTGCCGTAAAAAACTCTTAAGACATTTTGCTACGTAACTTGAGCATTTTAAAGTGTCAAAATAGATCGCGAAAGAAAATATAACGTTGAAGTTCGCGCTTTTTGCTAGGCCGATGTTCCAGTGATTTATGCATATTAATCAGTTCAGAGAAGAACTGTGACGTCACAGGCGTAACTCGCGAATGTGTTTTACATGATTTAGTGCAAAAGTACGAAGAAACAGAGTTGATAAATGACAAATTGTTCTTGTTGTTTAGCAAATCAGGTAGTTTAAACGCACCAGAACGAACAACAATGAGATTCTACTGCGATGTAGTCGAACGAGCGGGTTTCTATCGCACATGGAAAGAAGACTGAGCCGAATATTTCCATTGCATTCACATTCCCAACAAGCGCTACCTGTCGTTGCTGTGTTGATATAAAAGACAACAACAAGAGTTGCAAGTTGCTATTATTTCCTGTGATAGATGATTTTCAAAGCATATAGAGCCCGGGAGTCGGTAAGAAAAGTGCGAATGATGAATTGAAGGACTTCAAGAACACTTGTATCGATTTATTAGATACTGTTTGTAAATGTTTTACGGCGTGTTGTTACGCCATGTTGCTACAGCTTAGTGAAAAGGCGTTTGCTCCTTTCACTCGGGGATCAAAGTCATTCTGTAGAATTTTTGATGGAGCAAAAAGATTAAAGCTAAACGTGAGCTGCTCTTATTTACGGTCTAAGAGCTGAACTGTTCATTAATGAACAGTTTGAACTTTGCGTTTGCTCGAGTTGTTTGCGTTTGTGATTATCATATACAGTAAAAACCCGCGTGTAAGGGACGTGTCATTATTTACCGGGGGGGGGGAGGGCTCCCATTTTTTCCAAATAAGGCTAAAAAAAATTTGGACCCTCCCCTTGAACATAACAAAAAAAAATTGTGACCCTCCCCCAGTCGTAGGTAAAAAAATTGTGACCCTCCCCATGTAATTGATATTTTCTGAAAAATCTGTTAGTTAGACTCTTGTCCGAATGTCTTTTTCTTTTCTTAAAGTAGAAATACTTTTTTCTTACTTCTGTCAAAGCTAAGGAATCGCGGTCATTATTTATCGCCTCGATTATTTACGTGAGAGGATTTTGGGTAAACGGTAATAAATGCTGTGATCCTCCCTCTATAAGTACAATGATTAACGTGATCCAACCCCTCCCCTATTTGACCTAGTACTGAAGACATTTTACGGAAAAAGGGGCTCGCACTTTTCTTTCGTTGCGCGCGAAGCGCGCCCGAATTTTGATAACGCATTTCATCAAGCCTAAGAGAAAAGGTAGATGAACATGTTTTGTGTACGGTAGTAATCAAAGCCTGTCAGGAGCCCAGGAAGAACGCTACCTTAACTTTATAGGTTAGATGAAAGCTTCTCCCTATTGATGGGTTTCTGAGCCAACAAGGTGATATTATTCATGCGCGCAACTGCGCGGCGCAAATGACGAAGTTATTATGATTCATGATTCGCGGCCAAAATGACAAATTTCTATATGCTTGTAACGTTGAACTCACGCTAATACCTATGGGGTCTTTTTTCAAACATAGTGACTTCCCGTCAGGCCTATCATTGCAGGGCATTTTTGGAGAGTTTGCCTTTTCTCATCAAGATACAATTGCTGTTATGAACGGCGTGAGAGTAGCGTATTCGTTGCTGAAAGAGCATATAATATGTCATTCTTTATGCGCGCGAAGCGCGCCGAAATTTTCATTAAGTAAAAAAGCAGATGATATAGAAGTTGCATCTGTTTCACTCTCTTCATCGTCCAAATGTTGTTGAAAAAAAATTATGACCCTCCCCCAAACAGGAGTGAAAAAAATGTGGGCCCTCCCTTTAGACACGCGAAAAAAATTAGGACCCTCCCCACAAAAATAGGAGCCCTCCCCCCCCCCCCCCCCCGCTAAATAATGACACGTCCCTAAGGACCTACATTTTTCAAAGTTTGCCAAAACAGGTTCTTATATTTTGCGGTATTGGCAGTTTAGGGTTTCCAAGTAGGTTCTTAATTTCTACGGAGAAAACATGGTTGCTGATTACCAGAAATAAGATAAAATATGGTTTGCCCTTCATTAAAAGCATTTTATTCACATCAATATTGGCAAAAAAGTCCAAGAGAACTGACAAATAAAATGTGTGGTTCCAGAAATTATCCAGTCCCCCTATACGGAAGGGATTGGAAATTCGGGAGGGGTAGGGGGTCAATTTACCTGATCTTTTCCATTACAAATACTGTATTTTTCTTTGGAAATTCCAAAGGGGTGGAGGGGTCACTTTTCAACACCCTTCCGTGGAGGGGGAGTATGGATATTTTTTGGAACCACACAATAACACAAAAATTGAAAAGATAAAAATCTGTAACCCCACATCATAAAAACCTGTTTGACTTTGAATGGCTAAAAAGGTAATTATATATTTTTTGGAGCATTAAAATAGAAAATTTCTGCCAACAGGTTCTTAAATTCTTAGGTTCATACAAGCAGGTTTTTTTACTGTACTGTTAGTTGATCATATCCTGCTTGATGAAAGAAAATATTGGCTTAGACCACATGATGAATTGCTGCATCATTGAAACAGACCTTGTCATTCTCTTGGAATGCAAATCAGATGCTAATGCATTTTGATGTATCTATCAGCTCTGTTGAAACAAAGGATGTTGATCAACTGTAAAATGGAGTATTTGACTGCATTTTCTTTCTACCAAGGTATTTTTAAATTTTGTAGCTGCTGTAGAGGTGCTGGACCATTCAGAGCTCTAAAAAGACCAGACCCTAGTCTCTTCACCCCTAAAATATTTGACAACTGACCAAAAATATTGATTCCTGTCCCCTAGGGGTGGAATTTATAGAAGGGTGGGGCTCAGGGCAGGGGGCGTATCTCAACATTTCCCAATAAACATGTTATACTTGGACTACTTTTTTGTTGGCTTGCATTTGCATTCTAATTTCCCTGTTGCCACAAGTTAGAACATGGCTTAGAACATGGTTTTCAATGAAACTGGCAGGGAGTTTGTGGAATTGCAAGGGATTTTACCAGAGCTAGAAGGGTTTTCACTGGAACTTCAAGGATCTATCATAAATGTCTTCTCCAGAAGTTGTGTGAACACTGGAAAAACAACTGGCACAGCTGTTTTGGAAACAGAATTCAAGAATTTGAGGATCCATGGAGGTGGATAATTATAGTATTGACGCCAGGGACATCAACTCTGCTGGTTTTGCTAAAGTCTCAAGATTTTTCACTCCTGTCTCCAACAGCAAAATTTCCCTGAACTGCCATATATTTACTATATATTTCTCCCAGTTTTCTTTCTTGGAAATCTCCCATTAACATTTGTATCTTGTCTGAAGACCTGTGGTAGGCTTGACATCTAGTAGTACTAATGAACAGAAAAATCATTTTGGCTCCTTGTAAGCTAAAAATCTTTTTAGAACATTACTGATAATTAAGTTTTTAATGTTTTTTTTTTTGCTCAGCTGTGGCTGTGCGGCTCTGTTGCAATTTGTTCCCATGCATTTAGACAAGTTTGTCAAATAAAACTGTATTTGAATGCTTCAAAGGACTTAAATTTCATTCTCAGAAAAGTAGCAAATTTTAAAAACAAAGCGAAGCATTTGGTTTATGCAGGATATGTGTAAGTACTTTGCACTAGTCAAGTAAACCCTACCCGTTCACCACAACCCACCGACCTCCAACAGACTTGAAACTTGATCTATATTTATAAGAATGCGCAGAAAACTCCAGATTTATGATTTTTTTATTTGCCCTTGAGACTATAGTTTCTTCGAACTTATCGTTGGAAAAAACACGAATGTAAATTTGACATTTTACGCGGCGGCAGTTCTTGAACGTTACGAAGCCTTGAATTTAGTACTTAACCCTAGAATTTCGCATCTATCCATCCAACAATTCCTATTAAGTTACATTTTATTTTGGTTTAGAATACAAACTTTTCTTGGCGTGCATCTCGGCTACATGGAATGTCTCTGATTCATATCGCGCTCCCGATCTGAGAATTGACCTTACACGCTTCCTTATTGCGTTCTTTCTGTCGTTTGCGTTTCTCTCACTGATGGACTTGGTTTTGATTTATCAGGTACCGTAACCATATTTGATTTTGACAGCTGCGCCTGAATTTCATACTTGACACCTAGATTAGTCAGACATCCTTGTGAAACATTTATATGCGAAGTGAGCAGAGGATTTGGAAATCTGTTCACACCACGATCGAACCTTTTTCTGTGTAGCGCATCGAAGACATGTTCGAAATTTCAATTATTTTGGTGCGTGAAGCCTATATGAGTTCACATACCACGTTTTCTGTTAGCAATAATGCTGAAGTACTTTTAAACACAACATTTCCTGCAAATACATCCCATTTCTTCACTTTTTCTTTCACAATGTGCCGTCACAACTACTGTTGTGACTTTTGAGTTTTGTTTCGAGTTACGCCTGTGACGTCACACCCCCGCGGACTTTGGCCGACGCCGCTGGAACGCCGGCCCAGTGCAAAATGGCGCGATATTCGAAATTTAGAGCTCAAAAAGTCATTGTTTATTGTGAAAAAATTGGAAAACAACTGCAGGTATTTGTCATTTAGGTTATTAACGAGTGATTTATCAGAAAAGAGCGGTGGAAACAATTAGATCGTAGCCCCACTTTAAGGGCTCATTCCCAGAAATATTGGTCAAGATGGCGGCCGCTCATTTGCATAATGACGGCGAAAAATACAATGTATGGGAGTTCCTCTCCAAATAGACTTAGTAAAAAGTTCGGACTATGATATTAACTAGCATAGTATATGAAGTCTTACGAGCGATAAATTGAGTCTTGATACGTTTTGGAAACCTGTTCCATCGTACCCCGCTATCTGGCTCCACCAAGGCTCTCATGTCCTCTGTAATTTAGCCCGAAATCACCGAAATCACCTACAAATTTTTGTCCGGCACTACCTTGGAAGGTCGTCTACACGAAAGTTCGGACTCAGAAATAGTAAAATGGATATAAACGTTTGTAAATCAGCTGGAAAACACGCAATAGAATATGTGCTAATATGTTCCATAATCCCTTGAAATTGTGCTTAAATTCGACGACCAACGGACGCCATGTTGGATTGAAATCCAGAAGAAGATCACGAAAAGTGAAATCACACGAAAACATCTTTGCTCTTTCGCCGTTTTGTTTGAATCACTCGTTTCTTAGTGCATAATGCAGGTTATGCGCATTATCATGCGGGTTTCCGCTGGGCAAGCGCGGACTCGAAATGTCCAATATGTTATAACCATGAGCTCCCTCCTCATCTTAAATAATTAAAGATAAGTTTACAAACAGACAGCACATAATGTAACGATAAATTAATTTATAATAAAAACAAGCAACACAGACACTACGACACAAACAATACAAAAGCGAAGCGAAAAAAGTAAAGAAAGCCCAGCAGATAGAGAGTAGTAACTAATTAGCTAAGAAGAAATGTTTTCAGTCTTGATTTAAATAGAGAAATAGGAACTTGAAACCGTATAGCAAACTTTCTAATATTTGTTCGGAAGGAAAAAATATGAAAAGCAACAGTATTCCTAGTATTATAGGAATGAATTTCATTTGACAGTGAAAACATATCTTTAAAAGCTCTTGGAAGAAGACGTTTTTTTATAAAGAAGTATAAATTTGCCGATATGAAATAAGTAGATATCATGAAATCTTAGGATTTGCAATTCCTTAAAAATAGGATCAGTGTGAGCATCAAATGATTTCTTTGAAATAATTCTGATAAGCCTTTTTTGAAGAATAAATATGCGGTTTACGTTTGTTGGATAAGTTGATGCCCACACTGATATACAATATGTGAGATAAGGATAGACTAAGCTATAGTAAAGGGTACACAAAGAAGATAGTGGAAGGCAAAGACTTGATTTATATATTATTCCTATGGATTTAGAAATTTGCCAAGCAACATTTGCAATATGTTGAGCCCAGGAAAGATTTTCGTCAAATATAACCCCTAAGAAAACCACCACTTTGATCCGTTCAATGGCACAATAACTTAAAAATACTTCTCAAATGTTTGCCTTCTTTGCTTAGGCTTGAAAATCATATATTTAGATTTAGAAAAGTAGATGGAAAATTTATTGGCGAGACACCAGTCAAGCAGTTTTGAAAGTTCTTCATTCAATGTTCTTTCAAGAACAGAAATATTTTTATGAGACAAAAATATGTTAGTATCATCAGCAAAAAGTATGAAATCTAAAACCTTTGAAACATTACACATATCATTGACGTAAATCAGAAAGAGCAAGGGACCTAATATAGACCCTTGTGGAACTCAAATTGAACAAATTGTTTTCTATTACTTAAATAACTGGCACACCAGTCATGAGCCACTCCCCTAATCCCGTAATAAAATAATTTGTCCAATAAGATATTGTGGTTACTGTGTCAAAGGCTTTAGCTAAGTCAATAAAAATACCTACAGTTAGCTCCCTATTATCTATAGCAGAGGAAATCTTATCATATAAGAGAGAGAGAGAGCGCATATTCTGTAGAATGATTTTTACGAAACCCAAACTGATTGCCAGATAAAATATTAAATTTATTTAAGTAATTTAAAAGGCGATTGTAAATCACTCGTTCAAGAATTTTAGAATCAAAAGCACCGAGTGCCTCGGTGAAATCGTGAATACCGTTTATCCACGTTTGGTCGTCTGGTGATGGTGGTGATAACGTCATCAATGACGCTATACCACGTGACCTTGGTGTTGCACCTCCCATGCTCGAAGATAATTTTACCCAAGTTTGCCTACTTAGCGATGCTCCGTTCTCGGATGTCAATTTCTTCTAGTTTTAATGACGTCATCTATGACGTCATGTCATGTGACTTTGGTGCTGGACCCCCATTGTCACGAAGATACCTTTATCCAACTTTGGAAACCTAGCGATGTTCCCTTCTCAAAATATTATTTTTTCTAGTTTTAATGACGCCATCGATGACGTAATGTCATGTGATTTTGGTGCTGGACGCCCGTTGTCACATCATCATCATCATAATTTCCCTCTTTGGTCGTACTCGGCCTTAGGGCACCGTCTATAGAGATAGTCGCAAGTTCAACAGACGGTTGAGCTCTGATTTATTCATTAGCGTCCTCCAAGCTTCAGAGACATCGATGCCTAATAGTGATTCAACATTAGACCAGGTCTTCTTGAGAGTTTTCATGTCAAACAAAACCTGTTTTTGTAGTGCGCTGTTTTCCAACCGGCAGACATGTCCCATATATTTAAGATATTGAGCACGATAGAAGTCTTTTATTGAGCAGGAGTTTGTGATTGTTCTTAAGTTCTCATTTGAGATTCTGAATGACCAGTCGAGTTCTCCTTCGACTTGGGTAGCAGGGTCAACCCCCTTTTTCCGTTTGGAGCGAGAAGGTGCGTTTTTTCTAGAATATCCCCCAGTGACCATTTTCCTCAGGAAGCCATTTCATATGGTATCTATATTTTGGAGTTCAGTTGCAGACAGCTCGTAAATTTGTATACCATATAGCAGGCGCGACCTAACACATGCATTCAGGATTTTCATACGTGTTGTGATATAAATTTCCTTGTCGGTCAGAAATTGCTTCAACTCATCCCACTTAAGGAATGCGGAGGCAATTCCAGAATGCAAAGCTGCAGCTGATTTCTCGGTGTTTGTAATTAGATGACCAAAATATTTGAATTCCCGAAAGTTTTTAATGTCGGTGTTGTTCACAGCCAGCAGGGATTTTCTGGATTTGATGGACTCATCAACGTTGAATGCCATGGTCTCGGTTTTTGTGTAAGACATTTGTAGTCCGAATCTTGAGGAGGTGGAATCATAGATAGCAAGAATGTGATTAAGCTCATCAATACTATTTGAGAATATTACTATATCATCTGCGTATAGCAGTTTTGTCGCTCTTACTTCCCCAGTTGTAGCCGCTCTCTGCCGATACTCGCGTTGTGTCACTTCAGTCGGAATCTTGAATTTTTCCAGTACACCAGTGCCGGGGAACTGTCTCAGTATTTCGTACTTTGTGCACCGCACAACAAAGTCCATGTATATGTTGAAAATTGGGGGACTTTCGAGAGCGCCTTGGCGGCAACCCACTAACGTTTCAAAATATTATGCGGTTCCTTTTATGCATGCTAATGTGCCGGTGTAGAGGACCTTCAGGATTGATACCAGTTTAGGGCAGGATAATCGAATTTCTAACACCCGGAATAGCGGGATCCAGTCGTAGGCTGCTTTTAGGTCAATGTAGCAGAGGAATAGTGATTGTTTTTCCTTCTCAAGAATGTGCCTTGTGATGGCGTCACATGTCGATCTATTCTTTCTGAAGCGGTGTGTTCAATAGGATATTAAACTCATATACCGATCTTATCCTTTCCGCCACAACAGCTGCCAGGATTTTGAACATTGTTGCAATTATCGACAACCCACGGTAGTTTGAAGCAATACTTTTGGAGCCCTTCTTATGTAAACAAGTTATTGCAGAGTTGGCCAAGTGACTGGGATCTTTAGGCAAGTCCAAATGATGCCCAACAGGACTACAAAATATTCAAGGAGCCGCGTAGATGTGAGTATTTCAGCTGTTCAGCAAATATGCGATCTGTACCCTGGCATTTCCCATTATTGAGCTTCTGAAAGCAGCGCTCCACCTCTGGCGTATCAGGGGGACGCTCATCTATTAATGGATCTAAATTTTCTGGAGACAGTACGTGCGGGAACTCTTCAGGAAGTAACAGCTCGGGCTGCTGATGAAATACCCGTGGGCCGAGATGGTCAGCGAAATGTTCCTGTAATTTCATTAGGTGGATGAGTTGTATGTTCTTTCTTGGCAAAGTGTAGTTCTTGGCAAGGCGGAATTCCTCTTCTATGTGCCTCTGTTCACTGGCCATATTTATCTTTCCCGCTTTCTCCTCAAAGTATTTTGCCTTCAGAGAAATACGTAGCTTCCTAATCTGGCAGGAAATTTCTTACCTTTTTGTAGGTTCACGCGCTACCCGACGTTTGGCATCCAGTCTCAGAAATTTTCCAATTGACCCAGGGTTTTGTGTCGCGTTCCTTGCGTCTCGGTGGTATAATTTCTAAGGATGCTTTAGTAATGGCGTCAAGAATCGTTTGATTGAGGATATCACTGTCATCAGACATAGGTCGATCTTTTAGCAGTTCTTCCAGGCGCTTGCTGTACTGGGTTTTCATAGTGTCGGACTCCCTGAGGTACCTAACATTTGGTACAAGACATGCCTTTCCTGATTTCTTTTTTGTAAGGATTGCACCGCGTCTACGTCTGGTTGGGACCATAGCTTCCAATACAACCATTCTATGGTCAAAGGGGACGCTCACACCAGGGTAGGATCTGCAAATTCTTAGTGTTGCTCTTTTATATACCACTCGGCTATGATGTAATCTAGACGGCGTTTATACCCTTTCGGGGACTTATATGTAAATCTGTGTTCACTAGATCTTGTATCAGACATTGTGTTCAGGATATATAGCAAGTTGCTATCACAGACCTCCACCAATTTATTCCCATTGAAATTGGTTGGATTTTCATCGCTGTTTCTCTCAATGCATTGCCACCTGTTATGTGGACAATCTGTCCCTATTGTGGCATTGAAGTCTCCACAATCTTATATGAGGGATGAGTCTTCTTAGAATTTCTCAGCAATCGGGATAGGTTATTATAGTGGAGCTCCTTTGCGGCCGAAGGCCGCAGAGCGCAGCACCATACATAAGAAAGAAGCGTCAAAAAAGAAATCCAAATGGTACGGTACGCGTCGAAAATGGTCGCAAATAGAGTGAATGTAAGAAATCCACAGGGTACCCAAAACCTCACATGCGGCAGCTATCGCAAAGGGATGGAAGTGATTTTTGACTGTCGAAGGTCATCCAAGGTCATTTCGCGCGCCGAAGGTGAAGCCTGCACCATTTGCAGCCGCTTTGATGCATCTAGTCTCCTTCGCAGTCGTATGCTCATGACGTCACAACATGGCGGCGAGCCAGTGACATTTCTCTGTCGTGATCGATCCTTTGCAAAACAATTTACGTGTGTGACAGAGGTGACACAACAGGGATGTTTATAATTAAGAGGCGTGACGAAAAAAAATAGTTTTCGAAAATCAAAGGTGGGGACTCTCTCTCAATATCGTACCAAATCTTGGAGATGACCAATGAAATTGCTTTGATTAAACTGGGTTGTTTCAACAAGACGATATAAGTCTGAGGTTGATAAATATTTGTACTTAATGCAGGGACGTCCGCTCTCCCGGTTTTTCCGGGAGTCTCAATATTTTTCACTCCGTCTCCCGGGAAAAAAAATCGAGACGATTACCATACATATACTGTATTTCTGAAAATTTCAGGAAATCTCGCCATTTCAAGGCAGTCTCCAGATTTTTGAAGTCCTGGGGTTGACATCCCTGCTTAATTTATCAATACAAATACTCGTACAACCCGAATAAATATTTCAGAATTTTCAGACTCAAATTCAAGTTTTTACTCAGAGGCCTCGGAGTAAGATTTTATGCCTTGCCGTTTTGCCGATCAGGCAGTTTGACTTTAACGAGGAAGGAAGCTCTTGAGCCGCACGAAGGCGAGCAATCTGAGCAATTCATGCAGTACGAAGAAGCTGAGCCTCTCTTGTTAGCGGAGTGGTTAGAAGAGTACGAAAGGAAGCGAGAGATGGAGGAGGATTTTTCGACACTCGCTTTAGCAAAAGATAGATTAGGTTATTCATCTAGAAAACTGGTGAGTTTGCTGGTTAATCGAGTGCTGTTTGCCTTTCCAGAGAAGAATTCGCTGTGCGATATTCTTTGCTAACCTTCGGCTTTGCATTCTGTCAATGTAAATCTTTAAATCTCTTCTGAAACCCATGGAAATATTTCTGATCAAGGTTTCCTGTACGATTTATTTATCACTTTTCTTCCAAGGTTTTGTTGCAATGATCATAGGCTCCCCAGGCTACTGATTTGTGTGAATAATTAACGGTAAAATACAGAGAATGTATGGACATGTAAATCACGAGAAACATATACGATGGAAATTTAAAATCAGGAATAAAAAACTGTTCTGCAATAATATATAGTCGTACTTCTCTTGAAATCTGCGAAAATTATGAGCCCTTTTTAACTGTTCTTTCGCCTCCTATACAATAAAATTCAACCAGGCAGGAAACACGATTGAGCCAAACCTGGCTCGGAGCCGACAGTTTGCATACGATCTCATAATTTACACATAAATTTTAAATTAATCCTCAAATCATTTTATGTACCTCTTATACATATATTTAACCCTATTCGGACGGGGGGGGGGGGGGGGGGGTCTTTTCGAGTACCTCTCCAGTAAAATCCTGATTACTCTAAAACCACTGAAGCTATGATGGTGAATTTTCGTGACTTTTCCTAAAATTCATCTGGGGACATTTGGTGTCAATGACATGCCAGTGTTAACGGCCCAGTTTCCATGGCAACCAATTTTTGACATGCATGTTTTGCAAAAATCGAAAAAACGTAAATAATGTTGAACACATTGCGCAATTTATGACTATTGTAAAGACTTGTCGTGGGTACTTCAAACTCCCTCGAGCAAGGTTTTATTTGGTTTTTCAGTCAAGTTTTTTTCAACAATAACAACAATAATATAAATGGCAAAAATTTCCAGTGTCATTAATATCTTCGGATTTCTACTGTCCTCGTAAAAGTTTATCTCATAGCTTGCGAGCTTTCTTCAGAAGCTTAGACTTGAGCTTTGCTAACCGGCGACGTTCGTGGCTTTTCTGCGCCTCTAACAGCTGCACGCGATCATTCAACTTAGACATCATATCGCGCATCTCCAGACTGTAAACCACCCAGTCGCCGTATCGATCTGGGGGTCGCCGATCCCTCGCCGGTACTTTCCTCCTTTCTTCTGCCATCTCAGATTCTGAACCAGACCCGTTACCTCCGTCCTCAATCACGACATCCGATACGGCATCCACAAGGCCGCATTCGGAATAACCTGTAGGCGACTCCCCTGAAAGAGTGTTCTGCGTCATGTCCTCTATAGGGTGGCCGTTTCTGACCTCCACGGGCGTGGTTTCCTGCAATGATTCCTTGTCGTTGGTCTCACTGCGATCACCAGCGTGGTTCTGTGTGATCGTCACTTCAACGCCTGAATCCTGGAGATCAAGCGGCACGATTGTGTCGTAACCCGAGTCGCCGAATGGGCCATTATCTTCTGCCTCGTCTTCCTCGATCTCCGCAGCTTTCTCTGGCGTACTCACAGTTTCCTTGTTCTGCTCCGCTCTGTTCCTCTTGGTCCGATCCCTTGTAAAGACGCAAGTTGTTGAAGTGGACGACCAATGTCTTTTTGGATCTTGGTTTCCGGATTCGGTATGTAACTTCCGTTACTCGTTCAACAACTTCATATGGGCCCTCCCAGTTTCGATGGAATTTCTTTGCTTCTCCTTGCTTTAAATGTGGTGAGTAGTTTAGCACTTGATCCCTTGGATTATATACTGTGTGACGCACTCCTTTGTCAAACGCATCCTTTTGTCTACGCTGGGCCGCTTGCAAGTTCTCCCGAACCATCAACCAAATCACCTCGTAAATCGCCACCAAATTTGGTGTAAGACTGCTCTCGAACGTCGTCCTCTAACCACTCCCCCATCATGACATCGAGCGGGATCCGTATTTCCCTTCCAAATATGAGTTCAAAGGGGGTGTGCCCCGTGGACGCATGCACACTACTACGGTAAGCCATCATGCTTTAGTCTAACTCCTCCTCCCAGCAGTTATGGTGTTTCTCTAACCTTTCCATAAGCATGCTCTTCAGGGTTCGGTGTACATTTTCTATCTGGTCATCACTACTATGGGGATGATGCGATGTTGTTCTCTGGACTTATTCATCTGAAGCAGCTTGCACATCTCGGCGAAAACCTTTGACTCGAAGTTGGTCCCCAAAGTCCCCTTGTCCTTGTCTGTCTGGCACGCCGAACCGACACACCCAGTTCTTTACAAAGATCCTGGCGCATTCTGGTTGGGAATGGGATACGCCTCCGCCAATTTTGTGAAACTACACTGTAAGGTCAAGATGTAATTATATCCTTTCTTCGTTCGTGGTAGTGGGCCGACAACATCAACATGAACTATTTGCGTGGGATAAGATGAAACCATGGGCTGTAACGGTGCTACGGGCTTCTTCCGCGGCTTGCACTTAGCGCAAGTCAAGCAGTCACTGCAATACTCGTGCACTAGCTTGGTCAAACCAGGACGCTTTACAGTCTTAAAACGACCTAAGTGTGAACCAGCCACTCCGCCATGGCACTGCTGCAGCGCTGATGTAACAAGACCCACGGGTAATACAACTTGTGAGTTAGTATCTCTAGCCTTCTCTGGATCTTTCCGATGCAAAACACCGTCCTTAACCTCTAACAGCTTGTACTGTGCCAAAATTGCACGTGAGGTGTGAATCATGGACTGTAAAACTTGTTGTGGCGGTTTCCCCTTCTCGTTCCAGTACCTTCAAGAGCATACCAATATCTGCGTCTTTGTTCTGTGCGTCTGCTTCTGCTGCTGGAGACCACACATCTTCTATATTTGAAATAGGTGTTGTAGGAGGCTTCCGTGTGACCTGTGCGATTGGCTTCTCGGCGGCAGCACCCGCTCCAATAGTACATAATGGACATACACCGTGAACTCGTCTTCGTTTCCTTGACATGGTATCAGCATTCGCATGTGAGTTACCCGGACGGTGTTCAATCTCATAGTCATACTCTTGCAGCTTTTCAAGCCAGCGCGCCACTTGCCATTCTGGCTTTTTAAATGACATCAACCAGCGCAATGACTTGTGGTCAGTTCTGACAAGAAAGTTATGCCCGATAAGATAGTACCGAAAATGCTCTATGTATGTGACCATCGCCAACATTTCAAGCCTAGTTGTGCAGTAGTTCTTTTCATGCTCATTTAAGACCTGCTTTCGTAGGCTATAACTTGTTCAGTCCCATCTGGTTGTAGCTGAGAGAGGACTGCACCTATACCTAGCTGCTGTCTAGCATCGGTATCCAGGGTAAACCTACCAGCGTCTGCTGAGAATTTGGGATAACCGAGAACTGGCGCGCTAACAAGTGCTGTCTTCAGTGCGCCAAAAGCGAGTTCCTGCTCTGTTCCCCATTCAAATTAGGTTTACTTCTTGCAAAGTCTATACAGAGGTCCAGCAACTACTGAAAGCATATAAAACGCCTGTAATATCCTACCAATCTTAAGAACTGTTGCAGCTCTTTGACGCATGTAGATGTTCGCCAATCAACTACCGCTTTAGTCTTCTCAGGGTAAGTCTGAATCCCGCTTGACGAAACAACATGACCATGGACACTATGCTTCAGAAAATGACATTTGGCAGGCTTTAACTTGAGACCGGCTTGACGAATCCTCTGAAACACTAGTTGCAGGCGCTCAAGATGTTCTTCAAAGGACTGAGACCACACGATGATGTCATCAATATAAACGAGACAATGGGTCTACGTCAGACCGCTCAGCACGATATTCATGAGGCGCTGGAAACTAGCTGGCCCATTAGTCAACCCGAAAGGCATCACGGTCCACCGGAACTGCCCTCGGTGAGTCGAGAACGCTGTCTTGGGTTTGTCCTTCTCTGCAACCTTAATCTGCCAATACCCTAATGCCAGATCTAGGCATGAAAACCAGTGGACGCCGTCCATCGCTTCTAGGGCGTCATCCGTCCTCATCATCGGGTATGGATCCTTCTCTGTACAGCGATTTAATGCACGGTAGTCCAGACACATGCGGTAAGAGCCATCAGGTTTACGAACTAGAACAATCGCGCTACTCCACGGGCTTTTGTTTGGTAATTAAGTGCATAACAAAAGACCGAGAAACCTAAGAAAATTAATCGGAGACTAGCCAAGCAAGGACAAGCGCACGTGCGCTCCATTGGAATTCGATTTTGTGCCGAACGGGGAACAATAGCAAATCCCAGAGTAGAAACTACAGAAATCGATCCAATATTTACCGATTTTGCATTCCCAGTTGACAGCCTTAGAGGATTTCAATTAATATGAAACGTTGGAGACAAACTTTGCATTGATCCATTTGAGTCGTCCAAAAATTTGAAGCGAAAAAACTACGATTTTTAAATCAGACCAAATTTCGTGAAAGTAGGCCAAAATTTCGCATTGAGCTGATGCGTGGGGCAATTATGTTGACACTTACATAAAAATAATATTTAATTTTAATCAAAAGCATGACCTTCCTTGAATAATTACAAACAAGAAAACAGCCCGTCACTTCGTGACGCTAGAACACCCAACCTAAGTTCCCCCTTCCATAAACTGCTGATTTACATTACTAATGACCTCCCTTTTTGTGTGTTTGTTTTGCACTGGTCTCCCTGATTTTGGTGGAGAAAATGACGCACGTGTGTGTGTCTTGGTGAGTCAGTCCGGTTCTCAAATCTGTCTAAGAACCCGCTAAAATTGAAAACGCAGCCTATTACAGAAAAACATTTGACTTCGGAATTGTTTGTATAATGCTAATCAGTAAGGCACGAGAGAAGAAACAGGTAAAGTTAAACTGTTCTAAGAAATGTCTTAGTTTATCATAGGAATATTTAGAGAATATCATTAGCGCGCGCTCTGTAGGCAGTGCCAGGTGTAAGTTTGTTCAAACTTGAATGAATTTTTTCTCAGCTCAAATCTTTCTCGAATTAGAATTATGGTAGAGTCTAGGCTCACTTCGATTTTGAGCAAGCAGGGAATCTAGCTGTCGGTCAATCTCCTCCCGAAGATGAGGGGGTACTTTTCTGAGGAGGTTGTTTAATCGGCGCAGAATTGCCGACATAAATGTGGTGTTTCAAAACATCGGTCCTTCCTAAATCTGAATTGCTGCTAGCAAAAACGTCTCTAACTCACACAAAAGAGAACCAAACTGATCTCTCTGTTTCTCAGTTAAATTGTCATCTTCAAAAACAAAAGGTTGTTCCTGGGTTTCTTCCTTTACCCGAGTACCCCCAGTACTCGTTGCATGCATATTTTCTCTCGAGGATTCTGATTCCTCGGTCCCAGTTCCCTCCGCGAAATTAACTGACTCAAGTCTCATTCCAGAAAGGGGGATATATTGCGCAATAGGGGTGCGTGTCCCAAGTTTGACAGTCTTGTCCGAAAAGTTCCCCAAACGAGTCACTGTACCGCTATCACATGGGACAACCAATACCCTTGCAATAACAACCTCGGACCTGTTATCATGTAACCCCTCTAACATATCAGGACTCCGATTGTCTGTTCCGACCCTCCCTCCAAGAACACATTTACTAACTGTTACATTCCCGGTTTTATCTCAACTTCATGTTCAAGGTATAACTTGCACACCACAGGGTTCCCAATCTGCAATCGTATAGGTACCTCTGCCCCTAACAGGGCAAAAGTTCCTGTGTCATAACAAATCTGGCACCTGTGGAGCTGGAAGAAATCCGACCCAACAAGCAATCATGAGCCAATCCCCGCGCTATGATTATGTTCCAGTAACCGTCGAATTCGCCTACGCAGAACCTCACCCTGGTTTTTCGCAGGACTGTTATCATATCACCATTAGCAGTGGTTAGGGCATCAGACACTGGGGTAATCTCCGACACCATGCCACTTCTCATCCATGCTTTTTCGCTTAGAACACTAACCGTAGCTTCTGTGTCCAAAAGTATAGGCATGACTTGGTGATTGACCAGCGCGGTTATGAAAACCCCAGAATCTGATATCATTGAAACAACTTTTCTCGGACTTGTGTTTTCTAGCTGACTGGCAACATGTACTTGAAAAGGGGCTGACATGTCTAGTTCTGACCCCCTCGGCAGACCCCCTCTCCCATTTCCCGAAACCCCACTGCCCCCCTCGACATTGGACGGGCTTTCGCGTGCGAAATGGCCATAGGCTCGGCAAGCAAAGCACTGGATATTTTCTCGCCTATTGGGTTTGGGAGCCATTTTGCCCTCTAGACCTCAGATCTTGTTATTCATAGCTATTACTAATTCCTTCAATTCCTTGATCTCTGACCTTGTCTTATCTTTTCCACCCTCGGATAGGGCATTGACTGATCTACCCCCTTATAACCTTGACTAGATGTACAGGCCTTATGTGCACTCTGGATCTGGTGCACCTTATGGACTGCCTCAGCCAGTGTGGTGGGCTCACTAATAAATACCCTCTCCCTCATCTCCTTATTTATATCTACACACTGGATAAAATGATCCTTTGCTAATTCCACCTTGAAACTGTATTCTGCCTCCGGGTAGGCATTCTCAACTAGCTCCATTATGGAATCAGCAAAAGTGTTTATGTCTTCTGAATTATGTTGGCGCCTTCCCCTGAGTTGTAAGTTATAATCTTCCTTAGATTTGCATGAATCAAAACGGTGAACGAGGCGTGCAGTGAGTTCACTAAATGATCATTCTTCCGGCAAACGCAAAAGTTCAACCGCTCTAAAAGCTGGTTGGTCTAAGAGAGTTAGTAGGTAAGCCCTACGGTCAGCTTCTTTGGCCTTCGACAAGTTGATATATTGCACAAACTGTGATAACCATGTTTTGAAATCATGCCAATAGAATATAGACGAGGAGGCTTTACATTCCTTGCAATCGATGTAGCCTCAGAATTCACTACTGACACTCGAGAACTAACAACAGATTTCAGAGCTTCTGCTAGTGTGTTAGCAAGGATTTCAACTGAATTGTCACTCGAGTCGACTTTTTCCGTTTTTACCTTGGATGGTCCCGGTTCTGTTGACTGAGCTGGTGATTTTCCCTTACCGACTTGAACCTTTTTCTCCTCTGTTTCGCCTTGTTTGTCAGCCAGTTTCAATCCCAGTCGCTGCTATCAATGTAAAGACTAGTCGTGGGTAGTTCAAACTCCCTCGAGCAAGGTTTTCTTTGGTTTTTCCGTCAAGTTTTCACAGGGTTTTTCCAGCTCCTTACAGATTTTCGACACACGTCCTCGCCGCTCGCCTGCTCGACTCAGGTCTTCTCGGCCAGTGTGGGCCAGGGTATCCACGCCTTCACACTATCAGAGCTTTAACGCATTTGTAATTTAGGCTAATTTTAATTAGGCTAATTAATTTTTGACACAAAATCTTTGGGGGGAGAGGGGAGGGGATTCTGTTCATCTTAACATTCTAAACTAGCCCTGGAACTCACAAATATCTGTTTTAATTTAAATTGTTGAATGTCAAACACTTTGATGAGTATATTGTACATTCCGACCATTTCGTTTTCATTGAGTATTTATCAGCAGGGGACTTTTTGTTTATGCCATGCGCAATAACCGCTGCTCTCCAAGTTTACATTGCAGACTCAACTCAGGGAAAAGCACTTTTGAGTATCACGAATTTGTAATCAAATAGCGCTCTATTTCTATTTCTCGTTTGTTTTGTTTTTATTATGAAAGCGGGAAGGATAAAATAAAACGTTTATTCAGCTGCCTGTATATTGCAAATAAAAATTGTCCGATTTTAGGATCTGTGGACCTTCATCTGCGACTGTTTAAACTGGGTCAGACTGAAATTCAGACTGCAAGTGCAAGAAAAATGACGTTGTTTTTGTTTAGCAATCGTAACGATTTCCTTTTTTATCCTATCAGTTTACCCTGGAATTTCGGGGCCTTCCAGTGGAATTAGATCAAGTGGAAAGATGTCATAGTTTTGGGTTGAGAAATAAAAGTTCTGTACCATGCAGATACATAAATTTTGCTTGAAAAACCTGGTCACACTGTTTTAGTATAATGAAAAAAAATGTCATGGTGACCAAACAAACATGTTGATTAGTTTGTGTGATAACCTTATTAGAAAATGTCTGGACAAGTTACACCAAAACCTATCATGGAATTCAATTGATTTGACTACTGATGATTCAACCCTAGATTTTGTATCTAACCAAGCTGGGATTTTGTCAAACAATGTGTAAATACCCAGACTGAAGGGTACCCACCCTGGAAATACAAGCTCAGTTTTCACCACCCTTCCCTGGGATTAAATGGTGGATTATGTCCATGAAAAGGATGAGACTCCAAATTGGTGAACTTTTTATTGTGCTGTTTATAACTAAGAGTATTCTGACAAGTTCTGTAATAGTGGAACCTGGGCAGTTGACAAAATTACACCTGTTGACAACATTGGGTTTTGAGGTGGCAACATAATTTTCACAAGAAAAATTGAATCAAAGAGGATTTTGATACAGCACTGTGATGTTCTTCTGAGCAGTAAACTATCTGTAGTGAAAACTCTTAAAAGTTGCCCCTGCTATAGTTCTACTTCTGAAAATCAATCGATGAAATGCTCTCGTAATACTGTAACATCTAACATGTTGCATCCCTGAACCACCAGCACTTGTGCTAGAAATTGCTATTTGGTTGCAGGATGCAGTTGTTTTGTGTCATCCAGACAAGAATGGCATTATGTTCCTTTTGTGAATTGGGCATATACATGTACACCTACACCTTCGGAACCTGCAACAAACAATACACAACAAGTTACTTCTGAATGTCCTACCCTCTATTATATCTTTTATCAGGTGCTTCTAAAAAACTTTCCTTTTTAATGCATAGTAACTAGGAGAAGTGAAATGAAATTTGTATTATTACAGTCACACAGGTCGTTCTCTTTGCTCTTAACACTGATGAACAACACTGATGGACAACTTTGGTATCAAATTGCAATTTCTCGTGAGCAACTTTAATTCGCCACATGTCTGAGCACTGGAGGGGCAGACCATAATTGAAGGATTTTGGAAACAAAATATTTCAAGTTCTGGTAGAATATCATGAAGACAGATACAAAAGATTTTTGGAATTTGATTCAAGCAAGTTGTCCATCAATGTTGCTAGGCAATATTGCAAAATTGTAGGGAAGAGAACATCTCGTTTCACTGTAACATGATCTACAATTTCCACTCACAAGTCAAATGTTTTATCAAAAAATCCAATTTCTCACCAAATTTATTTTTAAATTCAGTAAGTATACACAACTAGCAGTGCTTTTTTATACCAGCTCAGATCTCAATTTATTTTGCTTTCTGGGCAAACAAACTGAGCACTTCAGTTCTTGCAACAGCTATTTCAGTGAAAAATTTCTAAGGAGCATGCCCAAGCAAAGGTTTCCTGTAGGTGAACACACAAAAAAATCCTTAACTTCCCCATTATTTCCAAAAAATTAGCACCACACAATGAAGACATATAGAATGTAGTTTTGTTTTCGAGAGATACTTCAGTGGTACAACGAGCAGTTTTCGAAAAATGTTCAATTAATTAATATTCATGAGACAACATTTTCAAGCAGATTTTAGAACTCGAGTGAAGACCCGATTTTGCTGCCGATCTCAAGGAAATCAAATGGTTTAATTTAAACTGGGTCCTAGAAACTGCGTGTGACTTATTTCCAGATCTAATATTCCCCGTGAGGAAAGTGGGAGTCCAAGAACAACAACCACTGAAACTCATGTGCGTAACTGTCGAGCCAAAAACACATAACTTCCCCCATTTTCTGTTTCATCCCCGTTAGATAAACGAATTTCAAAATGATGGTACTTCCATTTTTCACTGACAACTCTGTGGCACAACGACTAGATTTTGAAAGCACATTCTGGCAATACGATAAGAAATCGGCTTTTTGCATCACAGCAAGGAAGCTCAACGAAAGATTCCACAAAACCCCTAGGTGCGATTTCTCAAAGAGAGACCTACATAAGACAACAGTAATTAAAAGCTTACCTTGGCGGATAATTTGACACTTCACCTTTCAGCTGCTGGCAGAAAGTTAACTTGGGAATTCCACCACAGATCACAGACATCCGCCATATTAAATCGAAATCCTTGAATAGAGCTGCTTTGCCGAAGCGAATAGCGTAGCAATCTCAAGCTCAAACTGCTCAAAATTAATTCCCCAAGTACAAGTATTGTTTCTGTTGAACTCCGTTTGTGGTTTACATTACTTATTCCCGCATAAAAATGGAGAAATTCACTCGGTCGACACGACAACAAACCAGCATTTTCTCAGCTGAAGACAAATCAGGACGTGCATCTGCGCATGCGTCACATAAAGGTCCCCTGCTGTATTTATCTGAAGAGTCAAATCAAAATTAAATGAAATCCAAGATGGCGGATCCAAGATGGCGGACAATATTTTCACAATTATTTCACCCTCGTCCCCAGTGTCTTCTCGGTCGTTTTTCAAAATGGCGGTTGACTCGGGAGAAGACACTGGGTGAGGCTGAGTCACATGACCACTGTTTGAAAACATGGGAAAGAGGTTTGACCTTTGTTTCGAAACGGTCAATATGTGACTCATCCTCCCCAAGGGTCTTCTCCCGAGTCAACCGCCATTTTGAAAGACGACTGAGAAGACATGAGGACAAGGTTCGATTATTTTTCAGATAATTAGCCAGTTGGTGTACGGTTTTCTTGGAAGCGACTCTGTTGAAGTTGACATCATCAGACTTTTTTATTCGTTATGGTCATGTATACACAGAAAGCCGAAATCACGACGGGCCTCCGCGCGCGAGCTTTCGGCCTCGGACGTGAGGACTTTTTGGTAGCCTGGTGACTAATTTGCGATTTCATCCGACCATCCACTTCGGCAGCTCGTTTCTCACTCGTTGTTTACCGAAGAAAGATCGGAAGGCGGGAAGCCATGGCCGAAGGAAGCAGCTTTGTTCTAATACCAAAAATGACGGGCTTCGGAAAACAGAAGGCAGATTTCTGCTCTACTGGAAAGAGGCAAAATTTGAAAAACACAGAAAGCAGTCGCCAGCAGCTATTTTGACCCTTGGACTACTTTTTCCATGGAGTTATTAATCCTTTTGAATTTATGCTTAGTGCGTTGTTGAGTGTTCAAACCAAAACGCTATGATTTTTGTTTTTTGAATTTCTGTTTTAATTTCGCGCGAGACCGTTTCTAGTTCTTTAGAAATCTGTGTTTTGGACGAAAATATCGCTCAGAATCAGTTGGTCAGGTTTTATGAAATGGGAAACCCTTACGTAGCTGAGAAGAATGTTGGAGGGCATGGCTGTAACGTTGTATCAGAATGACAGACTACTAAAAACACTGGCCGTAAACTCCTTTTACTTTGACAACCACAAGAACTCGAGTATACAGCACTGATCTCTCTTTGCTTCGACGAAGGGCTAACGCTCGAAACGTCAGCAAAACACCATTTTTCCACGGCGTTTAACATAAATCTCTGTGGATGTTGTTGTTCATGCTCACGTCTCCGCCGACGCAGACCACCTAGTTTCCCGTAAAACTAGTCATACCATGATCTCTCTGTGGCCATGTGGCCGTGACGTCACTGACACAGGGTGACCACGTCACATCTTCCCCTCTTTAAAAAAAATGATGATTGGATAACAAAATGTCACAGTCCTGTAATCAATTTCTAAATAATAAAGTCACTGTCCGTTTACTGGAAACGCTCTGGGGCTTTACTACTCTTCCAGAACGCGTTGTCTGACGAGGCTTGATAACCTCCGGCTTGACTCTCATCGGGGATACTGGTGGCGGTGGAACTGCGTTGGACTCTTTGCTGACAGCAGATGCGGCAGGCTGCTCACTATTGATAGTGATATCAGGAGCAGGCGGTTGCTGTGGTGGATTTCTTTTAATCGCAGTTGGCGGGGATGGCAGCTCCTTCTCAGGAGGATCAACCATCAACTCAGCTGTATGGCGCAGATGTCTCCGATTGCGCCGGTATACGCTGCCGTCCTCAGTGCGTACTTGATAAGATCTCATATCAACTTTGCCTTCGACTGTAGCCTGTTTCCACTTCTGCTTCTTGCCTTTCTTGGTTGTTGGCTGAAGACGAACGACATCCCCGGGACGTAACTCTTCTAACTCCTTTGTACCTTTGTTATAGTTGACACTTTGCTTGGCCCTTTGCAGTCGAAGCTTTTGCTCTACATCATCAGGTACTTAAGACTTCAGCAACTGGTTGGACGTTGGTAACAATGTCTTGGTCCTCCCTCCGAACAATCGCTGGGCTGGAGATGAATTCAGCGTTTCGGTAGGTGTATTTCGCCAATCTAACAAAGCAAGGTATTGGTCACTCTTAGAGTCGGCAGCTTTCCTCATTAGACGCTTAGCAGTATTGACCGCATCCTCGACTTTCCCATTAGATTGTGGGTAGCCTGCTGAGCTGGTTACTTGGTCGAACTCGTACTCTTTGGCGAAGAATTCGAATTCTGACGACGTAAATGGCTGATTATCTGACATAAACTGATCTGGGATCCCGTGTTTCTTGATGACTTCTGGTGCACCTTTGGAGCTCAAACGATCCACTTCAAAGAAACTCGAATAATAATCGACAGTTATGAGATAGTCCTTCCCATCGAGGTCCGCTGCTACTTTCGCCCACGGTCTAGATGGAATTTCATGGCAAATAATGGGTTCTTTGGCCTGGGCTACAGGGTAGTTGTTGCATGTTTCGCATCTCGATACGAACTCTTCCACTTCGACATTCATGTTGGGCCAGTATAGCGCTTCTCTGGCTCTGCCTAAGTAACCTTGGATTCCGATGTGACTTCGGTGGACCTTTTGTAGCATTTCGTTTTTCATACTTGCTGGTATGACTAACCTCTCTCCTTTGAATATTATACCGTTCTGTAGAGTTAACTCTGCTCTAAATGGGAAGTAATCTTTAAGGGAGACTTGAGCTTCTTCCTTGGTTGGCGGCCATCCCTTTCTGATGATTGACTTAAGTTCCCGTAGGACTGCGTCGTTCTCCGTAGCTTCCTGAATGGCTACTTGGGTTGGTTCGGTAACAGGGAGATACTGTACTATGTTGATTGCTTCTACTTCTCTTTCCGTCGTTCCTCTCAATTCTTCAACATACACCACGTCTTCTTCTTCTCCTTTGTTTACATCGACGTGCTTATCAAAAGCACGGCTCAGCGTGTCCGCAAGAACTACCTCAACGCCTCTCCTGTACATGACTGTGAGATCAAACTTCTGTAGCCTCAGTAGAATCCTCTGGTGTCTCTTTGGAGAACTTATCAGACTCTTCTTGAAAATACTCTCCAGAGGTTTGTGGTCAGTTTCAACTTTCACTGGTCGACCATACAGGAACTGCTAGAAACGCTCGACTCCAAATACTATAGGCAGCATTTCTTTTTCGATCTGTGCATAGTTCGTTTCGGTCGCTGTCATTGCCCTAGACGCGTACGCAACTGGTTGCTGATTCTGCATCAAGCAAGCTCCAATACCTTTGTCTGACGCATCGCATTGCAACTCGACGGGGAGCTCAGGGTCGAAGAACTTCAAAACAGTCGCTTCCGAGATGATTTGTTTGACCATTCTGAAACTTCTACCTTGCACATCGTCGTCCCAGTGGAAGTGACTGTCGTCCTTCAGTAAATCTCGCATCGGAGCGGTCGCTTCAGACAGGTTTGGTGCAAATCGCTGCAGATAGTTAACCATGCCGAGAAGACGCTTGACGTTTTGCTTGCTTTGCGGGACTGGCATTTGCTGGATTCCTTGGCATCCTGGTCCGAAAGGCATCCAACGGAATCTTCCCCGAGGTGTTCCGAAGGTTGTAAGGAAACTGCTTTCGTCATCTAGTACCACGTGCCAAAATCCATTCTTTGCGTCAACCACAGTGAATACCTTAGCGTTAGCTAGCTGTGGAAGAAGATTGTCAATGACAGGTAATAATAATAATAATAATAATAATAATAATAATAATAATAATAATAATAATAATAATAATAATAATAAAGACTTTATTTAGAATGGATAGCGGTTTCTTTTCAGAGCCTTATTCAGGGGCTTAGGATCAATACACATACGAATTTTCCCATTGCTTTTCCTCACAACTACTAGCGATGACACCCAGTCAGTAGGAACGTCTACTGGTCGTATAATGCCCTTATTTACTAAACGATCAATTTCTTCTTTGAGGGGATCTTTGACTGCTAGGGGCACCTTTTTCACAGGTAAGGTTACGGGCGTGACTGTTTTATCTACTTCAAGGTGCAATTTCCCTCCCCTGAAAATACATCCTTGAACTCCTCACAAATATTTGTGGAATCCAGGGGGGTGATCGTTATATATCCTCACTTGGTCCTATTGTGCTCCATATGATATAAGTTATGGGAAGGAGACCTGGCGAAGCTCAAAAAGGCAATTACTGGCAAAGAGGGAGGGTGGGTGGGTGAGCAAAAGCTGGCTCCACCAGGCCTGTAGATGAGCACAATAAGGCCTATAATCTACTAACCACAGACATACTATTCCCATGTGCAGACCTACACCAGGGTCGCCATCCTGGCGCTACGATCTCAAAACCAACTGAATTGATTATGTAAATTATATCTTATATGTCGCACACTATTCCCAAGTGAGAATAGTTATATATCCTCACTTGGTCCTATTGTGCTCCATATGATATAAGTTATGGGAAGGAGACCTGGCTCCGCCCTATTGACACTTACAGTGTTAGATACCTTCCCATCCTAATCCAACCCATAACTCAAAATATCCTAAATCCTCTCCAACCTTATTCCCTATACCCATAACTCAAAGCCTCTCTGACCACTCCCATAACTCAAAATCCCTCTCGACCACACCCATAACCCAAAACCTCTCTTGACCACACCCATTACTCAAAAACCTCTCGCGACCACACCCATAACTCAAAACTGCTCTTGACCACACCCATAACTAAAACCGGTTTTGGGCATACCAATAACTAAAAACCTCTCTAGGACATACCCCTAACTCAAAACCTCTCTTGGACACACCCATAACTCGAAACTTCTCTTGGACACATCCATAACTCAAAACCTCTCTAGAACATACCCATAACTCAACAAAACCTTCTTGAACGCACCCATAACTCAAAACCACTCTTTGGCATACCCATACATGTCTGTCCGGTGACACTCAGGGGCCAACGAAAGGCTGGGTCCCATAATGAAAGCTGCACAAAGACAGATCCCTAAACCGGCTCCTCTAGTTTGCCAACCCCCGATCATATGAAATGTAAGGGTAACGCCCAAGTCATAGTACCTAGCGCAACGCTTGTACATGGGACCCAACCTTTCGTTGACCCCAAGGTCCGAACCAGGTCCGGAACGAGAGGCTGCACTGAGGAGAGAGCCCCCTCAAGGTCAACGAAAGGAATCACGGGATCCAATGAAATAGTTAAAGCGAGCGACTACGCGATACAGTACACTATATTCCTTTTTTTTCTTTTTTTTTCTTCCTCTATCATTTTCCTTTCTTCTCCTTTTATTCCTTTTTTTCCCATTATTCCTTCTCTCTTTCTCCGTCTCTTTGCTTTTCTTTTTCCTTTTCCCCTTTCTTTATCTTTTTCCTTTTCTCCGTTTCCTTTTTCCTCATTTTCCTTTACTCTCTTTCCTTTTTTGGTTTCCTTTTTTTTCTTTCATTTTCCTTTATTTTCCTTTTCCTTTTCTTTTTCTCCTTTCCTGCCGCGCGTATGAAATGCGCCATCCACCGTTATCTCTCTTACCCACGAGACCCGAAGTCCCGTCGCGCGTACAAAAAGCGCCATCTATCCTAATCTCTATGACCCGCGAGACCCGAAGTCCCGCCGTGCGTATGAAAAGCGCCAACTCCTTTATCCCTCTTTGACCCGCGAGACCCGAAGTCCCGCCGCGCGTACAAAAAGCGCCATCTATCCTAATCTCTATGACCCGCGAGACCCGAAGTCCCGCCGCGCATATGATAAGCGCCAACTCCTTTATCCCTCTTTGACCCGCGAGATCCCAAGTCCCGCCGCGCGTTTCCTATGGAACATGTGAGTGATAAGACGTAACGCACATAATAAGACACATAATTACGACGAGGTATTACCAGAATAACATACAAAAGCCAGCGTACACATAAAGTGAGCCTAACGTTAACTGCAGGCGACTGACAATAAAACCAACACAAAACCCAGTGAGTCGGGCCTCCAGCAAAACGCGGACAAAGACACAGGAGCCACAAAACCGACAAACTACAGAGCAAACAGAACACATAAATGTACACAACGGTACGTACAAAAAGGCCCTATAATCTGCAACCAACAGACATCCATATTTCCATGTATAGGCGCGAAGAGCAAACGATATACTGATGTTGCAATCCAAACATGTAAACAAGTTACTAGCACCCCGGATAAAAGTTCATGACGCTGATAAGGAAATGTGACACGGGAACGCACAACCTAACACACTAAATATACCTCGTTTACTTCTACTTTTCCGGAGCGGTAGCCGAGTTCTGTTCCGGCGAGTTTCTTTATGAACGACGAAAGATGCCAGAAACAAGTAGAGCTCGTGAGAGTGGAAATGCCCCGAAACACCGACAGGAGACGCGCGTGGTCGTAATCTTGCGTAATAACTGGCCAAACTCCGACGAACTCAGGACGGTTTAAGAACGAGTGAAATGCGACAGCTCAGGTATATTAAGGCATGGGTGTTTTTCAAAAAAATGCGAAAAATACTGAAAAAAATTCTCTAGGGTAGATAAAATATCTTCTGTAGAATGTTTTTCGTTAAGGTTGCTCTACCCGGTGAGACCTTTCATTTGATGTATTTTGTTACCATGTCAACGGGTTGCGTGACTCGTAAGAGCGTGACAAAGGCACAATTTTCTTTCAGTCCTCTGCATTCGATTGGGGTCATACCAATGGTTTCCCAATGGGTTTTATTATGACCAGTGTCGGGTGTATATTACCATTCCAACGAGGATGGGTGTCCAAGTTATCCACATTTTAAGAAAAGGAGAGGTGTCATATTACATCATCACAAATAAGGCTATCCTAAAAAACATTTCCAGCCATCCTCGTTGGATCAATAATCTACACTATATAACAAGCACTATAATGGACTCTGGAGAACGATTTCGCTTTTCCCCATTGAATGCAGAGGCCATTTTCCTAGAAATTAAATTTAAGGTCAGAGGTCATGCATTTGTTGCCATAGAGACCAACATTGGTGAAAATTATTGAGAATGATCAAAGGTATTCAAATGTAGATTGTTTGGATCCCTCAGAGGCATTGGTTTTGAGATGGACCACCCCCCTCAGTTTTACGTCCGCCATTTTGGATCGGGCTTCCGCCCAGGCCTTATGTTACCTGAGAGGCAAAGCACATGGGTTCCACTGGAAACCTATAAAACAAAATAGAACAAACTCCGGTTTTAAGCTAATAGCCGAATAAACATAACTTGAAGCACATTACACAACTTCGAAAAAACACCAAGCCAAGCAAACACAAGCCAAGCTAAAACAGCACCAAATAATACTTAACTCGAGCTTACGGGAAAGGAGAGGAGATGTAAACGAAGAAGGAGTAGACTTTTATTCTTGAAGGTGGATTTGAAGGAAGTCTTGACCGTGTTGAGGAGTGTAACCAGAAGCGGCATCTAGCGTGAGATCTCAAAACCAACTGAATTGATTATGTAAATTATATCTTATATGTCGCACACTATTCCCAAGTGAGAATAGACATAATGTTCTCATAGTTCACAGTCATTAAGTTGAACAGTTGAATGGCTTGAACTCCGAGAATGGGGACATGTCCATCAGAAACAACTACATAATCAATGGTGTGAATCTGACTGTTCTTTGGGTTGAGAGTTTCTATTTTCACAGACCCCAGGGGCTTTAGCTCTGATTTATTGAACATTATCAAGCGTCGTTCTCCGTAGCTTCCTGAATGGCTACTTGGGTTGGTTCGGTAACAGGGATCTCCCTGTTACCGAACCAACCCAAGTAGCCATTCAGGAAGCTATGTACTATGTAGCTACTGTACTATGTTGATTGCTTCTACTTCTCTTTCCGTCGTTCCTCTCAGTTCTTCAACATACACCACGTCTTCTTCTTCTCCTTTGTTTACATCGACGTGCTTATCAAAAGCACGGCTCAGCGTGTCCGCAAGAACTACCTCAACGCCTCTCCTGTACATGACTGTGAGATCAAACTTCTGTAGCCTCAGTAGCATCCTCTGGAGTCTCTTTGGAGAACTTATCAGACTCTTCTTGAAAATACTCTCCAGAGGTTTGTGGTCAGTTTCAACTTTCACTTGTCGACCATACAGGAACTGCTCGAAACGCTCGACTCCAAATACTATAGGCAGCATTTCTTATTCGATCTGTGCATAGTTCGTTTCGGTCGCTGTCATTGCCCTAGACGCGTACGCAACTGGTTGCTGATTCTGCATCAAGCAAGCTCCAATACCTTTGTCTGACGCATCGCATTGCAACTCGACGGGGAGCTCAGGGTCGAAGAACTTCAAAACAATCGCTTCCGAGATGATTTGTTTGACCATTCTGAAACTTCTACCTTGCACATCGTCGTCCCAGTGGAAGTGACTGTTGTCCTTTAGTAAATCTCGCATCGGAGCGGTCGCTTCAGACAGGTTTGGTGCAAATCGCTGTAGATAGTTAACCATGCCGAGAAGACGCTTGACGTTTTGCTTGCTTTGCGGGACTGGCATTTGCTGGATTCCTTGGCATCCTGGTCTGAAAGGCATCCTGTTCCAACGGAATCTTCCCCAAGGTGTTCCGAAGGTTGTAAGGAAACTGCTTTCGTCATCTAGTACCAACGTGCCAAAATCCATTCTTTGCGTCAACCACAGTGAATACCTTAGCGCTAGCTAGCTGTGGAAGAAGATCGTCAATGACAGGTAATAAAAATAATAATAAAGACTTTATTTAAAATGGATAGCGGTTTCTTTTCAGGGCCTTATTCAGGGGCTTAGGATCAATACACATACGAATTTTCCCATTGCTTTTCCTCACTACTACTAGCGATGACACCCAGTCAGTAGGAACGTCTACTGGTCGTAGAATGCCCTTATTTACTAAACGATCAATTCTTCTTTGAGGGGATCTTTGACTGCTAGGGGCACCTTTTCACAGGTAAGGTTACAGGCGTGACTGTTTTATCTACCTCAAGGTGCAATTTCCCTCCCCTGAAAATACATCCTTGAACTCCTCACAAATATTTGTGGAATCCAGGGGGATGATCGACATAATGTTCTCATTGTTCACAGTCATTAAGTTGAACAGTTGAATGGCTTGAACTCCGAGAATGGGGACATGTCCATCAGAAACAACTACATAATCAATGGTGTGAATCTGACTGTTCTTTGGGTTGAGAGTTTCTATTTTCACAGACCCCAGGGGCTTTAGCTCTGATTTATTGCACATTATCAGGGTAGACTTGCACTCTTTCAGTCGAATGGATTGATCGGGAAACACACTTTTAAAAATGCTTTCAGCCGAAATATTCACCGTGGACCCACTATCAATTTGAAAGGAGACACTTTCTTCACATAATTGCATTGTAGCAAAAATCTTCTTATTCCTATTCTTAGTGTTCAGTGAACCAACATATTCAACTGAAAAAGAATAATCACTCTCCTCCTGGCTATCTGATTGTGATGCACTCTCGACGTAATGCACCGATTTCGGTTTCTCTTTTGGCTTGGCTGCCTTTTTCCCTTGACACACTTCAGAACCTGAAAAATGGTTTTCTATACCACAGTCATTGCATCGCTTTTGCCAAGCAAAACACAATTCCTTTTTCCTTTGGTGGAATTTGAAGCAAAGTTTGCACTTGATTGGCACCGAATAATTTTCTGGCGCGGGGCGCTGTCCCTTTTTGGGTCTCTGACCTTTATTTCCGGGACAATGACGCGGGATACCTGTGGTCATGGCGCTGACCGACTCCTCGCTCTGAGACATTTCTTTGAGTTATTTGCTAGTGTTTTCATTCGCGCGGCAAATGTCAATGCACTTTTTTAGAGTGAGCTTTCCTTCGCTGAGCAGTTTTTTGCGTGTGCTGTTATCTCTAATGCCAATGGCAATTCTATTGCGCAGCATGCTATCTTTCAGCTCGCCATAAGAACATGTTTGATAAGCGACCTCAGACTTGTCAGATAGGAATCAAATGTCTCACCTACCTCTTGATCTCGCTTATTGAACAAATACCTTTCGTAGGTTTCGTTTGTTTCTCCCACAAAATACCTCTCTAACAGCTCGACAACTTTGTCTACATCTGTTTTATCTTCCTCTTGTGCGAACGGAAGGCCGTCGTAAACTTCTAACACATCCGCCCCGATACATGTGAGCAAAGTGGCCGTTCGCATGGCTTTATCCTGTTTGTTGAGTTGCGAAGCGACTTCATAATTCTGCCAAAGCCTCCTAAATTTCTTCCAATTGGCCGAAAGGTTTCCTGTCAGATCCAACTTTGATGGTAGAGGTATGTTGGAAGGCATAAACACAGCGGGTGTAGCTTGTTGTTGTCCTTCGGCCATGACGATTTCTCGAAGGAGAAAACCAACACTTGTCGTCTTTCCACGGCAATTCTCGAGGGAGAATTTTAGAGTGATAGGTTATAGTCCAGGGGGCCGTTTCTCAAAACGCCCGGTAACTTATCGGACCCGTAAACCTACCCGTTAACACCTCCCGATATATTTGGACTGTTTCTCAAAACTCCCGTTATTTTCGAAATCGTAAAAGTTCCCGTTAAATCGGTTCGATTTTTTACGGGAGCTCTTGACCTCCCGTTAATTACCGGGAAGCATTTTGAAGTCTTAAAATAAGGTCGAAATAGACTTGTTTTCCTGAATTTTTTCACTCTAGGTAAAGCTTCGTTATTCAACTAGACTCTGCCAAGTTAACATTACCAAAAACGTACTCTTTTTCCTTCAAAACTAACCATTTTCCGGCCTGTCTCGTTTGCCTCGAAAGTTCTTGCTTCGCAGTGCCATGGTTTCCCGTAAACTTACCGGGATTGTTTTTCCCGCCATTCCGATAAACTGGGAGAGTTTTAGCCAATCAGATGCGACCATCTCGCTTCTTAACCAATCAAAACGATTCGTTTGACAGCTTAGCTGTCAATCAGTTTGACGTGTTGATTGCAAGAATGTAAACAAATGTTCAATCTCAGTGCACAATTTCACTACAAATTGCTCTTGTTTTCGTACATTTTAGCTGATTTCTTTACTTTTTTCGCTGGAAATACAAACTTAGCGGTACACTTTGTGATCTAGTGTCGACAAGTTGCTGAGTTTTTTTGATAATTCATTGATTTTTTGTTTACGTTTTTACGTAATATCCGGAAATTATAAACTCGATAACTATCGGGAGGTTACCGGTAGCTTTGAGAAACGCTTGCTCGTACCCGATAAACTTCCCCGTAAACTCTCCCGATAAGTTTTACGGGCCCGTTAATTACCGGGCGCTTTGAGAAACGGGCCCCAGGTCTAGCACTTCTGACGCCATGTAACGTTGTATCAGAATGACAGACTACTAAAAACACTGGCCGTAAACTCCTTTTACTTTGACAACCACAAGAACTCGAGTATACAGCACTGATCTCTCTGTGGCCATGTGGCCGTGACGTCACTGACACTGGGTGACCACGTCACAATGGCAGCGAGTGGAATACTTCCAGTTCAGCAAGATGATGATGGTAGATGTGAAGTAATTAGGGCCGCGCGTTTCGTTTCGTCTGTGAGCTTCTAACACTACACCTCCAAAATTGCATCTCCAAAATTGCTCAAACAGCAGATTTACAGCTCAAAGAAACTGAATTCAGAGTTCACTGCAGTTTGATAAATCTTTTTTTCCGCTCAGAATTCAGAATGTATAGTAGTACATTGCTTTTTAAGCTAACTCAAGTTAGAAATCTGAGCAGCATATAGAAAAGCAAAACGTATCAGAAATGAAAATCAAAGTGTAAATCCAATTTCCCAATCATTCAGAAGCTAATAAACTTATGTTCTACACTTTCACATGAAGTTATGCTTTTGTTTATCCAAAAAGCAACTAAAAGGAGAAGCTTCCATTTAACTAAAAGGAATGATTTTCAGTACAAAGGAGGCCAAAGTCTTTATTATACTAACTGTGTAATTTTCCCCCCTGCATTTGTTTTTCTATGCTTATAAAATTCAGTGACACTTGTGTCTATCAAAATGTTTCTGTACTTACAGAATCCTGCACTGTTTATTTGAATTTAAAAAATAAGTGACACAAAAGTATAAAAGATGGAGAATTATCAGGCACACTCAAATGGGACTGGATAAGAAAATAAGGTATTTCAGTCACTTTGACCCACAACGCCGTTTTATCTTAATTAAAAATGTTTGCAAAAAGGAACTTCTTCTCCAAGCAAATGCGCACCATACTATTCGATATTATTCGTGAGTCCACAACGGCTCGTGAGTCCACAACATTTTGACCACGATGATGACGTAAAGCGTGGTAAATAAGAGTCAACACCACTCAAAACCTCTGGAAATTTGTTAAATATATTGTGTCATTTACTGCTCTCAGGTGATTAGGTCTGCTATTTCAGTCATAAACTATTATGGCCAGCTTGAAACAGGGGGCACAACATAGGACCTCATTTTTAAATCAGTAATATCGTGTTTGACAGAATTGTAACATGCTGCTATAGAGTTAATTAATTCATATTTGAATGGCAAAACTGTAATTTGTAAACTTCTCCTGGACTAGTTTTACAGATAGAGGACCATTGTATTAATGCTTTGGGAATTCCATGAAAGAGCAAGTGCCAGTTAAATAAATTAGTACCCTGATAAGTGCAGAAGAGCACTGACGAGCACTTGTAAGCTCTTGTCAGCACTTGTCAGCTCTATAAATATCTCACTAGAAATTCTCTGCTCTCAAGTTATCAATCTGGTTTCCGTCCTCAACATTCAACTGTAACGGCACTGATCCAAATGTGTGATACTTGGTTCCAGATTATGGACGGGGGACAGCTAACTGGTGCCGTTTTCTTGGACATTCCAAGGCCTTGGGGCCTTTGATTCCATAAACCACTCGATTTTACTTGATAAAATCAAATTTTATGGGGTTACTGGTGTGGCACACGATTGGTTTAGAGCCTACCTTGACAACAGGAAACAGCGGTGCCTTATTAATAATCATCTTTCTGACGCTAAAACTATAATATGCGGGGTGCCTCAAGGCTCAATACTTGGGCCACTGCTCTTCCTGCTATATATCAATGATCTCCCAAATTTCCTCCAATGCACTGTCCCCTGTCTGTATGCTGACGACACCCAAATTTATACATCCTCAGATGATTCCATTAAATTAATTCATGACCCTAATTTGGATCTCCAAACATTCAGGATTGGTATGTGTATTGGTTCTTCCTACAATATCAAAAATAAGACCAATGGGTTATTACCGGTCCGTATTAATAATGAGGAAGTACCCCATGCTAAATCCCAAAAGTGCCTAGGAGTTGAAATTGACCATAGGCTTACCTGGGACAATCATATTGATTATGTTTGTAAAAAAGCTAGTGCTGGGATTGGTGCTATCCGGCGTCTAAAACCATTTATCCCCGCCGACTCGCTAGAAACATTATATAAAGCGTTGGTCCAACAGTACTTTGATTATTGCTCGCCCGTATGGGACACCTGTGGTAAAGTCATGAGAGACAAACTACAGAGGTTTCAGTCCCGTGCGGCTCGAGTAATAACAGGTGCAAGCTATGAAATTCGATCTTCATCTATCCTTAAAGAATTAAATTGGCCAACACTTGAAATCAGGCAAAAGTGCATCAAATCTATTCTTGTATATAAGGCCCTTAACGACCTTTCGGCGCCTTATCTTAAAAATAGTTTTATAAAAAACAGTGAATGCGGTAAAATGTACAATTTGAGAAATATTGAGACGGGCCTAGCACTTCCAAAGCCGAAAACTAAGTTTCTCAAGTGCGCTTTTAAGTACAGTGGCACCATGCTTTGAATAGCCTCCAGAGGGAGGCCAAAATCGGAAAAACACTACCACCATTTCGGCGAGAGACTTTGGCCTCCCTCACGTCAGGGACACGCTAAGCTAATACATCATTAACACATCATTTTTATTACTGTTTTTACTGTTTGTTATACACGTATACTCACATTCCAGATCCTAATTTTTGTACAGACCTCTCCATCTGGCTGGCACGCCCCACACGGAAATCAGCAAATCCACTTTGTTGTAAACTTGTGATTTTGTTGTTTGTGGCTAGCGTGGGTAAATAAAACTTTATGTATGTATGTACATGACAGTCAACTGTCCCATAGGTGGATGAAAAGTTTTTATTAAAGCCTTCAAATCCTGAAGCCATCTATTTTACCAGTGCTGACATTTTTGTTTTTTGTCATCTATATAATATTCCCCTACAAGTATATCATAAATTCTAACACTGGACGAAAAATGGATTTACTTGCCTTGCGAAAGTTGTGCAAAATTGGATTACCAATTTTACATAGACATTTGCCTCGCTACTGCAAACATGACTTTCACACACACTGCAAACAATGTGCAAACATTAAAATATTTACATGTGATTTTCATGGCACGCAATTTACTATTTTGCAGACACTTTTGTATATTATTCACTTAACAGTAAACACATTCACACATTTGCTATGCGTTTAACCAATGTGCAAACATTAAGATAAAATCATATTTGCTTGGTGTTTTCATGCCACGCAATTTCCCTATTTTGCAGACACTTTTGCCTACAATTCACTCGACGGCAAACACATTAAAATTTGCTATGCGTTTAACATAATGTGCAAACATTAAGATAAAATCGTATTTGCTTGCAATTTTCATGCCACGCTATTTTCTTTTTTCGCAGACACTTTTGCACACCACTCACTGGACAGCAAAAACATTCAAAATTTGCTGTGCGTTTAACATAATGTGCAAATATTTAGATAAAATCATATTTGCTTGCTATTTTCATGCACGCAATTTTCCTCTTTTGCAGACACTTTTGGATACCACTCACTGTACAGCAAAAATATTTTAAATTTGCTGTGCGTTTAACTAAGTATGCAAATATTAAGATAAAATCATATTTGCTTGCTATTTTCATGCACGCAATTTTCCTGTTTTGCAGACACTTTTGCATACCATTTACTGTACAGCAAAAGCATTCTAAATTTTCTGTGCGTTTAACTTAATATCGGCAAACATTAAGATAAAATCGTATTTGGTTGCTATTTTCATGCCACGCAATTTTCCTATTTTGCAAACGCTTTTGCAAACCATTCACTGAACAGCAAAAACTTTCTAAATTTGCTGTGCGTTTAATATGATGTGCAAATATTAAGATAAAATCATATTTGCTTGCTATTTTCATGCCACGCAATTTTCCTATTTTGCAAACACTTTTGTATACCATTCACTGAAGAGCAAACACATTAAAAATTTGCTATGCGTTTAACATAATGTGCAAACATTAAGATAAAATCGTATTTGCTTGCTATTTTCCTGCCACGCAATTTTCCTATTTTGCAAACGCTTTTGCATACCATTCACTGAACGGCAAAAACATTCAAAATTTGCTGTGGCGTTTAACTTAATATGTAAATATTTAGATAAAATCATATTTGCTTGCCATTTTCATGCCACGATAACTTAATATCGGCAAACATTAAGATAAAATCGTATTTGGTTGCTATTTTCATGCCACGCAATTTTCCTATTTTGCAAACGCTTTTGCATACCATTCACTGAACGGCAAAAACATTCAAAATTTGCTGTGGCGTTTAACTTAATATGTAAATATTTAGATAAAATCATATTTGCTTGCCATTTTCATGCCACGCAATTTTCCTATTTTGCAGACATTTTTGCATACCATCACTGAACAGCAAAAATATATATATATCAAAATTTGCTATGTGTTTAACTTACTGTGTATATATTAATAATATGAAATCATATTTGCTTGCTATTCACTTAAATACAAAATGCATAATTGGGTCATCACTGGCACATTCGAGATCTGGAGTGATTGTCGCGCTGATAACAAATTTAGTTCACTGGTACCCTGTGGTTATTCACGAACGCCTGGCACTAGAGAAAACATCACGTGACTAGCAGTTGCCGATCGATCGATGCATGGCCGAGTCGCTGTTCGCATATTCGCACAGATTTTTCCTCAATTACTGCATCAAAGCGGCTAATTTACCAAGATTTACCTAGGCCATGCACGGAAGAAACAAGTTATCAAGTTATTGTACCAAAATGGTGAGTAATTTGACGGTTAAATACGATGCAAGCTCTTGTTCAGTTCGGTCTTTAGGCTAGAGGCATGTAAGCTTAACACTTTTCAATTGAAGTTTTAAACTTTGAAATATTTCAATGCTTTCTCATACTCAAAATCGAATTTTGTATGTCTAGTAATGTACATCTGGTTCTTAGTGACACAAATAACTCCAAACATGCAGCAATAAGCATATATTTGTAGTGAACCAAGCTTCTGTTTTGGCGCGCATTCCATTACAAACGGAATCACGTGTGTCAACGGTCTTTTTAGTCCTTTGTGTACTTCAGATATTTTTTTCAACATTTTATGATGCTTTTATTTCAATAAATTATTGAGGGTATTTTTATACGAGGTAGGCCAAATAAAGTCAGATTTTGTCATGTATTTTACGGAATTAGGCATCATCCTCAAAGGGCATTTTTGTACATGTTTGTGTCTTTCTTGACACGGCAAAGTGAGCACACTGCAATCTTTGAGCTGTCCAGGAAATTCGAGTGGTTGCTGTGTCATGTATAATTTTACTAAATTTAATGAACAGTCATAATGTTTAGAGATCATTTTTTACATGATTACAGTACAATCTTTGTGTCTTTCTCGGCACGGCAAAGTGAGCACACTGCGATCTTTGAGCCGTTCAGGAAATTCGAGTGGTTGCTGTGTCATGTATAATTTTATCAATTTTAATGAACAGTCATAATGTTTAGAGATCATTTTTACATGATTACAGTACGATCTTTGTGTCTTTCTTGACACGGCAAAGTGAGCACACTGCAATCTTTGAGCCATTCAGGAAATTCAAGTGGTTGCTGTATCATGTATAATTTTACTAATTTTAATGAACAGTCATAATGTTTAGAGATCATTTTTACATGATTACAGTACGATCTTTGTGTCTTTCTTGACACGGCAAAGTGAGCACACTGCAATCCTTGAGCCGTTCAAGAAATTCAAGTGGTTGCTGTATCATGTATAATTTTACTAATTTTAGTGAACAGTCAATGTTAGAGATCATTTTTACATTACATAATACAGCACGATATTTGTGTTTTCAGTTGAATGGATGATTCTTTGCATAGAAGATAGAAAACTTTATTTATTATCAAAAACATAATAAATGCATATACTTTCAATATCTCAAAACCAGAGGAAATCTTTTTGGAATTTGGCCTTTTCTCCTGAAAAAGTGTTCTCTTCAGCAACAGCTGGCATAAATACAGTCATTGGTATCATTTGAATTGTCAGACATAAACCCTCAGTTCTAATTTTTTTTTTTCTAATTGTTTTCTTACATTTCTTCTATAGTGTGATGCAGCGTTTCTACCATGTTACTACTATCGGGTGCCATCTATATATACCAAGTTGTCAGTGACAGTGCTGTGCAAACAATGTACCGGTAATTGTGCTACAACTGGAGTGGGGTTTGAAATGTTAACTTTTAACATTTTGGAAGATAAATGTGATTAAAAGATACTGAATTTTGTAAATGCATGTATATGCCTTCTAAAATAAAATATTAGTTTACTTGAATAATAATCAAGTGTTGTGCTTGCAGTATTTTTTGTGAATAATTAGCCGTATTCACACTAGAGACGGAAAACTAGTCTGAGACGAGTTTTTTCGCCCGGACGGAAAACTCGTCTTAGTGTGAAACTGGGACGAGACGGATTTTTGACGGGGTATCTTAGTATGAAACTGGGACGAGACGGATTTTTGACGGAAAACTCGTCAGACGAAAAACCCGTCATGACGAGTTTTCCGTCATCTAGTGTGAATACGGCTATTGCTTCAAGACAGTTAAATATCGTACTTGCGTCGCATTTGCCTTGAAGCGAAAGGGACTCATAAAATACAATGTTTTCATGTTGTTTACCCACTTTTGTCTCGTCTTTGCAGCATCGGGAGAGTTGTAAAAAGTGTGCAATTTCATGTATGCACTATTTTTGTGAGTCTTTACTTGAACTAGTAAATATCATACTTGCCCCGTATTGGCCTAAAGCAAAAGTGACGCGAATAAATTATTTCCATGCTGTTTTACCCGCGAATAAATTATTTCCATGCTGTTTTACCCGAAGACTTTATGGGAATTCCTTGATTTATTTATACCATAGTGGCCTATCTTCTAGTATTTATGAAAGCTTTTATAGAAGGTCTAAGCTCTAAGATATAGCCTCTAACAGGTTCTGAAACCTAGGCACCATAACACAAAGGCAGTCATTTTAGCAACAATTTTCCTCTGGTAATCCTGATGTTCTTTTTCTGTCATTGTAGACTGACATGCTTTAGATGTGTCAGACTATGACAAGTTCCCGTAATTAAGAATGCATACAAATCTCCATGTGTCCATGACCCTGTCCCTTGTCAAATATCAAGGCAGTTCTTCATGGTGTTAGTTTTTTAAATCAATTTTTGACAAACTCTTGTTACACTCCATGACCGAGCAGTGTACTCACATCTTGAAATATTTTTATTTTTATTTTTTATATTTTTTTTTATTTCAGATAAACATTACATGTAACATTTAACTAATGTTATAACAAGTTTTCGTTAATAATATGTTTATGTATATACATTTTTAACACGAAACGGGCACGAACAATAAAGAAGAGAAAGGATGGTTAGTTTGCAAGGAAACATTTCAAAACTTATAACAAACAAAGCCATTTTGAATTAAAAGATCGTAGTCTATTGTTTTTAACCGCAATACGTTTTTCTATATCCATTTTCTTTTCCAATGAAAGTAAAAAGAGATAAAACATAGGAGCTTGTTCCTTAAGAAAACTTTTATAAATGCTTAATTTGGCTATGATAATACAATGGTTAAGAGCAAAATACTTATTTACATTTGGCTTATAACCATATAATATATCTGTACTTGAAAGAGATAGTTTAACATTTGTTTTGTCTCTCCACCATTTCAAAAAGGAAGACCAAAAATCAACAGCATGTTCGCATGCTACAAATAGATGTTCTATCGTATGAGGAACTTTACACAGGATACAATTCATTGATTCCGTTATTTTCATTTTATAAAGAAGATAGTTCGTGGGCAAAAAGCCGTGGATAATTTTTAACTGAAACATGGTCAAATACGATTCCTTTGTTACTTTAAAAGGTAATAGATATATGGATTGCAAATCATTTGCGTCTATGCCAGCACTCAGAATTTGAGTCTCAGCCGTTGGAGGAATAAAAGAGGTTTCAACAAAAAGCTTTCTATAATCAGCGCATGACCAATTACAAAACTTATTAAACATTTTCTGATCAATAATTTTGCAATCTTCTCTAACGAAACCTAGAGAACCAGTCTGGTGTTTATAGGCATTTACAGCATTGTACACACTAAGTACCTTAAGGAATTCCACGGACTCGAATAAATTAAACTTATTTATCAAGGATTTCCGGCTCATTAAACGTCCATCTTGATTTAATAGATCGTGAACATAAACAATTCCAGCTTGATGCCAAAGCTTATAATAAAAAGAATTACCACCAATTTGGATGTCTCTATTGTTCCAAATAACATATTATACCACTTACAAGAGGAATGAAAAAGGTTGACTGTCAAAACCGACCAATGTTTTAATAATGCCAGGTAAAACGGCGGGAGGTAATTTTGGAGTCTGCTAGTGATATCAGCAATATCGTATTTGCATTGTAATAACTTTCCAAGGTGCATTCGAACCATCCACAAGTCTTTTGATCCAAGACAATTTAAGTGCAGATTCAAATGATCTAAAATCAATCATGTTCAAACCTCCTTTTTTCCTATCACCTATAAGAGTATACTTCTTTATTTCGCAGGTTTTTTTATTCCAAATAAATGAAAAAAAATTCTGATCTACAAGATTGAAAAAATCAGGGGGGACAAATAAAGAGCTGGCATTATATGTTAACTTCGATAGACCTAAAGTTTTAACGATGTTCATCCTCCCTAACAATGTCAAGTTCCTCCCTTGCCAGCGATTCAAAGCATGATCTAGATCTTTTATTTTATCATAAAAATTCAAAACATTATTTTCCTCTTCTAAATAAGAGAAATAGCAGCCTAAAGCTTTAATTGGCTTCTGTGGCCAATTAACAGGCAGCGGCGTACTGAGGTTCTCTCTATCACATCCAAGCCACATTGCATCGGTTTTTGAAGTGTTTATAGAAAGTCCTGATGCCTTTTCAAATTTTGCTAATAAATCGAACAGAAAAAAAACCTGAGCGTTCATCTTTAAGAAAAACGGTTAAATCGTCTGCATATGCAGAATACTTTATTTCTGTAGCACCGATTTTAATACCTTCAATATCAGGTGAAGATTGTATGGCGGAATTTAACAATTCTATTGCGATAATAAATAGTACTCCGGACAACGGACAGCCCTGCCTCACGCCTCTGTTTAAAGGAAAGAAATTCGATGAATAGCCATTATTAATGACACAACTAGATATTTCATTATAAAAAACTTCAAACCATCTGACTATTTCAGATCCAAAATGAAAAGCTTCCAGCGCTTTCTTAAGAAAAGGCCACTCTACACTATCAAAAGCTTTTTGAAAGTCAATAAACAACGCAAGCCCGGGAATATCCTCTTTTTCAGTTACATAAAAAAGATCATTTATCAATCGAATGTTTCCCCAATATATCTTCCTTTGATGTATCCAGTCTGATTTGGCTGTATAATTTGAGGTAAAACTGCTTTTATTCTTTTAGCAATGGCTGCAGTTGCAATTTTATAATCTGTATTCAGTAACGTAATTGGTCTCCAGTTTTCTAGTTTCATAAGAGCCTTATTTTTCTTTGGTATAAGGGAGATAATACCTCTTCTTTGTTCTATAGACATTTTCCCACTCACGAAAGCCCAGTTAAAGCTTTCAACTAAACAATCACCAATGAGATCCCAGAAATGTTTATAAAACTCGTAGGAAAGTCCGTCAGTACCTGGGGATTTATCCTTTTGAGTGTTTTTCAGCACAGCTAACATTCGTCAGAAGTTAACAATCCTTCACAACTTTTAGACTGACCGTCATCTAATACTTTAATACTTCCACCGCCTGTGAAAGGTTCCAGATTTTCTGCAAAATCCTCCGCGTTTAAAGTAGAAGAATATAACTCTTCGTAAAAGTTATGTTGAGCTGACAAAATATCTTCTGCATTTTTAATAACTTTATCATCTATTTCTAATCGTTGAATGTGTTTTACATTATAATTATGTTTTTCTAAATTGAAAAAGTATCGCGAGCTTTTCTCCCCAAATTCATACCATCTCACCTTGCTTCTTATTCTACATCCTTGAGTCTTCTCTTCGAGGATGCTGTCTAACTCTTTTTTTACGCTTATAATATTCTGACAAATTATCTTTTGTTGGAGCCTGCTCCGTGATTCTCCTCAACTGATTTACTTTGATTATCAAATCAAACTCTTTGTGTCTGCGCTGGTTCATTTTCCTTTTGCTAAATCGGAATACAAACGACCTAATTTCCATTTTCACCATATCCCATTTAATACCACTGTCTAAATTTGAGTCATCATTATTATATTTTTCAATGAATTTGGCAATTTCTTTCCTAAGGGAATCAACGAAAGTTTCATCGCTAAGCAGCCCGTTATTAAATTTCCAAAACCTGGTCCGCGTTTGGCTGACTTCCCAAGAGATATTTCAAATGTAACAGCAGAATGGTCAGGAGACGGTGAATCTTTATTGCGCACTCTGTTACCTTATTCAATAAATCCATCGAGATAAGCCAGCAATCAATCCTGCTTTGTTGCGTGAAAGATTTGTTCCGCCAAGTGAAAGAAAGGGTATCAGGATACTTTTCACGAAAAACATCCATAAGCTCAAAAGAGTTCTTAAAACCGTCTATGCTCTTAATAACCGACTTTTAGAAGATTCATACTTATCCCAATTAGGACCGAACCTATCCAATTTAGTTTGGGCGCAGTTTAGATAATCGCCGATGATAAGTTCGCTTGATTGCACGCTTTTCAGCGCATTACTGACCTTGTCCAGAAAAATACATTGCTGAAAACTATCGTTCGGTGCATATAAATTTATAAGACCTAATTCAGTCTCCTCAATAATAAGTTCTAATAAAATGAATCTACCATTTGGGTCAGATAGACATTTTTTGATAGAGACATCCAACTTTGGGTTAAATAAAATCATTACACCTTTTGAGTGACAGGTGCCATGACTGTAAATACATTCACCTCCCCATTCTGAATTCCAACGGGACTCACAATTCCTAGAGCTGAAAGTTTCTTGAAGAAAATAAATATCTTGATTCTGTTTATGAAGCCACCTAAAAATTTTTCGTCTTTTACCAGTAGCATTTAGCCCACGAACGTTTAACGAAAGAAATCTCATATTATACATGGTTACTTAACGACCAAAAAGGATATTCCATTGGATATAGAATGAACGAAAAACTGTTGCGCTAAAGAAATACGGTCTATTGTTAAAAATTCAATGTCAAAAAACAACAACTTGGATACGAGTAAATTCCTTAGAAAAACCATCCAAACATTTACTGAATTTACACATAACATGAAAAAAAGACACATAACACAGAAAAAAAAAAACGCTAATTTAGCTAAGCGCTGGCCTCCGTTTCTAACAAAATACACCGCGGCGGCTGAAAATTGTAATAATCTACATAATGCGAGTTCAGTAAGGATTTGCAAAACACAGCCGCTATTCTATACTTAACCTTGAGCACTCGGCTTAATGTACTTCCAAATTTGATCGGTGTCCTGGTACTTGAGTATAGCAGGGACGCTCCACATGGTATAACCTTTGAGACTGGGGAGGTTTCTTTCTTTCTTCATTTCAAGGAAACGCTTCCATAAAACATTTCTCTGCTCGCGTACTTGCTCTGTTACATCGTCCGTAACAAACATTCTCTTGGTTTTGTCATCCTTCTCTCTTTCTCTTGCTTTCAAAGTAGTAGCAGCGGCGATCAGAAAACGATGCTTGTCATTATGGCGCAATAACTTGATGTAGAAAGGCCTGGGTTTCAAATTTGCACGTTTATTTGCCGGGGATCTATGTGCTCGTTCAATTTCAATTTCTTCAGCATCCTCTAAACCAAGTTTATTCTTCATAAACTGTTGGATAAACTCTATATTTGAGTCGGACTCGCTCTCGTTTCCTTCTGGTATGCTGTGAAAAATGAGATTGTTTCTCCTGGAGCGGTTTTCCAAATTCTCAACTCGTGCTTCGAGCCTTTCCACGTTACTGGCTTCGGCGAAACCACTCAACTTCCCGTTAATCTCAACAACATCATTCTCAATGAACCCCACACCTCACTCTAATTCCAGTAAATCGCGGCGTAATTTCTTGGACTGTTCATCTAGCGAGTCTAGCTTGGCTTCAATACTACCCAAACGGCCGACTTTCTTCTCTATCACTTCCACTTTACTGAGTATACGGTTGAGCACCGACGCGTCTTCGCTACCACATGGTGGTTCTGGTTTTCCTCTTCCAGCCATGGTTTTACCCAACAAACTTCAGAGAAACCCTAATTTATGGTTACAACTGGAAATAATATAAAATTAGAATAGAAGAGTGCTCTCGGTGGTAAAATAATAAGAAAGTTTACGGAGCAGCCAAAAGCACGTCTTCACCCTTGGCTTGCCATGCGCATATTCCTCACATCTTGAAATATGTCAATCGCTATCTTCTGCCGTGAAACATCAGGAGGTTCGTGTAAGCAATAATCATCGCTTGTGACGAAAAGTACGCTCGAAATTTGCAAGGAATTTACAGAGGAAGACGATAATAGGAGACATGGAAGCGAACTTTTACATGAGTCGAATTCGTTTGTTGAAATTCAAGAGAATCTGTAAAGCAAATGTTTTGTTCCTCGACAACAACGTCCCCTGAAGCTTTTTCTTGCAAAAGTCCTCATCTTGGGCACGGTATGACGGTTGAATTCATCATAAATATTTAGCAAACATCCTTCCTTGCACTGCTCCGTGTTCGAACGAGCCGACATCCTGCTACTATCTCAGAAATATGTAACCGCTGACCGCGACTCAAGTCTCGGCGAACGTGCCGCTTTGGTGCGCGTGTAGGCCCGCTGTGAATTGGTAAAAATTAGCAAACTTTCATCAAACACTGACAAGGCAGGTTTTGTTTAATTCGCATATAACTTAGATTTTTGGAGAGCTAAGACATTGCACATTCCAGTTTGTGTAATTTACGGGTAATAAGAACTTTGACTAATTTTTTTTTTTTTTTTTTTCGCTTGGGTCAAGCGACACGTCATTTCATATAAAGGGCTAACCCGTATACGACCTCTCCCTGTGGCGTGGATAGCTCAGTTGGGAGAGCATTGCACCGGTATCGCAAAGGTCGTGGGTTCGAATCCCGTTCTATGCCTGATTTTTTCTCAGGTTTTTTTCAGTGGTGTTTAAGGCTGCACTTGCGCACATTTAATCATATCTTACTAATTTTTCACTTAGCAGACTCTACAATTTGGCGGGCAATTTGGTTGTGAAACCTGTCTTACGAGTCATTTTTAAGACTGATATCATCAACAGTTACCTATTGAACTACTACCACCCCCCTCCCCCCATCCCCCTCATCCCCTTCAGATAAGGATAAATTTAGACCATACCCCCTCTAGATTTTTGCTCATTTCCCACACCTCGTCTCCAGCCCCTTACCTCTGATAATTATTGCACAGTCCCATAGGGGTACTCCTTTCTTGCACTCATTTCAACTTTGTCGATGGGGTATTTTTTTTGCATCCTTAAGCAACGAAAGATCCCGGGTGGCCAATAACTGCGTGAATCGTAGCACTTGCGGGCATCATTTGATTTTGATCAAGGCAACGTGACACCAAATCAGCAATATGGCAACCCGTGCTTTGTTGAGTAAACGTCTAGGTATATTACAATAGTCTAGGAGCAGCGACCGGAGAAAAAATCGCGTCGTAGCACCCAACGCGCAGACACAGGAAAATAACATAGAAAGACAGGTAAATACCTAAGGTTCAATTTGATCCGTATCGCACAGATTGGCTTGTGGGACAACACCCCGATATTTGGCATTTTGTTCCCCTGCTGCTCACATGTCCTTTGCAGGAAATTGCGAACTTGTACGCCTGTAAATTCCTCATTCAAGGATCAAATGTATACAAAACTTCCCATCATTTTACGAAATCACACACTTTAAATTCCTAGCTGGAAATCTGCCCTTAATTCCCACTCTAACCGCCAGAAACATAAATTAGAAGTTAACAGCCATATTAGTTCTTTGTTATTCAAATGAGTTGTGCGTCCTCTCCTGAAGACATAGATATAGGCTGTAGCGCTACAAGTACAGCGTGCCTAAATGTGTGCGTTTGCAAAAGATATCCCTCCAATGCATTGAGCACTTATGTGGACATTTGACTGATTTCGTATGTTTTCTGTGATATCTGCTGGCATAAACAAAACATTATAGGTTTTTTTTCTTTATTCGAAATTACCTAGTGAAATGATTCAGACAACGTCGGTGAAGAGATATCAGACCATTAAAACTCTATACACAAGGCCGGCAAAGCTACACAGTCCATGTCATTCTTGACTTTTCAGTCGTCAGGAACTCATGAATAACGAAGGAACCTCATAAATAACAAAAGGTTCAAATGGCCGCCGTCACAGATATCTTTTTAACCTTCACTTTTACAGTACGTACGAAAACTACGGCACAATTTTATATCTTACCATTTGAAACGCATTTACTTCTACAAGTATGCCGAGTTTGATGTGTTTCTTGGTAAGATTTTGAATTTTACAGGCTTTGAATTAGTTTAGAATTTTACAAAGAACTTGTGTAGCATCTTGTAACAAAAGTGCCCGAAATCGGAATGTGTTGTCCCATCGGCTCATTTGTAACAACCGGTCGAATTAAACCTTATACATATAACTATCATCCTACGCTACTTTCCCGGGTCTGCGCGAAGGGTGCTACAAAAACCACTTTCTAGGCCTCTTTTCAAGATCTGCTCCTAGACTACAACACCTGATGCCGCGTCAATAGGTTACTATAACCTCAAAATAGGGATTTAAGAGCAACTGTCTGACAAAATCGAGCAAAATTTGAAATTCGCGGATACAACCCAAATTCTAAGCTACCATCAAAAAGTATCTATCAGATCGTTTGGATGATACAAATAAGATGCTGGGCTTTATTTTGTCCAAAACGACAAAGTTGAAGAATTATTCGAGAAATTCGATTTCGCTGCCGTGGCGACCGGAAAACGCCATCCAAACAGTGGACTTCGAAAACGCTCTCTTATTTGTTTGTCTTGTTAGTCTTGTAAACAGCGGCGGCTCTGGATCCAAATGGATGCTGGTCTAGGAATAGAGTACTAAAAAATGAAAACAAAGACCAACAGAAGCAGGATTAAAGCCAACTTTTCGGACATTTAATTATGTCCTTCATTAGGGCGGTTACGAAAAACGGTTACAAATAGTCACGCGTATAAACTATGAGGCGCGCGCGATATGGAAATAGAGCGCGCGCGTGTAATTATAATATAAATTAGAGTTCTTCTCGTAGGTTGAGGCCATCAGGGGCCATTGTCTTGAGCTTCTCAATCCAGTAGCCCTCAACTGACAAGAGATGTTTCGTCTTCGAAACTTTTTTGATGCATTTTATCCTTGGCTTTAATCCTGCTTCTGTTTGGTCTTTGTTTTCATTTTTTAGTACTTACTATTTGTTAGTCTCAAATCGCACAGCCAGGAATCGTCACGGGTAATAAATCTAATGGTTATTTCTTCGAATTAAGTTAAATTTCTGGATAAATCTTAACCTTTTGACAAAAAAATGTACGTCTAACTAGTTTCTAAAATGTCAATTTTATCTATTGGCAAATCCCAAATCCAGCGAAACCTCATTCCTAAAGACAGAACCAAAGATGGCAAGATTTCTACCCTAAGGTCAGTAAAGTCAGATAGGCTTGATTCTTTGCATAGAGTATCCTATACAATAAGAAACAAAATAGAAATGAGTATTTTTTTCTAATTGATCCGTCTTTAAGATATCAGCTGCTAAACTTTGGTTACTGCATCATTTTATGGCAAATTTGTACAATTCTAACAAAAAATGTCAAAAGTGCTGCAGCAACCAATATGTAACTCCTCATATCTTAAAGACGGATCAATTAGAAAAAATACTCATTTCTATTTTGTTTCTTATTGTATAAGGATACTCTATGCAAAGAATCGAGCCTATCTGACTTAACCTGACCTTAGGGTAGAAATCTAGCCATTTTTGGGTTCTGTCTTCCTAAAGGTAAAAGGTTATTCTAGGTAAATATAACAAAAGAAGCAGGGGTTATTTCACCAGGGCTTCATAATATTTAGTTCAATTTCGCTTCTTAATATTTAGTTGAATTTTGAGGTCACCAGGCGTAAATTCAGGCTTCTGTTGACATTCCGATCAACACACATGTCCAATATTTTAACCATCATTACGAATGAAATTACCAGGATTTACCTTGTTATCTTTTTTTCGGTTTTCTTGTAGTTGGCTTCGCATTCTTCAAAATTAGCCAAGTATCTCCTTCACGCGCTTGCCGTTACCCTTCCGATCCATTGTTTGTTACTGTAACAGAAAAGCTCAAATGCCCAAATGTTTCAATCCAACTAATTATTTTAATGGAAAACCCGAAATATCAGTACCTGAATGGTTTAGCATGGCTGTGGGTGCGCATTCTCGTACCCAGAGCTCCCCGGCTCGTCACCTCACGGGGAGGCTCTGGTGACAGCCACCGACGCATGCGTATAAGAAAGTGGTGGTTTTATGCCTCATAATTACTTTTGGAGCGTTCAAGTCGGAGGCATAGGTTGAAAAGACGACTAGGAAAAGAATGCCAGTGTCATTTTGACAATACGTTTTTATAAAGCGAGATTAAGCTACTTTTATAAACGCGTAGGCGCCATTTCCGCCAATCAGCGAAGGCCCTCAAATGGATGTCACCAGAGCCTCCCCTGCGAGGCGACGAGTCGGGGAGCTCTGGGTTCGAGAATGGTGGGTGCAAAGTTGAGCCTCTGCATTCCCTGGTATTACTGTAAAGCTCAGTGAAGTGCTGTGCGAAACTCATGAGTGGACTGCACGAGTGAGATGTGACGGCTGCGTGACGTGACGGCCCAAAGGCTCCTCGGGATTAGCGGTCACGCAAAGCAAACGTGACACAAAGTGCAGCAAGCACGTCTCACTTGTGTCTTCCACGAGTTGAGCACAGTGCTTTGCAGTAATACCACAATACCAGGGAAAGCAGAGGCCCAGTTTCGTACACACAGGCGTGCTAATCATTCAGGTACTGATATTTCGGGTTTTTCATTGAAATAATTTAGTTGAATTTGAGCTTTTCTGTTACAGGAGATCTTTTTCACTGTTCACTGTGTCTAGTGTGTTTTTCGGTCGCAACGGCAGCGAAATCGAATTTCTCGAATAATTCTTCAACTCTGTCGTTTGGAGTAAAATAAAACCCGGCATGTTTATTAAATCATCAAAACGATCTTATAGACAAGTTTTGAGGGTGATTAGATTTTGGTTGTGTCCGCGCTTTTGCTCGATTTTCTCAGACATTCGCTCCATCTGACGCAGTTCTCTCTTCCTCATTCTAGAGACCCGATGTGGCGGTAACCTCACATCAATGTCTGGGATTATTACATCACCTAACTATCCGGATGCCTACCCACGTGACCTTGAGTGCACATGGACGATCTACCCTCGCAAGGGACGAAACATCTTACTTTTGATCCCTAGTATCTCCCTTCCCACCACCCCAGACTGCTCTGACTTCCTCTCCATGCGAGAAAGCACGGACCCATTCTCTGTCTACACGTATCACGCTTGTGAATCACTTGATCAGCCAATAGCCTTTGTGTCACGCTCTACTAATTTGTATATCAATTTTCGGTCACGAAATGAAGGGGGTCCTCAAGTGGCAGAGGGATTCAAGATTTTCTACGTTACGTTCGACGGTAAGCCACACAATTTTTGCTAAAGTATTTGTTCGAACTTACTCGAGAAACTCACTTTCATAAAGGGGCCAGTAAACAAATATACACTATAAAAAATAGACGCTATCGGCAAATGAAAAATAACGTGCTCCATGGCAGATTGTCGCGACACTACGAATTGGAATTCGCAATAAGTCGTCCCTCATACAGTAAGCATACAGCAAGGAACGGAATCAAGTTCCGCTTGAGAGCAATGCATTATTATAGAGTGGCAAAGAGGACAGCCTGAAACTTGTAATTGCAACTAAGTGTTTCAGGCTTGTCCTCATTGTGAAACCTTCTAGCACTTTAATTAATTGAGAAGTTAATCATGTTGGTCCTATATCATTCTGTCACATGGGTTGGGTCAGCTGCTGAAGCAAGTGACCTTAGGCAAAGACTTTCATTAGGACCATCATGACCTCCAGATTTCTTGGTTTGATTTACCTTAGCCTCCCAGTCTTAAACAAATAATCATCGGGGGGGGGGGGGGGGGGATGTCCTCACCATAAACACCCGCGACGTCACTGAAGGGAGAAACCGGATTAAATTCTGGTAAGGTAAGACAGGAACTCTTTTGTCTCATCTGTGAGTTGGACTGCAGACCTTATCGGCGTTTGGTCTATTAGTTGGTTGTACCACAGACCTTCATTAAGGCTTGTTTCCGCTAGATCTGTACTTCCTTCCACCTCCGGCTACCATTTGTTTTTTCGAGGGCAATTCAGATCTTTGGTAAACCTTATACTTTGTTCCTCCATAACAAAGATGAATGCTTCCCTAGGGTGCTTGGGTATTTTTGCTGTATCTTGATAAGTGCGATCGGTTATCCAAAGATTTTCGTTACTGTGGGAATGAGTAAAATTAGTCGGCAAGAATGTATCAGCGTCATACTCGAACTCTGAAGCACAGGGCGCCTCAAGGGAGACGAGGTGCTAATCAGATGATGTAATCACATCACATTCATTATCGCTGGAATCGTCCATTGCTGCATTTTGAAAAGTCCACTTTTAAACAGTGCCTAAAAATATATATTATTTGAAACGACTTCACTTCATATTTTCTTTGAAATTGGATTGTTTTCACGTCAGGTTCTGCCATGCACGTTATTGTAAATAAATTCTTTCCAGAACGCTACAAGAACATCGTCAAGCACATCGTGGAGGATGGACAACTGTACGCCAACAAAACCAACCGCAAACTGCTTCAGGTAAGTCGAAACATGGCCAAATGGGTGGGTTAATCTGAGGGCTACTCCCCTGGAACCCCTTTTATTTTTTATATAAGGCATGGGTCCATATAATATATAATATGATAATCGTTTATTTACCAATTTGCAGTAAAAACTGAATTATATGGTTACAAATATATATACAATAATAAGAAACTATCTATATGCAACACTATTTACATGAATATGATAATAATAATAATGATATCCTGGAAAACTAAATGCTAATCGCGAAGCGTTATAAAACTAGTAGAGCGATGTGTCCGACAGGCAGATATTTTTCTTTCCCCCGCCGCTCGTGGGCGTAAGTTATAGTTATGCGATGTTACAGCATGGTCTTTAGGTGAGAGAAAATTGATCGGGTGGTCTTTGTGGGCAATCTTTTCCATGTACTTGCGACATAGCTCCACCCTTCGCTCTGCTAGACTACTTATACGCGTGAACCTGAGGGTATCTTCATAACTATATGATGGATAAAAATACGAAGGGCCCGTTTTTGTATCGGTTCTAACTTAGTGGACAGACATTCAGGTATATTTTGCCAAACCTGTACCCCATACTCAAGTGACGGTCTTACAGTTGTTAAGTAGACTTTAAGAATGGACGTGATAGGGACATTAACTTTCCTTAGTTTACAGTTGACGCGGTTTCCATTGTTATTCGTAGGGAATTAACTCGGATAATGGCTCTCAACAAACTAAAAGTCGGGGAGGGATTTGAATTCTCCAGGGAAAGGTTGGGGTTGATCAATAGAATTGAATTGAATTTCTAGGTAAATATATTGCTCATTATGGATTAATAGGTAAGTATATGGCTCATTATGGATTAATAGGTAAATATCTAGTTATTTACCTATGAATCCATAATAAGCCATATACTTACCTGTAAATCAATAATGTGTGGTTCCAGAAAATACCCACCCCCCCCCCCCCCCCCCCCCCCCCCCGGAAGAGTGTTGAAAAGTGACCCCCCACCTCTCTGGAATTCCCGAAGAAAATACAGTATTTGTATGGAAAATATATCCTTTCCTATTATCCTTCCTATGGATAATTTCTGGAACCACACAATAAGCCATTTTTACCAAGACTTCAAGGGGCACTGTCACGTTTGTTTCATCAAAATATTTTAAAATAAGACAAGTGTTCTACAGAAACAACTCCGAACCTATATTCTGTTTCAAATTAGTCTTAAAAAGAAAATCAAAAATGCCAATTAGCAATCCAATTCCATCCGCTCGATTATACACGAAATACTCCAAATTTGTATTGATCTAGCAGCTGAAAGGTTAGGTATAAAACGTAGACCATTATTTTGTTGATTTGTAGGGAGTAAGATACTTAAATGACCCCAAGTTAGACCAAATCCATGATAGGCCATGACAGTTGCCCCTTTCACATGACTAATTCAATTATCAACCCAAACATTTAACTAGTGAATTCAAATCCATACACTTACCCCGAGAAAAAAACATCCAATAATCTCAGTTTATGCATCTATGCTGACTGTCTGTCTATAACCAATATTTGCTTCTGATTATCCTTTATGCGAATCCGTTGAACGCCACAAAACACGATTTCCGAGAACGCCTTCACTTGAACCATATTGAGAAGCGTTTGTCCAGTCTACTTGCTTGGTCTCATTGCCCATAGAGTGTGTTTAAGACGTAAACCTGAAATACAGATAAATCATGCCCAAGTTAATTGCATATCTAATCGTAGAGAGCAACCAACGAGCGCAAAATACCTGAAACTTGCCTTCAGTTTCTCCATCTTGAATCAGTTCCATCCGTTTTGCTAGACAGAACGTTATGCAAATTGAGCTGTAGAAGCTGTAAGCTGTCAGGGCGTGGTACAAATGAAAATAACCAGTAAGGACGTAGTTGCTTTTGTCTCTATTATTTTCGTTCTACAAAGGAGTTCTTTTGTCTGTAGTCTATTATCCTCGTTCTTTGTGTTGAGGTAGGGTATTGTTGTATTATCCAACCAGAGAGGAGCTTTACGCAGCTACGTACCGACCAAAATAACAGCGCTTTAATGAGTTGCGCTTTTACAAAAGGCCGCTTGATTGATTGGACTGGCTGTTGTACGAAAACAAAAGACGTAATTCGTGTTTGAAACCTTTGTCAATCATAGTTGAATAGAAGTTGTCATTCATTTTCTTCAGCATCACAACTTTATTGTGCATGGTAAAAATTAATTGCAATGAGTTTCTCTGGGGAACCCACTTCTATGAAAGCAGCTAAATAACTAACAATAGTTCCTATTGGAATCCGCTATCTTTTTCAATTGTAAACTGTACTCCTTTTCAAAACTGTTAAATTCAATGAGAAGAATGCATTTCATTTGTCCCTGTTTTCTGAAAACCTTGTCAACTGTAAACTAAGTCCGTTAATTACCTCGATTCTCGGCAATAACCCCAATACATCCCTCGGGCCTACGGCCCTTGGGATGTATTGGGGTTATTGCCTCGAATCTCGGTAATTAACTCTAACTTAGAATTCGTAGGGAATACAAACGCTTAGCGGCCTTTTTTTATGATGTTTTCAATATGTGGGCCCCATTTTAGGTCATCTCTAATTGTAACTCCTAGGCCTTTTTGAGATACACCGGAAGGCGCGGATTGAATTCCACTGGGAAAAACTGCCCATTATTTGGTGATTTGTTTTTGTACCGAAGCTAGACCATAAGGCATTGCAATCCACGACTTCCGGTTATTGCATGTTGTGTTTTAGACCCCGTCCACGCTAACACCGTTTTCAAACGAAAAGAGATCCTTTTTGCTCCGGATACGGCTATCGTCCACACTACAACGCCGAAAACGATCACCGAAAACGGCGAATAAAATAGGAAAACGATAAGGGTGGACGCAAATCTTTTTGAATACGGAGCAAAAAGTATCCGTTTTCGTTTGAAAACGGTGTAGTGTGGACGGGGTCTTAGAAAAAGCGATGCGACTATATTCCCGCCTAAAATTGGGGTGCCTGTGTTACGGGCGGGCGGACAAACACACGGAATGACCACTACAGGCTTTATACAGGAAAGGAAAAAAATTATAGCGGAGCGCTTCGCGAGCAAAGCACCATAGATGACGTCATCGATGACGTAGAGGCATGTGACGATGATGCTGTACCCCCTTGGTCAACAAGTCAAATTTATCCAGGATTTGTTGTCTTACTTCATTTCGTTCTTTAAATATAAAATGACTTACTATGTTTACACGAACGCCCTTAATTATGGTGTCATCGATTACGTCACACCACATGATCATGTCACAGCACTCCTCTTAAAGGGGCACTCGCACGGAAAGCCCAGTTTGCCGAGGCATGTCATGTCACGAAATCCAAAACACCACGCGACTACGGGCTACGGGCTTGCGTTATTTTGTTTTCCTCTAAATCAAGGAATAAAATAAGGAACAAGATGATAAACACGTTACGCTACGGCTCCGTCGACGACTGGCGAAAAGCGATAAACAAAAGAGAAGACAGGATTGGAAACTGACCTTTATTTAACTTGAAACACAGTCAACGAGACAATAAAAATCAAGTTCTTAGTGTCTCACTTGATCTATTTGGCCCCGTAAATTACGGCGTAATGTCAAGAGTTTTTTCATAAGCCCTGTAAAGTTCTAGCTCATCTCATCCCTCGGATCATTTTTATTAGCGTTGCAGGACTTTTCATTCATTGAAACTTTCCGTCTGTGCAGTTCTAGATTAATAATAATAATAATGATGTTTTAGGAGCATTTCACAAAGTCTCAATGCTCTTACAATTAAAAGTATAATTTACAATCAATTAACAATCAATTTTGAATATATCGATTTACAATATTCTAAAAACAAGAAAAATATCGTAGCTATAGAGAAGATTGAATATAAGAGTGAAAAATTAAAATTAAAATTAAAACTAAAATTATAAGCAATACAACTAGCAACTATAAAAGACCCAAGTACAATACCAAAAAATTAAAATATATATAAGCAATACAACTAGCCACTATAAAAACCCAAGTAATGCAAAGAAATACTAAAGATGTATAAGCAATACAACAAGCAACTATAAAACCAAGTACAATACTAAGAAAACTAAGAGAACTGTTTAAAGAGATGGGTCTTGAGACGTGACTTAAAATGTACAATAGAAGAAGCATTCCTTACGGCCTCAGGCAAAGCATTCCATAGTTTCGGTGCGCATACTGAAAAAGCTCTATCTCCATTAGAAATTGTGTTGGTTTTGGGGACGGTTAATAGAGATAGGCTAGAAGATCGCAAAGTACGTATAGGTTGGTAGCGGTGAAGAAGTTCAGAAATATATTGAGGAGCTGCGCCATGAAGTGCCTTATAAGTTAGAAGGAGGATCTTATAGATAATCCGCGATTCAACAGGTAACCAATGTAAGTTACGGAGGACAGGAGTGATATGCTCATACTTTTTGTACGTGTAACCAGCCTCGCCGCAGTGTTCTGGATGCGCTGAAGTTAGTCGGTCTGTAAAGTCACCTGTGAATTGTCACTGAGTGGCATAACCGAACTGTTGGCTGTTTTAAGGTCGAGTAGCTTCTCTTTGCTTCTGTAGTTTCGCATGAAAATGCTCTTGACTCGATTTCCTGGAAATCCGTAAGCTTGTGCTTAAAATTACGCAAATTTTCGCCATTTATGTTCTATTTAAGATCCTTAGTTATAAAATGTCGTTGAGATTATTGACTTTTCCAGCTTTGTGAATCCGTCATTTCCGAATTTTTGTACAAATCAACAGAACATGTGAGCTCTTTCTCTTCGTTTAATGAATTTCCACGCTGCTGTCTTGAAAAACCGTTTGATTTTACTGTATAGGGAGCATAATTTTGGGGTTTGGACACTCGGGACCATTCGAAACATTTCCGGTTTTACGAATTCGAGTCGTTCGGATCTCCGTGTTTTACGAACGGCATCGGTCAGCGGTAATATGCCATCGCACATACGTGAAATGTTTATATAGGGAGAACATTCTCGTATCTAGAGCTCCCGGCTCACCTGCTCGCAGGGGAGGCTCTGGGGACATCCATTTCAGAGCCGTTGCTGATTGGCTGAGCGTTGGAGCAGGCGCTGAAAGGTCTTTCTCTCAGCGGCTCTGTATTAAATCTCGCGCATGCGTCAGTGGCTGTCACCAGAGCCTCCCCCGCGAGCTTGGGGAGCTCTGGGTTCGAAAATGTAGGGAGAATACATTTGGGGTTTGGATCACACTTGGGACCATTCGGGCAATTCCGGTTATTACGAACAACGTTCGAGTGACAATTACACGAGTACGAAGAGCGCCGGTGTTCAATACTAGAATAGCTTCATGTCTTGTGGTGTAATCGGCGTTTGGGGGTATGTAAAGCCATGAATTGTCCGTATTGTATTCTCAAAAGTAATCGTAGCTTTCACAGGGTGTTGTCAAACTGCTTTAGATTGATTTCTGGTAAGATTATTCGAATTTTACCGGATAACTAACTATTAGAGACCCACTTCAATCGCGGCTGCCTCTTTCTTCACCTTAAAGGCTGGTTTCCACATAGTCTTATCTGTCGTATCTGTCTCATCAGTCAACCGTGAAACAAAAGAATAATTCCGATTTCCATTGTTTCACGGTCGACTGATCAGACAGATACGACTATATGGAATACAGCCTTAAACACGAGGTTCCGGTATAAAAGGGATAACTCCTCCCACCCCCGGCTCGAGAACAATCAGTTATCAATCAGCTGTCATAGAGTCAACATCTCACTTCATCTCTCTGTACCGCGAAATTCAAAATTTAGGTGGTAA